>JAOTAY010000003.1:24370043-24392095 GCA_025629805.1 Erythroxylum baracoense | reverse complement strand
AATACACAATTCAATTTCAAATACACAATTCATATACACACTTCAATTACACAATCTCTTCTCTTCAATCTCAAATAGACACTTCAATCTCAAATCCTTCTCTTCAATCTCAAATACAAAATTCAATCTCAAATCCCTTCTCAATCTCAAATTCACACTTCAATCTCAAATTCTCAAATTCACACTTCAAAGCATTACAACAAATTTTTATTACAACAATTACATTAAAAAATTACAACAATCATAAGGGACATTTTATCGAACACCTCATAGGCAATAAGTATAATCTCCAACTAATCATAAAACAAATGCATTTTTTCATTATTTACCAACAATAATGCATGTAAACAACAAATCAACCAACAATGGCACAAAAACGACATACAACAACAATAATCACACAAAAACTTACCACCCAAAACACCCACGGTTCTTATATAAAAGTTGTGTTTTTTGGAGAAAAAATACGCCCAATAGAGAGCTTACCGGAAAAAGACACACAATGGGCCAAAAAATGAGTAGAAAACGATGGTGGAAGCAAGGATAATCACCCAAAACAGACAACGGCGACGGAGGAGAGAAGAAGAAGAAAATAGGGGGTATTCGTCGGGTTCGTTTTATTTATTAACCAGTCGTCAATTACCGACGGAAACTAAATTCCATCGGTATTTAAATTCATTAAATATTTAACAGCGATGTCTTGCCGCTTAATTTTGCGATAGAACACATTGTCTGTCAGTAAACTAGATATCAATTTAACGACTGACACTATTTTGTCGGTAAGTAACCGATGCTGAGCCAAACTCAACGACAGAATAGTTTTCATCAGTAAATGTCTGCAGCTATTTAATTGTCAGAAGCATTCCCGCAATTTTTACTGACAGGAATGGTTACGTCGTCGCTATATGTCGTCGGAGATTTTGTATGAAATTCCTTTCCTCTACTTTTACCGATGACAATTGTTTCCGTCGCTATATCTAAACTTTGACGACGTATGTACCGATAGTCTTTTATATTCCGTCGGTAAATAGCTATAGTTTTTATTCCGTCGATAAATTTCCAACGCTAATTTATGATTTTCTTGTAGTGAGAGTAGCAAATGAAAGATAAGAGGGCTAAGTTCAAAGTTGGTGAACGTTGGCAACAAAATTCATGAAGAAGGAGAAGAGAAGGTCACATAGAAGAAGAAGAAAACAAGAACAAAATACCTAATGGTCTTTCAATTAGAAAGAATCATGGGAAACAAAACAAATAGGGTCTTTATAATTAAAAGAATAGTGATTTTAAGACATGGCTTGGCAAGTGACACTTCTCACTTGCCACATGTCATCTCCTTATAGGTTCACTTAGGTTTTTCTCATTCAATTTGTCCAATTAACTACAATTTCTACTCCAATTGTCTCCAAATTTCAATGACATATGTCATTAAATCCCAAAGTCATTAATAAAAATTTTCACTGCTATTAAACTCTTAATTCTACTGCTATTTGTCAATTGTCTTGTCATTTGGCATTTTTCCTAGTCCAAAATTACCCAAAATTTCATAATTTTTTTCTAAAATTCTCCAAAATTTTAAATTACTAAATACACTCTCCAAATCAATTTTCAACATATAAAAACCGCAATTCTCAACAAAATCACATTCACAATTCAATTATAAATCAATTAGACCCAGAATATCTATGAATGCATGTACAATTATTTTCATGTGGAAAAATTCAATATTCATAAGTATGAGCATATCATATAATGCATGAACATGAAATGCATTTTCTAATTTCTTACTAATCTCTCATACTTACTATTCTAGCCTCAACATAG
The DNA here is from genome assembly GCA_025629805.1 of Erythroxylum baracoense. NCBI lineage: Eukaryota > Viridiplantae > Streptophyta > Magnoliopsida > Malpighiales > Erythroxylaceae > Erythroxylum > Erythroxylum baracoense. The sequence continues at coordinate 24,390,274 of JAOTAY010000003.1, read as the reverse complement.
GTAATGGGATGTTACAAAATGATTGAATTAACAATTAAATACATATCAAACTAAGCCCTAAAACACGATGCAATTCACACTTATCAAATAGGTAGCTTACTTACAAGCTACAAAACCTCTTCATGTAGAAAAGGGTGGAAGCAAGCTACTAATTATAGACCTATAATGATGGAAACGTGCAGGGTACATCAAACTAAGGACACTAAACAACTGTTATATCGTAAGCAACCTATGAATTAGGATATTTTTTATTTTATGTTATTTTTATCTTTATTTTCATATTTCATTTTTATTTTTATTTTTTACTTTTTTTATTTTTGTTTTATTTTTATTTTATTGTTTTTATCCTTTTTCATTTACAAGGATGTAATCTAATATTGGATGCATCAAAATTAGAAAAATCATCTTATTAAGGAAAGTACCACTTAACCTTCTCACTTATTATATATTTTTATACTGCGTACATTGAGGGCAATGTACAACTTTAAGTGTGAGGAAGGGGTCAATGATTTTCATGCTTTTCTTAAACTTATTATAATTTTAGTTATTAAATTTTATAAGATGATATCTTAACTTAATTGAATTTTTCCATCAATACTATATTTCATTATTGAATATTGATTTCAATTAGTATGTAAAAGGAAAATAGTTAGAATATAATTACTTTTATAAGTCATATTGTTGATAATCATTGAATTAATCAAGTTGAATGATATTTCATACTATTTACACATATAAACCTATCTTTTAGTAAGCTTTTGAGCTTAAGAGCAAAATTTTCAAAAATTTTAAAGCTTCTTTTATTTCTTTCATATGTGTCATCGCCCATTGTTGAACAATTCTAAAACTTGCTTTTATTATGCATATTGAGACCATATTTTTTAAATTGGAAGCATTGAAGTGATAAAGACACTTATATTTAACAATTTGTGTTAACTTATTTCTTTGACAATTACCTTACCTTAAACTTATCTTTAGGAATAACTAAGTTGAACCTAAGCCTTTTTCATTGATTATATCTAATTACTAACCTCTATCCTATTTTTCTTTGAAACCTTTTTATTGTTTTGTACCCTGAGGGTTATATATATTACATGCTTGTTTGAAACTTGAAAATCTTGAAAGGTTTATTATTTCTTTATTTGTGGTACTAAATGCTCAAACTTATGTTTATTATGATTTATCTAAAAAAATTGTGAATAAGTATATGGTACCAATGGAGTTGTAATAAAAGGACTTATGTATTTGTAAACAAGTTCTTACAATTTTTCTTTATTAAATTTCTTTCAAATTAACACGTTTTATTATCCCAACCATACCGTACCTAAGCCCCATTACAACCTTATAGAGAACTTTTGATTTTTTTTCTAGTTTATACATAAGTGGTTGAGTTGTGATAACATTACAAGTATATGATAAGAGCTCTACTTTGAAAGTTTGATAATTTCCACCCTAAACACTTGAGTGCATTGAGCAAAATCTTGGTAAAGGTGTAAAGGTTTATGCTTTTAATTTCAATGACGTTATCGATTTGATTATTATTAATATTGACTTAGGAAGTTAGTTTTAGTATAACTTGACTGAATTTCTATATTAATTTAATGAATATGATATGATGATTTATAGTATGAATGGACCTATCAAGATTAATGAAGGATTGATGTTGTACGCTTTATAATTTTAATTATGGTTTGTTTGAAGACAAGCAAATGCTTAAGGGTGGGGATGTTTAATAGATGCATATTTAACCATATTTAAACACCTATATTTAATGTATTTTGCATGATATTTTATATTTTTATTGTATATTTGATACTTAATTTACTCGAAGTGCATTTATAGGTTATAATTTCTTTCATGGACTAAAAGGAGAAGAATTTAGACAAAAACGAGGCATAAGACAAAGATTTGAAACAACTAAGGGATAAATGGCCATATATATCTCTTAGCCCGTGCAGAATCACACATTATGGAGATTTTGGAATATACATGGTCTAGTATATGAAAGCGTATCAATCCATTTATCTCCAAGAAAACCTAAAAATTACTATAAAAAGACATGAACAGAGGCAAAAATAGGAGCAGATTTATAGAGGCAATTCTAGATGTGAAGAATGTTCAGAAGGGGCGATATTGATCCAAAGATGTGGAAAATGTGAAGAAATCATTGACAATTCCAATAGATTACCATATCAAATCTCTACCTTGCAAAAACATTTGATAGGAAAATAAAGAGAAATTTAGAATTATGAACTCTTTATTTTCTATTCATTTTTTCCTATTTATGTTTAATTTCATTTTCTATCATGCGTAACTAAACATCTTTAATGTCTAGGTTTGAAGAACCCTAGTTTGTGCTATAATATATTTTGATTCTTTTATTTAATGGAATTGTATTGATTGATATATTGTGATTCAATTATGTGTTTAATATATGTTCTGATAGATCTAGAATATTAGTACATAATCTTATTTCATAGCATAGAGATTGTGAAATCCTGTGTATAAATAGATCTATCATAGTTGAAAGGATTTGATTACAAACCTAGAGATAGGTCAGCATAAATCTCTAGATTAAGGTCAAACCTAATATCGAATTCACAAATCGATAAAGCAATTTTTTAAAAAGGAAAATAGATTAAATTAACAAATAAGAGAAAGGATACAGAATAGACAAAATGATAAGGATATACCCTTTACTCTCCATACATCGAGATGTAAGGAAAAGACTACAGAGAAATGAAAAAGAGAAAATCAAGCCCATATGTTTTCAGATGTTGAAAGATGATAATATATCTGCTATGCATTATTGGTGAAGACTCTTAACAATTAATAGCTCATAGATGTGCCGAATAATAACGAACTGAATGGATTCTTTAGTTGAGCCTTGGTTGGCAAACCTCCTGTGGTTATGTTCCCACCATAATATGTACACACAAGTCCCCAAAGCAAAGATGAAGATGCAAAGAGTATGTTTGGAACGAATTATCCCAGCTGACAGTCTGTGCATGATGTCCAAAAGGGTGCTAGCTAGATCTATCCATCGGCATTATCTTATAATGCTCTACCATATGTGGAGGTTGAAGGGGCAATTAAAGAATCGGTAAAGCAATCTTAGAAACTTTAACCCAAGTAATTCGATTAATAAACCTAAGATTAGTTATCACTAGTCTCAAATGAGTTATTAGCATAAGATAGGAATTTTCAATTTCTAATAGTCGATAAAACAATTGCATAATAAAAGGTTAATTATCTAATGATTTTAGGGGAATTCATTACTAGACACTAATATTGATTATTTTCTAAGAAATTTATTTGTCCTCTGGTTATTCATTCAATATTAACTAACCAAATCAAGTCAATCTGTGACCTTGTTGAGAGCACGATGGTCAATGCACACCCTCCACTTACTATCTTTTTTCTTCACTATTATTACCGGACCCAAATATAGATTTTGAATGGCACATATGAATTCCAAGGTCAACAGCACAGGACTTGCACTTGTCTTTAACTTTATGTGTGTGAGAATAACGATAAGGCCTAACAGAACTTGTCCTGGAGTGATGCTAATGGCATACTTAATCAAACGCTTGGGTAGCAGGTACCTAAGCTCTTAAAAAATGGTAAAAAATCCCTGTAAAAGATAGGTGATATCTTGGCACTGTTGAGAATTTAGATTTCTTTGTAATCTTATAAGCTTCAATTGCTTCTCTTAGGTTTCTATAAAAGGTTTTTGTGTCTAAAAGAGTAAACAAAGACACATACCCTTTAATCAAACCCTAAATCTCCACCCATCTACCCCGATATTTGAATCTCCCCCAATACTTGAAACACATATATCACTCCTTCCAATTATGTACCACATCCCCTAATGTTGGTAGCTAAGCAATTCCCAAAATCATATCTAGGTTACCAATATTAGGCACTAACGTTTCCACCAAACATTTGCAATTTTCAAACCTCAACTGTAGGAGATGAGGTTTGAAAATTTTCAAACATTTGCAATTTTCAAACCTATTTTGTCACCTACACATGGTCATCTCCTAATGTGATTTCAATGTCTACTACCTTCTCCACTTGTAATCCCAATGTTGAGACTAGTCAGGAGGAGATGAAGTTACACGCAGCTCTACTGTTTAATAAAATTACCAAATGAATCCACTTTAATTCACCCTAAAATCATGGTTTTGAAGTTTCATTCTCTAACTTGTGGAACCCTAAATAGTTCAACAAAGTTACATTTATATGAAAATATGACATATAAAATTGCTTATCTTTATAATTTTCTTTTAATAAATTATGAGTTTTATTTGCTTTTAACACTTGCTTTTAATATTGTGTCTCTCTATATTACTTATCCCTTCATCCACTTTCATAAGTTGGTTATCCATGAATATGGTGTACAGGCTCTTTACCTCGTCACCTTCATTGTTCCTACCCCTTCCTTCTCTTTCATTTTCCTTCTGCTTGTTTTCACCTCATACTAACTTTGTTATACTTTTATCTTTTTTGTACACTGTCCACTTGTATTACTACATCTTAACTCTACTATTACTATCTATCACTCCACCTCATTTCTATTATTAATCACTTGCTTTCCGAACCCCAATTCTCTTTTTGGTTAAAGTCTTTATTTTTTTTCCTTTGTAAAAAACTACTCTTACTTATTTAAGAATGGCAGCCTGCAAAAGTCATCTGCCTTTTACACTCTCACCAAATGAATCTTCATATTTCCCACATTTTTCTCTGCCTCCCTCCAAACTAAAAACATTTAGCTCCTTCTTCCTTATGCTAGTTTGTGAAACTTCATAAGTGACTTTTAAATGTGTATAGAAGGATTAGGTTTGGTATATCTAAGAATAAGAAATAGGAGGTTTGGGGTTTTCTTAAGAAAAAGTTGGATAGAGCCTTAATAAACAATGCATGACTCACCAATTTCCCAAAAGGCAAAGCTAAATTTGTGGACCCTCTAATCTTGGACTACTCACCTATTTGGATCAATAACATGTTCCAAAAGGTAAGAATAAAGTTTCTATTTAGATTTATTAACTTTCTTGCTTTTGATGAAGGATTTCAAGAGGCTATATGAAAAGGGATGGCATCAAAGTTACATGGGGCTAATCAGTTTATATATGTAAGGAAACTTTAGGACACATAAACGGGTGAATTGAAGAGGTTGAATGTGACAAGGGGCCTTAATACTAAGATAGCAATTCTGAATGCGAAGAATAAATTAGAGAAGATTCAAAAAAGCCTTACAATTAATCATGATAGCAAGGAGATCCTTTCAGAATAAAAGCTTGCCCTGAAATGCTACTTAACCCAAGTGGAGGAACATGCCTCTCCTCTTAAACAAAGGGCTAGGAACACTTGGCTAAAAGAGAGTGATAAATGTACAAAATTTTTCCTCAACTCGATATTGGCAAGGACAATTTGTAATAATATTTTCTTTATGACTCAAAATGGGGATCTAATCAATAGCCAAAAGGAATTGCTAAAAGAGGCAATGTCATTCTTAAAAACTTCAATTGGCTCTTGCTGCCCTATTTCGCCTTTGACGAAACTCCTTAAAGGCTATATTGACTTACGGTTTGGATAAGATGAATGTGCAATTCTTACTAAACCTGTCAATTATATGCAAATAGAATGTATTATTTTCTAGATGAATGGAAAAAAGGCCCTTAGTCCTAATAGCCTAAATTTCTTCTTCTTTTATAAACCTTGGTCCAAGGTGATCTCTATGGTTAAATAAATGGTGTAGGAGTTTTTTCATTGTAGAAGTCTTCAAAAAGAAATCAATAAAACTTTCCTATGTCTTACTCCTAAAATCCCTAACACCTCTTCCTTTGGATATTATAAGCTTATTGCTTGTTGTAATTTTTCTGTACAAAATCATTGCAAAAAATATTGGTAAATATATTAAGATTGGTACTACATTATATCATGAGTGAAAATCAAGGTGTCATTCTTAAGGGAAGATAAATTGGTGACAATATTCTCATTGCTCAAGAACTTATAAAGAGATACTCTAGAAGGAAATCATCTCAAAATTTTGCCATCAAAGTTGACTTCATCAAAGCTTTTGATTGCATAAGTTGTTGAATTTTATATTCAACACGCTTAAGGTACTTGACTTCCCTTATGAGTTCAAGAAATGGATTGAGGCTTGTATCTCTTCAACATCTTACAGAGTGTTTCTTAATGGCTTTCCCTCTAAGTAACTTTTGGGTAAAAGGGGCATTCGACAAGGAGACTTATTATCCCCTTGCCTATTCATATTATCCATAGAGGTATTGACTCAGCTATTGAAGCATAAATTATCGAAAAGTCCCATCTTTAGATATCATATTAAATATAAGAAGATAAGTTAACTAATTTATGTTTTACAGACGATTTGCTACTTTTCTCTAAGGCTGAAGCTAAATTTGTACAAGTTTTGATGAAGTCCCTAAGGAAGTTTGAAGAGCTATCCTGACTAGACATAAACTAAAACAAAAGTCATTTTATCCTTACCACTGGTGCTATGCCTCATATGGAAAGACTTTGTACATTGACTGGTATGACTTTCATTTGGTAATAAGCTCCAATTAAGCAAATATGTAGTCAATTCTATGCATAGCTATTAGAGTGCATATATTACCTTATCCCAAAACTTAATCAAGTCCATTGAGAGGATAAGGAGGAAATTTTTATAGGGAAAAATCAATACTAGCAAGTATGTTGCTAAAGTCAACTGGTTGGAGATATGCAAACCCTTTGAAAAGGGGGGACTTGGTATCACTCCCATAGCTATAACTAACAAGGTTTTGATAGCTAAGAGATTATTAAAGGTGCTAGTGGATAAAGAATCATTATAGATGAAGTGGATGCACAATTACATATTGAGTGGGAAAAGTGTTTGGTCTCTTAAACACAAAGCTCCCTATTCTTTGTTCACTACTCAACTGCCTAATTTAAAAAGCATAATTGATCCTAATATAAGTTGTAGAACTAGAGGTGGCAATTTAGCTTTTATATGGTATAAACAATTGGATAGGAAATAGGATTTTAATCAATAATGTGCAAGCTGCCAAAGTCTTGAACCAAATTCTAATTCAAGCAAAGGTGATGTTATGGATTGAAGAAGGGCAATTGCATAACTACCCTATGCAATTGATCCTTATGATTCATAATTATTCACCAAATATCGAGGCAAGGGATTTATATATTTAAAATAATCACCTTAATGGAAAATTTACAAATAAAGCCTACAAAGAGTGGATTAGACCAAAAAGATGGATTGTGCCTTAGCACAAGCCAATATAGGATAGAACTCTTAGAACGAGGCACTCTTTCCTCATATGGCTGGTGGCTAAGAATCAAACTAACACAATAGAGAGGCTTCATTATCTTCAAATGCAAGATATTTACATTTTATGTAGACTTGAGGTTAAGACTATGCCTTATTTATTCTTCCTATGCAAATATTCCAAAGCCATAAAGGAGAAAGCTAAGGCTCTCATAGATTGGAGATCTAATGTTGGCTATTACTAGGATCATCCTATGGTTACAAGACAATCTCAACTCCCTCAGTAGAGGTGATCTAGTTGCTTACTAATTTCATTTACTTTCTATCTACAAGTTATCTGGACGGAGAGGAACACAAGGAGATTTTAACAGGTTGTTACTTTGTTTGGTTGAAAAAATTATACGAAATAGATAATCCTAGGCCTTATTTGGTTGGCATGGATTCTTACTTGGGAAAGTAATATTTTTCCTAAAATTTATATTATCATGTTTGGTTCATTTTTTTGAGTAGTTAGGAAAGTAAAAACATTTCCAATCTAGGAAAAATAGTAGCACTTATCTGGATTTTAAATCCCATCACCCCCTTGGAATCTAGATTACTTTCCTCAGGAATTTAATTTTAAAAAATGCTAATCAATTCAAACCTTCATTCTCTCTCAACTCTACCCTTCATTCTCTCTCAACTCTACGATAACTATTTTATAATAATAAGGAATTTAATAATAATAATAAATTTAATTAATACAATTAATAATAATAAGAATAGTAATACGTAGAAAATTAATAATAATAATAATAAAATTAATAAGAATAATAAAATCAATAATAATAAATATAAATATAAATATAATTGATAAAATTAATAATTAGTAGAAACTTAACAATTATTATTATTAATACGAATAATAAGAATGATAAGAATAATAATAATCATAATCATAATCATAATATTATTATTATTATTATTATTAATTTTTAATAATAATAATTATTTTTATTTTTATTTTTATTTTTATTATTAAGAAGAAGAAGAAGAAGAAGAAGAAGAAAATTAATAATAATAAAGAATTTAATAATAATAATTAAAATAAAATAAAATAAAATAAATTATAATAAGAATAATAATAGGTAGAAAAGTAATAATAATAATAATAGTAATAATAATAATAAATAATAATAATAACAACAATAATAATAATAATAAATTTATAATAATAATAAAATTAATAAAAATAAATGTAATTAATAAAAATAATAAATTTAGTAATAATAAAATTAATAATAAGTAGAAAATTAATAATTATTATTAATAATATTAAGAATAATAAATTTAATAATAATGCCCTATTTGTATTTTTATTTTCATTGTTAGAAAAAATTTTGATATTTGATTTAAATTTTAAGATTTATCTTTATACTTGGTTGAGGATTTTTTTAGTATTTTTCAATACTATATTTATAATATAACTGTATTATATGATTAGAATATCGTGAATGAAAAAAATTAACATTTAATAATATAACATGTATTACAAATTAACATTATTTAATAATTTCAATTTTTATTAGGTTTATAGAGATATAATTGGAAACACAAGTCAAAATTAAATTACATTCCATGAAATGCTATTCATACTAAACACTATAATAAGAATCCACCCAACTTTCTTATTAGAATTCTTATAAGTATTCAAACATGTTAATATCTTTACTTTCCATAGATTTATTTTCCGAAGAATCAAATTTCAAATTCACTTAACTTTCTCGCCAACCAAATAGGGCCCTAAGGTTTAGTTATTCTTGAATTTGCAAAATATCTAGAGACACCCCTCCTATCTTTTACTTTTCCTGGAATTGTAGTGATGAATAATAATAATAATAATTATTATTATTATTATTATTATTATTATTATTATTATTATTAGAAGAAGAAGAAGAAGAAGAAAAAGAATTAATAATAAGAAGAAGAAGAAGAATGTAGTTAGTAAGAACTACAATAGATATTTTGATCTTTTAATTAGTTATTTTTGTCATTCTAAATTTATGTTTTCAAACTAAACATTGACATACATCGTTATTAAAAATTCTTAGGAATAAATCAAACTAATTAATACTTATTTCATTTCATTCCTTGTTTATTCTATTCTTAAGAATAACTATTTTATTCCTTATCTATTCCACTAGATAAACCAAGTACCTTGTAAGAGTTGCAGCTCCAAACAACCATGAATCAAGCTTTAGATGGTATAAAGGAACATTTGATTCTAAGAAAATAAACTAAAAAGCTAATTACTCACGTATTACATGCCTGAAGAATCGATTAAAAGGGTCCTATTTTCACAAACAATTCCATAAACTGAAACTATTATAGGCAACGGGCATGTTTATACTTTAGGAACACTCTTGGTCGCACTATATAATTGCTGCTATTATTTAAGCGTTTAAAAGGGACTTACAGTTGCATGTAAATACAGTAGGTAGCTTGGTTCAATATCGCAGGAACCAAAATGCAAGGAGCTCCTCATTCACAATGCCGGCAGACAGTCGTAGTCGAGCGGTTAGCAAATAGGATTTAGCGAACCAGAGTCTGAGTCCTGGAGAAGGGACTTACAGATAGTAATCGTGAAGGAGAATTAATGAAGAAGGCTCTTATTGGAGGGCAAGGATATGCCACGGTCGCTTGCATGCAACTCTGCTCTCTCCGGCAAGATACCAATGTTTCATTGCAAAGCTGACGGATGACAGGCTGAGGATTACCACACTTAGCTTTTCGATTCAGAGGTATTATGTAGCTATTGCAAGCTTCACACGTGGTGCCACAAATTGTCACACTTGTTGTTAAAGTGATTGACATATGTCTCCAATATGGAATTAATGTGATACCTATAGGATTAATGTGTTACCAAGAGCTAAAACTTGTAATATACCAACTGTGATGTAACAAACATTTGGTTCCTAATTCTTTATGGAAATTGTTTAAGTTTTTCAAAAAAAAATTATTCTTTTGATAAATCCACTCGTTTCATCCTACATGAATGAATTTGATTTCACCACTTGCATTACATTCAACAATAACAGTTATTGATTACATAATATATCTTAATAAGAATTTGAACAATTTAATATTGCAATTCATAGTCATTTTCTCATAACATAAGACAACAACCATAAAAAGCAAAACAAATCCTACTACAATATTTATTAATATAAACTTCTTTTTTTCTCTATTAGCTAAATATCTTCCTTTATGAGCTTTATTTACTCCTCAATCTCTTTATCTTTTTAAACGACAGTCAACTTTAGGTATCTTTGTTTTAACCACCTTTTCAATAGCAACTTCTTTTTTTAATTTATAAATCACTTCAACAACTTTTTGAGTGAATTTATATCGTATCACTGGAAAAAAAAAATACATCTCCTAATGTATAAACAAACTAGTTCATAACTTTTATATAAAACACAAGATTCTTCAATTTGCAAACAAATAAAAACTAACTCAGTGGATAATTGGAGCACCCATAAAAGTTCCTCCTTAAATATGATCATGAAGTCTTTAGTGGGGCATTTAACTTATAATCTGAAACGATACTATGAGCATTTGACTTAAACGTTATTCTAGTTTTTTTTTTAAAAATGTTATACTAGTTGAGAATGGAGATTCCATATATTTATGCAAATAATAACCTAAACAATAAACAAAGGCTAAAAGAGTAATTTAACTCCAACGTTTACACTCAAAACTAATTTGGACATTAGCATTTTGGAGTTTTCAAAATAAACCTTAACGTATATAAAACGTTCAAAATAAACTCTAAAGTTTGAAAAACATTCAAAATAACTCATGAATTGAATAACCGATAAAGTTAAGCCTTTGTAATTTAAATGCTGACGTGAATTTTTTAAATTTTATTAAAGTGACTCTCAGTCAACATTAAACTAAAATTTTCTTCACTACTCATCTTTCCATTTTCTTTTCTTTCTCCATCTATCTCTATTATTTCTCGAACCAAAGTTGTTGCTCTGGTATTCATCAAGCACCAATCATTTTAAACTTCTTAAGATTTTTCATTTTAAGTTTTTATCACTTATTCTCTACATTTAACATCCTCCGTCGTTAACCCAGTCTCGTATGTGCATGGTATTTAAGGATGCTATTGTAATGTCAGATGCGTGATTCTTCAAGTGTTGTCACTATTTTGGTGAGCGTTGGTTATTCTCTAATCCTGTGTTTGGTGAATGTTCGAGTGAGAAGAGTACTAGTAGCTGTGTGCTTGAGTGAGGAGCGATAAGTAGGAGTAATTTGGGCTCCATCAACAGTTCTGACCTCATTGATGCAAAGCTTCAAGAGCATCAGATGTACGGATCAAAGCAGTGTTCGGGTTATGGACACAAGCTTGAAGGAAAACCGACACCACAATAGCTTCATAATATTCTCAACAGATACATCTTTTATAGCAAAAGTAGAAGAATAATTTGTAATAAGGAAAAACATTTATATTTATGCCTTCTGTTTTCTTCATTGGAGCTTTGTCTTCGTCCATATCTCTCTCTATTACTTTTTATTTTCTTTTTTCTTTTGCTTTTGTTATGTTCTAACTTGGATTGTCATGGAATTCACAAGATTGGGTGGGCCTACCAGCTGGAGTAAAATTTGATCCAACAGACCAGGAATTGATAGAACACCTCGAAGAAAAAGTTGAAGCCAAAGACATGAAGTCTCACCCTTTTATAGATGAATTCATCCCTACAATCGAAGGAGAAGATGGGATTTGTTATACCCATCCTAAGAAACTTTCAGGTTCGTTAATCTTCTTCCCAAAGTTCTATTTCATTTGATTTTCCTCCACGAAAGCTTGAGTCTTTTATTCATTTTCTCTAAAAGAAAAAAATGAAGATGGAAGAACTAAACTTGATTATATGTGTGGATTTTCTTAGGTTCTCTTCTCCTGTTTACTATGACTTGTATACAGTGTGTAGCAATTTGTTGCACTTAAGTCAACCTAACTTTGATTTTCTTACAGGAGTGACCAGAGATGGTTTGAGTAGGCACTTCTTTCATAGACCTTCCAAGGCTTACACGACGGGAACAAGAAAAAAAATAAAAATTCAGAATGAGCGCGACTTGCATCGTGGAGAAATGAGATAGCATAAAACAGGCAAGACAAGACCAGTAATGGTTAGTGGCAAGCAAAAAGGGTGCAAAAAGATGCTTGTCCTCTACACAAACTTCGGCAAGAACAGAAAATTCCCAAAGACTAATTGGGTCATGCACCAGTACCCATTTGGGGCAGCATAAAGAAGAGAAAGGAGAATTACTGGTTTCAAAGATATTATATCAGACACAATCAAGGCAATGTTGGAAAATAAACACAAGATCAAATCTAAGCGTAGTGAAATAAATTTAAAATTTTTCCACAGAATTAACTTCAACAAAATTTAATCGGAAACATAAAACAAGAAAGTATAACAACGTCATACTAACCTGTGTCAATTTCTCGTTGTAATTTTTCCTTTCGCCTTGATTCCGTCAATCCACGAGCCGTTCAATCGTCCGGCCTCTAATGGTATCCACAGATCTTTTCGGAGAAAACTTAAATCTAATTTGAGACGAAAAATGTAAGAAGTGCTAGCTCGAAATTTTCTAATTTTTCCTTTTATATGAAAAATCATATTTTTGATGTCCTTAGATTTTATCAAAATTACAACTAAAGTCAAACTTTAGTCATAATTACGAATTAGTCCTTATATGATCAAATATCACATATTGATCCTTAAAGTTTCTAACACTTCTCAATTAAGTCCAACTTAATTCAAATTTCAATTTCTCCTTTATAGACCTTTTATGTGTGACCTATAAGGTTCTTACTATGTTGATCATGATTATAAATTATAATTCTAATTCGTAATTAGAATTAGATAAATTCAAAACTCCTTTTAATTTACCTTCAATTCCCTAATTAAACAATTTATAATCACAGATCATGATTGACGTCTGGCAACATGTCATGACCATCTAAATATTAGGAATGTTAAAGTGGTTTGACTTAACCTATCTATGCATAGTTATGATGTATAAATTAATCATTTCGTCATCTAATGTTCCAATTGGACTTAGAGTATGGAATTCGTGTTTACTCTAAATAATCCAATTATGTTCATTTTTGTTAATTAGTAAATGATTTATAATTGATATTTAGAAACAACTTTTCCAAATTTCAATTTACTTTAGCCAGAGATTTCCAAAACTATTCCTAATCAAGAATGGTAGAACATTCTTCTTAATTACTTTAGTACAACGAATTCTTTATTGATTTACTCAGCTATCTCCATATAGTTCATACTATATCCAATAACTACCGAATTGAACTACTCCAAAAGTAGAACATAAGTAGCATCAAAACATAGTAATTCCTACATGAGATAACTTTGGTAATCTCAAATCTAAGAATCAATTATACAACTATCATAATCAGATAATCCACAGACACACAAGTAATATTTCATTCGGGATTCTCATAATTGGGTCAGTTCAGTGAACTTATTCTCTAATAAGCACCCACATGTTTGTTTAAGAGTCTGCACACTTTAATGTATGAAATCAATTACTTTCTTCATAAGAAAAAAACAAACGTGTGCTAGTATAACCATTTCATCAATACCCCGTCTTGATGAAACTAAGACTAGGAACATTTTAGGAATAATATAACAAATGCAATTCAAATCTTATAATTATAAGCACATTATAATTTCTAATTGCATAATAATTATTCTGTGAATTTTATCTTTATGATTAATAATTAAATAATTAATAAATACACAAAAATAAAGAATGTCTTTTATTAAATAGCATATTGTCATACAAATAAATTTAAAACCAACATAAATTGGCTGCAAGGTCATACAAATATTATCACAAGTTTTTGCATGATTTTGAAAGGACCGTAACAAACTGGTTTTATCTTTTTCCCTTCACCCTTGAGTCGCTTCTTGCTTAGATGAGACCAAACAAGGTCACCCGTCAGCTTTAACTCAATGTTGATCATATGCCCTCCAAGAACCTTTGTGCTTTTTCTTTATCTTTCTCTTTCTCTTCCTTAGCATTTTTCGATGATGATGTAATTGTGAATTCCAAGTCAAATGGGCTCTGTGATTGAAACCCCAAACACACTTCAAAAGGAGACTTCTCAGTTGAGCTGTGTATTGCACGATTAAAGGCAAATTGCAGGTATGGAATGCTTTCATACCACGTCTTTGGATGGCGTGAATTATACCTCCGAAGAAGATGAACAACTGTACAATTGACCACTTCTGTTTGACCGGCAGTTTGAGGGTGGGACGTCGTACTCCGTTTAAGCTTTGTATCCTTCAAGAGATTGCCAAAAATGATTGAGGAAATGGCTATCACGATCAGACACAATAGAGCTAGGTAGACCAAAGTGTACGCAAACATGTTGGAAGAATTTTCAGATCGTTTCTTCACCCGAAATTGTTTTCTTGCATGGGATAAGTATCACCGTTTTTGAAAACGCTCCACTACCACAAAAAAATAGTATTTACCTCAACGTTTTTTTGGGAGGCCTCCAAGGAAATCTAAAGAAATGCTCTCCCAAGGATGAGAAGGACCCGCAATGGAGTATACAAACCCACCTTCCGATTTGCGGGCTTAAAAGTACTGCACAGGACAAAACCTCTCACGAAACGAGCTACATCTTGCTGCATTCGTGGCCAAAAAACAAAACGTTGGAGATTTTGTTGTGTCTTCGTCACTCCAAAGTGCCCAGTTATCTTTGAAGTGTGTGCCTTATGCATCCATTATATTCTCTCCGCTTCTCTTGGCACACATAAAAGTGTACCTTTATAAAGAAGACAAGTCTCGTAACACAAACTTATAGGTCTTCCTGCCGTGATGTCGGTTAGCACGTCTTGCAAATCAGGATCCTCCTCATACCACCTTGTATAATTTTCATGAAATGAAGATTCAACCTGTATAAACATAGACAAACAAAGTGTAGCTATGGGAGGTCGTGATCGCATGTCTGCAAATTTGTTATGGACACCCTTCTTGTATTTAATAACCGAACTGAACTGTTGTAAATATGTCATCCATTTCATATGGCGGGCTTGTTGCAGCTTAACTTGAGCCTGTAAATATTGAAGGGGGCGGTAATCTGTGTGAACAATTGCCTCTTTGCCTAAAAGATATACACGACAATGCTTCACGGCTTGATACAAGGAAAAGAGTTCTTTATCGTATGTTGCGTAGTTCCTTTAGGCTTCTTGGAATAGCATTGAGTGACACGCTACAGATCGACCATCTTGCATTAGAAAGGCACCCATAGCATACCTGTAGGCCCAGAGGCATCAACCTCCCATTCAAATGGCCTTTGCAGACTGAGTTTGAATCCTCTGTCTGATAAACAACCGACGTCGTTTCTACCTAAAAATTTTACACAGCTACTTTTAAGCACAGGCGCGCTTTTTAAAGCAGGCCAGTGCATAAGTGCACGGGCCTGACTTAAGAGTCACGCCCGTGCATTTATGTTTTTTTATTTTTTATTTTAATGTTAATTATTTAACTATTATTTTAATAATAAATTAAATTAAATTTTAAATTTAATTATTATTTTAATAAAAAATTAAATTAAATTATAATTATAATTAAATTATTATTAATTTTATAAAAATAAAATTAAAAAATGGATTAGTGCCCCGTCCACTTATTTTTTATTTTTTATTTTAATTATTTAAGTATTACTTTAATAAAAATTAAATTCTAAATATATTTATAAAAAATGCAATATTTTTGAATTTGTTTTTATTTTTATTTTATTTTTATTTTTATTTTTAAATAAAAATAAAATTAAAATGATAGAAAATGAAATTTGTATCAAATTTTCAAATTTAGTTTTTTCTATTATTTAATTTAAATTTTTTAAATAAAAATTGAGATAAAAAATTTAAAATTTAAAATTTAAAATTTGATTAATTTATTAAATTATACAATATATTATATATGTGGAATTTTTGATTTCAACGACATATTTTAGTTGATTAATTTACTAAAATTGTTTATATAATTTATAAATTATAACTTGACCAACAGACGCCATCAGTTATTTATTAAAGATATTTAGTAAAATTAGCTGTTTATGTATAAAAGTCTATAATTTATAAATTATATAAACAGCTGATAGTGTCTGCTGGTCAAGTCAGAGCACAAAAATCATCAGCTGTTTATTAAAGATGTTTGATAAAATTAGTTGTTTATGTATAAAATTATATAATTTATAAATTGTTGTTTATAATATATTGTATAATTTAATAAATTAATCAATTTTTAAAATTTAAAATTTTTATCTTAAAATTTTATTTAAAAAATTAACATTAAATAATAGAAAAACAAATTTTAAAAAATTGAGACAAATTTTGTTTTTATCATTTTAATTTTAATTGTATTTAAAAATAAAAATAAATTCAAAGCTAGTGCATCCTTTTAATTTTACTTTTTTATAAAATTAATAATTATAATTATAATTTAATTTTTATTAAAGTAATAATTAATTTTAAATTTAATTTAATTTTTATTAAAATAAAAATAAAAAAGTGAACGAGCTAAAAAATATATGCATGCCCGTGCACTCATCCATTTTTTTAATTTTATTTTTATAAAATTAATAATAATATAATTATAATTATAATTTAATTTAATTCTGGATTAAAGTAATAATTATATTTAGAATTTAATTTAATTTTTATTAAAGTAATAATTAAATAATAAAAATAAAAATAAAAAAGTGAAAAAAATAATGCACGTACGTGACTTATGCACGGGAGTGCTTTAAGAAGCACACCATGTACATGGGTGTGTGGAGAAGCTGGTTAAAATTTTTAAGTAAAAATGGTGTCGTTTATTTATTGGATAAAGTAGGACAGGATCCGGACTCTTGTAGACTAGGTAAGGCTAAAACAGGCGCTTCGCTTATCTTCTTCTTTAACAAGAGAAAAGCATCCCATGTTTTGAAGTCCACTCAAATTTTTGGTTAGCCTTCGTTAGTGCATGTAATGGAGAAGCCAAAATAGAAAAATGACGAATGAACTTACGAAGGTATTGGCAAGCACCCATAAAAATTCAACCTCCGTTACTGATCTGGGTCTTAGTCATTCTTTGATGACTTTTACCTTGTCGGTGTCAATTTGTAACTTATCACCACCCACGATGAAACTCAGGTACAACAAAGTTTGCTTTCCGAACTCAAATTTCTTCTGGTTTAAGTATAGTTGATGTCGCTTCAATAGCTCGAATATCTTTCGAACATGCATTGGATGCTCTTCCTACAATCTACTATAAATCAAGATATCTTCAAGATAGACAATTACAAATTCATTAATGAAAAGTCGTGAAACATCATTCATTAGTCGCATGAAGGTGGCAGGAGTGTTCTAAAGTCCAAACTATTAGGAATGAAGCGGGTATAACATACGCAACGATCAATCAATAAATCTTTCCCCACTTGAATGAATCTATTAGGAGTAATAACGAGAAAATATTGGCAGCAAACTAAACGATCACAAGCTGCCCCAATAATGCACAAATCAAAAACCAATCACAAAACACAATAATTATTTAACGTGGCAAAAAATCCTTCGGTGTGAAGGATAAAAACCACGGGACCTCTCTTAGTCCAAGCAAATGAAATCCACTATCACAAATACTGTCTTACAGAGATCAACAGCCATAATAATCCAGAAATCAAAGGCTCAATTTTATATAGCCACAAATTAAAGTAGAAAACTACACTAAGAGAGCAATCACAACAAAGGCTTATGTTCTGACAAATTCTGGAAACGTTCCAACCGTCCAAATCCAATCTTCACCGTTCAAAACAAAGAACAATGAGTAAGAAACATGCTCACCAAAATGCAGCCCGATCAGACAAAGAATGACAGACCAAAATCAGAATATGGTGAAGCTTGTCAGTTCTGGAAACACATTGAGACCAGTCCAATTTTGGATCCAAAAACTCAGCCTCCAGATGTCAAAACCAAATCTCCACCGTTCAGAATGGAGAAAAATATGTCTTGAAATTGTATACCAAAAATGAGACCGATCCAACGGTGAACGCCTTCCCAGTTGCTAGAAATGTAAAATGGGTTGGGTGAAAAATCTCTCCTTTTGTGAAGGTTGAAGGAAGAACAAAATCTCTCTCTTCTCTCACTCTTGGCAGCTGCTAAGATTTTTTGGTTTTAATGACAAATACAAAAATTAACCCTAATGGATTAAAAAAAAAAAGGGCTTTAACAAATTTATGGGTTTTACCACATAGGAGGGAACCCAAACCCAACAATTCTCCCCCTTCTTGACTATGTGGAGGAGGTTACCAAACCGGCACTTAATCAACAAACTTTAAACTTCATCCTTGGTAGAGCTTTTGTGCACATATCAGCACCATTATCATCAGTATGAATCTTTTCAAGCTCTAACAGATTTAGAATCCAAAACATCATGGATCTAATGATACCTCACATCAATATGTTTGGATCTACTATGGATAGCAAGATTCTTACCCAGATGAATAACACTCTGGCTATCACAAAATAGAGCATACCTCTTCTGTATAAACCCGAGCTCATTCACAAGCTTTTTCATCGACAACAACTCCTTACATGCTTCAGTGGCTGCATTGAATTCAGCCTCTGTAGTAGACAAAGCAATACATTTTTGCAACCTAGATTGCCATGCCACAGCTCCCCCTACAAAGGTAATCAAATAGCCAGAAGTAGACTTTCTTGAATCAATATCTCCAGCCATATCAGAATCTGTGTAACCACAAAGCATAGGCTTTTGAGTCCCATAACACAGCTTCAAACTTGAAGTGCCATGGAGATATCTTAAAATCCACTTTACTGCATTCCAATGCTCCTTTCCTGGATCAGAAAGAAATCTACCAACAGTACCAACTGTATGAGCTATATCTGGTCTAGTACAAACCATAGCATACATCAAACTTCCTATTGCAGATGCATAAGGAACCTTTTGCATGTATTCTTTATCTTGCTCATTGGAAGGAGATTTCTTCAAACTCAATCTAAGAGATGGAGGAAGAGGTGTACTTATAGCCTTAGCCTTAGCCATAGCCATATTGAACCGATGTAATACCTTCTCAATGTACTTCTCCTTTAAAAGCCATAACTTCTTACATTTTCTGTCACGAATGACTCTTATGTCAAGAATAAGCTTTACTGGTCCCAAATATTTCATAGCAAAGGACTCGCTTAACTCTTTCTTCAAATTCGCAATTCTGGATGAGT
Organism: Erythroxylum baracoense; assembly: GCA_025629805.1. NCBI lineage: Eukaryota > Viridiplantae > Streptophyta > Magnoliopsida > Malpighiales > Erythroxylaceae > Erythroxylum > Erythroxylum baracoense. Next base: position 24,370,678 of record JAOTAY010000003.1, on the reverse strand, counting down.
TAAGACCTATAATAAGCATGTCATCAATATATAACAACAAAATGAAGAAATCATTGTCAGAAAATTTTTGCATAAAAACACAATGATCAGAAATAGTCTTCTTGTAGCCTTGTTGGACCATAAAAGACTCAAACTTCTTATACCATTGCCTTGGTGCTTGTTTCAAACCATACAAGCTCTTTTTTAATTTGCAAACATAACTTTCTTTGCCCTTCACCACAAAACCTTCAGGTTGTTCCATATAAATCTCCTCTTCTAAATCACCATGGAGAAAAGCAGTCTTACATCTATCTGCTCAATCTCTAAATCAAAAGCAGCAGTCAAACCCAAAATAACTCAAATTGAAGACATCTTGACCACTGGTGAGAAAATCTCCTCAAAATCAATCCCCTTTTTCTGATTGAAGCCCTTAACAACTAATCTGACTTTATACCGTGGAGAGGATGAATTCTCTTCTTGCTTGACCCTATAGATCCACCTATTTTTCAAGGCTTTTCTATCTTTGGGAAGCTTGACTAGTTCAAAGGTCTCATTATCATACAAGGATTGCATTTCATATTTCATAGCTGCAACCCATTTCACCTTTTCCTCACTCTTAATAGCTTCTTGGTAGCATTCAGGCTCCTCTGCATCTG
>JAOTAY010000003.1:24345141-24364037 GCA_025629805.1 Erythroxylum baracoense | reverse complement strand
TTTTAATTTCAATTCAACATTCACAAAACCATTCATGATTTTCAACTTCAATATCCAATTATCCATTCCATTCCCATCAAAAATCTAACATACCATCCAATTCCAATCCATCGGAGGACCAACACAATTACACAAATCCATAATTTCATTTTCAACCCACCATTCCAAGTTTTCAACACAACCCACCAACACAAATGGCAACTTTCAACCAATCATTCCAAATTTCCAACACAAGCACAACCCACCAAGTCACCAAGACAAATCCGTTTCCAACCCACCAACACAATCAAAGATTCATAATTCATGGAAAAATGAAAAAATTCGAAACACTAATACACACCCATGATCGGGTCTTTGTCGGGATGGTGAGGTGGCTAGTCGGGTGACTGCCGACTGCGGGTGCGATGGTGACGAGGGTGAGGAGAGGAGACTGCGGGTGCGGGTGCGATGGTGACGAGGGCGAGGAGAGGTGACTACGGGTGCGGGTGCGGGTGCGGGAGAGGAGACTGCGGGTGCGGGTGCGATGGCGAGGACGAGGAGCAGAAGGCAGTGGCGAGGAGCATATGAAGGTGGTGAGAAGATGGCAGCGAGCCACAGAGAGAGAGGAGAGTGACAGAGAGAGAAGCAGAGTGAGATGTGAGAGTCGGGGGGGGGAGGTTGGTAGTAAATTAGGTTAAAGTTCCAGAAATTGAATTTAGTCCTTGCAATTTTCGAAACTTACGGTATCGGCCGGAATTAATGGTTCTTGCCAGTACCTACCGGTAAATGCCGATACCGACCGGTACCGATGTTAAGGATTTCATACCGGTTTCTGGCCAGTACGATACGAAATCCTTAATATTGTATCAGACGTTTATTAATAAGAAATTCTACGTGCACTTTCCGAAATGCATAATCATTCGGCACTAAGGGAGCGGTTGGTTTACATAGAGAAATGATAATAAGAATGAGAATAAATATATTGAGAATTGAAAATAAATATTATTATTATAATTATGATGGTTGGTTAAGAAGAAGGAATGATTACCATTATCATTGACAGTGGATAGTTTGTAAAAAATATTGGGAAATAAAATTTTATTATATTTTATTTATTTAATTAATTATAATTTAATTAATTAATTACAATATATTGATTAATTAAAATATTTTAATTAATTTTAATTAATTATATTTTAGTTAATTAATTAATTAAATTATAATATTTTAATTAATGAAAAATTATATTTTAATTACTTATATTGTAACTAATTAATTATATTTTAATTAATTAATTAATAATACTATTTTAATTAATTATATTGTAATTAATTATTTAATTAATTACAATATTTTAATTAATGAATGAAATATATTTTAATTAATTATGTTGTAATTAATTAATTATAAATATTTTAATTAATTATATTATAATTAATTAGTTAATTATAATATTTTAATTAATTAATAATTATATTTTAATTAATGTAACAAGCACACCCTTACATAACAATGATACTCATTCCTCTAGATTAGGAGAGGAATGGGGTATTACTTAAAAATGGGTAATCAAAATAATGACTCTATAATCATAGTCCCTTACTAAACTCAATTTTTCATTCCATACTTACTCCCTTTTTTCATATCCACTAAACAAGCACACCTTAAGTCTTCATCTGATAAGAAATAATAAGAGCCCAAAGCCCAACTATCTAATAAGACACTTGATGAACCTCAAATCCCTACTACATAATTTATAAAATTGAACACTCTTAGAAATTTCCACTCAACTCTTTCCTTATTCTTCATGAAATGGTTAATTATGTTTGACAATCCCTTACTCTGTCATTGCACATCAACGGTTTTCTGGTCTACTAAGAGTGTGTTTGTTTAGTGGATATGAAAAAAGGAAAATAGGTATGGAATGAAACATTGAGTTTGGTAAGGGACTATGATTATAGAATCATTACTTTGATTACTCATTTTTGGATAATACCCCATTCTTCTCCTAATTTAGAGGAATGAATATCATTGTTATGCAAGGGTGTGTTTGTTACAATTAATTAAAATATAACTAATTAAAATATAATTATTAATTAATCAAAATATTGTGATTAATTAATTAATTCCAATATAATTAATTAAAATATTAATAATAATTAATTAATAAAATATAATTAATTAAAATATTGTAATTAATTAATTAATTAATTAAATATAATTAATTAATTACAATATAATAAATTAAAATATTATTACTAATTAATTAATTAATTAAAATATAATTAATTAAAATATAATTATTAATTAATTAACTACAATATAATTAATTAAAATATAATTCATTCATTAATTAAAATATTGTAATTAATTAAAATATAATTAATTAATTAATTACAATATAAGTTATTAAAATACAATTATTCATTAATTAAAATATTATTAATTAAAATATTATTAATAATTAATTAACTACAATATAATTAATTTAAATATAATTCATTCATTAATTAAAATATTTTAATTAATTAATTAATTAAAATATAATTAATTACAATATAATTAATTAAAATATATTAATTAATTATCTACAATATAATTAATTAAAATTAATTACAATATTTTAATTAATCAACATATTGTAATTAATTAGTTACAATATAATTAATTAATTAATTAAAATATAATAAAATTTTATTTCTCAATATTTTTTACAAACTAACCACTGTCAATAGAAATGGTAATCATTCATTCCTTCTAACCATCCATCATAATTATAATCATAATATTCATTCTCATTCTTCACTATATTAATTCACATTCTTATTATCATTCTCCCATGCGAACTAACCGCTCTCTAATAGTAATAACAAACTCGTAATTCGATAAGATACTATTTAAGCACGTTACACACTGGTCACAATTATGCTTCCCAAATAGACTCACATCAAGGTTGGTGTAGATCAATCAAACATATGAGATTGGAGCAATTCACATACAAGCAAAGAAAGAATAGCATTATGGAGAATCCTCATCAAATGATAGTTACATACCAAAGCTTGAATGGCAAACAAGAGAAATTCTATCTTCTATTTTATATTCATCCTAGAGAACGTCATAGATTATAAATTTTTTTCGGTTGATGAATAAGAATATGATGTTAATTAAAATGCATATATAATCATCAAATGGGCAACCTGTTAATAGTGGGGAACTAAAACTTAAGCTTAAAAATTAAATTGAATAGCATAGCATATTAACATGACATAACTTGATTTTTCAATTAAAGTATAACAGTCAATATTATGAAAAATCAAGACTAAACATTCATTAAAAATGTCTCTCACTAGACTCATCAAACATGTGATTTTCAAATGAGAAGCTTATGAAGAAGAAAATGTACCAAAATTATGAAGAAGAAAATTACTTTTGTTTGAATTGTTTATAAAGTGACACATTATGGGAACACATTTATATTGTAACTTAATTAATTCAACTAAGTTCTACTTTATACTTTATTATTATTATTATTATTATTATTATTATTATTATTATTATTATTATTATATTTTTTTATTTTTTTTAATTATTCATGGCAATACTTAATTAAATTGACAGCTATTGTCTTGTGTAGCTTAGATATCCTATTGATGCTCACACAAAAGGTAACACGAGAATACATCAATTAGAAAATTACCATATGTCTGGTATAAATATTCTTACCATTATTCTCCAGTATTTCTTATGTAATTCAATATTTAGTTGCAATGACCTTTTATGTCGGCATGTACGGGAGTTAACGCCTAGTCACACAAATAATACAAGAGTGCAATAATGCCTTAATGTCAAACCACAAGGTAACTGGCTCCACATTTTTTTTTTCTGTTCAATGCCTCCTCATTAATAAAGTAAATCTGAAAGAAAAAAACAATGCAACGGAAAATAATTTAAAAAAGAATTATACATATGTTTGAGAGAATCTTATCATAAGATACATAAAGTGCAGCCACTTCAAAATGGAGGGAGCAAAAACACTCACATGACAACTTGCCAACAGTTAATTAAACAAGCCATTTTCACAACTAAGCAATTATACCTGACTGGCAGAGCTTATATTTAAACATCTCCTGTTATTATAATGGTCCCTATCATCAAATCTCACATACTTTTTTTTGGTATTTAATAATTAATAAGAAGACCATGGTACAGATCCAAACTCCTTGCCCGATTGATCTGTCTCGAGCCGGTCTGCTCAAATGTCTTAAATACATGGAGTCAATTTGATTTGATCACTTTTTTGTGGAGAAAAAAAAAGGCTCTTGCTTAGCTTCTGTTCTTGCACTTCTCCACGGCTCTAGGAGCTACAGTTGTGAAAGAAAAAAGAGAAAGAATAAGGACAGTGAGATTTGATATTAGCAATCCTATACAGAACAATGCACAAGTTCAAATAACGGAGTAAAACTTGACAAGTGACATAAGATGCAACCAACCAAGTCCAATAGCCTCAGAACCTTTCATGATTCTCAAACGTCTGCACGAATCCACGAACATCCTATGCAAATAAAGAACAACCACAGTCAATCAGTCAAAATGTCCAAAAGAATTAATGCCTTCATGTTGCAATTAGTAAGAAAAGCTTACTCCCAGGGCACGTCTCCTACAAGCATCCAATCTCCGTCCTTGTCTTCATATGTAGGAACATACTCTGAACTGTTCAAAAGATCAATCAATTTACTCTCGTTCATGAAATCCTTCATTCCTTGAGATCCACAGTTGCCTACGGGAACAAAAGACAAGAAATTTACATGAAAACAAGTGGAGATTGGAGCTGAACATGTTCTAGGGGAACGCTTATTAATTACCAATGGTAAAGGAGCTGAACATTTTGCCTAGGGCATCAGAGAGTTCTTTGTAGCTGTGGTACAGTTTCAAGTCAACCTTTCGTAGATATGGCGCACCATCCATGCTGACCTTAACAAAGGCAACACCACCGCCTGCGGTCTTTCCACTTTCATCACCATTACTCTTCTGGACGGCCATTACATTCTTTCGGAATGATCGGATGGGTGGCCATCCCACAACTTGTGCCCTGAAGTCCATCCATTATGAAAACAAACATTTCTTTTATTTACTTCTTGAACATAATCATTAAATATTTAAAATAATACAGGCATGTCAATGAAAGCTAAATCAATAGGGCACAACTCCAATTCTAACATAATTTTGAGGATTATCTCATCATCGACCTTTTCCACTAGAATATATGTAAAATTATACAAGTTTGGTGGAGACCACAGCCATGTATAGGAGGAGTTAAAGTGATATTTTAAAACGATAAAAGTTATATAATCACACGGACCAGAGTTGGAAGAGAGAAAGAAAAGTTAATGAGAACTGTACATAAATCCTATAAGTGAATCAAATTCTGAAGGTCATATTATATTGATATTCGCATGTGCAAGGTTTGGTGGCTCAAGTAAAGGTTTGTTTCCTTTTCGTGATTGGTTGTCGAGAAAGGTAAAAGATTCCTCATGTTTTGTTCTTTTTTTTCCCATGCTCCGGAACAAAGAAACGAAAACCATGATAGTTTCCAGCTAAAAAATAGAATAAGAGTTGAATGTACAAAGATGAAAACATATCTGATTTATCCTCATTTTCTATAATCCCAAACAAATTCTCATGTGATTTACACCTTAATTTGAGGCGATCTGTGGACTGTGATGCATCAGTACTCTAACAATAATAGCTTGAACATATCACCCTCGCAAGAATAAATAAATAAACATTAACATAAGAACATAACCAAGAGTATTAATGTTCGTTTACACATTCATGAAATTTGAGAAGAGAAAAAGTGTTAGTTACTTGGCTGGTGGCTTTGCAGGGTCGATGGGGCAAGAAGCAACATTCTTGCCCTTCAACTTCTGATCATCTCCCTCCATCTGCTTCCCCACTAGTTCCTTGGTTGACAGGTTTAACTTCAAATCCACTCCGGAAGTAGTGGTAGTAGTAGCAGCAGTCTCACAGAAGCCTCTCTTCCCATTATTCTTCATCGCGTGAAGATGGTCACATAATTCATTCCCAGGTAAACCCAGACGCAGCTCTGTTTCTTCGAAATTAATGGTCCTATATTTGTCTGTCTCTGCTTCCACAACACCCGCCATTCAAAAGCTTTATCAGAGAAACCCTTTCTTTGAACCCTTTTCTTCTCTCCACATGCAAGCTCTCTCTGTCGTGCATTGCATAAAATGCAGTAGTAATAAAGCAAGAAACTAACTATAGACTTTGGAAGAAGGGGCAACATCCGATGTGGTGTGTAATAACATAAGCTCTTGATGAGTGGGAATATGGACGGAAGAGATTATGACACGTGGATCGGGAGTTAGTTTGGCAGTGTAAGGCTTGTCGGGAGAGTGATGTCATGAATGACGTAACATTTAAAATAATTGTGGCAATGCGATTGGACAGCGCAACTTAGCCTTGCCTGCTCTTTCCCTCTTTGTTTCCTGGGCTCCACCAAATAGGTAAGGACAGCTGGATGTTTCCTTAAGAAAATCATCTTCTCAATCAAAGAAATTTAAAGCTTGTGTTTATTTGCTGGCTCTTTAGTTTCTGACATGTTTCTAGTTTCTTGTCTTCTAGTTTTTTTTTTATGTACATTTTTCTAACGACAGGTGCAAATTTTAACTAAATAAGATTTAGACAAAATGTAATCTAAAGGATTTACATTCTGAATATATTCAAGTTTTTTTAATTAGCTTATAAATATTCTAAATCAACATAATAATAAGGCCTTAAAGGATATCTTTTCAAGCTTATTATAGATATGCACTCTCCACTTTGTGTGGTGAGTATTCAAAGCACCTACTTGGTGGCGTTGATGAGTACACCCACTAAAAGTATCATGTATTTGGCTAAAGATGAAACTGCCCTACAACTGGTAGGAATCATCGGTACTACAACTATTCACTGTCGTTGCCCACACTGGCCTACCTATAATATGCTCCCCTTATTTCCAAAATCTAGAATGATAAGAACGATCATACCCTTATCTAAACTACATTACTATTGCACTACTTTACATTTAGCTTCTAATAAAATAAGTTTATTACTCAAATTATTTAAAATATTACTGAAACTAGAGGGTATCAGCAGTGTTCTATTGAATTTCTATATGGCAAAAGATCAGGATTCCTACTTTAAACTTCTCTTTAAAAAGGCATTTATCTACACATCTAAGTTCTTAGTAGAGATAGATCAAGAAGTTTCATCTTGTATTAATGTACAATATCCTCTCTATCACCATATTTATAATTTATAGTTTTGGATCCATGCTTGATAGGATAATAATTTCGAAGGGAAAAAGAAAAAAAGATAGAGAGCACATTTAAAAGCACGGAGGAATTAAAAGCAGACATGTGGACAGGTGGAGCCCAACGTAAACGCGTATGAAACCATGTGATAGAGATTGATTGGTAGGGACAGAGAGTACATTTTGCAAAAATTTATATTTCCACGTGCTCCCTCCCTCTCCCTGTTCGAGGAATACTTTATGCATGTTTATGTATCATTAATTCAAAACATGGTCTGCAAAGTGTTATGTGATCCAAAAGAGAGGGGGTCTGCATGTAATATGGTAGACATAGAAGAGGTAACATTAAACTTCTGACTACATGTTAAGGCGTCAGGGGAAAAAAAAAAAGCAAAAGAATCATCCCCAAAACTCTCTTTCCCTTCTTTCCAGGTCTAGCCGTACAAATGTGAGGAATATTAAGAAATTCAACACTCAGAGGCTTGATTAACTAGACATTAAGCATCTATAATGACCCTTTCTTTTTCTTCTTTTTCCTCTTGTTGTTTCTTGATCCACAACAACAAGTGCAATGATTTGCTACATTTCTTTTTTCAAGCAGTACACCCATGAATTTGGCCGTGATGTCTATGAAGCCTTTTGCGCAAAAGCAGCCACTACATCGACCAATGGAAATAAAATCTGTTAGATTGTCGAAAAAAAAAATCTGTTAGAAAATTATAATCAATAATAGTTTTTATATGTGATTTTAATAAACACTGCACTTCAACACAAAGTCAACACTTTGCAGCAACCAATTAACTCACGCCTTGCAACAATCACCCCTCTAGATATCCGAGTACCACCCAACATGTCGCCTGTTCCTTGCCGTCCTCCAAAACAAGAAATGAACCTACGTGCATATATTCCTATTTTTATATATAGTGGGAAAAATTGCTACAACCGTAACAACAATAATAGCAAGAGAAATAAAGTATAAGAAACTAAATCAACGCATAAACAATTTATGTAAAAACCTCTCTCAATTAGGGGAAAAACCACAGTCCGAATCTTCACGGACATAAAATCAACCCATTATCATAACCAAGAGTACAATCGACAACTAACAATAATAATCTCAATGACAAGTATAATTATTTCTAGGTTCTAGTACAAATTGAAAATCCTAATCAATTTAGTACTCTCTATAAATCTAAGAGATGCCAACATCGAATACCTGTCGATGACGATTCGCTTCTGCTTGATTATCCCACCAAACAGCTGTCATCCCACACGTCAAACAATGGAGTAGACCTCTCTTTTTCTCCTCCTCTATTCTTGTTTTTACGGTAACACCCATCACAAGAAGAAAAGGTAATTAATAGGAGATACACATCATATTCCTCCCTCGACCCAAATCACCAAACATATTCCTCCTTCGACCCAAATCACCAAACATATTCCTAAAATTTAGGATTTGGGGAGATGCACAACATATTCCTTTCACAACCCAAATCACCAAACACCTCCACCTCATTCGAGAATCGGACCTTCTTCTTCATGACCTTGTCCCTTCGGATGCAATGGGCCTCCATATAGCAAATGTTGTTGTTAGCTTTCCTCCCTTGCGTTATCAGGCGAGCACTGGTTTAAACTTTACATCACCTCCCACTACCAAAATATCTATGTCATACTTTGTCAATTCACCCAAGGAAATAAGGTTAGTACGAGCATTTAGCACATACCTCACATTGTAGAAGGGTCGGGTTATATACCATCATCGAGTTTCATCCTTATGTTCCCTATGCCTTGGACCTTAATTTTTGATCACCCACCATGTTAATGTGGCTATACTTCCCATCTCGGCACAATGTATCGAACAAGACTTGGTCTCTACAAACATGAACCAACGTGGCCGAATCCAACACCTAACTCTCTTAGCCCTCCTTCACCTTACCATGAGTACCCAAGAACAAATCACTATCACCATCACCTATGATCACATTAGAGGAATCACCATCATCATCTACTTTAGTCTTTCCCTTCTTCTTTTGCATCAGCTAGAGACTCTTCAAGTCCTCCATAATCTTCAGACAGCGACTTTGGATGTGGCCCTTCTCCTTACAATAGTAACACTCCACATTACTAAAGTCTTTCACGCATAATTTCAATATACTCCTTGAGTAATCTTCCCTTCTCTCTTGATTCCTCCCTCTCTCAAACTCCCTCGCAACTAGTGCTGGATCACAATCACCCAGACAACCTCCATCAACACATGTCATCATCCTTTTGTTCTCCCTCAATACCTTAATAGCTTCATCTAGCGTAATCTTCTCCCTACCAACAAGCAACCTTATGATAATAGGTTGGTAGGACTTAGGTAGTGAAGCCAACAATAAGAGAGCTTATTCTTGATCGGTGATCTTCTCATCTGCATTCTTCAACTAGGCCACTAAGTAGTTGAACAAATTAATGTGATCCTACAAAGTTGTACCCTCCTCTATCCTTAACTGGTACAACTTCCATCTCAAGCACAAGATGTTAGTCAACAATTTGGAGGCATACACACTTTGGAGCATATCCATCAAAGCTTTTGGATCCATCTCATTCAAGTAGTAGTACTTGATCTCTAGAGCTATAGCCAACTGAATCGTACTAACAGCTTTCTTCTTCATCGATGCCCATTTGGCTTCATTCAAACTCACCGGCTTGCCCGCCTCCAAAGCCACATCTAAATCTTGTTGTACCAACAAGTCCTCAATAGTACTCTTTCAAGCCCAAAGTTCAATTTTCGATCAAACAAAGGAACGTGAAATTTTGAATCACTATTTTCGCATATTCTTTTCTCACACTAATTCCTCCCTAAATCAAACAAGCGGTAAGTTTCACTATATAAGGATTCTCCAACCACAACTTTGATACCACTTTGGTGGGAAAATTACCATAACCACAACAACAATAATAGAAAAAGAAATAAATTGTAAGAAACTAAATCAACACACAAGCAATTTACGTGAAAAACCCCCTCTAAACTAGGAAAAAACCACAGTCCGAATCTCCATGGACTAAAATCAATTCACTATAATAATCAAGAGTACAGTCGATAACCAACAATAATAATCTCAACTACAAGTACAATTATTTCTAGGTTTTAGTACAATTGAAAACTCTAATCAATTTAGTACTTTCTACAAACCCAAGAGATACCAACATTGAATACCTATCGATGATGATCCACTTCCTCTTGATTATCTCACCAAATAATTGTTGTCCCACATGCCAAAACAATAGGGTAGACCTCTTTTTTTTCTCCTCCTCTGTTTTGGTTTTTACGATAAAACCCATCATAAGCAAAAAGGGTAAATAAAGGGAGATACATAACATATTCCTCCCTCGTCCCAAATCACCAAATATTCCTCCCTTGACCCAAATTACCAAACATATTCCTAGTATTTGGGATTTAGGGAGATACACAACAATATACAAGGAGAACTCGCACCTAGAAAGGGGTGAATATCATCTTTCTTTACCTTTTATGACTTAAGAATCGAGAGTAACTTTGTTGGAGGAAACTTTGATGTTATTCCCGAGAACTAAAACTACTATATTAATGTCGACGCATTTGTCATTTTTTTAAAAGAAATTCCTTATGCAAAAATAAAGAAAAGAAATAAGAATTTCGTAGATTTTTAAGGAAAAGAGGACTAATACTATTTATTCAATGTACTATCAATAAAATTAGAATGCCAATTTATATATTAACAAATAATTAAATGTAAAAAATTAAGCTACTGAAAGACATTTGTGTTAACTAAAAATACAAAAAAAATTCCATTTAACTAGCTAACTAATCAACTAATTTTGAGAGTTTGTTGCAATGTTTTTTGCAACAGATTTTGAATCATATCTCTAACACTCCCCCTTAATTCAAATTAACATACTCTAAGCAAAGATCTAAGAAAAGCATGTCTTTAACTTGACAACGCTTTAGTGAAGATATATGTAGATTGGACATCAATGTGATAGAACTTCATAACTATTTCTCCTTTGGCCACCAATTTCCGAATAAAATTAAATCTCAGCTCAATATGCTTTGTATTGCTATGACATATTGAATTTCTTGCTATTTCAATTTTGATTTATCATCACAATAAAGTTCAGTTCCCTTCTTTTGCTTTTGTTGCAAATCACACATCATTCTTCTAAGCTAAGTGCATTGACATGCTATTGTAGAGGCAACAATATACTTTGCCTCTATTGTTGATAATGTTGCTATTATTTATTTCTTAAAGCACCATGTGATTGCACCTTAACCAATTCCAAACACATTCCTGGAAGTACTTCTTCCATCATCTGATTAGATAGCCAAGTCACTATTGGTAAAGCCAATCAATCTAAAATTTGTTACATGAGTGTACTAGATCCCATAATTCAAAGTCCCTACAATGTACCTTAAAATCTATTTTTCTGCTCCATATTGTTGCTTTGATGGACTGCTCATAAATCTTGACACTACACCAACTAAAATGAAATGTCTGGCCTTGTGTGAATTAAATATATCAATCCGCCAACTAAGCTTCTAAAATGCCTTTGATTTGTAGCTTTAACATCATATTCTTGCTTCAATTTTTTATTCTTTTTCATTAGAGTAACCATTATCTTGTAATTTGACATGTTGAATTTCTTTAATAAATTTGCTGAATACTTCTTTTGCGAAACAAACACTCCTTCTTCATCTTGCAAAGTCTCCAATCCATGGAAATAATGCAATAATCTTAGGACAGTCACCTTGAAGGTGCCCATTATGTCGGATTTGAATTCCTCTGCTAATGATGGATATGAACCCATATAAATTATATCATTAAGATATAATCACACTATTAAGAAAGCAGCTTTACCTTGCTTCTTTAGATAAATAATGGGCTCATTCGGACTTTTCACAAAGCCATTTTGCTAGACATATGTATCAACTTTGTTGTATTCTGCTCTTGGGGCTTGCTTTAAGTCATAAAGAGCCTTCCTAAACATGTACAAATTTTCTTCTTTCCCATAAATCACAAAGCCTTCTGGGTGTGTAACATATAATTCTTCTTCAAGCTCTCCATTAAAAAATGCAAACTTCACATCAAGCTGGAACACCTTCCATTTGAGTTGAGTTGCCAACACGAAAAAAAAGGCTTACAGTTTCAAATTGAGTTAAAGGAGAAAATGTATCCTCATAATCGATCCCTTGTTATTGAGTACCATTTCATGACCAGTTGAGCCTTGTATTTCTGGATACTACCATTTATGTGAAAATTTGTCTTAAATATTCATTTCACACCAATTAGTTTCTTTCCACTTAGCAAATTTACTAGCTCCTAAGTTAAGTTCCTTTCAATAGACATAAGCTCTTCTCTCATAACTTGCCTGCACTTTTCTTTTTCTACTCCGTCTTTAGATGTTATAAGATCTAGGACAATTAATTCAAACTCCTTTGATTCATAAATCTCTTTTAATGATCTGAACATCCTTGGCAGAGTCTTTTCAAAGTACGTGTTTGAGTTACTAGTGTTAGAAGTTGCATTTGGTGTTATTGCTGGGCTGCATTGAGTAGGAGTTAAATTCGATGAAGTTTATGGAGTTGTATTTAGTTAACTTGTAAGAATTAAAGCTAAGCTTGTCTCTTCCATAAAAGGAAATTGATGTTGATGTTCTTTATTGCCATTACTGCTACTTTAGTTCTAGCTTGCTGCCTTATTAAACATTACATTTCTACTAGCAATTATCTTGCCAATTTTAGGGTTATACAATTTATATGCTTTAGACTCAGTGCAATAATCCACAAAAATACACTTAACTGATTTCTCATCTAATTTTTGAAAATTTTTAGCATTAATTAAAACATAAGCAATACATCCAAAAAAATTTAGATGACTTACAGCGAGTTTGATTTTTTTCCATGCTTCATATGGAGTGATATTTTGAACAACTTTTGTAGGAGAGAGATTCAACAAATACACTCCTAGTGCTATAACTTCTGCCTAATATTGATTTGGAAGACCTTTCCTTTTCAAGAGAATTCTTACCATCTCTATCACTGTTCTATTTTTTCGTTTTGTTACTCTGTTCTGCTCTAGAATGTATGGTGTAATTAGCTCCCTTCAAATTCCATTTTCTTAACAAAAATGAAAACTCCTTTGATAAAAATTCACCGCCTCTATCAATGCGAAACACCTTTATACATTTTCTAATTTTCTTTTCCAACAATGTTTTGAATTTTTTGAAAATTTTAAAAGTTTTTTATTTGAATTTTAGAAAATATATCGAGCTCATTCTGCTGAAGTCATTGATAAATAGAAGAAAGTAATAACTTCTTCCAAGTGACTTTGTATTTATAGGGACATAGGGGTTTGCATGAACTAATTCAAGACGTGTTGAGGCTCTCCATGCTTTTCCAGTAGGGAACGACTTCCTAGTTTGCTTACCATAAATGTGTCCTTAGTTAGTTTTGATGGTTACTATTCCTTTCCCTTCCATTTGCACCTTTTGTCACCTCCTTATTTGACCATCCTTTTTTGAGTCTTTTCAAATTATTTGAGCTCTTTCAATACCGCCTTCTTGGTGGTCATATGATTGGAGCACTCACCATTGATAAACCACAGTTCACTTTGTGTGTCTACTATGTCAAAATGTGCCATGGACAACTTACTCTTCATACACTTCTTCTATAAAACTCGCTTGTTTATCTTTAAACAAATATTTAGCTTTCACATGTCTATATTTTTTTCCATGGTGACATTGGATGCAGCCCTTATTATTATCATTGAATCTCTACTCAAAGCCTTTGTTGGCTCCTCTACCTTTACTGTAACTCCTTCCTTGAAATCCTCCTCTGTGTCTTCCATGTCCTGTAACTTTTCCCTACTACTTTGAAGTCTCACCTTTCTATTTGGAATGCCTTTTCCTGATTCTTTTCTTCTATTTTGTTGATTATTGCTTGATGGGACTATAGTGAACCCATCGACTCATCCATGGAATAAGTTAATAAGTTATTGGACTCCTTAATAGCTACAACCACATGGTCAAATTTTGGAGTTAACCTCTTAAGTACTTTACTTATAACAGTCTTTTTTAGGAATCATCATCATAGGACCTCATTTGGTTGACAATGGTTGCTACTCGAGACATGAATCCCCGCACTGATTCATTGTTCTTCATATGTAAGTTTTCAAATTCTCGACGAAGCGTTTGCAGCTTTACTATGACCATTGTGGACGATTATGAAATGTAAACTGTATAGTTGTCCATGCCTCTTTTGTTCTTGAGGCTGCTGTAATTTTTGAAAAAATGGAGTTATCTACAACTTGTTGTATGAAGAATAAATCCTTTGAATCTTTTTTCTTGTTTTCCCTCAGTCTAATCTCTTCATCTTTCTCGTTATATCTATATTCCACCAAGTCCCATATCTCTTGTGACCTAAAAAATATTCTCATTTTGATATTCTAGAATTTATAGTTGTCTCCCCTAAGCATTGGCAAGGAAGGTTAGGCTATAGTAACCGCACTGCTATTAGTTTCTATGAAGAAATGCCCAAAGCTACTCTGATACCAAATATTTTTTTAAAAAGAAATTACAGTTGTAAAAATAAAGGAAAGAAATAAGAATTCTTCAGATTTCTAAGAAATAGAGGACTAATAATATTTATTTAATACACTATCAATGCAATTTGGAATGCTAATTTATAGGCTAACAAATAAATAAATGCAAAAAATTAAAATACTAATAGATATTCATGTTGACTAAAAACACTAAAAAACTCTAATTAACTAACTAATCAACTAATTTTGAGAGTTTGTTGTAGTGTTTTTCTGTAATAAATTTTTAATATCTCCCACATTTTTCACCTTACAAAGTCCCTTAGTTAAAGGAAATCCATTATTTAAAAAAATTTATTGGATATGATGTTTAACACTAAAAAATGAGTATATGAGATTTTTAGCACTAAAAGAACTAATGATTTGATTAATTAATAATGCTATTGCATTTATCCACATAAAATGAGCATTTGAACCCGACTTTGTTTTGTTGGCTTATTTCTCTACTTTTCTCTATTCCTTCTTAATACACAATTCACATTCCATGCGGAGAAGGTTTATGTTCATTATATTTTAGGAAATATCTTTCCACTTTTATGAAGTTTAAAATTCTTCGTTGTTCATATCATTCATTACCAAATTTTATGTTCATGTTGGTCATTTTTCAAAATGTTTTTGATACTTTAATGTTTTGAAAGTTAAAAATGAATTATATTTTTTTAAAAAAGATGCTCTCAAAAAATGAACAAGAATTACATAAGTTGGCTTTTAGTACAATGTTAATAACCTAAATCACCCCCACTAATTGGAACTAAAATATGTCGAGAGTCTATAGTTTAATGTAGAGACAAAACTAGAAGCTTCTAAGAGGGTTTAAAATATTTTACTACAAGATATTATGATAAGAATCTTTATATATATATAAACAAGAATATATGAAGATTTTTAATGAATTTGACTAAATAAGTGTGCTTATGTTTTTAATAGGTAAGAGTGATTTATTTATTATTAAATAATTATGATGATGGTTATATCAAACTAGGTTTGTAATAATATATCAATATGACAAATTAAGCTAGTAAAATTTTATTTAAATATCTCTTGAAAATTCTTTTAGAGTTTGAAATTCATAAAAAAATAGTTATTAGATAAGGTTGATTGTCGCAGACACAACTTGACCAAGTAATGGATCTTACTGCCTCTTTCTAGAACTTGACATTGGCTTTAGTGTCCCGATCTCCTAGACTATGGATTATTTCTTTGCACACTTAAAACACAGCCTAAGACATAATTGTTTCCTATGCTATAAATTTTTCTACCTTCTCCATGTATATGACCATGTCCTAGAGTGTGTCTTATATGAAAACACCTTTTCCATACTAATACACCCATGTATTTAGCTATTGTCTTCACACTTAATTTTTATAAAGGAATACACACTAGGCCATCCTTATGTCCCAAGTCTTATTCACCTATAATACTTTTAAGAAACATCTATTTTCTTCCCAAAACATAATGATTATATGTTTGTTTATATAAGTCATACACAATAACCTTTACATTAGCGAATATACTTTATATAGGTTAAATTATATCCATGTCTAACATTTTTGAGATATTAATCAAGTCTAAGCAATGCTTTACTTTTCCATGGTAACAAACTTTGTCAACATGTTAGTTCCATTCTCCAAAGTATCAAACTTTTCTAACAAGATATGTCCAGATGTGATCAATGAATTCATCATACAAAACTTCAAATATATATGCTTATTCTTTATATGATACATTTAATTCTTTGCCAAATAAATGGAATTTTGACTATCATAGTGTATCTGAACTCCACCTTGATTCATGCTCACTTCTTTCAATAGCTTTGTAAGTTATAATACTTCTTTAGCAGCCTCAAACGTTGTCATATTCTCTGCTTCATATGTACGTAATGCAACAAAAGACATTAATGTTGATTTCCATCAAATAGGCCCTACTGTAAGAGTAAAGACATACTATCTAAAAGATCACATGTTGTCTAAATCTCATATATAGTTTGAATATGCATATCTCATATCTAAAACTTTGTTGATTGATAAATACAATCACTTAGTTTAACATATCTTTTTAAGTACCTAATCCATTTAGCTATTTCTTAATGCTGTCTTCCATATTTTAACATGTACTTACTAACCTCACTAATACAATGAGCCAAATATGACATGTATAAAATATTGAATATAGTAAATACCTAAAGACACTAGAATATGGTACTATAGACATACCATTAATCTCTTCATTTATTTGTAGACACTGTTCTAGAAAAATTATAAAGTGATTTACTAATAAATTGCTCGCGATTTTATTCTTGTTCATTATAAATATGTCCAATACCTTCTCAATGTAGCTAAATTGAGATTACCATAGTTTTCTAGAGCTTACATCCCTCTAAATCTCCATTCTTGGTATTTTCTTAGTAGTAACAAAATCCTTCATCTCAATTCCCTTTCCCAGTAAAGTCTTTAATTCGTTCATATCACGTATAATCTTTATAGCTATCAACATAACATTTGCATATGGTAGAAAAAATAAACAATCTATCATTAAGGCTCTTCACCTATACACAATAACCATACTTATATTAAATGTAACCAATTTAGGTCATGTAAGAGTTAAACCATTTATATCATTGTCATGGAGACTACTTCAACATTTAAAGTGACTTCTTCAATTTACATGTTAGATGCTCCTTTTTAGCTTGACTAAACCCCTCGAGTTTCTCCATGTAAATTTTCTCCTTTAAGTCACTATAAAGAAAAGATGGCTTTATGTCTATATGTTACAAATACATATTCAAAATAGCTATTAACACCATTAAGTATGATTAGGCACTAATAAAATTTTTTTATCATAATCTATCTCCATCCATTATGCATATCATTTTTGCTATAGTGGAGTCTTGAACTTTTCTTTCTTTATATCCATACTAAATGAATGTGCAAACTAGCTACTAATGTTATTAAAATCCTAATGGAAGTATAACAAATTACCAAAAAAATATTTCATCATAATTAATCCCTTTTCGTTATGCTTACCTTTTTAATACTAGTTGAGTCTTTAACTTTTTCCATCCATTTTTTGCTATTATTTGTTTCCTCTTGTATCTACTTGCACCCTATAAGTCTCTCTCCTTTAAGAAGCTACACTAACTCTTATGTCAATTCTTATTCAAAGATTCCACCTCCTCTACTATAGCTCCTATCCATTTATTATTCTCTTCATTGTCCATAACCTTTTAAAAGTTAGTTGGATTTCTATGCTTATGATGACTGTAAATCAAGTCTTCCCAATGATATCTATTTGTTTGCCTAATGGTCCTTCTCTCTCTATTTGTGGCTATACTACACTGATACACTGATTCATATTTTAAACTAGAATTTCTAGCATTTTTCAAGTCTACTCTAAGTTGACGTAGTTTTATTTTTAGCTCCTTTGTGTTGCCCTTACTGGTCATGAAACGTCCTATCCATATGTTTGTTTCAATATATGATCCTCATCAAATGCTATATCCCTACTAACACCATCGTCTTAATGCTGGGTCCCAAAATTTATGTTCCTTCAAACTTTAAGGTAGCCAATAAAGATACACTTCCTTGATTGATCAAGTTTAAACCTCTTATCAATAGAAATATGAACATATGTAGGACAACCAAAGGTTTTTAATCTAAAAAATTATACCATACTTCTTTTCTATACTTCCTTTGACACTCTTCCATCTCGTGATGTCCATAATGATTTGTTAATGAGGTAACATATTATAAACACTTCCTACTCCTTTGTTTTGTGATTGTGTTCATCCCCTAAAAATTGTCTCTCTATTATAATGTCTTCTGAAGTATGTAGTTTCTCTGAATCCTACTGCTGGAACCCCTCCCCGGGCGGGTCACGAGCCCGACGTCCTACCTGACATCTGGACGCGTGTCCCACGGGGGAGGGATTCCCCACCAGTGATACTTAAAACGAACAAACTCATTTAATTTACCTCCGTACAAAATTTAGAT
>JAOTAY010000003.1:24332623-24345041 GCA_025629805.1 Erythroxylum baracoense | reverse complement strand
TATTTATTATTATGATTTTTGGAGACAGAGTACAACTGTATAATATGACAATGGACTATTTTGTAATTTTAAAAAAAATTCAGGGACTATTTCATAAATTTAAAAAATTACCCGAAACGGTATCCAGTATTAACCGGTACTGGTACAGTACCGTACCAGAACTCAATCTGGTACCAAATTCGGTACGGTATTCGCAACATTTCTCTCTTCTGATAATTAATCTTTAGTTTTAAAGTTTAGCGATGACAACATCATAACAATTTATTTTAAAAAAACAATCTAGATTAGAATTTGAGCTCTCGTTAAAAATGAGGTACTATCCGTAATAATTGAGACGATTGTAGATTATAACGATAAATTCAAGATTCGTTTCAATTATTTGTACTTGTTACATTTTTAATACGATTGTCATTATTATTGTTATTATAATTATAGTGATGATTATTGTTACTATTTTTATAATTGTACCTGTTGTTATTTATGATTGGATTCATTTATAACCTTTTGTGATAATGTAGTTGGTTATGACTAATGGCCAAAACGAAGCATGCGACATGTTTAATCTGATCAACGTTTTGAGAATCTTCATTGGTAGGAAAGTAGCATGTCAAATTATGGAACAATGAATTATATTAAAATCGGAGAGATATCCATTGCCGTTTCATTAGTTGTTAAAATCGACTTATGTGTCGCATTGTTTGTGTCCTTACTGGTGCAGGTCACATGTGTCTGAGTAACCGAAATTTGGTGCCCTGTTCTGGTTTTTGCATCCGAAAGAAAACACCGAGAGAAGACAACATTTCGAAGAAAAACAAAAAATGAAATCGAAGTACATTGTAGAAATGGGAAATCATAGTTTGAGTTGAGGTCAAGGCTCAAGGAAGAAGTGAAAGTCGTATCGTCTTTGGTGCCTTGTGTTAGACATTTTTATCCTTAGGGACATTTTTTACATTTTTATATTAAGTGGACAACTATTAATTATAATTTTGATTTTTGATTAAACTATCGGTTAAAATACATAATTTGATCTGGATAAAGATAATAAAATGACACAATAAATGATTTAAACTAATGGTTTGAAGTTCAGGTAAAAAATTGATCCTTTTTAGTATGGACCTGGTCCGTATTCGCCTTGTGATAGGGAAGCCCAATATGGAAGCTGTATATATAGGTTAAGGTCTCCTGTAGTTGCTCATGTCAATCGTAAGCATAAGAAATCTTGGACCCGTTAAGAGAGCTTACGTGTTGAGAAAACTGTAGAAAGACTTAGCTCACGTCCTGGTGATGGATTCCCGTGAAGACGACAGTAAATTCCTGCTCGTTTCAGCTTTGAAAAGCTCATTTGAAGTTTCAGAATCAAAATCAGGTACATTCCCCATTTCTCTATTTTTTACCCTTTTACGTTCAATCTGGGGTACCTAACTAAGGTACCGTTACATATTACACATGGTATCAGAGCGGTGACGTGATCGGGTAGTTAAAAACGGAGATTTTTCAATTTTTCTCTTTATAAGGTTTTCGGAGAGTTAATTTCCGTTTTTCAGTTTTTTCTTGCTTTTTTATTGCATGAAAGTAGTATATATGTGTTTAGTCTTAAAAAACGGGCTGAAAACGACTCCAAAGTAAAAAAAAGGACCTAAAATTCACCGAAAATCGCATTTTTCCTGCAAGTAGCGTCTCACGTGCCCGACTGTGAACAATGCACGGGGAGAGGCAACATGTATTGCACGTGCATTGCACGCGTCGACACATGGCCCAATAAGGATCGAACGCATGTCTAGCGTGTGCGATGCACGTGCCTGCATCGATGGGAGTGTCTGCGTGAGCTAACGTCAATCGTATGGTCACTGCTACAGTAATTTAAAAAAAACACAAAAATTTCAAATTTCTCGTAAGGGTACCCCGAGGTGTTTTTGGTCAATTTTCGGGTTCGGGAAATTTATAAAGGAAAATTTTCCATTTTTCTGGATTTATTACATTAGTAATAAATTAAAGTTTAACTCTAGAAAAAGGAATTAAGGTTTTCTGAATCCAATTTCGAGTGAATTTTCATGCTTCAGGCATCACATGAGGGAGATACTTCAAGTTTTTATGTCTCGGGTCTCATGTTTAGTGTTCAAGATTGCATGATAGTTAATAGGAAAAGGAATTAAGACATTTTGAAGCCATTTTTTAGTGAATTTCGTGCAACGAACTTGCCATAAGGGAGATATATAAGGTTCTTGTATCTCGTGAGGTCAATTCAGTGTCCAGTAAGGCACGATGTCACTCTACTGAGATTTTTCTTTTTCAAAAGTCTCAAATGAAGTTTTCAGATAATGTCTTCAGCACGAGTGTGTGACAATGAGACTGTGCATTCAGGTTTTTGCATTTATTTAAGTTACATTATCACATACAATATGTCCATAAAGAATGTGAGGATAACATAAAGATGTATCCCTTGTGTTTGTAGACTTTTTGGGTGCTGATGAGATTGTAGTTATCAAAATGACCTTTCAAGTCAATATTTTGAATTGTTCTGCTTGCATGTAAGGGGATGTCTCTGACTTTATATTTGGTTATTCTGCCTAAATGTGTTGACCTTACATAACATTTAGAGATGATCATAAAAGCATTAGATGGAAGAAAGTCGTTGCTTAAATGATCTATTCACTTAAAGGTGGTCGTGTCGTAAGAGTTGACGATTTATACTCCGCTTGCTTTTACGTGGAAGTCTAATTGAATAAAATATTATGTATTCAGCCCAAAGGTGTTTCATAATATATGTGATCGAATTTTTAGTAAAGATACTATTTAATGGTTTTTAGTATTACTGTTATCCTACATTTGTGCTGATCTAATCAAAGTTACTTTACAGTCACCTTTTCGGTCAATAAAATCAGTGTCACCATTGAAACACTGACCCGTTTCAATACAAAAAAGAAGACAGATGATGTATTGAATGCTATGGAAACAGCTGAAGTTGATATGGCCATACAGATACATAGGTCATCTCTACCTACATTCATGAGCTTGAAAACTCATAAAGTAGCCTTTGAAGCCCAGAATCAGTCTAACAAATTAAGTCTTATGACTGTTAAGAGATCCAACATAACCATCTACTTAATGGACTTCCAGACATAGATATAGTACTTAGTGGACTTCCAGACACAAATATAGCATAGTAATTTCTTGGTAATGTCTTCCAGAGGTACAAAGTCTCACTAGTGTTAAGACAAGTGTCTTGATTAAAGAATTATTCTCCATAAGGTATACAGAGAAAAAATGATACATCTTCATAGTAGATTGAAGACGTTAAACATTCCTCTTCCTGATGTTTTTATGGTTCATCAGATTCTAAATACACTCCCTTCAAAGTTAAGTAATCTGGTGATGACATATGATTCGCAGGATGAGGAATGTGACTTCAATGCCTTGATTGCCCATTGCCTTGCTAAGGAGGAGAAACTCAAACTTGCTACTCCTATAGTCCTCATAGCAACTAAAGGGAAGGCAAAGATAAAGTCCGCTAGGATTAAAGGTAGAGAGACTAAATCTTCTTCACATGTTGATGATGGTTAATCTAGTGCTGGTGAAGGTCCTAGAGACATACAAAAGCCAGCAGTATAAGGCCTAAAAGGAAAGAATGTGACTATCAGATAACTCCTCAGGTTGTCAATTTATGAATCAGATTTGCGATAGTCGCATTAAGTACTTGGTGGCTATATAATACAATATATGATCGAGGTACTTCCATAATGCAAGGGTTCATATCCAGGATAAATATAAATAAAGAAAAGGAGGAGCTAATGGTTGATAGCAATGAAGAAGTGGAAGTAATATCTATAGGGGATGTATGTACTGAATTTTGCTGCAAGGTTCATTTTGGTTTTTACATGACACATTTTATATGTGATCTTTGGATCAATTTTGGACAAAGAAGGTTGATGTTTTGTATTTAGTGCTTATGTTATGCAGTTATGTTTAATGCAAAATATAATGGTACAACTTTCTTTTCGTATGGTTTGTATAGAATGTTTCTTACCCCAAATTAGAAATATGCTTCTTCTTATCTTACTAAACAAGTCATGAAATAAAGGACCTTGATGAATGAAAAGTCATACATGGTGTGGCATAAAAGTTTAAGCCATATTTCTATAGCTAGCGTTGAGAGATTGATTAAGGAAAGCATTCTCTTAATTCTAGATTATGATGATCTAGAAACATGTGTTGACTATTGCAGGTGTAAGTTGACTAATAAGGATATTAAGGTTAACTCATGCTTTTGACTAGTTGAGTCTGATACATACAGATACCAGAAGACCTTGTACAGTTGCATTATGCAATTCCAAAAGTATTCTGACATTTGTTGATGATTATTCTTATTATAGTTATGTGTTCTTGGTCAAAGATTAAAAGTTGAGAACTAATTGGAAAAATCCATTCAGAATGTCAGATCTGACTGTGGAGGAGAATATCATGGCAAACATGGTGTTTCAGGACTTAAAAATGTTCGTTTGCCAGATATATGGAATCAATTGGGATAATGATTTTATTTACTATACCAGGTAGTCTTGAGTAAAATGGTGTGTTGTCAAAACGCATAACCGCACCCTAAAGGACTTGAAGAAGTCAACGCAGAACAAGACTAATCTACCTAATTATCTAGAAGTGTAAAAACTCAGTCTCGTGCATATTCGTGTATGAAGCTGCCCTACCAAGGTGGTATAATCCTTATAAAGAGAAATTGCATACTGATTATGCTCATTGCTATTTAGTAAGATATCCTGACCACTCTAAAGGCTATAGATCTCACTGTGGAGAAGGAGGAAACAGAATAGTGGAATCACAAATAGCTAAGTTTCTGGAATATGATGTCTATGATGATGGTGGGCCCTTGACCCTTAGGATGATAACAGGATGGATACTATAGTTATTATGTACCTGCCACTCATACAATTAGATCCTGTGGATCTAGGTCTTGGTACCGTACCTATACAGGAACAGGAACCCATACTTGTACACACAGAGGTTCCTGAAAGTATAAGATTTAATGCGGTTGTAAAAATTCACCAGAGTGAGATGACCTATTATCCCATCTGATTGCATAGTCTATTAGGTGAACAAGACTATGATATTAGGCATGTTAAGAATCCAGTTACTTTTACATAAGTTGTTTCTGTACCCAATACGAAAGTTTGGTGGATTGTAATGAATTATGAGATGCAAGCCATGAAGCGTAGTAAGGTCTAGGAAACTAGTTGATTTTGTAGCAGAACTGCAAAAACCATCAGTTGTAAATAAAGTTTAAGACCTAAAGGATTTCAGGATAAAGTTCAACGATTTATGGACTCGCTCAATTGCCTGATGGTTCACTCTGGGAGAGTTCTATTATATCCTCAAAGGATACATTTTGAGTGATTATGGTAATTGTAGCTTATGATGATAAAGATTTACATAAGATGGTTGTCAAAACCGCTTTCCTGAATAAAGACGTTTATAAAGTGGTTTATATGGTACAACCTGAAGGATTTCAAGATACAAATGGAACTGACATGGTTTGCACGTTATGCAAATCAATATATGATTTACATCAAACCTCCCGAAAGTGAAACCTTACAGTTGATGAGGTTATTACCTCTTTTAGCTTCATGGAAACTAAAGTTAAAAAGGATGCTTCTACTATGAGGTTAGGGGGAGCAAAATTATCTTCCTATTACTACAAGAGGATGATATATTGCTCACGTCAAATTACTTAACCATGTTGTACAAGGTTAAGCAACTTTTAGTTAAAAACTTTGACGTAAATGGCCTTGACTTAGCATCTTTTGTCCTAGGTATTTGGATTCACCAGAATAGATCTTAACACTCATCATACCTCTCACATAGTGCATACATTAAGTATATGTTACAAAGGTTTAATACAATTAACTGTAAACCTATCTTATCATCTATCTCTCATAGGGAGAGATAATCTTTGGCACAGTATCCAAAGAATAAAGTAAAGAGAGAGGTTATGAGGAATGTTCCGTATTCTAGTACGGTTGATAGCCTAATGTATGCTCGACTATGTACCAGGCAGGACATTGCATACTGTTTGACTATTTGGTCAGTATCTGGTTAACCCAGATGTAGAACATTGAAATACAGTCAAGCGAGTGTTGAGATAATTAAAGGAAATCAAGGATTATGTGTTGACATATAAAAAAGTCAACAAACTAAACCTCATAGGGAATTCATATTCAATTTTAGCTATATGTCCGAATGATCGAAAATTCACTTAAGGTTACAATTGAAGTTTGAAAATGGTACAATGTTGTAGAAGAATGTCAATTTGACATGGGTGACTTCCTCAACCATGCATACATAGTGCGTGATATAGGGCTGCTTCACAGACATTTTAGCTCAGAAATTTGATTTCTGAGTTATTTGTGGTTGATTCACTGGCTAAACTCATTCGGTTGTAATTTGATAATCAAGCTACTGTGTTGTTTAATAACAACATTGAACATCACAGGGTCTTAGCATTTTGAGGTCAAATATTTGACCATGAAGTAGTTAACACGAAAAGGTGACATTAAGGTTTGAAGCATTTAAGGACTGAGGAACTATAAGTCGATTCTTTAACTGAAGGACTTTGCTCACTTGTGTTTGAAAGACAAATATACAATATAGGTGTTTTGAAGCCCTTAGACATTGTTAGTTAAAAGATCATTATGTTTGCTCCACGTACATTTGTACTTTTTGATGTATTATGATGATATGATGGTTTATCAATTAAAGATGATCATCGTTTATCCTCAGTAATACGTGTAATCATACATTGTCATAATACATACGAAAGTCTTGAGATTTATTTTAATCTTAAGCATTTAAAGGTCATTGGGCATATATACAAATTGACCTTGAACCTATGTCATTTAGACACATATAGTTTTATACGGATATATCCTTAAAATTCAACATGACATAGGGGGATATAAGTTTTTAATCCCATAAAGGTTTTCTAATGCAGTTTAGCATTTAGTTAGAGAACATAAAAGTTTTCTCTAATTTTGTTTAGCATATGGTGAGAGGAAATAAGTTTTCTCTGATGCTGTTTAGCATTCATTGAGAGAAAACATGATTTCTCTAATGCAATTTAGCAATGCAGTTTAGCATAAAGTTGAAGAAATCGAGACTTACAAATAAAGATGATACGCATTAGATCACAAAGGCATCATCGTAGTTTCCCACACTCCATTTTTCCATTCATATTAGTGAGGTATTAGATATGCGTGATTGTATTAGATCTATGTCATACATGACATATGTATTTGATACTTTTTGGTATCTAAAGCCTTGTAAGACAAAATGTAAGACTTTCATTATCTTTGGATCAAATGTTTTGTTTTAAACTTAGTCGACTAATACAACAACATAACTTAATCGAGTTTTGAAACTGTTTTAAACTTGAATAAAATTGCAATTAATAATTTTTCAAGGAGGAGAATGTTAGACATTTTTGTCCCTAGGGACATTTTTGACATTTTCGTATTAAGTGGACAACTATTAATTGTAATTTTAGTTTTTAAATAAATTATCAGTTAAGTTACGTATTTTAATCCGAATACAGATAATAAAGTGGCCAATAAATAATATAAATTAATAGGTCAAAGTTTAGGTAAAAAATGGATCCCTTTTAGTATGGACCTAGTTCTTATCGGCCTTGTGATAAGAAAGCCCGATATGGAAGCTATATATATAGGTTAAGGTCTCCTGCAGTTGCTCATATTAATCGTAAGCATAAGGAATCTCTGACTCATTAAGAGAGCTTACATATTAAGAAAACTGTAGAAAGACCTAGCCCGCATCTTGGCGATGGATTCGCATGAAGACAGTGGTGGATTTTTGCTCATTTCGACTTTGGAAAGCTTGTTTGAAGTTTTAGAATTGAAATTAGGTACATTTCACATTTCTCCATTTTTTCCCTTTCATGTTTGATCCGATGTATGTAACTAAGGTACCGTTACGTATTACAACTTGAGGATTGGTGGAGGAAGTTAAAGGAGAAAAATATAACATTACCTCTAATGGTAAAAAATTGATAGAAACAAAGAAGTTGGAAAAGGAAATAAAGAGCGATAAGGTAAAAATTGATATTAGAAGATGGTTTTAAGTTGAGGACAGGCAAAAGTAAGGCTAGGAATTAAGAGAGAAATTAGGAGGTTAGATAGAGGAGGGAGCTTCTCCCACTAACGCATAATGGTTCAATTCTCCCACTATCCTATAGTGGTTCAAGTGATAAAGGACTTATAAAATATGATAACATTGCATGACTTTATATAGAAGTTGGCTCTTAATATAATTTCAAACTTATACTATTCTAAACTGATGTGTTTATTGCAATTTATTTCTTTCTTATTTTTTCTATTAAATTTATTTAACATTATTCTCTTAAGTATATTAGAAAAAGAGATTTATAGGTTTTAAATGTCAATCAAAATTTTGTAATCATGTTTAAACTTAACTTCTAAAGTAACACAAGGAGAGTAACACTTCCTCTAGTAAAAACAAGGCCAAAGGTGTGATTTGAACCTCAATGGCTCACAAAACCTAAGGGCCACGAGCTTTCGATATATAAGAGAACCTAACTCTTAGGTTAATCACTAGATTCAAGGTCCCTCTTTTCAATCCCTCAAAATTTGATAAACAAAGCTTTCTAAAGGCATTAGCCATATAACTTGATATTTTAAGTGCTTAATATCAGTCTTGTAATGTATATAAAGAAGACTCATAACCGTGAACATTATTTATAATTGGGGCTAGGGGATAACGATACAAACCAAATAAGACCATATAACAACTTTAAAGGCTTATCTTGATTATAATTATCATAAAGATAAAATTGTTATCTTACAAAGATATAATCACTATCCTATTCAACTTACATTTGTTAGATCAATATATGAAGGTTCTAATATCCACCAAAAAGTATGGAAAATAAAAGTCAATGAAATCGCTAAAGTTATATTCTTTATTTAGGATTTGGTTTAAGCACCAAAGCACGTTCAAGTTCACAACCTAACATGTTTTTGGACCATTCTTTCTATTTTACAGGTTTATACAATTATCAGGCTCAAATCCTAATGAGAATAGATAAAGATATTAGAGTTAGATTCCAAAACCTTGTTAGTTAGATTCCAAAACCTTGTCATTAGCAGATTAAAGTTTTAAATTTTGGTTAAGGTAGTGGAACTATATAACTCTATTATTGATATATTGAAATTTTAAAATTTTGCTAAAGTAATAGACTCTTAATCCTATTATTGACAAGTTAAATTTAAAATTTCACTAATGCAATGGAGACAAACTTCGTAACATTGTCATATTCATTTCATCTAAAACTAAGGCATTAAAGCTAAACTCCACATACTTGCCACATTCATGCCATCCAAAAATTGATTTAAGGCATTGGTGATATACTCCATATACTTGTCATATTCATTATTCATTTAAAACTGATAAAGTAATTGTAACTAAACTTCATAATCCTACGAAGTAATTTAGATATAGTCGCAAAATTATTACGAAAAAGCACAACTGCAAATATAAACTAAATAGAAATTTCGTAAACAAAAATTAAAGGGCTAAACATATATATATATATATATATATATATAGCATCCATATATCTACACATATATACAGGGTGAAATGAAAAAGGAAAAGAAACTAAATGCCTAAATAGAAAAGGGTGCACCATTAGAGTAAGCAGGGTTGGCCTCCTCAAAGTTAGGCAAATCTTCATTAGTAGGACCGGTAATCTCAGCTTTGCCATCAACACTACATAACTTGTTAGGCTCCTTGGTCTAAGTGGACTCAACATCATCAAATGCATCACCAATATCTAGGTTTGCAATGACATGTCTAGGTACATTTTTTACGTCGCTTTCATAGAAGCTTTAAACCATACCATATCAATGTTAATGAGAATACCATGGCTTTAATTATCGAAAGACTTAGAACTTAAAGTATTTTCAAGGTTATTGAGACACTTGAATAATTATTCCTTACCTTTCAGTAGTACCACCTCATTTTCAAGGTTATTAGGATTACCTTACATTTCAGCGGTACCACCTCCTTTTCAAGGTCGTTGAGATCCTTAAACAATTATTCTTCCATAGCCTACTCTTCCTTAAACATATTAAGATATCAACAGACATTAATGATTGCATTCTCTTTTTTTTTTCTTTCTCGTTGATAGTCATTGGCTTGCTTTTGAAGTCAACTATAATCAAGGTGAAATCTTGAGAAACAAAATACAATGTCAGGCCTGGAAAAAAAGTTATAAACATAAGTACATATTACCTTAGAAAGAAATCTCTCATCAAAGACATAAACATGAATGATAGGTAGATCCTACGCTTTGCCTACCCCTAGGGAGAACCATCTGACGGACTAGCTCAGACCCACTTCAAATCTTACTAAAAATTTTATTTTTCTTTTTTTGAAAATAAAAATTTTATTATTCTTCTTTATATTAAACTCGGGTAATAAACACTCTTCCTCTCTTATAAGCCTCTTTAGAACAAAAAGGGACCACATTCTACATCTGTCAAGAATCGAGGAGGCAAAGACATAAATTCAGGGATAGAGGCAGCAAGGAGAATTAGCTCGACTGTAATGACCTCTTTGTTGTGCATCATTCTTATCTTCTTCCTCTCCCTAGAAGATGACATTGGCATACCTCTCTCCTTTAGTGCCTTGGCCTTAATTAACATATTAGTTGAGATTATGGATGCAATAAAATACAAAAAGGATGTTCGGAAAATATCTAAAAATTAATAAAGAATAGAGAAAAGAAACAAACATGAATGCTCGGCTCTATAACACCCTTGACTCGATTTAGCTTTTTTCATTTAAGATCTACAAGTCTCAGTGATAGGAACTTTAAAGATGTGTTTCCTTTATCCCACCTTTCTAAATAACTTTAAATGTCTATAAGTTGTTGGGGTAGAAAAGAAGACAAAATTTCTCTAAAATTGCAATCCCATCAGGATCATCATCATCTGATTGCCTTGCCTGAAGCTTATGTTATACCACCCACTATATGTTCCACATTCTTACAAAAATGTATAAACCTAAATAACTCAAAGTTAGGGGAACTTCCCTTATATGATTGACAACGATGAACCTAATTAAAAATATCCAAGAAAGTGGGTACAAATGAATTGGTTTAGAACTTTCACACTTAGTTTCTTTTAGATAAATGGATTAAGAGGGAATCAAAGTTCAAACTTGAAGGCATTATAGTATAATCTCACCTTATCATGTTTGGGATAAAGTATATGCTTATCATTATTCAGGAACCTCAACAATATCTTATTAAGGATGTTGAACTTCTTAATTATCTTATCGAAGTTATTTTTCATAATTTTTTGTGGTGAAGGCATGTTTTGAATTTCTTATTGAATTCCTTAAGTATAAAATATATACTTATCATCATCAGGGAACCTCAACAATATCTTATTAAGGATGTTGAACTTCTTGATTATCTTATCAAACATATTTTTTCATAATTTTCTAGGGTCAAGGCATGCTTTGAATTTCTTATCGAATTCCCTAAGTATAAAATATGATGACAACTTTTATGTTCAAAGTCTCTTACTTAACTAATTAACCCGAATTTATATGATATTATAAGGGAAGGCCTAGTTGATATCAGGGAATTGTATATGATTTTAATAAGTCTATTCGATGTATGGTTTTGTCATATATGGTTGGAAGTTACAAATCCTAAATCATCAAGAAAATTCGACCAATGGCAAATGCTCGTCCCAAGCTCCTTTAAAGTCCATCACACATATCCTGAGCATTCCCTCTAGGGTCCGAATGGTCCTCTCAGATTGACCATCTGTTTGGGGGTGAAAAAGAGTGCTAAAATTCAATTTGGTTCCCAGAGCCCCTTACAAGCTTCCCCAAAATCTTGAAGTAAACCGAGTATCTATGTCATAAACTATAGAATCTGGAATCTCATATAGTCTCACTATTTCATCAACATACTTCTTTGCTAGCACGTGCAGGGAATCAGTCTGTTTAATTGCCAGAAAATGGGCTGACTTCGTCAGACGATCAACAATAAACCATATAGCATCATGCTTCCTACTGGTCTTGGGCAAACCCATCAGAAAGTCCATAGTCACCCTTTGCCTCTTCCATTCAGGAATGGACAATGGTCTTAACTTTCCTGAAGGTGCCTGGTGTTCAGCTTTGACTTGCTGACACACTGGACGCTTACATGTATATTCTGCTACGTCCTTTTTATACCTTTCCACCAGAAATGCTCTCTCAAATCCCTGTACATCTTGGTGCTACCTGGGTGTATTGTAACAGCCCAGACCACCCGCTTGCAGATATTGTCCGCTTTGAGCCTCGGCCTCTCGGGCCTCGCGCTCTC
>JAOTAY010000003.1:24319448-24332523 GCA_025629805.1 Erythroxylum baracoense | reverse complement strand
AAATGAGGAAAAAATAAAGACGTAAAAAGTGGTGGAACATAAAAGGAGGTATACACTTCTTTCGTATTAGTAATCTTAAGCATATTGACTTAGTCTACATATTTA
Source organism: Erythroxylum baracoense (assembly GCA_025629805.1). Classification (NCBI taxonomy): domain Eukaryota; kingdom Viridiplantae; phylum Streptophyta; class Magnoliopsida; order Malpighiales; family Erythroxylaceae; genus Erythroxylum; species Erythroxylum baracoense. Next base: position 24,332,418 of record JAOTAY010000003.1, on the reverse strand, counting down.
GGGGAAAAGTATTACTTTATATACCTAAGTGTAAAAATGGTATATAGATTTTTAAATTGGTAAATGAGCTTCTAAAAGATCATTTACTTACTTAATAACACTTTGTGTATATTCCTTACCCATATGATAGAGGTTTTCAAAAGAGAGAGAGGAAAGTTATTTATTTTTCCTCTTTGATGCTTATAGATTTACATATCATACACATTTTTAAATATTGGCAAAAGGTAGGAAAGAATATTGATACTAAAACCTTATCATTCATTATGCATGAATTGAGGAAGAACATATATTATATATACCTTTATAATAGGACAAGCTTACTCAACGTCATTTATTTTTTCTAATATCATCAAATTTGTTTCATCATTTTAAAGAGAGATTGTTAGACTAAGTAAGTTCTTAACCCATGATTTGACTGTATCAAAATATATCACAATTAATAAATTTACTTTTGAAGATTTTTTTGGATAAATTACAATGAAATTAAGCAATATAAAAATATGGATCTAAATAGAAGGAAAATTGAGCAAATAATCCAATTGAAAATTTTTATTAGCCAAAAGATTGAGAAATGAACAAAGGTAACTTAGGAGAGTTTTTAATGGAATTAAAATTAATAACCAAGAATAAAGAGGAATCAAGCATATTAAGATTTAAGATATTCATTCAATTTTTTATAATCTTATCTTGAGCATTTAGTGACTTATGGGCTCGATCATTGCATTTATATATCTAAAGAAGACTTAAGAAATGCATTCATGGATGTTTAGATTTAACTATCTGAGCACCAATTCATACAATCATATGATATTATATGTCATTTATATGGTGATTATAGCTACATCAATAAGTTTTTTCCTTAAAATAAAGCATAATGAGTAAAATCATCACTTATAAAATCATCACAATTAACATTTGCAAAGACACGTAAGGAATGTTTTGTATGAAAGTTATGTAAGGTTAGACAATAAACATGATCTATAGTAGTACTCAAAAATTTTTTAAACATTTTCATACTTTATTATATGAGATCGATTAATTAGATTAGTCGATATCCCAATGGGTGGTTATCCAATTAGTTAAAGATAAGTTAAAAAATAGTTATTGTGACGACTGGTTTGTTTCCTAATAGAAATTTGGTTGTTTTAAGTATAAATAAACCACAATTAAGTTATGACAAGTGCCTTTGACATATGAGACAGATGCTTGATCCTTAAAAGATTAGAGAATACAAAAGTCTATTACATAAATTATATTGAGCATTTATTTATTGGTCATAGCAAAAAAGGGATGTTTTGAGTTGCATGATTATGCAATTGTTACAAGTGAAATAATTGTTTGGGGTGTACTTAGCAAAAGAGGGATGTTTTGATTCGCATGGTTATGTAATTGTTGCAAGTAATTGTTTAGGGTATACTTTGTGAAGGTTCCCCTTGATCTTGATCAAGATTTGTAAATAGTTCCTCTTCTTATGTGACAAAGTAATATGTTTACAAAGACTCTTCTTTGCTCATGGCAAAAAAGATATTCTATAAAAGGGTTTTTTTTCCGTCCATTGAAATAAGAATTTAGGGAATTTCCAAGTAAAACTTGAAAAGTAGACATAGAACAAAAGTTATTTAGCTAAATTACTATAAATAAGCTTTTATCTCTCTTTCCTTCTAAATTATTATAAATAAGATTTTATCTCTCTTTCCTTACTCGCTATGTACTAACTATTTCATATTAATTTTTCATAATAATCCATTAATTTTCAAATAATATAAAAAATAAACACATACAGTTCACTTACATCTCGTATGTTATTCTAGGAACAACTTTTAGTTTTATGACTAATAATTTAAATTCATTAACGAATTTTTCATTAAAAATTAAAAATTTTATATTCACAAGTTTATGAACATATAGATTTAAAAACACTTTTTAAAATATATCTTACTCTTTAAACCCCACCTTAACACTTAAATAGATGATAATTATTTTCTCTACATTAAGAATTATGATTATATCATTAACCAAGCTTATATTTTAAAATGTGATAGTTTCCTATTAAGTTTGGGTTACTATATATATAGGTTAGACATTAAATTCATAAGGTGTGAATTTTGAACTACAATTAATTTCTATTTTTAGGAAAAGTAACTATATTTTGAGAAAATTCATCAACTTAAGAAAGATAAGCTTAGAGATCTCCTTTATAATTTTGATCATCTAAAATTTTATTTATTTTAAATTTCTTAGGATATATTTTGTATTAAATATAACTTTTTCTTTTAACTCATTTCTTAGGAGTGTATCCAAAAATATTGGGATTATATGTTTTATTGGGAATATACATAGAAAAAATGGTTCGTTACAATTGTATATGTAAATGACATCTAATGATACTCAAATTAAAATAAATAAATTTTAAGTGAAAAAAAAAGATAAAAGTATAAATCTATTTCAAAAGTTTTAAGGAAAATTCAAGTGAAAATTGATAATGTGACTTTTATAAGTTAGTTCTTAATGTTAGCACCTCTTGTTGAAATTAATTTTTGTAAGATATACAAATTTTATAATAAAAATTAAATTCTTATTCTTGTAATAGGAACAAATGTGGGAATAAATCTTATTCGTATCATAAAAATGTTCAAAATATTATTAGTATTTTTTATAATTATAAAATCATTATAAATTTCTATTTAGATAAGAATTATTTTGTAAGTATATATTAATTATCTGTGAACAACGCAAGGTAGGGAACTTATCAAAATTTTTATAGAAAACCTTGGTGTAAATTTGTATACATTCTGCCAAATAAAAATGTGAAAAATTTGATAAAAAACAACAATTAAAGGAATAAAAAGCAATTAGCTACAAAATATAAAAACCCGTATAAGAGACGCTTATACTTTGCCTCTAATTAAATAAACGAAAGCCTTATTCATCAAAGAAAACGCATGTACTCGAATCCTTTAACATGGAATAGAATAAATATCATTAGCACCCCAAATAAACTTTTGATAATCTTATCAAAAGCCTTATTATACCAGAATATGAGTCGTTTTATGCTGAAATTAAACTTTGTATATCTACAAGTTCATGTACCTGCAATCTAGGAATTGTGGAGAGTTTTCAGGGAAATCATTTTAACTCTTTTGATAATCTTATCTTGGTCATTTTCATGAATTGGCGTGTTTGGCTTTTTCCTGATTGCATCTTTGTAATGTTAAAACAGTAAGAAATGACAGTAAAACATGCATCTTCATAGAAATTTTAAATTTCCATCTATAGAAGTACGAACAATAAATGCATGCCTTCGTCACCAGAAGCCATTTATGTCTGAGGGTCCAGATATTTGGGGCAATGTTGACAATTCCATATTGAATTTGATACCGAATTGAGTTTTGGTATAGTACTATACTAATATTAATTAATATCAAATACCGTTTCGGATAATTTTTAAATTCATGAAATAGTCCATAAATTTTTTTAGAAATTGCAAAATAGTCTATTATCTTATTGTATAATTGTACTGTATACTTTATAAATTTACATCAACCTTATTTCTAAAAATCATAATAATAAATAATAACCACAATTAATTTGAAATAACAATAATTTTCAAATATTTCACATATAAATAATAATCACAATTAATGTAAAAAACACAATTATCATCATACAAATATAAAATTAAAAAAATACAAAGTATTTAAAATATTACAATTTCATCATATAATAAATAATAATTACATCAAAAGTTAAAAACATACAATAAAAGAATAAAAAGTATTTTTAACTTTCAAACTATTACAATTTACCACAAGGATTCGTGATAAGAAACCAAGTAAAAGTGAAACATGTAACAAAAACATTTACAATTACATTATATATATATATATAAAAGTTAACATATACATCAAGCATAAGTAAAATTAAAAGAAGAAGAAAAATAAAAATCTGGAACTCCATTAAACCGTCTATAGGAGGACATCCGCCATAACTACACTTACCTCAGTTATCATTTAGTACAAAATCTTCATCAATTAAGAGGAATCTCATCATCATTATCATTCAAATTCAATGCACCAAATGACATGTTAATGTTTTCCCAACCAAGATTATCTTCCAAGTCATTCACATCTATCAAATCCTATTCCTTAGAAACTCAATCAGCAAGAAGATCAATATTATCAATAGATATTGGATCTATTGAAATACTTGTACTATTAAGACTCCTAGTAAACAAAACTTAATTATTAGAAAATTATAAGAAATTATATCGAAATTAATAATGGTAATAACATACCTTTCCCATCGCTTTAAATTGTAACAAATGAATACTAAGCATTCAATCTCTTGTGCTCCAATCTATTCCTCTTCTTAGAATGGATGAATTCAAATGTGCTCCAATTCCGTTCACAACCCGTTGCACTCATACATTGACTTAAAATATGAATTGCAAACCTTTGCAATTCTGGAACATCACTTCTGAATTGATCCTACCAAGACGCTGTAAATCATAAGATAACAAAAGTAGTGTTACAAACAAAATAAAGTGATAATTAACCAACAAATAAGAAAAAAGAAACAGCTAATTCCTGGGGAAAGTTTTGTTCTTTGTCGAATAGCAATCGACAATCTAAAATCCCCAGAAGACAGCTTATAAAGCTCTATTTGTAAGCTTAAAAGATCTTGCATCATTTCATGCCCAACAATAGTTGTAATAGTGAATAACATTCCTCTACTGACTTCAATTTTCTTTGTAAAATCCGATCTGAAATACACACTAGGATTCAAAAATGCCCCAGCTGCAAACAAAGGAGAAGAAAGTTGTCTTTCTGATTTCTCATTGTGATTGAAAGATACGGTGTATATAGAGAAGGCTTATGTTTCAGATTGGCCTTGATTGCTTCCTTTGCTCTTTCCATGACATCCAAAAAAAAACTCATTGTTAGCTTTTCTTCACTATCAGCCAATTGAAGCATCCTTACCAAAGGCTCACAAACTCGAATAATAAATTGACATTGAGACTAAAATTCTCTATGTTCTAGTATAATGCTGGAAACTTCCAATTCAGCATTAGACCTAGCATGCTGAGATACAACCCACTTATCACTTGTAAACATTTCTCTTAACGATTTCTTCATCAAAACAAAAGACTGAAGTGATAAGAAATTTGTTGTAAATCTTGTCACACCAGGACGACACAAATTCCTACTATTGGTAAATTCCTTTCTCATCAAATTCAAAACCCATGCACGATTATAGATAAGCCTAGTCACCTTTTTTTACTTTCTGTATAGTATCATCAATAATAGGAAAATACCTAGGAGTTGCTATATTCTCTAGTATTAGGTCAATGCAATGTGCAGCAGAAGGAGTCTAAAAAAGAATTATACATATTCTGTAACCGCTTTCCTGCCGCTTTATAAGCAGAATCATTATCAGTAATAAACTGAACAATATTTTCTAGCCCTACTTCATTCACAACTTCATCAAATATCATAAACAAAGTCTTAGTATTCCTAATAAGGCCAAATGCATCAATAGATTTTAAAAATATAGAGCCATTTGTAGAATAAACCAAAAAATTAATAATAGGCTCTTGTCTCCTATTTGTCCCATCATCACATAAGATTGAACATCCATAAGTAACCCAATTCACTCATTTTTCTACTAAATAACTTCTAATTTCATAAATAGAACAACTCAAAAGTTTACCTTTTAAGTCATCAATCGAAGGAGCTTTGTATCCTGGATCGTAAAAGGCCATTGCATCCACCATAGGTTGATAATAGTAAGACTGTGAAACATTGAATGATGAACCTGTATCATACCACCATCTAGTTACTACCATATTAACATTATAAGTCGTTTCTCTTAATTGCATTGCACTATGAATTGAAGGCTGGGCTTCAGGAGTTGTTCGTGATGCAAAAAAATTAGTCACCTGCCTTCTTTTTTCCCTAGCATCAGGTGCAAATGTAACATTATCATCTTGTCGGGCCTAGGATGGAACACTACCATTACCACTACCAGCTTCAACATTTCCACAATCATCACGAAAACCAGTAAATGAAGTTCCACTGCCAATTTCAAAATTCAACCTTTCCCTTCTATCTTTCTCATACTGATATTCTTCAAGCAAGGTTTCAATCTGTCACGTCGAATCATGGCTTACTTTTTTATATGTTTCCACATCTCCTTTAACCCCAACTAAATGCTTCTTTAATTGATTTATTCCTACCTCTTTCAAATGTTTGTTACAAAACAAGCAAATAGTATGGTTCCTCATATTGGGAACCAATGCAGCATGAGCTTAAGTTGGATCATTGTATCTTCCTGAAGTGGTTTAATCAAAAGTACTTGAACTTCCTTCCATTTATCTATAAAAATAAACGAATGCATATATCAAAATAAAGAACACATAATTTCAGTACACAAATACGCATGTCCACCTTATATAATATAACTCATACATCGAACACAATTCAATTTCATCGAACACAATTCACCATAAGTCAAAAACCAACAATTCATTTATTCAACAAACATAATTACATAAAACATATATAAACAATTTCCATTTCCAACAATCACAAAAAATACATAAACAATTTCTAACATTTTCCAACTATTTCAATTCATCTATTACAAAACATATATAAACAATTTCCATTTCCAGCATTTTCCATTCCTAATAGTTTTTAACAATTCCATTTCCAACATTTTTGAACAATTTCAATTCAAAGTTTCAAACATCATAAAATATACATAAACAATTTCCATTTCCAAATTTCCAACAATTTCATTTCCAACAACTAACAATTTCATTTCCAACAACCAACACAAATTTACAATTCACAAAATAATGAAATATACATAAAAATTTTCAATTTTCAACAATTTCTAAGAATTTTCATTTCTTAATTTCAACAATTTCCAACAATTTCATTTATAACATTTTCCAACAATTTCAATTCAACTATTACATAACATACATAAACAATTTCCATTTCCAACATTTTCCATTCCCAATAATTTTCAACAATTCCATTTTCAACAATTTTGAACAATTTCAATTCAAAATTTAAAACATTACAAAATATACATAAACAATTTCCATTTCCAAATTTCCAACAATTTCATTTCTAGCAACCAACAATTTCATTTCCAACAACCGACAATTTCAATCGTCACAAATTCACAATTCACAAAATAATGAAATATGCATAAATAATTTTAATTTTGAATAATTTCTAACAATTTTCATTTCTTAATTTCAACAATTTCCAACAATTTCATTTATAATATTTTCTAGCAATTTCAATTCAATCATTACAAAACAACATAAACAATTTTTATTTCTAACATTTTCCATTCCTAATAATTTTCAACAATTTCATTTCCAACAATTTTGAACGATTTCAATTCAACATTTCAAACATCACAAAACATACATAAACAAATTCTATTTCCAAATTTCCAACAACTAATAATTCCATTTCCAACAACCAATAATTTCAACCAACAAAAATTTAGTAATTTTCTTTCCAACAACTAACAATTCCATTTTCAACAACCAATAATTTCAACCAACGTAAATTCAGTTCCAACAATTTTCTTTCCAACAACTAACAATTCTATTTCCAACAACCAACAATTTCAACAACCACAAATTCATTTCCAACAATTTCAATTCAACAATTACAAAAATATACATAAACAACTTTCATTTCCAATAATTTCCAACAATTTTCATCACAAAACATACCAATAATTTCCAACAAATATCCATCACAAAACATACACAAAAAACCAAATGCAATGAATTTATTTTTCAACATACATAAATATTTTTCATTTCCAATAATTTCCAACAAATTTTATTCCAATAATTTCCAACAATTTTCATCACAAAACATAGCAACAATTTCAATCACAAAACATAGACAAATAACCAAATACAATGAATTTGTTTTTCAAATTTAAGAGCAAAAGACACACCATAAAGATCAAAAATCTATTTTAGTTTTTTCAGATCTAGTAGAGGGAAGAAGAGGGTTCAATTAAAAATAGTTTTGCAAAAATACCCCTCAATTTTTAAAATTTTTGGTACTAATCGGTACCAACTAAAATAGGCTAATACCGGAACATTACTTTTTGTACTATTTACTGGCCAGTACGATACGAAAAACAAAACACTGATTTGGGGTACTAAACATCATTTGAACTAACCAAGGCTCTCTTATGTTCTAAAGTCTTATGAATGATGACAAGAAACAATAACTTGAAAGAGAAAATAAAAAGGGCAATGCCATAGAAAATCTTCAAAAACAAGCGAAAGTTTTGGGTAAAAAAACCAATGGTAAATGCCTCCATCTAAACTTACTGAAAAACATGTAACCCTTATACTTTGCACTTATATCTCATTAATTAGTACAAGATCTAACTTGCATAGGTGAAACATAACTGTTTCCCTTAGCAGAGATAAAAGTATCATCGGATCGTAAATGGTACCAATCAAAACAGGCTGGTACACAAGGTTGATACCGAAACATTACTTTTTGTACTGTTTACCAGTCGGTACGGTACAAAAAATAAAACACTGATTTAAGGTACTAAACATCATTTGAACTAACCAAGGCTATCTTGTTGGACCCCAAATTTTCTTAGAATTTATTTTATTAAATTAGCTAGCAAGAATATAAATTAGAATTCTTGAATCAACAATTTTTGGAGTTTAATTAGGTATATAATTAATTACAAGTGGTTGCATGGATTAAAAGGAAGAGTTAGAACTAAGTTAAGGAGTTAGAAGGCATTAGATTAAATATGGAAGAGTAAGCTTGGAAAGACGAATGTTTGTCTTAAACTAATAAGAAACGAAGAGAAGAGAGTCGTGTATAGCAAGAAAGAAAAAGAGAGAAAGTCCTAGAAGAACTAGAAGAAGAGAAGGAGAAACTGAAGCATAGAGAGGAGAAGAAGGAAAGAAAGAAAAAGGAGATAAGAAGTGGAAGAAGAAGTTCAGCTGAGTTTATAGGTAACCCTTATTTATTCTTCCTATTTTGATAGAAGAAGGAAGTAGAGAAAATAAGTTTTATGCTGTAAATGAAGAGAGAAAGAAGAGAACTAAAATTCTTCTTCCTAGATATTTGTGAACCTTAACTAGATCTTAGTTCTTCTAGCTTAGATAAATTAAGAATAGATTAAGTCTAAGTTATAGCTTTACGGAAGTTCTATTTGTGTATGTTGATTGAATGAAAAATATGTTTGTTTGAAGGGAACCAAGAACTTCGAAATCAAGAACAAGAGGAAAGACAAACTTGATCTTGGAATCACAAGTAAATAGGTGGGTAATACATTTATAGTCGTTATGTTGATGAGCTGAATTATTTACTTGTATGTGAAATTAAATGCTTGCTTTTATTCATTATGAATGTGGGAAAAATAATCTGTGATTGAAATCATGTTTGCTTTGCAAGAATTTTGATGTTAATAAAAAAACATAAATTTTAAGAAGTATGAAAGTATGATTATGATATGAAATATGTAAGCATCAGAAATTTACTCATGTGGGCAAGAGAGATACCATTCCATTTCGTTCATCACGTGCATGTTGACCTATAGCCTTCTCTCGACTACCCACTTGTGACATATGAGCTCCAAAAAATGGACTCATTTCGTTCATGGTGTAAACTTGGATTTTGTCATTTCATTCTATGGGATTCTCTCAAGCAATTATATGTGTGCATTTTGCTTTAATTTGTTAAACACGTTATATGACTGAATGCTATGTTTTGATGATTGAAAAATACATGATTTGGTTTTGTGTGTATGGTTCGTCGCTAATGGCTATAACTGTATTAGCCACTGAGCTTCCCAGCACACCCCCATTATCTTTCCATTCTTCAGGTGCAGAAATAGCATATCAACATTGAAACTTGCAAAAACTTTGACTGACTCCAAGAATTTCTATTTTTGTAACTAAGTTAGTTCAGAAACTTTTGGTACTCTAGAAGCATATCAAGCATCAACATTCATGATTGTATTTTTGTAATATGCTACTGATGTGGCTTTTGTTTGAAATTGAAGTTATGTTTGAACCTTGCAACATCTAAGAAATGAAACTTTGTCTTATGGAGTAATGAATGAAAGAAGGGCTGAAGAACTTCTTTTATATATGTGTGTAGATATATTCTTCTCTGTTAAGTGTTAATTGTGCTGGGAATAAATTGTTAGTTGGTTAATGGTTTTTGGATAAATTCTTCTTAAGTAAATTTTTAGGTTAGGAGTTTGTTTTGTTAGGAGTCTTAAATGTACTGAATTGTGTATGTTAGATTTGGGTTTTTTGTTTTTGTAAGAATGTATATTGGCAGATGAGAGAAAATAAGAGAATAAATGAATGAAAATGTGTTTTGAAATTTCAATTAACAAACTGGATTGATCTAGGTAGGTTGTGACAAAATGGTCTTCATGAAAGTTGTAGATATTTCTCTTAGCTTTCTAATGACATAAAGTTTATAATTTTTGGACTTCAGGATTGAAAGTTATGATGTTTTGAAGTTGGTGTGTGCACGATCGCGACGAATCTAAATTTTCATGAATGTCGCGATCGTGCACAAGCACAATCGCGACAATCCGCTACTATCCACCAAAAGTCGTGATCGTGCCCCTCTCATGGCCGTGACGTTTTTCACTTCCTTTTTTATTTTTATTTTACATTATTTATTATTGGTTTGTTTATTTGTTTTACTCCTAATCCGATTTATTTTCATGTCTATTTTATTTTATGCTATTATATTTTATTTGTTTTTACTCCCACCACAAAATTTAATTCTTTTTATCTTGTTAATTTTTATATACATATATACTTTTATTTTTAAAAGTCCCCCAAATTGGCACCATGTCGCCATGAAATAAGGAACGAGACCTGCAGCCAACATATTTTATGTTCTAAAGTCTTATTAATGATGACAAGAAACAATAACTTAAAAGAGAAAATAAAAAGCGCAATGCCACAAAAATCTTCAAAAACAAACAAAAGTTTTGGGTAAAAAATGAATAGTAAATGCCTCCATCTAAACTTATTGAAAAAGATGTAACCTTTATACTCTGCACTTATATCTCATTAATTAGTACCAAATCTAACTTGCATAGGTGAAACATAGTAGTTTCCCTTAGCATAGACAAAAATGTCCTCAGATCGCCAATGGTACCAACCGAAACAAGCCGATACACAAGGTTGATATCGGAACATTACTTTTCGTACTGTTTATCGGTTGATATAATACAAAAAACAAAACACTGATATGGGGTACTAAACATCCTTTTAACTAACTAAGGCTCTCTTATATTCTAAAGCCCTTATGAATGATGACAAGAAACAATAACTTAAAAGAGAAAATAAAAAGGGCAATGCCATAGAAAATCTTCAAAAACAAACAAAAATTTTGGGTAAAAAACAAATGGTAAATGCCTCCGTCTAAACTTACCGAAAATGATGTAACCCTTATACTCTGCACTTATATCTCATTAATTAGTACAAGATCCAACTTGCATAGGTGAAACATAACAGTTTCCCTTAGTAGAGACAAAAGTGTCCGCGGATCATAAATGGCACCAACCGAAACATGTCGGTACATAAGGCTGATACCGGAACATTACTTTTTGTACTATTTACTAGCCGGTATGGGACGAAAAATAAAACACTGATTTGGGGTACTAAACATCATTTGAACTAACCCAGGCTCCCTTATGCTCTAAAGTCTTATGAATGATGACAAGAAAAAATAACTTTAAAAAGAAAATAAAAAGGGCAATGCTATAGAAAAACTTCAAAAAAGAACAAAAGTTTTGGGTAAAGAACGAATGGTAAATGCCTTCATCTAAACTTACTGAAAAAGATGTAACTCTTATACTTTGCACTTATATCTCATCAATTAGTACAAGATCCAACTTGTATAGGTGAAACATAACAGTTTTCCTTAGCAGAGACAAAAGTGTCCTCGGATCGTAAATGGTACCAATCGAAATAGGCAGGTACACAAGATCGATACCGGAACATTACTTTTTGTACTATTTACTAGCCAATGTGGTACAAAAAACAAAATACTGATTTAAGGTACTAAATATCATTTGAACTAACCAAGGCTCTCTTATGTTCGAAAGTCCTGTTAATGATGACAAGAAACAATAAATTGAAAGAGAAAATAAAAAGGGCAATGCCATGAAAAATATTCAAAAATAAACAAAAGATTTAAGTAAAAATCGAATGCTAAATGCCTACATCTAAACTTACTGAAAAAGATGTAACCCTTAAAATTTGCACTTATATATCATTAATTAGTACTAGATCCAACTTACATAGGTGAAACATAATAGTTTCCCTTAGTAGAGACAAAATTCTCCTTGGATCGCCAACGGTACTAACCGAAACAGGTCGGTACATAAGGTCAATATCGAAACATTATTTTTTGTACTATTTACTGGTCAGTACGATATAAAAAACAAAACACTGATTTGGGGTACTAAACATCATTTGAACTAACCAAGGCTCTCTTATGTTCTAAAGTCCTTATGAATGATGACAAGAAACAATAACTTGAAAGAGAAAATAAAAAAGGCAATGCCATAGAAAATCTTTGATGACTTGCATACTTATGCATATTTCAGTCAATACTTTGCGTACATTTGCATAGTTATTTTTCACATTTTGTATGCTTTTATGTGGATTTTGTGTGTTTGCATATTTCAGGTGGAATTATTGGAAATGATGGAAAATGTGACTGATTTGGAGCAAAAGAAATATTGGTGAAGTCTGGACGTTGAAATACGACATGGCCATGTCGTAATCCGTAACTGTGCTGCAGAATTTATAAGTCGACAGAATTATGGGCCAGTCGTGTTGGAACTCTAGCCCAATGGACAGAATTCACTCCTGATTATAGTGACACGACCAGAATATATTTTGGCACAAGAT
>JAOTAY010000003.1:24292140-24319348 GCA_025629805.1 Erythroxylum baracoense | reverse complement strand
ATTAAAATGTAATATGTTTCGTTTTCAGTTTAAGTAAACAAAATGTTTTGAAAAAGAAAAAGTGGGCCCAAATTAATGATTATTGATAAGAGTTTTCAAAAAAAAAATTTATACCGACTTGTAATTGTTAAGTGATGTGGCACACCACCCTCACCGTCGATATAGGGTTCGGGTCCAGCAGGAGTGGGGTGTTACAGAAAATCTTCAAAAACAAACAAATGATTTGGGTAAGAAACGAATGGTAAATGCCTTCATCTAAATCTTACTGAAAACGATGTAACCCTTATACGTTGCACTTATATCTCATTAATTAGTAAAAGATCCAACTTGCATAGGTGAAACATAACAGTTTACCTTAGCAGAGACAAAAGTGTCCTCAAATCGTAATTGGTACGAACCGAAATAGGCCGGTATACAAGGCCAATACCGGAACATTACTTTTTGTACATTTTATAAGCCAATACGGTACAAAAAACAAAACACTGATTGAGGGTACTAAACATCATTTGAACTAACCAGGACTCTCTTATGTTCTAAAGTCTTATGAATGATAACAAGAAACAATAACTTGAAAGAGAAAATAAGAAGGGCAGTGCCATAGAAAATCTTCAAAAACATACAAAAGTTTTGGGTAAAAAACGAATAGTATTGGGATATTCAGCTGAGGCATGTTTACAGGGAAGGCAATTAGTGTGCAGATCAGCTGGCGTTTTTGGCTTCGTTCACCACACCGGGCACTCACATTCTCCGCAATCTACCTAAGCAATATCTTCCGGTCTTTACTCAGGACTTACAAGGAATCTCGTGTTCGTGACGTTTGTAATCATCTAGTCTAGTTTTTAGTTTGTTTTCTTCATTCTGTATCCCAAAAAAAAAAAAGAATAGTAAATGCCTCTATTTAAACTTACTGAAAAAGATGTAACCTTTATACTCTATACTCATATCTCATTAATTAGTACAAGATTCAACCTACATAGGTGAAACATAAGCAAAGACAAAAGTATTCTCGGATCGTAAGTGGCATTGACAAAAAGTGACAGAGTCTTCATGTATCTATTCTTTAACTAGAAATCATCACTGACAACGAGAAAAAGAAAAAAAAAACACGTACTATATCAATTTTAAAATTTTAAATTTAAATCTTTAAAATTTTTGTTCAAGTATTATTTATTAATGTTCAGATTGCTTCTTCTACTAGCAGTTGGTACATTATTGTTCTCGATCATGTGACACATCATTACGCTTCGCCGACTTCTTCGGCTCAACAAATGTTGTGGACTTCCTCCGATTAACATTAACAAGTTTAGACCTTCGTGCGAGAATATTGCAAGTGGTGGCCCAAGTTTCTTACCCATCTGAGACCTAACGCAAGTATCCCAATTACCTCAGCTTTCCATCCCAAATTTATACACCAACTCATGAATATCGAATGAATCAACTTCAACCCATTTATGGAACGCCTATCTGAAACCAAATTACCATGACGGAGACGGGTGTCAAAATGGAAGCCAGAAAGTAACACTATCATACATTTACTTACGGTTTGGCAATTGGCATTTGTAGGAAAAGTGCATTCAACAGTTTTCTTCCCCTAATTTCTTTAGACTGACTTAAAATTTAAAACCTTGTGTTTGACAAATTGTAGAAAGTAGACTAAATGATCAATCAACAACACAAGAAAACAAGTTCTACATATTATTCTAGTTTTTACAAATTGTATTTCAACCGGTAAGTCTTCTTAAAGGTATACTGCTGACTTAAATAGTGATAACCAAACTTCATTGTACATCTTGTGTTTGACGCCCAAATAAGGAGAGAGAGAGAGAGGGAAGATCCCGAACAAAGACTCAATCTTTCATGTTATTTCTTTGAAACTCAAAACACCCAGAACCACGCACATACATACACACACAAACACACAGTGTTTCGCCTACGAAACTCCCGCTTCCTTTGCTTTGTGTCCCAAAACCCGCGTCACGTAGTTTACTTCATCTATTCAAAACAACCCCACCTTCACAAACAAATACACACACATCTCTCAAAATTTTCCAATCTTTAGATCTTTGTCTTGTTCTCCTAGCGATTGCCCTTTTTTTGTAGGTGGGTTCTCTTGAAGGTGTAATGGGTTTTGAGCTGAATGTGGTTTAGAGGGAGGGAGTAATGGCAGGACAGGTGGTGAAAGTGAAGAGGGAAACATTGGAGGCATGCATGACATGCCCTCTTTGTAAGAAGCTGCTGAAGGAAGCCACGACAATATCTTTATGTCTTCACACGTGTAAGTTTTCTCCTGATCTGTTACTATAACTTCTCCAATTTTCGGTTCAGCTGACATAATTTTGATATGGTTCTGTTAACACGATCTGGGGTTTCTTTGGTTAGGCCATCTCGATTTCCACGTCGAGATTTGTCGTCTTTATTTAACGTTCTTTATCGCCTAATATGTAAGTGCATCAAATTTAGTGACCCCGAGTTCTACGTGGGTCAATTATGCATGTAGAGGTTGAATTTATGAACTTTGATTCTACGTCATTTTCATTGATGATTATGGTTCATGTTTGTTAATATTATCTACTTCAGTTGATAAGGTGATTTCCTGTTGAGATGTATATCTTATCTGGAAAGGTGTTCTGCAGTTCTTTACGATTGCAGTTGCATTATGGTACGAAAAGTAGTCACCGAATCCCCTGCTCTTGGGCGATGCCTCTATTTCGTTCCTCACTTATAATAAACAGGAAAGAACTTGCTAGTTTAGTAAAGTTATTGGTTGTAGTTTTGAGGTCAGTACCTGACTATTATTCTTCACATCCATACAACTGTTCTTGTCGGTCGTTATTGAACTAATCTTTGAAGTTCATGCAACCAAATTAAAACACAATGATTCCAGTTCTTACATACGGACTCGCTTAGCTGAGATTACATTTCCCGGGTTCATTGTTTACTGATGATACTCATGATGTGCCCCAATTCTTGTACATTAGTAAGGTGATTAAATGTTGCATCCAACTGACTCTAGAAGGACAGTGTTTCTATTGTATCCCTTTCTATTTCAATTTTAGCTTTCTTCATGTCAAGTGGGAATCTGCTGTTGTCAAGCCTTTGGCACGTGGCTGAAGAGTCCACGTTTGGTTATTTGGATCTACTTTCCTTGATGTTTGTTGTTTAGGTCATCATAGCCGTTGTTCTTTCAGAAGTCCATGAACATACTTTTTTCTCTTTCTTTGATATTATATTTTGATTTATGTTCAAGCTACAGGGCTTACTGCTCTTTTGTCTTGAAAATATGTTCTCTGTTTCTTACACATATACTCAAAATTAGTCTGCAGGAAATGCATATATGAAAAGCTCTCAGATGAAGAGGTAGACTGCTGTCCTGTTTGCAAAATGGACTTGGGTTGTCTGCCAGTGGAGAAACTCAGGTCGGACTGCTACATACCTGCGAGCACACTTTAATTTTATACAAATTTAGTTGATATATATATATCTGATTTGACATTCAGGGAGACAAATGGTGTTAAATCCATATTTTCTGTCATTTAGTTCTATCTAATATAACTGGATGTTTGACTGTGTTGTGCGCACAAGAGTGATCAAGCTGGTTGTTTAATGGTTGCTTTTTCTTTTCTGATCAAGAAGAATACTCTTTCATAGTCCTTTGACTTCTAGATTGCACTAGATCTTGTCCATTCTTCTTTTCCTCTGTCAGATTTTTTCATATCTCATATGTTTTTAGTTCTTGCTATTTGCCCCACAGATTTGTTGCTTTGCAAACTTTGAATTGATGGTTATGGATGGCTTCTCATTTGATTGTTGTCTTGTTTCTATGTATTAGTTGAGAATGTTTTCCCAAATTACTGGACTCCGTTTGCATTCCTGAAACTAACATTAAATCCAATAACTATTCCTCCTTTTGTGGTTTCTTTGAATAAACTTGTAAGAAATGCTTAAATTAGCTTAGGCTTTCATCTCCTTTTCATAATAATATTTATTACTATTTGTGTTGGGAATTGTTCACCGTTTAATGTTTGTGAATTACGTGCAGGCCTGACCATAATCTGCAAGATATAACAGCTAAAATATTTCCTTATAAAAGAAGAAAAGTTAGGGCCCCTGATGTAATGTCCACCATTGTACTGCCAGCAAAACGGAAGGAAAGATCTTTATCGTCATTGGTGGTGAGTGCCCCAAAGGTACCAATACAAACTGGGATGACAGGAAGAAGATCTAAATCTGGTGCAAGAAAGGTTCCTGCTTTAAGAGGGTGCAATACGGTTGAGGAATCCAGCAAGAAAGAAGACTCAGCTGATGGTCATCCAATGAGCTCGAGTTCACCGGAGTCTCCTAACAAGATTGCGGAAGATAAAAGGCAGGTAAAGGAGAAAACAGGTTTAACTTCGGGGAGAGCATTTGCCTCTGAGTCACTCCTTGTTGTTCTGCATGAACTATGTATATTTATGTCTGCTTATAAAATTCATGCAGGATTACTCTATGGCTGAGCTTTCTGATCAACTTAGGCCAAATGATAATACGGAGAATGATTTTGAATTAACGGAAGGGAAAGTCGATTTATGGACACCTTTAAATTGTCTTGTTGAAGCTGCTAATAGAACCAAATCCTCTAAATTAAATTCACATGGGTTGTCTCTTTCCAAGTCAGATCTACCTGATACTCGTGATTGTGAAGTTCATTTACCTGAAGTGAAACCCAGAGGACAATCACCCAGTGGACATGACAGTGAGTTATACATGCCTAAAATAAAAAATAAGGAACATGGACTGGCTATGAGAAATTTAGATGTTAAGAGTAGGACAAATACCCTTCCAGCATCAGTGAAGCGTAGAAGGTTAACAGCAGCACGAAAAAGAGCAGCAATGTCTCATGATCGGAGTGCCTCAGCCCAAGTGTTAATGGATGCTGCGGAGGCTAAAAGCAACAGAAGAAATTGTCCAATTTGGTTCTCATTAGTCGCCTCTGAAGACCAGTAAGTTACTTCTTAAATGGCATTCACGCCCTTAATCTTTTCCATCAATTTTCAGAGAGCAACTACTGATTTCTTCTCTGCAAATACTTACTTGCTGGTAATTACGTCAGGAAAGGAGATGCTTCCTTGCCACAAATATCTGCCTCCTACTTGAGGATTAAGTGAGTTTCTTCAGTCTCAATATCTACGATATGTATCTTTACAGCCTACATTTATGCTACAATGTGTCTCTATATCCTGTGCAATTGACTAGTCATAATCTCATGTGGTCAAGATAACAACACAAGCACCTCAACTAACTTTCCAATATAGTTTTAACTAATGGCACTATGGAAAAATTAGTTAATTCAAAGGAAATCAATTTTTTATACTAATGAGTGTCAAATTCTGTTAAATATTTTAAATCTATTGCCACTTGATATCTTTTTTTCCTTTTTCTCTTTGAGAAAACCCAATATCTTTACTCCTTAACAAGGGTTTTATTCCCCTTATTAAGGTTTTTATAATTTTGCATCCAAGTTAAAGCATTTTATTTTTGATCAGCATACAAAATTTTCTTACTATTACTGATAAAACTTGATATTGAGTGTAAATTTGAACCATGGGAGACTCATTATAGTAAAACGTGCTTAAGGACAAAAACAAATCTTGATAACTTCTGAATCTGATAATAGCGCATTAAGGTGCATTGCTGCGATAAGTAAAGAAACTGTTGCAAGAATTTCTCTTTCAATTTTCAGCAGAACCTAACTTGCATTACTTGAGAATATATCTGCCAATGGGCCGTCTCTTTTTCATTCTTCCTGGCAAAGGATATGCTTTTATGCTCAAATGATTGCTTCCGAATGATGAGGTCCATGAATGGACGTCAAAAATTTTCGAAGTATCCTCAAGCATCTTGTCTTTTATTGATGTCTTAATTTTTTCGCAGGGATGGTAAAATGCCTGTCTCATTTATCCAAAAGTACCTAGTAAAGAAACTAGATCTTAGTAGCGAGGCTGAGGTATGTTCTTCTCTTTTGCTTTTCAGTGAGATGAGATCATCCTTCTCTAATAAAATTTCTTGACTTTCTTAATCAGTTTATATATGTATATTGGAGAGTTTTACGGGCTTGCCATGTTCAGAAAGATTTGTGGCCTGAAGCAAAAAGCTTTCCATCAACGAAACATATGTGCATACCCATTTGAAATTTCCTATTTGGGATGTGCTCTTCTTAAAATATCTTTGGCGATTGGCTATACACTTATCTTAGTGCTGTCTACATGTAAGACAAATATATTAGAAGATGATATTGAACCTCGAAGTCTAGCTTTCTTCTTTTCTATTTCTTTTCCTGATCTGTTGTCATACTTCGATTATTGGGATACTGAAGTTCTTCATTGCATTGATATTTGATTGTATGGGCAGCATACCTTCTCTTAGAACTCATAATTCATAAATCAAATTATTGTTTCTGTCTTCTCCATGATTATTAATGGGTTCTCCGAAATTGCTCTCCTGATGCATGAAATTCATTGGTTCAATGGCTGACAAACTTTTTGCAGGTGGAGATATTGTGCCGTGGAAAGCCAGTGCATCCAAGACAACAATTGCATAACTTGGTAGACTTGTGGTTTAAGACAGCCTCATCAACATCGAAGAAAATAGCAGCATCAGTTGGTTCCTCAGCTAAGGAATTTGTCATGGTGCTATCATATTGTCGGAGAATTCAAGCATCCTAAAGTTCAGTCTTCCCTTGTTTCTGATAATTTACAAAATGCAATGTTGTTGTTCTTTCTTTTTCTACTCCCGAGTTCTCAATCACATATTAAGTGTATTTGATTTAATTTAATCATATATCATAATTACTCCTGTTGTCAAACTGAAACTGCATTCTTTAAGTTGGGATTCACCTTCTAAGCTTTGAGCATTATTTATGGGTAGGATCCTGGCTAGCTGCAGCAGGGCTGAACCAAAATCTCTTTTATGCTTGTAAGCTTGTTAATGAAAATTTATAGAGGAAATTTTATCTTTATTATTTACACACACAAAAAAATTAATTGGAAAATATGTAAATATTTTAATTCTTAATATTTGCTCTCTAGTCTAAATTCTATTAACTCCATTTTATCATAAAAATAATATGACACTGAATAAAGAACATTAGGTAGAATAACTTATGATTAAAATACTCAACTAATTTGAGCGATTCAACTGTAAAAAATTTGAACTATTTAATTTTTTGGTTCAGTTTTTAATTTTTTGGTTGATTCATTTTAATTACTCTTATTGTTAAAAATTAATTAGTTTATTAATTTATTGGTCAATTTTTGTAAATTAATAAGTTTTTATAAATTAAAATTAATTAATTAATTTTATTTAACAATTTAACTTCAAATCGGACCTTCTCAGATCCTGCTTTATTGCAGGATTTCAGACTGGGTGGTGATGATGATGATGATGAATCTCATTTTTTCAATTTAACTTCAAAATTTTCAATAGGTAAGAACAATCTCTTTCGATTATATTTCAAATTCTTTCATATTATTCGATACTTAATTAGTTTTATGACGTATAATACTGATTGAACATTTTAAATCTTAAATCTCTTGTATATCGGTTTAACTTCTACTCTAGTTTTTAAAACATTGAAATAACAACTTCCTAAAAAAAACAAGTTTAATAATTTTTGAAAAAATAGTTACAAGAAAAATACAACTAAGAGACAAAAAAAAAATTTAAAAAGTGAATTAGAAGCAAAATAATTTGATAAAAATTCACTCATGTTATAAATAAAAAAGATAAAATATGATATTTTTATGGTTTAAGTAATTGTAAATATATATATTTTTAACTTATTTAAAAAATTCTTAATAATGTTGAATTTTTAAAAAATCTTTTTCTTAGACATCTTTTATTAAATAACGATGAAATATACGTGATATTAACATCACAAATAAATCAATTAAATGTTAGTGGCATGAAGACTAAACTTAATTGTTAAACTCGATTCAAATCTATATTTTAAGATAATTATAATAAATATCTACAGATTTGGGTCATTTTTTTAAAAAAAAATTGATCTAGGTCAAAATAGACATGTACGAAGTATTTGCCGCTGTGTCTTGAGATTTTATATTAATACATCAATGCTCATAGGATTCCTAGTGCAGTTCATTAAATGGGTCAAAATGTGCATCACAACTTCCTCATTTAAAATGCCAATGAATAGAGAAACAACCAATATATTAAAAGGAAGGAAAGGATAAAGAAAGGGAGACCATTATCTCCCTATCTTTTCACAAATTGTGTGGAGGTGCTATCCAGAATGATCACCAAGAGCATTAGAGAGAATAACAAGTTCAAATACCACTCCGAGAGCTAAAGGAACAAAAATTCTCATTTAGCATCCACAGATGTTAGGAATAATGATCACAAAGGAGGAGAGTGGTATAATACAATCTCCCATTCTCTACAGTATAAGAAGGATGAGAGTTTGGTTCCTTCTCAATTTCTTCTATAATTCTGCTCAACTGTGAATCAGCCTTTACCTCCTTATTAATTTGCTCTGGGTCTTGCCAAAATGGCCTAGAAATAACCTGCAACTCTATGTCCTCGTATAAACTAGCCGCGGTTTTGGGTAGCAGGACACTTCATAAGCGAGGAGTTACCCGTGATCAATGGTTGATTCATTGGCAAGGCAAACCGTTGGAGGATACTACGTGGGAGGACCAAGAGCTTATCCGTGGCCAATTTCCGGAGCTTAACCTTGAGGACAAGGTTCTTTCATCAGGGGGTGGTATTGTTAGGAATAATGATCACAAACTTCTAAGGAATAGATAACTCCTGCTAATTACCTGAATCCCTAAAATAGATCGATATCTAACTACTGCTTACAGCCTATCTTCTTCTTCCATGTATAAACTAACCTTTCTTCTCCTTTGTGATCATTATTCCTAACAATAGACGACGTCTTGCTTTTGTGTGGAGCCAATATGGGATCAATCAAAGGGTTATTAGATGCAATGAACCAATTTAATGTTATGTCAGGACTCTCAATAGGCAGAAGTGCGCAATCTACATCTCAGGGCCTAATCATCACAAAGCTGAACAACTCACATCCCACACTGATTTGAAGTCGAAGAAGCCACCCTTCAAGTACCATGGAGTGCCAATAACAACCTCCAGACTCACTACTAAGGACTATTTACCTCGACTTAATGCTATACAAAGGAGACTTAGGTGTTGGAACAACAAGAAACTATCATTTACGGGTAGAGTCCAACTAATTACTTCCATACTTAACACTATCCATGTGTACTGGACAACTCACCTGGTTCTAACCCGAGGTTTAATCAAGACTACGAAGAAAACCATAAAGAACTTCTTGTGGATTGGAGATCCATGCAATTACTCACATGCCAAAGTGAATTAGGAGGAGGTTCGTAGTCCTAAAGAAGAGGAGGTATAAGAATCAACTCAATAAGAGCAGTTAACAACATGCTTATTGTGAAAAAAAATCTGGAAACTCCTATCGGACAAATTAAGAATTCATGTGCGTCCTCCTAGCCTCATTAGCAGCTACCTCCAGTCTAGGGCTCCAGTACTTACGGAATCCACCATCGCTTATTCACGAAGCCTTAGTTCATGATTCGTTTGGGGTGAGCCATCCACGCAGAATCTGCTTCCGCGTACCTGGCCAGTATCACTGTTTTTAGCTTCTTAATATATTAGTTTCCTTTGTAACGCCAAAAAAAAAAAAAAAGAATTCATGTGCGTCAGGTGGGTGTATACCCATTATTTATAAAGAAACATCATTTGGAGCTTTGTTCCACCTACTAATTCATCTTGAACATTCCAACAAATGCTAAAGCTAAGAACCGAAAGCACTAGAATGTTTTTGGTTTGAAAATTGACATAGATTTGGACCCTTGTTCAAGCTTCCTCTATATCAACTACTCATGATAAGGAGAAAGCGAGTGAAAGAACATAGAAAATGCAAGCTTAGGGGCTTCACTAAAATCATGGCTAATGTGCCTAATTAGAATCCGAACCCAATAACGCAAGACTCTATAATCTGGAAACCTAAGGAATTAGGGGCATTCACTTATAAATCATATCTTTCTCTCTTAAAATCACCTTACAACAAGGTAAAATGGTTCAAAATAGCATGGAATAAATACAGTGTCTTTAAAGTCAGTTTCATCTTGTGGATGGCAATTAAGAGCAAGCTACCAACCAAGGATAGGGTCAAAGGCAATGGGACAGACAACATATGTTGCTTATGTAAACTAGAGCAGGAATCATCTAATCATCTTTTCTTTTTTTTTCCTTGTGCGTAGTCTCCAAGAGCATATGGGAGCAAGCTGTGAATTGGAGTGATTTGTATTGCCTTGAAATAAACACTGAATGTATAACTATACGGACCAACTCCCATATATCTCTCACAAAATCCCAAAAGAACCTCTTTAGCAGAAAATTAGTAGTAGCCTCCACATGATCTGGAGAGAGAGTAACAGAAGAATTTTTCAAGACATACGACAAGACACAAGAAAATTGATAAGAGAGATGAGGACTTGGATGAAGTAATGGCTTTGGGTTAATACCAACTCTTTGAAGTTGAAACTAAGCTAAGAACAAACAGTTGCATGGAACATTTAACAAGGTTAAAATAGAGTAACTCTAATTTGATAACAACGAGCAACATTTTGTGTATTATTAGCAGTCATAGGAATATATTCTAGCAGTATGATTTTGCACTATATTGAAGTCCCAGGATGTCTTTTGTCTATATATTGCTAAGATGGTCTCATCCTAAGTTGTGTTTTGGTCTAAATAGTAAATCCCCATTTTCAAGGATTTATTAATATATTCCTTTTTATTTTAAAGATTTATTAATTTAGGTCTAATTTGACTTGTATATGTCGGGTTTAAATGTCGAATTCAGTCATTATATCAATATTATTTGATTAGTTTATGTATGAAGTTATTGTCATATAACTTTTACAATTAATTTTTAACGAAAGTTTTAAAAAATAAATTATTTAAAGTATAGGAAAATCTAAATTCTTTTGCTCCTATAGATAATGAGATGAGAAACAAATATCATATAATAACGAGGATGTTTCCTTGACCAAAATATTAGATATTATTGTTGTTAATGAGTCGAATCGAGTCAAACTTAAAGGTTCCCCGAGCTTGATTTCAAGCTCCTTACAAGCAACTTGAACTTGACTCAGAATCTGATTAAACCTAGCTTATGTCATCTGAGCTCGAGTCTGATTATGGTTTGAGCAGCCTGAAGTCTATCTGATGTTTGAACCTTCAGCCACCATCCCAACCCAAAATCCTCGGATCATAGCTGTGTTCTTCTCTTCTTTCCATCGTTGCCACCAAAAATCCAGAATCCTCACCCAAAACTAAACTTGCAAAAGTGAACATGAATTAAGAGCTAGTGAACTATATTAACTCTCCTATATCTAGCAGAGTCATTGTTTCATCTCAGTGTAGTGACCCATTTTCTCAGGAACAGTTAGAAGTTCTAGCTCCAAAGCCAATTCTTAAGTTAACTGCTAGAAAAAGGAAAGTTTTAATGATTAGTAAAAAAAAGCAGGGCTGTTCTTGTAGACCTTTCTTTTGGCTTGACCATTACTTTGACGACAGCATCTATCTCAACTGTTAAATTCCATTGAAATCCTACAATTGACCATTTCTTTTCCATCATTAAATTAGATTACATTGAGTGCAGTGTTTTACTTTTGTATAGTCGTTTTCTCAAGTGATATAAAATTAAAGTTAAAAGCTAAAGTATTTTTAATTTAGAGTAATAACTGGTAAAGAATGTTTTAAGTATTTTCTTTTTCAAAGATATAAATTTACTTGTAGTCATTTGTTCATTATTTACTTTTATATTCTCACTTGAAAGTCTTATATAATTAATAAATATTCAACCTTTCCTTCTTCTTGGATTATTTTCTTTTTTATTTCTTATGTTTTTAACTAAAACTGTTTTGATGGATCAAATACACGATTTTTTTATAATTTAAAATTTTTTATCTTAAAAAATTATTTACAATTTTTAATTATTTTTAAATTATTTTTCTTAAATTTCGTTAAAAAATAATAACAAAATACACTTCATTCATATATACATAACTCAATTATTTATAAAATAATTTAACTTAATTTTTAATAACAATAATTTATTCTTAAGTTTTATTTATATTTAATCCTCTGCCTTTTTTTTTTCAAAATGAAGGGTGAAAGAGTACAAATAAAAACTAAAATTATGATAAGAAACTAAAAATCCACAAACAAACCAAAACACGTCAAAGTAAACGGCCCTGTAGTTGGTTTAAATTACTCATTCACTCTTCATTTTGGAAAAATAAAACAGAGGGTAGATTAGTCACCGCAAAAGTGTATGTGGTGTGGCTTTTTGTGTCGTCCGGTGTTTGTTGAGATTGAACTTTGTGCTTTCGTTAGCTTCCTAGCTCAATCGTTCTTGAATCGACCATGCAACAGGTAATCAAAAACCCTAATATACGTTAAGCCTAAAAAAATTTTTCAGTTCTCTAATCTTTGGTGGATGTGAAGGGTGGAGGATCTGAAACGGAGGTCACTTGGGAGGACCAACAGAACATCAACAAGTTTGGTAGATTAAACAACAGATTCCACGAGCTTGAAGACGAGATTAAGATTGCCAAGGTAATATACATATTTTTTTAGTTCTACCTCTAAAGAGTTTGATGTATTGTATATCTGGTTGGTACTGAAAAGTTGAAAGACTTCAGCTTTATGCTTATTTTCTAGCAAATGGGTATGTTAATAACAATTGTTTGCTAGTTATTGTTTTTGTGTTTTGTATGCCCGGTCGTGTTATCTCTGCATATGGTCGTGGAAGAAGGATCGGTGCTTTTGGTTATTTAATGTGGGGATAATCTGAAATTTTCCTTTGAAAGGCTAACTATGTGCAATTTATACTGAATGATGAGTCCAAGAAGGTTTCTGGATTTTTTTTCTGGCAAAGACTGGTCTTAGATCCGTTTCTGAAGATGAAATGGGAATGAACGAGGAATGTGGAGCTGTGTTTGTCGTCTTGATTAAAATAGTAATGATCAAAGGATAGAAGTAAGAGTAAACTTGTGGAAGATATTGGAGTCGGTGGTTATTTTGCTCGGCTGGGACCTATTCATTTATTGTAACTGTATATGGTTTTTATATGCATATGACCCTGCATCCCTTTTACACCTTAAACTATGCTCTTTACTTGTATATAGTAGCTGTCAAATTTTCGATTTGCATTTGAACAAGGAAAGAGTTCAAGGACTGTGATGAATTCTCCCTTATTAAGTTGACAATGCCTTTTCATTGCCTCTATATTGATTGGAGGGTACCCATAATTTGGTATCATTGTGACAACTCCATTCTCATCTTTTCCGTTTAAAAGCATAGAGTGTGCTCGGATTGCTGTTGTGTCTTCACTAACTAAATGGTGACAACCTTCAGGAAACAAACGATAATCTAGAGGATGCAGGAAATGAGTTGATTCTTACCGATGAAGAGGTAGTTCGCTTCCAAATAGGAGAAGTTTTTGCTCATGTTCCAAGGGAAGAAGTAGAGACGAGGATAGAGGAGATGAAAGAAGTGACTACCAAGAACTTGGTAAAGCTTGAGGAAGAGAAGGATTCTGTGATAGCTCAAATGGCTGAGTTGAAGAAGATTTTGTATGGAAAGTTTGGAGACTCCATCAACTTAGAGGAGGATTAGAAATATATTAGCTTTGTATTACTAATTGTTGGCTCAGCCTGTACCTTTTTTGTTGGAAGTCACCCATTTACCATGTGTTCTTTTATATCTCAACTGGTGATCGATTTGTTTGTTTACACATTGTTGTTAAGTTCATAAATATCCATTTTGAAATGGTTTCTCTCTTTCTTACATAAAATTTCAGCACATTTTTTTCTTCGGAAGGATTAATTATGTGAAAGTCTTGGTCTTTTGGTGGTTGCAAGTTAATTTGCTTCAAATGCTGAAAGCCCCAACTAGTTTTGTTTGCCAAATTCTCAGTAAGATACTTGCAGATCACAGATTGTGGCCCTAGGGAATTGCAACTTTTTTCATAAAGTGCTTAACGACGAGTGAAATTGCTAATTTGTGTTATGGAACCAGTATGAACTATTTCGGGTGTATGGTTTGACTGCTGTCTTAACATTATTTATATTTTAGACAGTAACTTTGCGTTGGGCAATGAACACCTGTTTGGAGTTGAGTTGTTAAGCTTGTAAACAGCCTCATCCTGTTCGGAGAAAGCAACAGAGAAAAAGAGTTTAAAGGTGGAGTTCCACTCGGTTGTAGTGGGGGTGCCTTTGTCGAACTGACCAAGAGCAGACGGTTTATAACATGCAGGATGTCGTTTGTCTTTAAGCTTCTTTCTTCAACCAACACTTACACACGCTGTCACAGGATCTAACTTGAGGTTGGACAAAACGCTCACAAACAGTTCTATATCGTACCTAATTCTTTCAACTAGTTTAGTGAGACCAACAAACTAGTAAGTATAGATGAAGAGACGTGTTTCTTTATAGATATAACTATATTGCAAGTTCTTTTCTAAGTGAAAAGCCAATAATCGAGTTTTCTCACACCAGTTTTAGTAATTGTTTTTATTAAACACCTTATTTCATGACCAACATCATGAATGATATTTATATGTAAATCTAACCAAACTTAATTACTGGATAGTTGCAACAGTTTTTGAAAAATAGTTACTTCTAACTTCCTTTATGGACAATAATAAATAATAATAACCAACAAATAAAAGAAGATATAGTTGTCCAAATCTACCATATAAGGACATCTAAATTTAGACAGTCAACTAACTATCTCAAAACTAACCTATTTGTCTTAAAATCATCATAAACTACTGCTACACTTAGTTCAACAAGATATTAAGTGTTTGAGCTGTGAATCCAACTTTTAGTCTATGTTTTAAGCAAATTTTGATACCAATTCCCTGTGCCAACGATTGCCTCTCAAGGTGCTGAAGCATCATCACCAAACAATCTAGGTGTTGTATTTCCACCGATAAACAATTTATGCATCTCGGAAATTTCTTAGCATTTAGCTAATTTGTTGAACAGATTTGTTTGTACTATTTTGTTTTTATCAAAACATGTCATCGTTATGCTAATGATTTTGTATAATTATTATTTGCTTACACTAACTCGGTATCATTTCATTTTCCTCAACTTAAAAAACTGCCGCAAAATGCATGTCAATATTCTAAGCTCAGCCTTATTTCTTCAATCAAAATAAAACTTGCGGCTTTATTTTTTTTTCCAAAAAGTGTCAAGAATTAAGCCGAGGTGCCTATTGGATAACGGCTTCAAAAGAATCAAAACACACGGCTCCCATATGTGCGGATCTTTATGCATTATTAGGCCACACACTGTCGTGTCACAATTAGCCAAAAATGAAAAAACGAAGAGTTTCGACAGAAATGCACCAGCCAACCTCCGTGTAAGAGTGCTGTTAATGGCTCCATCTGACACTTGAGCTTAATTGCCATAGACCTACATTCGTCCATATCATAAAGTAAATGATCCAGCTATTCGCCAAGAGACTGGCTTTCCTTTTCATGTATTCAAGCTGATGAATAGGTAGTTATCGTTTGATGTCGTACATGGACTAGTCCTATTCCTACCAAACCACCTTTTGATGGAATTGGATGATTTACAGAAGCTTCCAACCATACGGATTCCCAACTTGTAAATTTGATGTCGTACATGGACTAGTCCTACTCCTACCAAACCACCTTTTGATGGGAATTGGATGATTTACAGAAGCTTCCAACCATACGGATTCAAACCTTTTACAAGCTGTGAATGTCATTAATTCAACTCATTAACGTTCAGATAATTTCCTTCCACCACTTAGATGGCGAGCTTGACCAGTAATTCCTATCCATCTGTTTAGTGTGCAATGCTATGATCCAAGTTGCATTTGAGAGCCAAGCTTATGTTAACCCCCTAACTTCATAAGTCTAAGTGCATATTTAACCTTGTCAAAAACAGAAAATCAGATGGTTACTTCAACAACTCTATCAACATGCATCAAACGGAAGTAACCATTTACTTTGGAGAATGGATAATGTTCTTCAGAATCACTACAACCATCTAACATACGGATTACTGTTGGATGAAAGCTATAATGTACCTGTTACCATCGATCTAAAACTTGCCATCCTATAGATACTACTACTTGTAAATTTTTATATAAAATATAAACAAAAAGGATCTCCAACAGTGGAACTCCCTCAAACTACAAGTTCCTACAGAGTGAGGAATGATGGTCTCTCAGGAAGCCTCCCATCTTTCCAGATGCAGGCAATACTGAAGAGAAATTAAGTGAGAGTGAATAAGTTATGATCAATAGGAGTAATCTGAATCAAGAACATAAAGCAAACACAATCCATATTTCAGTCGGAAAAAAAAAGTACTTGAAGCTTGTTTGATCATTCCAATGATTCGAATGTGCTTGAAAACAAGAAAAACATGTAGCTTTTCATCAAGGTTCAAGAATCTGGCAAATAAGCAACCTACTTGAATCACTACAAACTCCAAGATACAAAATTTGAATAAGAGAAAGAAATTGTATATTTTTCATATGTATGTTCTTTGATATTGAATAAAAATCTGAAGAAATCTGAATGTGTTGTTGAGTCCTTGAAACTTACTCTGTTTGCCTCTCTTTCACTACGCTTTCTCTCTCTAAACTTCGTCCTCCAAAATTCCAGTAGTACAGTCTTTAGTTTTGTGTATGATAGATAGATATCAACAGATACGAACTTTGAGAGTGGAAAGGAAACTAAAGAGTAGGTTACACAAGAGTAGTAGCTCCACCGTGATATTATATACGAAGCTTAAAAAGCCTAAAACAAAAAGAAAAAATAAATCAAACAAGTATAACATGGTTGCGGCATAAGTCTTGAACGAACATCCTTACTGCATGAAGCCTGTCATACCCATGCATAAGTCTTGAACGATTTGTCTTAGTATCAACACCCTCAAGTAATACAGCAGTGAAGTAACTAAAGAAACACGTTACGCAGCAGTGAAGTAAAGCAATGACATGGCAGTGGAGAAATCGCAGAAAACAGAATAACAAAATTGTAGAGAGAGACAAAAGCAAGCGCAGAACACAGTGAGAGAGACGAAAGCAAGCGCAAAACGCAGAGAGAGATACGAAAGCAAGCATTGATAAAAAATACATGGACAAATCGTAGGAACGTAAGGAACATAATAACAAAGTAACAAACAAAAGAAGCAAAAACAAACCTGGAATAATGGCCAAAAAAATTGCAGTAGGGCTTGAAGATGTAGAAGAGTCGGCGCAGTGCCAAAACTGATTCAAAAAATAAGAAAACTTGTTTTCAAATCTTAGAAAAACATCTTTTTTACGTTTTCGTAAACCTGTTGCGGTTTTATTATTTTCAGAATCTACAAACGGCAACGATACTCGTCCAAACAGGTTTTAAAGAGTTGTTTATTTTTTCATGAAAACTGCAACGAAAAACCAAAAAAAGTAACGGAAACAAACAGGGCCTTAACAAATTGATTTTTTACTACTCAATTGTTTTATTGGTTTATTGGATCCTGGAGATTCCTATGGTATGCTAATAGTTGACCTTGAGTCTATTAACAACTAATCCTAAAATTTTCAATCGAATTACTCAGGTTAAGTTTATATGATTGCTTTATCAATTTACGAATCCCTTTATTAGGTTTGACCCTAAGCCAGAAGATTTATCCCATCCTAGCTCTAGAGTTGCAATCAACTCCTTCCAATTATGGTATATCTATTCATCAATAGGATTTCTTAATCTCTATGTATAAAATCAAATTATAATATAATATTCCTTAGTCTATTAGAACATATATTAACGCGTAATCGAATCTTAATAGATTAATGAAAACAAATGTATTAATAAAAGAATCAAAATATATTAAAGTATCAACATAGGGTTCATCTAACCTAAACACTAACAAGATGTTTAGTTACACATTATTGAACACGAAATCAAACATACAATGAAAGAAAAATTAATTGAAAACAATGGGTTCATAATTCTAAATCTCCTTTATTGTCTTCTATCAAATATTATTGCAATGTAGAGGATTGATATTGCATTTGATGGATCCTTCAATGAATTTCTCGTGTTTTCAACATCTTTGGATCAAAAAATGATCTCTATGTTTGCTATCCCTTAATTGCCTTTGAAAACATCTTTACATGTTGAATTATAGGGTTTTGGTTTATGCATAGTCTGGTGCACGACCATGCATCTTCAAATTCTTTGAAAATCGCAAAACTGCATGGCCTAGGAGATATGCACAACCTTATGCATAGTTGTGCATCCCTTCTATGCGTCGAATCTGCGTTTTATGTCATTGTTTATTCCAAATTCTTCTCCTTTACATCCATAAAGGCAATTATACTCTATAAACACACTTGGAGCAAATTAACTACGAAATATACAACAAAAGTATCAAATATCAAGCAAAAAAACATTAAATATGAGGTAAAATTATGATCAATTATGCATCTATATAGAATGCCATATTATACCACCATTATGTGAGTAAAATCCACTTATAAGATTTTTTAAGTAGTAGGAAAGACATGCCTCTAAGATAAGATTCTAAACACTAGTTCATCCTCTCAATTTGCCCATCTATTTAAGGGTGGTAGGAAGAGTTAAGCTTCAATTGGACCTTGACTGGATGAACAGTTCCTTGTGGAAGGCACTGCTGAACACCTTGTCTCAATTTATCACAGTCCATTTAGGAAGGCTATGGAGTTTGTACACATGATTAATGAAGGTTATAGCTACCGCTTCAGTTATATAAAGGTGAGAAAAACTAACAAAATGACTATATTTCATAAATCTATCGACCACCACCAGGACTGTATCTTGCTTTTCAAACATCGAAAGTTGCTGTAACACCCCCTATATGGAACCTACAACCATCCACATATATAGCAACCAAATTCCTATACATGCATTCAAGGTATACAATTCTATTTAATGCTATACATATACACATTACAAAACTCCCTAATGTTTAACATTATCATTTAACAGTAATAATACATCTTTACATTTACATGGTAATCCAAAAGAAAACATTAAAATTTCCTTTCTTTATTACATGTGCAATCATTTGTAACTAAAAACACATTCCAAAAGTAATTTTTCTTCTATCTATTGGCTTTGTTCCCTACAAATGTTCCCTATACCTCACTTTTATGACTTAGACCTATATGGATTAACACCTGTGTTAAGTTTGAAAGCTTAGTGGGGAAAATACTTAGTTTGGATGACCACTAATAGCAGTCATCCACCAAGCACACATACTCAGAAATTCCACAACTCATATACCATAAATTCACATTTAGGAACCAAACATTGATATTCAATGCTCATGTAAACAATGATGGCATACTTAAGCAAAGTACATAATGCAAATATGCTTCAACATATTATCTATATATCGAAAATGCACATTTATAAGATAAATATTGATATGATACAAATTATCTATATAATTGCACATCATTACAATTCATCATTACAATTAATACAAATGCTCATCAATAACAATTATTAATGTTGTCATGTTGTATTTCTTATTTGTGAATGTTAAATTTCCTTTCTGTGTTAAGCCTGCACATTTTCTATAGGTGTGGATAACGGGTGCTGTGGATATCCGAAGATATCAAACTTTGGATACTCGAAGGTATCAAACTGTGGATATTCAAAAGTATCAAATTATGGATACTCGAAGGTATAGAACTGTAGACACCGATGGTGTCAAATTGTAGCAGCTGCACTGTAACCCTATAGACACTCCCATCTATCCACCACCAAGACAATAGAGCAGGCACTGTAACATTTCCTTTAACCATTTTCCAATTTCATAATTCATATATTGATAAGTCATATGATATACATTTCCAGTCATAAATTCTGTATCTATGTTCATACATGCAAGTCATAACTTATCACCATTAGAAAGGTGTCAAATCACACTTTTATAATCATACTATACACATATAAGCAATAAATGTGCTTACAAATCATTTATGTACATGTAAGTTTTCTTTGGAATGCATTATGCTCAATCTTAAATTCAACGTTCAATCACACAATTCACATATGGTAAGTCCTATTTCATTTATTTATATATTTTT
Organism: Erythroxylum baracoense; assembly: GCA_025629805.1. NCBI lineage: Eukaryota > Viridiplantae > Streptophyta > Magnoliopsida > Malpighiales > Erythroxylaceae > Erythroxylum > Erythroxylum baracoense. Next base: position 24,299,134 of record JAOTAY010000003.1, on the reverse strand, counting down.
GAAAAGTTTATGATAGTTGTGCATTAGTGTGTGTTTCTCTAAAGTATTTATCATGTGTTTCTTGCATAATATGTTATTATTGTTATGTTTTAGGATTTATTTTGTATGTTTTGTTTAGTTTAATCTTCACTGCGTTCTTTTATATTTGATATTGATTTAAGGTAAGAATTGATCATTTTGATGTAGGAATAAAGGTTGGTCACATTTGCGATTGAGATAGAGACCAAGAGAGAAGAAGAGAAGAGGAAGAATTATAACATAAAAACCCACGATTGTGGGTTTCACACCAATTCCCACGATTGTGGGATGTTTAACCCAAGGATATACCCGAGGTTCACTTATTCCTTTAGGTTTTCATTACTATATAAGGATAATAATCCCTATGGACAAAAGAGCTTCGTGTGAGACTTACCTCCTTGAGTAAAAACACAGGTTTAAAGCTTGGGGAGAGGTAGAGATTCAAGGTTTCTCATTCATCATTAGGAAAAGAGCATACCAACGCCAGATTTTCCATATTCGGGATAAGGAGAGGAGGAGTTTGATTCAATCAGTTTTCTTTTATTTTTCTCTTCTAGTACTTGTATGATGGATTATTTCATTATTGGGGATGTTATAGACATCATGAGTGGCTAGTTTAATTGTAGATATTACTTTTGAACTTCTTGTTAAACTCCTTTTTTTTTATTTGAATGATAGATGTTTTTTATGAATTTTGAATATATATATATATATATATATATACCTTGCAATATATTAAGAGATTGAGTTGGGTTATTTATGTAAAATTGTACAATAAGAGTTAGCATTCTATAGACTTACATTCATCAAGTTAACTGATTAGTTGAAAGAGAGATATTGGCTAATTTAATTGATCGCCCATAGGATAATTTCATAACTAATTGAATTGGTGGATTGATTTTGTAGATTGATAGATTGTTTAATCATTTCCATTTAATTTGGTTAGGGACAATTGATCACACCTTGAGAGAGGGTAATTAATACATTAGGATATCTTAGGTGAAACATAATTCAATTAACAAAATAGGAGAGAGACAAGATAGTGAAAATTTCATCTTTGTGAAAATCTTGAATTCTAGAAAATCTTGAATTCTAAGTTTCTGCATTTTTTAGTTATCATATGTGTTTTGTTAAGTTGTTTAAATTAATTTAATTTTTCCTGTTTATTTCCACTAAAATTTGATTCTTAAACAAAAATTAATTTGAATTAAGTAGTGTCTAAGTACAATCCCTTTGGGATCAATATTTGCTTATTACTACAAGTCACGACCCATATACTTACAATTTTAAACATAAAACTAAGAGTCTGTTTCACAATCAACATTTGTTGTCAATTAAATTACTTTATGTGTTGTCCATTAAATATGTTGTCAATTAAATCACTATCTTGAATGGATGTTGTGAGTTAGTGATTCTTCTTCCTTTTAGCATATATTTGTGTTCAATCCTTTAATCTGTATGTAAACATAAAATTAACGGAAATTAAGTATTTAAACACAACAATAAGATTGAAAAGACAATGAAATGCATAAGAAAATATAAGATAATTCAATCCCATCACTTATGTAGCTCCATTTCTGCAACTCGAGCTTGCTTGCTACTCGAAGCTTCCCTCGTGTCATCATAGATAGGAACATAGCAATAGCCTTGTTGCCTGATAACCTTTTGTTGCAATCCAACCGAGATCAAATGGCATAGTGGAAAACAAAAATTTTACAGATTCTGCACGAATCCCGATAATTGATTAACTTGAATAAGACAAAAATATGAAGTATAAGAAATTGTACCTTGTTCGAGCTCCCATTGAAATCCTTTGAAACTTTTCCTGATTTGTCAACCACGAGCTGTTCAAACGTCTAGCATCTGATGGTATCTATAGAGCAATTTCTCAATACTCTTTTGAGAAGAAGAACAGAAGTACTAGCTTCTTAACATTCTTCCTATTAATAAAAAAATCATTAGGATTTTAAATTTTTATCAAAATTAATTTTTTTATTATAATTAAAATCAAATTCTAATTCTAATTAATTTAATTTTAATAAAATCAAATATCTCATATTTGATCCCTAAAGTTTCTCAAACTCTATAATTAAGCCCAACTCAATTAAATTGATTTTTTCACAAATTGCTCTTTGATGTGTGACTCATTAGGTTCCTAATATATTTGCAATGATTATAAATTACAATTCTAATTCAAAATTAGAATTTGATAAATTAAAAGTCCTTTTAATTTATCTTTAATTCTCTAATTAAACAATTTATAATCATAGATTAAGATTGATGTATAGCAACATGTCATGACCACCCAAATATTAAGAATGTCAAAGTGGTTTGACTTAACCTGTCCATGCTATGATGTATAATTTAATCCTTTCATCATCCAATATTTCAATTAGACAGAGTATGAATGTAGTGTCTACTCTTTTAATCCTATCATGTTCATTCTTGCTAATTAGTAATTGATTTATAATTGACATTTGAAAATGCCTTTTCAAATATCAATTCACTCTGGTCAGAGAATTCCATAAATCACTACTAATCAATAATAGTAGAACATTCTCTCTAGTTACTTCAAAGTGACGAATCTTTTATTGACTTACTCAACCATATAGTTCATATTGCATCCAATTACTACTGACTAAATTATCCTAGGACAGTTCATAAGTAGCATCAAAACACAGTAATTCCTACTGAAGATACCCTGGTAATCTTAAGTCTAAGGATCAATTATATAACAATCACTATAAGAAAATCCAAAGACAGATAAATAACATTTCATTTGGGATTCTCATAGTCAGATCAGTGCAGTGATTTATTCTCTAATAATCACCCACACATTAGTTTAAGTATCTACATACTTTAATTTGTGAGATCAACTACTTTTTTCATAAGAAAGAAACATAACATGTGCTAGTTTTACTGTTTCAACAATATCCTGTCTTAAAGAAACTATAACTAGGAATATTTAGGAATAATACATAAATGTAAATTAAATCTCACAATTATGATCTCATTATAATTTCAATTACACATTAATTATTCTAAGGATTTTATCTTTAATATTAAAACATCAAATGTAATTAATATATAAAGATAAAGAATGCCTTTATTAATAATTTTGTTAATAAACTACAACCAAAGCAATTGGATGTAGCGCATAAACTAGCAATCTCTCACTAGCACTAAGCCAATCGTTTAAGTATCGCATACCATATCACCATATGATGATTATTTTACTACTGGAATAGTGGCCTAATGAGAGGATTCTCCGAGATTCTCTTATGGTGAACACTTGCTTAAATCTGACAACTTCAATCTCAATCATCATCATAATTAAGAAAATATGCCTAAATACATCGTTAGATCTTTGATGAGACCTTAGCTCCTTTTGCATGCCAAATGACTATAATGTTTCATAATACATTACTATCTTGAATAATGTAAGGAACTATATCAAGTTCATTAAAGAACTTATTGATCCAAATAATCATTTCCACAAAATGAAAAAATGTATTATGGCTTAATTAGCAACCATTGCTAAGTTGTAACCTTTCGTATCCTAAATGATATTATTCTACTTAAATAAACCTTAATTAGGATTTGCTTCTAAAGTTATACCCTTATCTTCTTAAACTCAAATATCAACTCGATTAGGGTTATGTAAATACAGTGCCCTAGAAAGCAAGTGTATTTACATATAACTTAATTTTCTTCCAGTTACAATATTGTAATGAAAATATTATTATTAATAAAACAAAAGAGTTTGGTTTTATTTGTCTGAGCATAATAAAACTAGTAATAAGGTACCAATGGTTCTTTCGTAAGTAATATTCATATACATGGAGATGTATAGGAAACATGTACATTATTAGAATCTAAGTTAATTGATTAACAGTCGAATAATCAAGTTGGTGACTTGATTATGGTTTAGACTGTAGTGTTGTGATTTATCTCTATGTAAGTAAAGTAGTTTACTTCAAGGGAATGATAAGTTTCAAATCATGATAGTAATTGACTATCTGTAATGGCACTATTAAATGAATCTATAATCGCGTATGTTTTAAAGAATAAAGTAGGTCATTACTTTAATCTTAAAACATACACCAGCATTCGTTTATTACGAACCACAATCTTGATGAGTGGTGAACTCATGTGTGTTTCATTATAATTCTTGATATGATCGGAATGGATTTTTACAGAGTATCAATCTAGTATCCATATGTTGGAATTATTAACTGAAACATGCATCAGGGAACATTCACTTAAATAAAGAGTTTATAGTGATATCATCACTTCTAGATGTTTTACGGAGATTGGTGATTAAAATAGTGCTAGTAGTTTTGATAGACTAGCTACCTATTAAGTCTTAACACCAAGATTAGATCTTGTGTGTTAATCACCATGTAGACTAAAACGGGAGATCTAGAAGGAAAAACCAATATAAGGGCAAAACAGTAATTTTACCTTTTATTGTGCAAATGGCTATAATATGGTTCATAGTAGAGTTTGTGATTGGACATCATATTAATAAATTGAAGTATGTTTTCACATAATTTTAAGTAATTTAAGAGTTCAACCAATTATTTTTAGTGGAATGACATTTGGTTAATAAGACAGAATTAATTCTAATGAGATTAAATTAATTTCGAGCTTATTGGAGCTTGAATTATTTATGTCCAATTAGATTCCCCACTTGGCCTCTGGGAAGGTTATCAACGAAAGTAAGAAAAATAAACGGAGGTTATCAGAAAGAAATTGAGACTGTATGGAGAGAATTAGATGAATTAGATTCGGGCCAATAAAACCGGAACAATTTAATTAAAAGTTAATTAAATTTGGTCTTATGCCTATAATTAAATGTTGGGCTTACACTAATTAATTGTTAATTATAAGCCTAAAGGAACTTTTAATATTTGGTGATTTTGATTTAATTAATTAGATTAAGTTAATTAAAATTATTATTTTTATAAAAAGGGAGCAAAACTGAATTCTACAAGAATTTGGTCATGCTTCTTCCATTATTAAATGGTTTAATAGCTTTTTTTAAAATATAAACGTGTAACCCTTGTTTTTAGCATTCTTTTGATTAAAGAATGAAGTAATGCTTCTTCAATCATTAAATGGTTTAATGGATGGCTTTTAAAAGATACAAAAATGTCTATGTGTTGTAGTTGAATGGATGCATGTCGTCTAGCCAAAGACGTCCATTTGTATGGTAAAAAATGCAAAGCTCCTTTTGCATTCTTTTCAAGATGAAGGTGTGCATTAAGTGGGCTATCCACTCACTTCCGAAAGGAGCTTTACGTAAAGTGTTGGAGGTGTAGGGAGTGAATTAATTTGGCTTGGACTCTAAATGAAGGTTTTTTTTAAGCATTCCATTGGTCTCTCCATTTTTTGTCTATCCAAACTATTCAGCCATATTGCAAAATAGATGCTCTCCATTTGTTCTCTTAGCTAGCTAAATATTGTAAATGAGAAGGTCTCATTTTTTGGTTCTTTTCAACTAGCCAAATATAGTAAAGGTTTGTTATTATTTTTCTTCTCCTTTCCCACAAAAGGATTTTGATAACCAAGTTATCTAAGAAGAACAAGTGGTAGATCAGATTGGTCAAGGACATAGCAGCGAGGAGTCAAAGCTATAGTTAGGAGTCAGTAATATTCCAATCTTGTTCTTATTATATTTATTTTCCTTATACCGTATCATGTATGGATTAAAAGCATGTTGATTTGGTGTTTACGCTTATGCTATATTTTGATTTCGAAAATTTTTTTGAAATCTAATGTTTATCCAAACTAAGTATGTTTTTGTTTTCGATCCAACAAACTCATACATAGAATAATGGATATTGTCAATACTTCATAAGTATATGATATCTCAAATACTAAACATTTTTAGTATATTATCTATGTGACTGGAGTTAAAATAGGTAAGCAACTTCCAATTTATCTCAGTAGATCTAATTCCCATAATTACATTGTTACCTTTTCATATCTAATAAGTTGTTCTTGAACAATCATGTTTTTAACAATTGAAAATTAGAATTGTTGTTTCCTATAAGTAATATGTCTCCATATACTCCCACTGAATTGGACAACCATATTCAACCTTCATGTAGACGTGATTAATTCACAATCACCTTCAAAACAAACTATTTGAGTTCATCATGAAAGTGAATCTTTCAATGTCTCGTAGCCTTTCAACTATACACCAATTGTATCAATAGAGGCATTAGTTCCAATTGGATGCATTGTCATAAGATTTGAACTTTTCAAAATTTCATCTTACTCCTACTACTTATCTTGAGAACTATTATACTATAAGTATACGTTGAAACAAACAATTTGTTCAACAAGTCTGTAAGATTATATACAACCCTTTGGATATCTCATAATCTTTTATTTTCCAATATAGTTCTAAACTTGATGGATAATATATGCTTCAACTAAGCATTACATCCTTAAATCATTAAATTTAACTCTTTCAAAGTCTTAACACTTCATATCTAATATGGAATCTTGCTAATTGATTCAATTGAAACTACTGAAGATAAGTCATTCTACTAGGCATAACTATAGAAGAAATAATATTGCATAATACAATATCTCATATTATATTTTTCTTCTTCTATAAATCCATACTCTTATGGAATTTTGTTGTGAAGGTATTTACTAGAGAATCTCATTCCCTATAGATAACTGATAATTTAAAACTCACCATAATAAATTCATCGAAGTGCTTCAGCATTCTTAATGCTTAATTTTTACTTAGATTTAAACAATTTGAACTTTTCAAAATTTTAAGTCATTATTTCATTTAATACATATGACTATATCATATAAATTCATTAGTATTCTAACCAACTATAAATATCATCCTTAAATGAATTGTAAATTCATCCAATACATCATATGTATAAATTTAACAATTCAATACCATCATCATCCTTTCACCAAAGGTTGATTTGGTTATTCTTCA
>JAOTAY010000003.1:24262541-24289005 GCA_025629805.1 Erythroxylum baracoense | reverse complement strand
ATGATTCGAATGTGCTTGAAAACAAGAAAAACATGTAGCTTTTCATCAAGGTTCAAGAATCTGGCAAATAAGCAACCGACTTGAATCACTACAAACTCCGAGATACAAAATTCGGCTAAGAGAAAGAAAAACATCACCCCTACTACAGATGTTACAATTTGATTCATATCAATTGTATCTTACAGCCACATTGTTGTTTTAGAAGATTCAACAAACAAACCCCAGCTACCAACCTCCTCATCATCTTGCACAAAGAACTGATTGTTGAATCTATTGAAACCAAAAACCAAAAATCAACACCCAAAAAAACCCAAAACCCAAAACCCCAATCAGATCAAACCCGATAACAACAAACTACAAACATTGACGGGCTCAAATCCTCGTATAACCAACCGTGGGTCGCAAAGGTTGACTACTCACAACCGAAAGCAACCCACCTTCAACAGCACTTTCCTCATCAAGAAACAAATCTTCAGTGCCTCTGAAAGCAGCGTGAACTCCAACAACGACAACTCCAATGATCAAAGACACCAACACATTCAATCCGACATTAGTAAACACCAATGCCACCACTGTAACAAAACCAAGTGCCAACGACACAACTCTATCATCAAAAGTTCTACCAAATAACACTAAAGGCTCATCCCTCGCAAAGTATAGGAAGAACCACCCAATGAAAATCACGATGAACACTATCATTGAGACAGGGTGCCAAAGAAGGCTTAAAAAGAGAATCCCCAGAAAAACCATAGCGTAATTGAACCTGAAATAGTTGAGATTGAACTTGACGCGAGTCATGGCTTCTCCGTAATTGATAGGGCGTGAAAAAGACGCGATCTTTAGAAGTTCAGACCATGGGCGGCGCGTCGTCATCACAGCTTGGGATGTGGCTCTGTCGCTTGAGATGAAAGTCAATGGTGTGGTGGTGCTTGGATAAGTCGGGTTCTTCGGCGGCCTTGTGATAGTTGTGGTGGTTGTCGGCTGAGACACGGTGCCATAACCGGCCGGTGACTTGAGCGACATTGATTGGTGCACGTAGGTACGAACACTAAATCAATACAAAAGAGAAAGCACCCACTTTACTAGAGGTTTCGATGATGGGTTTTATTTTCTTTTCTTGTTTCCCTCCTGAGGAGACGATGAATTTATTATTTGAAGCGTTTTCTGAGTGGTCTATTTTCCGGGAAAGTAGTTTCTCTTTTCTTTTTCGAGTGCTTGGAAAAGGGTATTTGGATTGGTATAGTTGCAACTTACAATTCACAAGTGATTTTAAGATGTGATTATGCCAATCGAACACTAAAGCGATTCTTCTATGCGAAGATTGATCACATTAAAGCTTTGTCCAATGTGCAGTCTCAGGGAGCTCTCCTTTTCAATTGGAGCTTTTTGTTGAAGGTGCTTTGAGCTTTTTATAATGGTATTCCATTGCTCGTTTTATATAATATATATATATATATATGGTTATAATTATTTGCGATCTCAATGTACCTATAATGTAGCATCGGGCGGGCTCTTAGCCGGTGCATATCATCTTTTTTTTTTAAATATTGTGGAGGACTTAGGCGGGTCAAAAAATGAACTGAAGATACAAAAATGCCCCTCATTAGGGCGGGTCGTAGAGGTGGTAGAGATAGACGCTGCCCCCACTCTCCAGTTGTCGCGACTGTGGAATTCTGGGCGGAGTGTGGGTGCTTCCGCTGGATAGAGAGATGGGGCACGGAAAGCTCGCTGAAGCCATTCCGTCTACTACTTGGGAAATGAACGGAGGGATGCTGTGGTAGAGCGCAGTCGCTCTCAGTCGCACGTGGAAGCCACGCTTGGCGAGGAGGTCGGCCGTGACATTGGAGGCTCTGCGGAGAAATTGGAAAGTGGTTACGTGGAAAGCTCGGGTTTGTGCCTTGATTTTGAAGATGAGGGGAGGAGCATATGGCGAAGTAGTCGCTGAGTGGAGAAGGGTTACCGCCTCCTGGCAGTCTGAAAGGCTTGTGAGGCGGGTGATGCGGTGCGCTGCAGCTAACTCTATGCTCTTCGATATCCCCCATAATTCGGCATCTAGAGGGGAGCAGATTCTCAGATTGTGTGAAAAACCTAGAAGCCAATCTCCGTTTGGCTACGTGATGTATCCCCCACAGGTGGATTTGCCAGTAGAGCGATGAACCGCCCCATCAGTTCGAAGTAGGTGGGTGAGCGAGCGAGGTCGTCCGGCATTAGTGGCGTCACTGTGTGCACCTCCCAGTTCTCAAACCTGGCTCGTCCCCGAATTGTGGTGAAAGCCCGGTGGGTTTCTTGCACTAACGCTTTGATCTTATTTTGTAGGGACGATACTGGGATTACTTTCTGTTGGAAGACCAAGTCGTTTCTGGTGGTCCAAAGGTTCTAGCAAGTGATGGCAAACCATGTGCTTCAGCATTGAGTATCCTGCGAGAAAGTGTAGGTAAGATTAGTCAATATCCATGCTTTAAAGATCATTTCTGTCCAGAATGAGTTAGGCAAGGATGGATGAATGTTCTGCCAGATTGGTGTGCTTTTGTGGCAGTCTCTAAATAAGTGTAAAGGTGTCTCCTGGTGGTGGCACTGAGGGCAGTGCCCTGTGTCATTGAGGCCAATGTGGAATCGCTTGCTATTTGTCCATAAGCCACCTTTTAGCATTTTCCACAACATTAATTTAACCCGTTCTGGAATCGGCATTGTCCATAAGACCTTCCAGTAGTTTTCTTTAGGTTTCCATAGGTTGGAACAAGCAGTTTGGTAGGCAGAACCTGTGGTGAACACCCCGTTTTGGTTCCATTTCCATATGACTCGATCTGGCCCCAGGTCGTCGCTAGGGGGATGGGTGGCCATTAATCTGTGCAAAATTGGTGTAGGAAGCTTGCCAGTGAGCTTTGAAAAATCCCAGTGCCCTGTAGGAGACATGTAGAAGTGGGCTTTGCAGTTCAGTTCCTCGTCGGGAATTGGTTGGATGGCCCTATCTGCTAAACGGAGATCCGGGTGGAGCCAATGGTGTTGCCAAAACAGCACCGTGTGTCCATTTCTCAGATTCCATTTAAGGCTGTGGAGTAGGAGCGTCCAGCATTTGGCCAGTTGTTTATAGAGATGGGTAGAGTTTTTCTTCGGTAGAGGCCTCATTAAGTCATCAGCTGACATATTATACTTGGCCTTAAAGATGTCTTTCCATAACTTCCTCTCGGGTTGAAAGAGGTCCCATGCCAGATTGAGGAGGAGGGCAGCATTATGTTCATTTGCTTTCCGGACACCGAGACCGCCCCTAGTTTTGGGCTGACAAATGTCGTCCCACTTGACTAGGGGAGCCCTCTTGTCCTCGGTGTTGCCACCCCATAGGAAAGTCCCCCTGCATCGATCCAGTTCCTTGCAGGATAACTTGAGCAGAGAAGTAGATTGCATCAAGTAGGAAGGAATGGCGCTTAATACTGACTGACAAAGAGTAAGTCGACCTGGAAGAGATATGCTCTTAGGATTCCAAGTTTTTAGCTTGGCTTGGACTTTTTCAATGGTGACAATGTGATCCTGTTTAGTGGTTCTGCCCTGGATAAGGGGTGCGTCTAGGTAAATGCCCAAATCAGTGACGGGTTGTATTTGGAGATAGGAACTGATGTCACGGATCACTTGATGGGGTACATTGTCAGAAAAGAAGATACGCGACTTAGCCTTGTTGAGTAGCTGCCCTGAATGGTGTGCAAAGTCGGCAAGGATAGCGGAAATATTAATAGCCTGCGATAAAGTAGCTTGTGCGAATAGGAGGATGTCATCCGCAAAGAGTAAGTGTGAGAGGGCATTTTTCCTTCGTCCAAAACAGAGAGGCAACCACTGGCGGAGGGTGACACTTTGGGCAATTGCTTGTGAGAGCCTGTTCAGGCAGAGGATGAAAAGATGAGGTGAGATGGGATCGCCCTGTCGCACTCCTCTTGTAGGTTTAAATTCAGACCTCAGAGCGCCCTCCCAGAGAACTCTTGTGGAGGAAGTGGTAAGAGTGCTAATAAGAATGTTGATAAACAGAGCGGGAAAGCCAGCATCCTGGAGAGTGTCCCGGAGAAAGGTCCATCGTATTGTGTCGAACGCTTTTTCCAAGTCCAATTTGAGAATGAACCAACCGCTCTTACCCTTAGCATTATGCATTGTGTGAACGGCTTCTTGTGCGATCAAGATGCTTTCATTGATGCTCCGGCCCTGCAAGAAATTAGATTGGTTTTGGGATATAAGGAGAGGTAATACCTCTTTCAGTCAGTTGGCAAGGACCTTTGTGGTGATTTTGACACAAGTATTAATCAAAGTTATAGGTCGGAAATGGGTAACCCTTTCGGACACTTTTTGTTTAGGAATGAGGGCTATCATGCCTTTGTTGTGCTGCTCTGGAAAGGTCCCCGTGTGGAAAGCCTCCTGTATCATAGTGATGAGTTGGTGGTGTGTAGAGTTCCAATTGTTCTGGTAGAAAGCAGTAGTGAGGCCATCCGGACCCGGAGCTTTGTCAGGGTGCATTTCCTTCAGTGCCTGGTGTATTTCCTGCACAGAAACATTTTGTGCAAGCATAAGGGTTAAAGAAGGGCCGAGAGGGGGGAAGAAACCACGGACCTTATAGGTGTCTAATTGAGAGATGGTATTGGATAGAGGATCTTCGGTGTAGAAATGAGTGAAGTAGTTGGTGAGATCTTGTAGAATTGTGGCGGTGTCCGTGGACCAGTCGTCCGATTGGAGACGAAGCTTCTTAACTTTGGCGTACACCTTGTGGGATCTGAGGGTCTTACAGAAGGTGGCGGTAGTTTTGTCCCCCGTAATGAGCCAGGTAAAACGTTTATTATGCTGCCGAAGCTCCTCCTGTTACGTAAGGAGTTGCTCAAGTTCTGTGTGAAGAGAATTTCTAGAGCCCATATTCTCGTCGGGGGGTTGTTGGGTAAGGCATCTTGTGTCCCTTTGAGTCGAGCCATGTTCCTTCGCAGCTTCCTGTTTATGTCCCCGAATATGGCATATTTCCACTCCTTGTGCTTATCGTGGAAATTAACGATGGCCGCATGGAGGGTTGTATGAGCTTGCCAGATTGAATTAAACCATGCTAGCCATTGGGGGTGATGTTCCCAGGCAGAAAAGTAACGAAAGGGGATAGTATGGGAAGGATCCGGTTGATGTCTCCTGTCGATAGTGACAAGGATAGGGCAGTGATCAGAGTTAAGTTTTGGGAGGTGTTGAGTCATGATGTTGCTGGCCCAGTTAAGGGCATGAGTGTTGGCCAGTGCCCTGTCCAAGCGCCCAAAACAAAGAATATTAGACCATGTAAACATGCTGCCTGTAAAGCCCAAGTCGTGTATATCGGTTGTGTTGATCCAAGCTTTGAAGGTTTGACAGCCATTAGTAAGTTGCCGACCTAATTTGTCATCTTTAGAGACATAGGCATTAAAATCCCCTAGAGCAAGCCACTGTGTTGTTATTGGTCCGGCAATCATAGGAAGACGACTCCAAAGGTCCCTTCTAATGGAGGGAATGGGACTGCCATAAACGGTAGTAAGTAAGAAGTTGGAGTTATCCGGGAGGATGGCATTGGCATGAAGGTATTGCCATTGTGCTTCTATTGTGTAAATAGTGAGGGGAGGGTACCAAAGAATCCAAATGCCACCACTAAAGCCCACGGAGTCAACCCTGATAGAGTTTCTGAAGCCTAGCCTATTTATAATGCGTTGTGCGTTATTACCACTAACCCGAGGTTCTTGTAAAATGATAACTTGTACTCTGTGTAAGTGGACCAAGTGAAGCAAAGTTGCTTGTGTGCTTCTGTTAGCAATACCACGACAATTCCAGGAGAGGATGTTCAGTTCCATGATAAGAGGTGTTGGGTTGTGGAGGTACCTCAGGCAAGTGGTAAAACCTCCTCTTCCATAGGCTGGAGTACCTATGGCTGATCAGAGAGATCCGCTTGAATGTTGCGGTCCCTTTCCGCATGGTCCTCCGGAACAAATGAATCACTGACTGCCTGTTGGCTAAGGGTGGTTTTAACTTTTACTTTTTTTGCTAAATTGAGTCCTTTTGGGGTGGCCGATGGGGGTAGATGGTGTGGGTTGAGTTGTTGTGGGTTAGGATGGCTAATGTGGTGAACTTGGTGGGTCGGGGCGAGGTTGGGGGGGTCAGGTGGCTCTAGGCTAGAGTCTTTGACGGTCAGACCCGAGTGGGCTGTGACTCGGTGTAATTGTCGGATGTCGGGCCCAAGTGAGGTTGATTCTCATCGGGTGTTGGCTGCGAGACGTGAAACGGCGGGGCTTGGTCTGTAGACTGATTCCGAAGCCGTTCTGATGCACTCTGTTTGGGCGAAAATTTCCTCCTACTTTTCGGCTGGGCAGGTTCTGGGGCCTTAGCGTAGGCTGGCCTCTTGTTGGGCTTGGGCTTAGTGGAGGACTCGGGTGCATACGTTGTGAATTTGAACTGTGGCTGAGGGGGGTCGTTGACTGCTGTGGCATGTTGATCATCCATTTCGTCCCTTAAGATTGCGAACTTCGAAGGAGAGGGGGCCTTGTTTGTTGAGTGTGTATTGTGTGTACTTTTTTTGTCCGTTGGCCCTTGCGCCGCCGTTTTCTGATTATGCTGACATCCGTGTTTCTTTTTCTGTGCCACCATCTACGGACCGGGTTTGCTGAGATCCAACCGTTGGGGAACGAAGTGACAGTTTCCGCCCTGTGCCAGTGGTTAGGGGTGGGCTAGAGCACCTGCTGCCGAGGAGGATTCTCCCAAACAATAAGGTGACTGTCCTGCGGGGGGTTGAGGCTGTGCTTCCGCAATTCCTTTTCCCTTCTGGTTGTCCTTTTGCCTTTGGAGGGCTTGTGGGCAGTGTTCCTGAGAATGACCGTACGAGGCACAGTCGTAGCAGATGCTATAGAGGGCTTCATATTGAAGTGGATACGGCTTGTCATCGATGCGAATGGTCCACGTAAGTGGTTTGTTGAGGTCGAGGGTCACTGCCAGCCTTGCGAATTGACCTCGTTGGGCACCTGAGGTGTGAACGTCAGCCTTCACAAAGTCACCAATTGGCTTGGAGATTTCTCTTAAAATGTCCTCATGGAAATAACGCGGCGGGAGCCCCAGAATACGCATTCAGGTAGTAACTGCAGCGATATGATTGGATTTGGTATCAAAATCCCTGTGCCATTGGTGAACGGTTATGTAATGACCTTGTATTACCCATGGACCGTTCAGAAGTACCCGGTGAAAATCCTCCTGGCAGGCGAACTTAACCAGATAGAAACTATCTTCAATGTCTAATATTTGAAAAGACCCCTTCGGCTTCCAAAGAGACATCAACCGGTTGTAGAGGACCAGGTAATTGATGGATCTACCTAAGGGTCGAATGACAACAGTATTGTCATAATTTGCATCCATCTTTTTCTTAACGTCTTAGGTAAATGTAACCGTTGGTCCGTTGTGGCCCATTCCGTGCAGGGTATCGCCTGGTTGGAGCTTCACCTTGTGGAGCTTAAAAGGGTTGTTAGGTGGCAGCTTCACCCGGCAGGTCGAAGGGTTGTGAGGGGAAGTTGGTTGCTGGATGTGCCCTGTGGTCTGTTGTACCGGAGAGGGGAGGGTTGCTGGAGGCAGCACTACATCTTTGAAGGAACGCCCGTCCGCCACATACTTCGGCACTCCTTCGTCTGGTTGCTGTAGTGGAAGAACCAAGGGCAGATCACCTGTATCAGAAGGAGGGACAGCATCCACATGCATGGCGGTGGCGTCGTGGGAGGACATATGTACTTTTTTGCTAGATTGTTGAGAGATAATACAAACAAGAGGTGGTTATGGAAGTCCAAAGAAGTTCAAGCTATTGTGCATATCATCTTTAGGAGAATAAAGTATGATATAGATCAACTAGAAGAAGTACAACACCACTGAATAGTATATTGAGGTAGGTCGAAGTTAAATTCTAATGAGCATCTGTGTGATGCATGATGGTAAAAAGTTTATAAAGAATAAACCGATTTTTATTCTATTTTATTAAATTTTATTTACGTAATATTTATATAAATGTGTAGATAAAATTAAATAACACATAATTAAAACACCCTATTAAAAAAACAGGATCTTGTTCCAAAAATTCCAACTTTATGGCCTCTTTAATCATGGCCATACTTGTATCTGATTTCTCGTAAGAATTACGCGATTAATGAATGGGTTGTTTGAGACTTGTGTAGATGCGACTGTTGTGTTGAGATGCTGCATTTTTTAATAATATGTTGTTTGAGAATGATTTGAGAGGGTATTTAGTATTTACGATCTTGTAAATTTGTATTTCTAACTTTATTATAAATTAAACATTTTTGTTTTCTTTCTTTTGTTTTTTTATAAGTTGGGCACACCATCAAACAATTTTAATTGCTTTAAGTTTAATTATTTTTCTCATCAATGATCAATCCAGTTTTAGTGTTTTACCTTAAATTATTTTGTTATCACTCTGGTGTCCAAAGACTATTCAATAATATCTCTTAGTTCCATGTTAATAGCCTTGTTACTTAAATTTATAGATCCTCGTATTAATTATGTCAATAATATTAACTTACAGTTATGATTACTTAAGAGTTTCACCTCTAAGTTCATAACAAATTTTAAATTTATCTTTGACTTTAATTCTAGGCCATTATTTTTAATTAGGAGATGACATGTCATAATCATGTCTTAATTTATTTGTGGAGCAGTTAATTATAAAATCTAATCAATTATCATTTGTTTGTGTAAATGATCCAATGGGATTAAAGTTATTTAAATTCTTATGTATACTTATTTTTCTAAGGTTAAACATGTCATGATAAAAATGTTGCTCGGAGAAAAATGCTAACTTAGTAAAAAGAGTTTAAAGATCATATGGTTTAAATGAACTTTCACATATTCAATTCCAACTTAATGATCATTTCATATTTGCAAGTAGTAAATGTACTTGTATTAAGTATATTGTAGTTGATAATGAAATTAAGTTGGAAGAATACTTTATTTTGATATGAGGTTATCAATTTAATTTTGATATATCTTTATTTATTTTTACAAATAATTGGAGGAAAGTTCAAGTATTTATTATAATTCAATCTCTTTAGGAATATTCGATTATCTAGCTTAACCTCTTACTTGATTAGTTCCTAATATGAAGAATCATACTATTTGTTTGTATTGTAAAAAACATTTGGAAGATAAAAGAATCATCACATTAAAGAACATTTAGCTAAGATCAAAAATTATATAGAATCTTGTAAGAAAGTTAGCCTTGATACCAAATAATATAGGAAAATTTTGCTTGGAAAGTATCGAAATGAGAAAAAAGAATGTAAAGACAAAACTATATAATTGGTAATGAAAGTTCTTTTTCAGAGTAGTCAGAAGATAGTTGCAATAGTAAAGGTAGTATTCCTACCTAATATACAGGGATTGCTACAACTGAAATGGGAAAGAAAAGAAAAAACTTTTCTATCTTTTTTAATCTACGAACAACTTACAGAGCTCAACCTTTAATTGGTAGTGCTTATAATCTAAAGAAGTAACTCATAATGTTGACATGATTGGGTAGATGGTGGTGTGATGTAGGTATTTCATTTAATTATGCTCAATCGTATTATTACTAGCCTGTGATGCATGATATTTTAAGCAGCTCTGTTTTCAAAATAAAAAGTTTTTAAATGAAAGAATAATGACTTAGACAACTTATGGGTGTTTAATAATATGTAATAGTTGGATAAATAGAGAACATGAGTCTATTATCAATTTTTTGTTTATTTTGAAAAGGAGATGATGTTTTGAAGTCTATTAATGAAAAATGCTGATATTCTATTTGAAATATTTGATAAAGTTATACGCGAAGTTTGACTTGAAAACATTATATAGTTTATTGAGAATGATGTTGCTTATAAATCAGTTGAGAAAATGTTTCAAAACACGTATAATTCTTTCTATTGGACTCTTTGTGCTATACATTGTATTGATCTGATGTTGAAAAATATATGACATGCTAAATAGTTTCTATCATTAATGAAATTATGTTGAAAGCAAAAATAATAACTAAGTTCATCAATACTTATGGATGAATTCTGAGTTTGATGAGAAAAAATTCACCATTATTAATAATTTGTGTTATCTTGCTATCACAATATTTGTAACTAATTTCTTTTCACTTTAGTGCTTTGTTATAATGAAAAAAGAAATAAGATAAATGTTTGCAGGTAATAAGAGGGTTGCATCTCAATATGTCAAGTCTAATGTTAGAATGGAAGTTTCTAGAATTATATTGAAAGATCATGAATTTTGGTCCTAATATCATCTAAGTTTGTGAACCTTTAGCGAAAGTACTTTGTATAGATGATAAAGATGAAATGGCAACAATCGTTTATGATGTTACGAAGATGTCAAAGGAAATAATCATTTACTTTTTGTTATTTGTTGTTAGAATGTTTTTTAAATCCTAGTGTCTATTTTAGACAACAATTGAAGTTAATAAGATAATGATATTAATTATTACAATAATTGTTTCACATGAGATTATGCAAGATCTCCTTAGCTTATAAAGGAAAGCATACAATGATGTATGCGGTGATTTTGAGATGTCTATTACAGTTCATCAAAGAGACAAACTTAATCTAAATATATATTTATTAATTTTTGTACTTGTTTAAAATTAATCATCACTGTATTTTGATTATAAGATTACCTTTCTTGTCTTACAGCTGCTTAGTGGGACCAATTCAAAAATAGTATTTCAAAATAGAAAAAATTTGCAATTTAAATTCTAAGTCAATATATAAGTGCAATTAGATGTTAAAAGAATTTGAGCACATTTGAATTCATCCAAAAAAAGAAATAAATTTGAACATAAAAGATTAAAAAAAATTTACAACTTGAAACTTCAAGAAAAATATGTTATTATCATTACTAAAATGAATGTAATTTGTGATTTCTTAATAATTTAATAAAACAAATAATTATATAAGTTCAATTTCCTTGACTATATCAATCCTTTAGCAGATTCAATTTCTAAGGCTACATTTGTTGAACGTAAAGTTTTTAATAAAATGGAATGAAATAATTTATAATGAAATGGAATGAAATAATTTATAATAAAATGGAACGTAAGTAGATGTAATATTAGAAAATTATTTTTTGGAAAGGATGGAAGAGTTCATAATGTAATGTAGTGAAATGTTGTTTGAATGAAGGGTTTATAATGTAATATAGTGTTAAATTATTTATCATTTTACATTTTATCTCAATCTCTCCAAATCGGAGGTTTTTTATTTTTACTGTTTAGGATAGAATGAGATGCGATATAAAACCCTCCTCTTTCATCTCATTCAATTTCATTTATTATAAAACCTCCTCTCAAACAATAGAATAATGTTACATTCTATTATATTCCATTATAAAACCTCCATCCAAACTTAGTCTAAAGGACCAAGTCTCGAAAGTGACTTGGACTGCTTGAATGAAAAAATATTGATATGTTATTTGATGTACTAAATTTAAATGATAGTGATGATAAAACTCCTTTTAATAATAAGGATGTTGTAATAAATATAAATTGATATCAATGCAATTTGAGCATATGTCTTTGAATAAAATTCCAAATTTTTTTCTCTTTTCTTTTAGTTTCACTTATATTTAATATATCTATATATTAAATTCTATATATATATATATATATATATATATAATAAAAATATAAAACTTTTAACCGTAAATATTTTTGTATTAGGTTTCAATTATACTTTGCTATGTTCCTTGACACAAACTCTTATTGCATACTTATGGACATATATTGTTTTTACCATATGATATTTTAATAATTATTCTTTACTATATAATATAAATTGTAATATTTCTTATTCTTAATTTTATATCGTATAAAAATTAAAGTCTTTTTCTTATATTAATTATCATTATGATTAATGTAAAAACATGTGCAAAAATATTAATAAAAATAAAGAGAATTATATCAAGTATATATTACTATAATATTTTGAGACAAGATTTAAATAAAATTAAAAATTATATAAAACAATAAATTGAAGAAATGTTTTACAATTTTATAAAATTTAATGACTATTTTATAATCTTATAAAATTACTTGAAACAGTAATCGATATTAATCGATACCGATATCGATATTGTATCGTACTAAAACTAAATTCAACACCAAGTTCGATACAATATTTATAAAATTGGTCAACAAATACCTACGAGGTAACAAAAGAATTATATTTTAATTAAAATAATATTTAAAGAAAGCAACATATAACAAAAATTTTAAAAATCACTCATTATTATAATCAAAGATGGTTATAAATATAAGGACTAATTCTCGTAATCATTAACAACTTAGTCATACCCTAAAAAAGACAATTTAAAATTTATACAGAGAACCAAAATCCGGTTATAGTAAAACTAAAATTACTCAGTTACCAAGATAAATAAAGTCTGTTTTACCAGAACTTAACATCAAGACTAAAATTATTATAAAAATTTGTAAGTGAATATTTCATTGCCAACTGATCGGAGATAGCATATGTTATTTTTATTTAATGTTGAATGAAGCATTCACCATTCTGCATATTGAGCTTTTTAACATGTATTTGTAAGATATCCATCATTTATGATAGAACAAAGACAAAAACCTCCTAAAACTAAAAGCTCATGGATTAATAAAAACTACCTACCAACAAAGAAAGTAAAAAATTGCCATGTTTCCAAACCAAGTACTAAAAGCTCATGGATTAATAAAACACCAACTTTCCATGTTTTAACACCGACTACTGTTTCTTTCCTTATCCCATTCTCTTTCTCTTTTCCAGCTATATGGCATTAACACTAAATGAAATCAAAACAAAACAAAAATGAACACTGGAAGAAGGAAATCAACTCAACCAAATTGCTTCCCTTGATATATCTCTTCTCTACGAGTTTTTCCCGTCTGTGCCATGAAACTTCCTTCCAGCTTCAACGGCTTCCCTGTAATAATGGAAGTCGAATTCGTGCCAAATCTGTAGTTAGATAATCGCGTGCAGAGACGGAGTTTATAGAAGAGAATGTAAAGTGAGGAACTAAAGAAGAGCACTGGGGCAGAAAGGTAAGCACCATGTGATTGCAAACTATATGCAGTATTTATCACAAACCTGAAAGCATTCACCAGCTCCTTATTCTCAGGGTCGAGCTTCACACCTTCATAGAAAGAATTTGCCGCTTCCTCAAATTTCTGAAAATGTTAACACACCATTAACACTATAATTCAAAAACTTACTGATAAAGAAAGAGAAAGAGGGCAGAAAAACACCTGCATCAAGCGCAGGGCTGCACCCTCACGATAACAGGCTTTTGGCCAATCTGGTCTTAATTCCCTGCAGGCTTTGGCATCAGTTAATGAATGCTCTGCTTGTCCTAGACGTAACCAACAGAGACTTCTATTTGAAAGTAAAATCGCATCGGTAGGATCTAGATCAATGGCCTGCAAATGCAGCAAATCACAACCAAGAATTAGTCAAATGATAGCCGGCTAAACAACCAAACCATTCTTATACATGAAGTACCATAACAATGTCCTTGGTAAAAGCATCGGAAGATTCTCACGTATATCTGTAAACCTCATGGTGCTTCAACTAAACTCTGTTTTTTTTTTTTTTTGTTTCCCAAATCATCCTTCTAACCTTATCCTTATTGCTACAACCAATAATCAATATCTACTTCCCATATTTTGGGAAATGATGCACATATATTTATCTATACATACATATACTTTTGAGAATCATATTCAGTTGAGGTGAAAATAATCATGAGCACAAATTGAATCCCATAGGTAGTTGATGAGTCTGTGGCAACCGCTTGTGTAATATGGACTAATTAAGGACCACAATGCAACATTACATCTCAAGCAAAAGAATCGAATTTAGAGAAAGAAAAGGATAGAAGAAAAGAATAACTATTCTTTCTATGCAGCTAGAGGATGATGGAATACTTGTGTATAGTTATCCACAGCCATGCGATAATCCTTTCTTCTGAAAGCATCATCTCCTCTTGATTTCGCTTCTGCAGCCCTCCTCTTTGCTTCAGGTGACACCTGGATGCCAAATTTCAATAAAATTTTCCACAAGATTTCAGAGAATGATTAAACAGAACTCACTCTGGATCTGCCACAAAGGAAACAACAATATTCATTTGTTTAGATTTACCAACTCAAAGCACTGTTGAAAAACTCTTTTCGCTCCTCTCCATTATCTAAAATCATACAGTACGCCCTGCGGATCAACTTTTCTTGTATATGACTGGTTATTTATACTTGTGAAGAATATCCAAGTTTGTAAAGTTTATAGCAATTTTGGTAAGTTATTAATTTAGTAGAACTGGAAAGGTATTCAAGAATAATTGGAAGGTATTGAAGAGTCAGTTTGCGTTATTTCAAGTGTACGAAACATCATGGAGAGCCCTAGAAGTCCATTTTGACAAAGAAAAAGGAGAGGAAGGGAAATCAAAATCATGCAATTACAATTATGGATGTCGAGTGAAAACCAGATCAACAGCAAAGACAAAGTGAAAGAGACACCTCAGGAAGATCCCGCTTAGGTACCGCAGTGTCTTTTGAACCATTAGCCTCCTTTACCTTCCTTGATCCTTCCTAACAATTTAACTTGAATAAATAAACAACTCCGCAAAGCTCAATAGTAAAAATCAAACAAAAAGAAACAGCCAGTGCAACTACCAAGAAGAAACTTGGGTTCTCTCCTTTTCTTAGCATAGTAAAAGTTTCAAGGAAAACACACTAACAAAAAGCCCTAAGTATCTTAAATACCTCCTGTTTCTTAAGTTCAGACTGAATATGTCCAAGAACTCCATCCACAGTCCACTCTGGAATGGCATCAATTTTTTGGGTCAAATGAAGAAGGATTTCGACAGCTGCTCGATTACCTCTAGCTGCAGCAACCTGTATTGGCTTCTCACCATACTGTTAAGCAAAGAATTGGGATTAGCTTAAAAATTAATTAGGAATCACGAAAAGTGTTGACAGAACTGAATAGGAAAACCAGAACTAAAGTTCTCTCCTTTTATTCTTTGACTGATGCATCTTAAATAGGAAAAAAATAAAGCCAGTATAGAATCAGTATCTTAACAAAAAAACAGCTAGCATAGAATCAATATCCGAACTACTTATCTCTACTAATCTGCAGCACCTTAACTACTTAGGTGCTGATTTATCTTATCCTGAATCTAGGATAAGATTTTCCTATTTTATTGGAATCATTATCGACTAGCTATCAGTTTTCCTAATTTACCAACACTCCCCCTCAAGTTGGTGCAAAAATGTCTTATCATGCCCAACTTGCTAACTTGGAAGTTCAAATAGTTGTCTTAACAATCCTTTAGTAAATATGCCA
Source organism: Erythroxylum baracoense (assembly GCA_025629805.1). Taxonomy (NCBI): domain Eukaryota; kingdom Viridiplantae; phylum Streptophyta; class Magnoliopsida; order Malpighiales; family Erythroxylaceae; genus Erythroxylum; species Erythroxylum baracoense. The sequence continues at coordinate 24,273,625 of JAOTAY010000003.1, read as the reverse complement.
GCAACTTGTGTGGTTGGAATGAATGGTGTACAGATTATTCCTGCTTCAAGTTTTTCCTTGATGAAGTGCGTATCAATTTTAACGTGTTGTCCTGTCATGAAGTTCTGGGTTATAGGCAATACTTATGGCTGCCTTATTGTCACAATACAATCTCATAGGAAAGCTCACTGGACTTTGAAGATCTTCCAGAACTCTTTGTAGCCATAGAACTTCACATACACCTTGAGCCATTGATCTAAATTCTACTTCAGCGCTACTCCTAGCAACTACACTTTGTTCCTTACATCTCCATGTGACTAAGCTACCCCAAAGGAATGTACAAGATCTAGAAGTTGATCTTCTATCAGTAGTTGATCCTGCCCAGTCTGCTTTAGTATAGACCTTCACTTCTCTACTTTCTTTTTTTTTTTTTAAAAAAAGTCCCTTTCTAGGATTTCCCTTTAAATAACGAAGGATTTTGTACATACCTTCTAGATGCTCCTCGTATAGGGAATGCATAAATTGACTAACCATACTCACAAGAAAGGCAATATCAAGTCGTGTATGAGACAAATAGATCAGTCGCCCTACCAATCTCTGGTACCTTCTTGTATCTACTAGGATTCCATCTTTAACATCTCCAAGTTTGACATTAACCTCTACTAGAGTGTCTGAAGGCTTGCATCCACTCATTCTAGTCTCCCTTAAGAGATCTAAAATATACTTCCATTGTGAAACCACAATTCCCTTTTTAATCTTGCTACTTCCATTCCAAGAAAATATCTTAGCTGACTTAAGTCCTTAATTTTGAACTCCTTGGCTACACTTAGCTTAAGTTTCCTCATTTCCTTTATATGATCTCTAGTTAAAATTATATCATCCACATAGACAACTAGAACTGAAATTTTATCTTTGATGGATCTCTTAGTAAGTAAAGTATGATCAGATTGTCCCCGACAATAACCTTGACCCTTAACAAAGTGTGTGAATCTTTCGGACCAAGCACGGGGAGACTGCTTAATACCATACATGGATTTTTTTAATTTGCATACCTTGGCTCCAAACTTTTCAAAGAATCCAAGGGGAGGCTCTATTTATACTTTTTCATCTACATCTCCATTCAAAAAAGCATTCTTTGCATCTAATTAATTTAGAGGCCAGTCAAGATTAACAATAATTGAAAGGAGGACTCAAATCGTGTTTAATTTTTCCACTGTGAAAAAGTCTCGTAGTAATCTATGCAATAAGTCTCGGTAAAGCCTTTATCAACTAGCCGAGCCTTGTACCTCTCTAAGGATCCAGTAGAATTGAATTTGAGAGTTAATACCCATTTACATCCAACAAACCTTTTTTCCATTTGGTAGATTGACTTCTTCCTAGGTTGCATTCTTTTCCAAGGCTTTCATCCCTTCAAGAACAACTTCTTTCCACTCGGGAACTTTTAGAGCCTCCTAAATACTGTTAGGAATAGGAATACTAGATGATTGTGAAATAAAGATAAAAGTAATGGGTGAAATATTTTTGTAAGATACAAAGTTAAAGAGAGAAGATCTAAAACCTTTCCTAAGAGCTATAGGGAGATCAATTTGGAAAGAAAAGTTTAGCTTCGAATCACTTACAGGAATACTTTCAGGAAAATGAACATTTGTGGAAACATCATGATTTTATTGATCTAACCTTTAGCTAGACTCATGAAGATGTTGCGGAATGGTGGCCTTCCGTTTTTATGCTAGGTGTTCCTTTGGACATATAAGACCTTTGTACTGTTTCTCATATATCTCCACATTTCCAGTATTATCATTTTGTGATGGCATTGTCACAAGTTTATTAATCGATTCAACATTGTCAATATTTACTTCATTTGCTTCCAATTACTTTGTGATGTCTTTTTGTGAATGATCATTAGAGTTATCACTTTGAACAAACTCAAACTTGAGATCTAAACAATCTAAGAATCCATCTTCACTAATATTTTGCTCTCCCTGACGTTGGTAGTTATCATAGTATGAAGTACCTTCAAAGAAAGTAACATCCGTACACATAAACATCCTTTTTGAAATTAGATCAAAACATTTGTACCCCTTTTCATTAGTGGGATAACCTACAAATATGCATTTATGTGCTCTAAGATCTAGTTTTGAAAGTTTGAAATCATGATTATGAACAAAGGTCAAGCCACCAAAAATTTTCAGGGGAATGTCTGTAATGAGTCTAGCATTCGAAAATGCTCAATAAAAACCTGAATTGGTGTTTTGTAGTTAAAGATCCAAATAGGTTATCAGTTTATCAAGTAGGTGGCTGTTAGAACTGCTTCTCCCCAAAGATATTTAAGAACCTTAGTTTGAAGACTTAAGCCCTGATTATTTCAAGAAGGTGTTTGTTTTTTCTCTCAATCAACCTATTCTGTTGTAGTGTATTATAACATGAGCTCTGATGAACTATTCCTTTCTCGGCAAAAAAATTTCCCAACATATTGTTAAAGAATTCTTTCCCATTATCACTTTGAAAATTTTTAATTTTATTATGAAATCATGTTTGAATCATGTTATAAAAGTTTTAGAAGACTCTTTCATAATCAAAATTTTCTTTTTAAGAGAAAGACCCAAGTGACCATAGTATGATCGCCAATAAATGTAATAAACCAACATTTCCCAGACAATGTAGTAACTCTAGAAGGCCCCCAAACATCACTATAGATCATGGTAAATGGTTGTGAAGTTTTGTAAGGTTGTTGTGGAAAAACCGCATGATGATGCTTTGCTAATTCACAAGACTTACATTGAAACATTGAAGGATTTTTATTTATGAATAATTTCAGAAACAAATGCTTTAAATAGAGAAAACTTGGATGGCCTAGTCGACAATGCCATAACATAACTTCATTATTACTAAAAACTGAAATAAAATTGAAACAAGTTTGATGGTATTGCTTTCCAAAGGTCCGTCCTTTGTGAAAAACATAAAGGCTACTATTCTGTTCAACATCCCCAATCATCTTCCTGGAGGTTAAATCTTGAAATTCACAATGAGAAGACTAGAAAATTAGTCAACAATTATGATTAAGAGTAAGTTTGCTCGACAAGAGGCTATATGATAGGTTAGGAACATGAAGGACATCTTTGAGTTTTAAGGAAGGAGAGATAGACATTGTTCCTTTTCCAGCAACTGAAGCAAAGGAACCATCAACAATTTTGACCTTTTGATTTCATACACATGGAGTATATGACAAAAAAAGTGCAGAATACCAGTCATGTGATCTGTGACACCCGAATCTAATATCCAGGGGCCATTAGTGTTGGTACAAGCCAAAGACAAAGGGAAAGTATTACCTGAATGAGTTGGAGAACATGATGGATTAGGATTATTTTGAGATTTAAACATTTGGTATAGACATTCTATTTGTTCGTTAATGAAAGGAAGAGATACTGAAGATGATTGTTATCCTGAATCAGAAGTGCTCACTTGGAACACTCTGACTTCTCCCCCTGTCTTGGTGTCATTGTCTAGTTTCTTTTTCCAATTAGCTGGTTTTCCGTTTAGATTCCAGCAGGTTTCCCTAATATGCCATGATTTTTTACAATGGTCACACCAAGACTTTTGTTTTCCATTACGTTTTTCTCCATCGTAGTCAGCTCCTCGAGTCACAAAAGGTAAACCTTCCCTCCCTATTTGGGTTTCATTAGCATTCTGTAACATCACTTGTCTTCTAGCTTCTTCTCTCCGTACCTTTGAGAAGACTTCTCTTATGGCTGCTAGAGGATTTCTCTGCAAAATATGACCTCTAACTTCATCCAAGTCTCTATTCAATCCAGCCAAAAAGACAAATATTGTCCTCTTTCAACTTTCTTCTTGTACCAAGTAATGTCATTCGGATTTACCCAACTTTCTTCATCGAACAAATCTAATTCCTGCCATACAAACATCATTTCATTATGATATGTTGTTACATTCCTCCCACCTTGCTGCATTTTCCACATTTTGGTGTTTAATTCAAATAATTGTGAGTAGTTGCCTAGATCTGAATATGCTTCCCTAACTGCTTCCCAAAAATCACGACTTGTTGGCATGGACATGAAGGACTTCCCAATGGCTGGTTCAATAGAATTGATTAACCATGCAGTAAGCATTAACTTTTCTAAACACAGTGGCCAATATCGAGGGTTGTTTGCAGCTGGTTATTCGACTTCGTCATTTAAATATCTGAGCTTCCCCCTACCATTGATCATCAAACGTACAGACTAGGACCATTCAACTTATGAATGGTGATTTGGAGAGCATTTTTTGAGAGAGAAATAGGTGTAAGTATGCTGCTACTTCCTCCTGAAGTCGCCCCACTACTGTCATTTGAATAAGTCGAACTAGTACCCACCATGGCTGCCTTGAAATTCATGATCTAATCCTAACGCTCTAATACCATTTTTTTTTTAAAACGAAGGAACCCGCAGCCGCTTTCCTTTGGATGCGCGCTGAGTAAACCTCTGAATTGACGCAATAGCCTGCAACTCACGTCAACTGGGTACTCCGCACTAAGCAAGCCTTGTACGACAGGCTCGATCGACAGAGCGTAGGTTGGGGATTTGAACATAGTACCTCTTGGCCCCATGCCCCCCACTCCACTAACTCGACCACCCCCTAGAAGGCTCTGATACCATGTTGACAAAACTGAATAGGAAAACCAGAACTAAAGTTCTCTCCTTTTATTCTTTGACTGATGCATCTTAAATAGGAAAAAATACAACCAATATAGAATCAATATCCTAACTAAAATACAACTAGCATAGAAACGGTATCCTAATTACTTATCTCTACTAATCTACAGCACCTTAACTACTTACGTGCTGATTTATCTTATCCTGAATCTAAGATAAGATTTTCCTATTTTATTGGAATCATTATCTACTAGATATCAGTTTTCCCAATTTACCAACAAAAAGTAACATAAAATCAACATTCTTCAACAGTGGTCATTCATTTTATTTCCTTTATTTATATGTGAAAGAATAGCTCATTAAGAATTATGGAGTTTCCACAAAAGGGGATGTAATCATCAGTTGAAATTGTTCAAGCATGTACACAAAATTCCCCCTGAGTTTCCACAAAAAGGGTTGTAATCATTGTTCAAGCATGCATATGAAATTCTCTTTGTACTTAATGTTAAGAATTCCATTTCTACCTAAACTTAATCCAAAGAAACACCAAGCATATCCATATGGATATTAATGGGTGCAGACACAAATACAAACAAAATTTATGTGCCTAAGACATGTCGACTCTTCTAGTAGTAAAAACACATCCAAAGAAACAAAGTTTAGGACAAGAAGGGGATATGATGCTTAAGCAAATCAATGCAGTGGCAATCTCACCTCGTCCGCAATGTTAGGATCAGCTCTAGCCTTCAATAAACAGTTCAAAATTTCTGGGCTCCCAATATCAGCAGCAATATGCAATGGCGTAGTTCCACCAGCAATCAAATTCACTTTAGCACCCACCTACACCAAAAATCTAAAGGTTATAGCAATATAAAATACAAAGCCATATGCATCAGTGTAACTGGAGCAATTGTAAAGACGCTGCCAAGCATTAAGAAAGATGTTTTCCTAAATCACCTTGAAAAAACCACGTACAGAACAAATTCTAGAAGCGAATTCCAAAAATTACAATTGATACCAATCATATAAACACAAAGTAATGAATTTAAGAACCACACACAAGAGTGAAATTCCTTCAAGTTAAGCATTGATAAAAGAGAAAAGCAGAGCAACGGATTAAAAAAGTTTAATTTTAGAATATAGTACCATCCGACCTACCCAAGAAGCTTGTTAGGAGATAAAAAGGGAAAAAGTTGATCAAAACCAAGTGTGAATAGGTGTACCATAAGTTTGCTACCCATTAGTTTAGGATTTAACAATTTGCTCCCTTCTAGTCAACAGTCAGCACAGTTTTTGTGTAAACATAATGCATAATGCAAGAAGTAATTCTAGAAACTTAATATGAATCATCCCTCAGAAAACGTAATTATGCCTTTTCAACAATTTGGCTCGTACACTTCTATAAACACAATATGCATGAGGCCCACTCCATTCCCAGTTTTAAAACTCTGTTAATTCCTTTTAGTAGTCTAATTGACAACACTATCAATCAAATAATTTCCTTTTAAATTTCAAAAGAAGCAGAAAACCAATAAAGATGACAAGGGCTCATTTTCTCCATTCTTAGATTTATAAGATATATGCCTCCAAAAGCCAACTAGCACCTTTTGCAACCAAATAAAATAAGTATTCAAGACTACCTGAACCAGCAACTCAATACATGCCAGTGAACCAGCTGCTACAGCTGACATTAAGGGCGTTATGTTATCTTCAGTTTCAGCATTGGGCTGCAAAAAGAAAACTATAAAAATCAAACAACGTAAATGGCCAAATCGGAAGTCAAATTTGATACTCTGAATCACACTGAGAAATAGTCAAATACAAATGCAATGGGGGAAACGTAAGAAACTCAGAAACCAAATGAAAACGAGAAATGAAGAGAAGAAAGAGCAGAAGGAGACTGTGAAGTGACAAAAAGGTAATAGTGAGAAATATTTTTAGACGAGAGATGGAAAAGAAATCAAATATTCTATGAGAACTCATTCAAGTTCACAAGCAGACTACTAAACAGAAAACAAAAAGGAAAAATACTACAAAATAGGCAGTAAGGTAACACAAAAGAATGCAGTCTGCTTTAAAGACAAAATCAAATCCCACACTATTAGCCGAAGACAAAGGAAAATCCACCAAGAATGAACAATTGTATTCTTAGACCTAGTATAAAATTCCTCACCATTAACAGATATATTAGGAAATCTTAGAGGACCATGTATGAAAAACTCAACGCATAACAGTATAATGACATCTAACAGTACTACTAACAAATGATGAGAAAAACAATGACTATAATGCTTATGTGTCAAATCACGTCAATGATCACTAAATATTAGAATGGTGACCCTGTGACTAGCACAAGCCAAAAACCGGCAAAATCTGGTTATTTCAATTGAATCTTGTTTCAATAAACAATCAGCTGGAAACAAGTGCATGCAGAGCGCATAACATATCCATGTCGGGAGAAAAGAAGTGCTCCCCAACGAGGAGACATGAAAACCAAGAAGAAGAAACAATCAACATACATAAAAATATAAGATTGCTAATCCTGGGAAGGAAGTCATGTTATATGCCCTTCCAACAAAGAAATGCTTGACACCAGTAATACCAAACAGAACTCTGACAAGAAGAAACAAGGTATGGCATTCAATTACATTTGCATGGTGCTCTAATAAAACTTTTACAGCATCTTGTTGTCCATGGCCAGCAGCCCAAATCAATGGAGTGCCAGCATCACTTTGTGAATCAACATCAACACCCTTAGACAGTATGTACTTCAGCAACTCAATGTCTCCTGTACCAGAGTGCAAATTCAAATTCAATTAAGAACCAAAGGATTAATACTGATCATATTTCTATTTCTGGACAGATATCGAAAATTATATACATATATCATATAGAAATGATGCCACAAAAGTTTGTAAGTGCATTAATATCCTGGCATCGTCCAAACCATTCTGCCAAAGCAACAAAACAAAATAAAGCACTAAGGGTATGAACACCTGTCCCAGCAGAATGATGTAAAGCTGTAGCCCCCAAATCGCTTGATATAGCAGGGTTGGCACCATGGTCAATAAGGTATTTGGCAGTGGTAGCATGCCCTTGCCGAGCAGCATGCAGCAGAGGAGTCTCACCTGCACACAAGTAACAAATTTTGCAAGAGAAATAAACCAAAAGTTCAGGAACTGGAACACTTTTTTATAGATATTGTCACAAAGTAATCTGTATATTCATAAAAAGCTATCTTATCATGAGAATTTGATAATAAATCACACGAACAAATTTAAAAACTCAGATGATTAACTCTAGAGGGAATTTATATTCACACAAAGAAAAAGGTCTGATATAGGTGAACCCTTGTTAATTAAGCAATTCCCATTCAAATGCATACCTTCCTCATCTTTTGTATCCACATGAAGCTTCAACTCCTCTACCAAGTACTTGCACATCTCCGTCTGTCCCTCTCTCGCAGCAAAATGCAATGCTCCTCTTTTATTAGCGTCCTTGACACCCGCCACAGTTTTTGCCATCCCCTTTCCATCATCGAGCTCCGTTGCAGTCTCTGTATTCAAGCAAATATCCCTGAATTTTCATTATAAAACCCAAAAGAAAAGGAGGACCAACAGAACTCCAACGAAAAAAAGCACACAGGAGATCACCCTCCGCCAGATAAAAAGCAACAATAGAAGACAGTAAGTGCATACTCTTAAGAAGATCAAGATCCCCAGTTCGCGCAGCATCCAAAAATTGGTGAACTTTCTGAACTTCTACAGTTTCAACCAAAACATTATAAGAGAGATGCTATGAACTTCACAAAGAAATAGAAGGTGAACACAGAAAAGTTCAAGGCTCTACCTTAAAAATTGCAGATTTATCTGCTTGCAGAACATTCAGTGGTGTTTGCATACACACAAAAAACAAGAAACGAAATACGAGGGAAAGCCTACGTACCTGCAAGAGCAGTGGAAGCATCAGGGGCCATGGTGGTGAGATTGAAGTAGAATAGTTTTCACAAAATCAGACAAATCCCTGAAGGGTTAAGTAGTTGACAGAAAGACTTTGATGGGTCCGATAATGTTAGGATTGCAGGAAGTACTTCACAGGACAGTTGGCTTGCTGCAACTGTCTTTCTACCTCGGATTCTGGGGTTTATAAGCACAGGAACTAAAAGGGTTTTTGGCAATATTTTTAAAGTCGACCGGAAGTTAAGCGAGTCAAAAAGTTTAAATTAAGCGAGTCAAAAAGTTTAAGTTAAAGTATTTGCAACATAATAGGAAATTTAAAAAAAAAAGAAATTATTAAATAAATATTAATTAATTAATTTTAGTTTATAAAAAATAATAATTTATAAAAATTGATTGATTAATTAATAAATTGATTAATTTTTAACGATAAAAATTATTAAAATAAATCTAACTGAAAAGTTAAAAATTAAATCAAAAAATTAAACGATTCAAAATTTTTATAATTTAATTAGTTAAATTCGTTGAATTTTTTAATTATTAAATTTTAGTTTGTCAAAAATTTATGGAGGGCTTAAACATTTGATCTTCAAATAAACTTATGTTCGTTTTTACTTTTTAGAGAGAAAAGAGACTTATTCTTGGGGGGTTCTTAGTTTTGCTTCACTACTTGGCTTTTTGGCTGATCATACTTCCTTTGTATTATTAATCTTGTTAAAATGCTAGATCTTTCAAATTGATTATTGGTTGCCTTTCTTTTTGTTCCAGCTGCTTGAATTAGTACCTTAGTTCTATAATGTATTAACTATTATACAGATCTTAAGAATTAATTAGCAAGACTACACCATGTAGAGCTCAGACTGAGTTCTCACCTTCATTCTTCTCCCCGTCTTTGCTCCTCCGGTTGAAGCTCTCTCTTCTTCTTCTTCAACCTTGTTCATCTGCAAATTAGCCTTTCTCTTTCCTCCAGCCTCCTTACAGCACCTACTTCAGACCAAGGGTAGTATTGTCTTTCCTTCTTAAAACCTTTTCACGCCCTCTTCATATTACTGTTTCTAGACCAACATGTCCTGCTCCATTCTATAAACTGTTGTTTCTTTACCAAAATTAGGCTTATTCCTCACAACGTTTGGCCTCACACTTCCCAACCTTGCCGATTTTTCCCCTTTACCCTCATGCAATTCACCATCCTCCTCTTCTGAATCACCCCTAAATCTGCCACTTGCTAACACAAAACCTAATATTCATTCTCCTTCATCCTCATCCTCTGTCAAGCCCCCTACTTTCCAAAACCTCATGGCCTTTGCTCCCAATATTTGGAAGCAAGCATCCACCTCAGTTACTCATCCAAACCCACCCAAACCAGCCACAACAGCTTACCAGAACATTGAGGGAACCAGGAGAACTTGGAAACAGATTGTAGGGGAAAGCTCTGAATCCTCTCTTTTCTACAGCCCCCCGATAGAAGTTGATAGGAAGTTGATGATAGCCCAAAGTCTTGACATCTTACAGGAGGGAGCAAAATCTTGAGAAGCAGCAATCATTGGCTTCTTTATGGATAAACGCCCACCTTTTCCTGTAACACAGCATGGGTTCAAGGAAATTAGAAAGGAAGAGGCATTTAAGAGGTAGTGTTAACAAAAAACGACAGCAACATTTTGCATTTAGCTCAAAATCATAGGCTCAAAAAGTGATAGAAGAAGGACCATGACACATCTTATAGCTTCCATTATTTCTCCAAAATTGGCAGCTTGGTATGGAACTAGAGAAAATTAGAGTTAAGAACATACCCCTATGGGTGAACATCTACAATATTCTACTAGAATATTGGACTACTAAGGGCCTAAGTTTGTTGGCTAGCTATTTGAGAAAACCAATTTGTATGAATGAAAATACAGCTTTGAGGAAACGAGTTGGTTATGCTAGATTATTTGTGAGCATGGATATTTTAAAAGAGATGAAAGATTATATTCTCATTTTAAGGCTGGCAGATGGAAATTCTCAAAAGGAGGATAAAGTCATGGTTGCTTATCATTGGAAACCTTCCCTATAAGTTCAGGGCAAAACATGGAAACCAACAGGGAAAGTTTTTGTTAGGGGAGATTATGGAGAATTGATGGGGCTATATGAGAATAATACAGAGGGGAAAACGAAAACTGAAGTACTTGAAGTGCAAAAAAGGATATCGTTGGATCAGGAATTGGATATTCAAGTAGATAAAAATAAGCCCTGCGCAGCTAAGGGGGATCAAACTGGACATAATATCAAGGATCAATAGCATATATAGTTAGTAACCGAAAATATGACAGTACAAAAAACAGGGGGAGGGGCAGAAATGGATAACTGTATTACAGATAAAGAATAGTTGCAGAATGGAAATTCCCTAGAAGTTCAACAACAGGCTACCACCAAAGGGCCACAACTGTAACATCCCCTCACCTAGTGTATAAGTGAATAGTGACATATGCATGCATTCACATATGCACATGCATAGTAGATA
>JAOTAY010000003.1:24238735-24251590 GCA_025629805.1 Erythroxylum baracoense | reverse complement strand
ATTTCGGGAGTTGCTACCGAATAAGGTTTGGGAAGCAATAACAGAATTAAGTTTGTTTTTCAAAAGCTTAACATCATTTGAGATTAAGTTGGCTGAAATGGAAAATTAGAAAGGAAAATATATATTTTAAAAATTTTAATCAAATATTTTATCGACGGAAGCATCCATAAATTCCTTCGGTAATGTCTATACTATACCGACGGACAGAAATTCTGTCGGTAATGATATAGCTTATTTACCGACGGAAATAACATTACCGTCGGTAAAGTTACCGACGGTATTAAAAATATTCCGATGCTAAATTTACATACGGTTTAGGAACCTACTGTCGATAAAGTTAGCGTCAGAAAATAATTGCCCTTCGGTAACTTACGGACGAAAAAAGAGTGACGGTCGATAACTTTTCGGTTGAAATTATTGACGGTCATTTCATTCCGTCGGTGAATTTACTGACAGAAAATTTCTTTACCGTCGGTAAGGTTAGCTACGGCCGAATCTACGACGTTTTTGTCTGTCGGTATATTCCGTCGGTAATTTTTAATACCGATGGAATATTTGTCATTTCCTTCGGTATTTTCCATCGCTAACTCACTATTTTCTTGTAGTGTTTTCATCTCTTTTTGTTTTGTAATGCTTTTGGGACATTAAGAAAGATTAAATTTATCCCCTTTAACAATAGGTGATCCTTTCATAACACTTTCTTACATATGAAACATTTCTAAAACTTTTTCAATGAAGGCCTTTTAAGATAGTCCCAGAGTCCTTAAAGGTCTATCTTTATGAATTTCTATCCCGATGGCATAAGAAGCTTCACTCATATCCTTCATTTCAAAGTTTTGAGATAGAATTTGTTTTATCTCATGTAACAAACTCAAATCACTACATACAAGTACTATATATCATCTACATATAGGGTTAAGAAAATAAAATTTCCCTCATTCAATTTGACATAAATACATTTATCCACAACATTCTCAACAAAACCATATGATAGAATTATGTTATGGAACTTTATATGCTATTGACAAGAGGCCTGTTTCAATCCATATATAGATTTCTTAAGCCTGCAAACTAGTTGAGAACCATGTTCCTCATTAATCCCTCAGGTTGTTTCATATATACCTCTTCTTTAAGACCCTCATTCAGAAATGTCGTTTTCACATCCATTTGATATACCTCTAAATCAAAATGTGCTAATAATGCCATAATGATTCTAAAAGAAACTTTCTTAGAAATTGGAGAAAAAGTTTCATAATAATCAATACCCTCCTTTTGAGTGAAACCTTTAGTTACAAGTCTAGCCTTATATTGTTCAATATTACCAGAGGAGTCTTGATTGGTTTTGAACACCCATTTGCAACCAACTAATGAGGCCACCTTTTAATAACTCAACAAGATCCCAGACTTGATTTTTAGCCATTGATTCCAACCCTTCCTTCATGGCATTGTACCATAAATTGGAATTTTCTCCATTCATTGCTTGTGAAAATGATTTAAGATCATCCTTAAGTCCAATGTCAAAGTCAGACTCTTGTAAGTATACAACATAATCGCTAGAAATTGTTAGTCTTTTAAGCCTTGAAGATCTCCTGAGTTCAAAAGAGTCATCTAAGTTTTGAACAATAGGTTCTTCATGAGTTTATCTTTCATGGGGTGGCTCTACATGAATTGGCTGTTCTTCTATAGTGTATGAAGGATTTTGAAGAACAATCAACTCATTTTCTTTCACTGATGAATCAGTTTCCTTCATTTCCTTAAATTGTGTATTATAAGAAATTTCACTCCCATTAATAGCAAACTCCTCAAGGAATTTGGCATTTCTAGCTTCAACAAGCTTTGGAGTGTACAAAGGATAATAAAACCTATATCCTTTTGAGTTAGTTGCATAACCAATAAAGAAGCCACTTTGGGTTCTTTAATCCAATTTCTTAATTTGAGGATTGTAAACTCAAACCTTAACTGGACAACCTCAGATATGTATATGTGCTAAACTTGGTTTCCATTCTTTCCATAACTAAAAAGGAGTTTTAGGAACAGCTTTAGTTGGAACCCTATGTAAGATATATACTATTGTTTTTTAACGCCTCAATCCAAAAGGATAATGGTAGATTAGAATTACTAATCATACTCCTTACCATATCCATTGGCGTTAAATTCCTCCTTTCAGCTACACCATTTTATTGTGGTGTGCTTGGCATTGTGTTCTGTGCCACAATTCCTTCTTGTTTTAGGAATTTCGCAAATGGACCAGGTATTTGTCCTTGTTCAGCACCATAATATTCATTGCCCCTATCTGATCACACAATCTTTGTTTTCCTTTTTGTTTATTTCTCTACTTCAACTTTATTAGACTTAAAAGCATCAAATGTTTAAGCCTTTTTTGTTTAATAAGTAGAGATATGTATATCTAGAAAAGTCATCAATGAATGAGATAAAATATCTCTGACCATTCAGACAAGGAGTGGAAAATGGTCCACAAATGTTAGTGTGTATGATTTCTAAAATCTGAGAACTTTTTTTAGAACCTTTGTTGGTACTGTTAGGTTGCTTTTCTTTAATGCAATAAACACAAGTACCATAATCAGTAAAATTAAGGGTGTGTATAACCCCATCATTCACCAATCTCTTAATTCTCTCAATAGAGATGTAGCCTAATCTCTTATGCCATAATTTAGAAGAATGTTCATCAATAGTCATTCGTTTAGTACCAACATTCTCAATATGCATAGTTAAGAGGCTATTCTCAAAAGTAGAATCCAAATCTATTTTATATAGATTTTCAGCAAGATTTCCATAACCAACACTTACTTTATTCTTTAATAAACTAAAAATAGAGTCATAAAAATAAAATCCATAGCCCAAAGCAATTAATGTGGAAATTAAAATTAAATTTCTAGAAAAAAGGAACATAAAAAGTATTTTTCAAATCGAAAACAAAACCCAATTTCAAAATAAGTCTATAAGTCCCAATAGCCTCCACTACTGAACGCATGCCATTTCTTGAATAGATGCCTTATTCACTGCCCTTTGGTGTCCTTAGATTGAGAAAGCTTTACATGTTATTAACAATGTGATTTGAAGAGCCATAATCAATCCACTAAGTGTTATTTGTTACTTGAACAAAATAATATTCATAAAACACAAAGGTGAAGCGGTTACTTTTCTTTTTAAGCCATTTCTGGTACTTTAGGCAATTTTTCTTCATATGCCCTTGCTTGTTGCAAAAGAAACACTTGTTCTGTTTGCCTTGTCCCTTCATAGGTTGTTTTCCTTTTTGCTTAGACAAAACAAAACTTGTGCTAGTTTTGGCATGTCCTTTATCATAATTAGTCAAGTTTAAGCCTTCAAACTTTTCATGCTTCAACCTTTCTTCCTCTTAAACACACATAGTCAAAAGCTCATCAACAAACCATTTATCCTTATGTGTGTTATAGGAAATTTTGAAAGGATCATATGCCATTGGAAGAGAAATAATAATAAAATGCATCAGAAATGATTCTGATATTTTAACCTCCAGAGATTTCAATTGTGCAACAATGTTTCTCATTTGCATAATATGCTCACACACACTTTTCAAATTGTCAAATTACATACTTGAGAGTTTCTGCATTAGGGTACTTGCCATGGCCTTGTCAAAAGTCACAAACTACTCCTCAATGGCCCTCGTGAAGTCCTTAACTTTAGTGCATGAGGGATAGAGCCTCTAATGTTTTTGTTTACATGATTCTTAATGAGCACCAAACTCAAACAGTTTGATCGCTCCCACTTTTCATAAGCTGCTTTGGAAATTAGCTTACTTTCCTCCGTAAGAACTTGAAGAGCTTCTTCATGGAGCGCCAAATCAGGAACCATGTACCCTAAGGTAAGAAGAACTCCATCTTTCCAATCGGAAAAGTTCTCACTAGTTAAAATTGGAATTGAGTTACTAAAAATAGTAGTAGGAATAACTGCACAACATGATACACATATATTATTGCTATATAATGTAAACTAAAATGAAATCAACCAATGTCAAATTTCAATGTAGTAAATTCAACCTTCCTGTGGGTAAAGGTGCAATATGCATAGAATTTACTATAAATTAATAACAAGACCAGTGAATATAGATTCCAAAATATAGTTTCCATATCTGTGGACTTAGGAAATAACAATATCTAAATGCACCATCTTTTTCTAATTAAGGCATAAAATAAAAAACCTCCCTATGGGTAAAAGTAATTATTTTATCCAAACAATTGCAATTTAACTATACATAGTCACACGACAATCAATAACCTTTTATTTGATGTCAGATTTTTCAAAGGATTAAGATGATATGGCTATTCTTAATCACGCATAGATTATCAAGGACGTCAAATCAAAAAAGAAAATGGAACAAAATTGAATAACACCATGAAATTAATGTGCAAAAAATCTCAGTATACATACAAACTATATGTACATCCATCAAAAGAACTTTAATCTGTATAAAACACATGCATATATCCTCGTTCACGCGAAATCAAATACTCACAACAAAACATGTATTTTGTAATACTAATTGAATGACATGTATAAGGCCATTATTATCTTTTGTAGTCGTTAAAACCAACATATAACATCGCACTGAACAACATGCGCAGTAAAAGTGTGGTAGGCCCATAACCCAATGTAAACTTTCCAAGTAGTGCAATATTCCAACATGATTCATATAAAATAATAATACCTCCAACCATGTTGTCCAAGTAATGTTTGAGAAGAACTACAACTATGAAGAATCTCTTAAAGCCTTAAATTTAATAAAATCTCCCTGTCACTCAAAATTCTAGTTTAGCCTACTGTGTTTCCGTATAGTACATCTTGATGGAAAACATGCATTGTACATATAGGCTAAGGACTTTATACACACACACACACACACACACACACACACATATACATATACCTAATTGGTTACTTCCAATTACGTAAATCAATAGTTCAAATAGCACTCAGATCTACTAATTCTTTGATTCCAGTTAGTAGATTGGCGAAACTAAGGAAAATTAAAAACAAATAGTATTGAAGTATATTTTTATTGACCAATCAGAATTGACTCCTAAGATCTATAATTGCCTAAAAAGGTCCAATATACATACATTGTCAGACCTTCCAAATGATTCCCGCAGGAGATCCGGACCCATTTTAAAAAACAGCAAGATTAAAAAAAAAGGCGGCGATTTAAATCAAGGTAGTTGTTTAAATGGAGACAATGTCCCTATTTTCTCTCTAACTCTTTTAGCTATCATCCTTATCTTATTGCCATCTCCTATCAATTAAATCACTTGGGCCACTTAACAGAAAGATAAGATTAGATGTAAACTTCCAAAATTTATGTAATTGATAAAATAAATTTATTAAAATTGATAACGGTTTACATACTGTACCAGTACCGATACCAGATTTAGTTTTGGTATGGTACTGTACTAATACCAGGTACTGTTTTAGATTATTTTTAAAATTTATAAAGTAATCCTTGAATTTTTTTAAAATTATAAAATAATATATTGTACTATATAATTTATAATTTTCCATCATTTATGTCTCTAAAATCATAATAATAACAATTTATTTATTTTTATTAATATTATTTTTCACATATTTCATATATAAATAATAACTATAATTAATATAAAATGATCATTTAATCATCATACAAATATAAAATTAAAAACAATACAAAGCATTTAAAATATTAAAATTTTATCATATAATAAATAATAATTACATCAAAATGTCAAATAGAAAGGATAATAAATATTCATAACTATTTAACAATTAAAATTTATAACAAGAGTTCATATCGAGGCACCAATCAACTAAAATAGGAGATAAGGGATGTAGAAGAGAGCGTCAGTCGAAAGCCACTTTTAGATGCACTACAAGAGTTCAAACATTTAGTGACAAATTTTTTGTGACTAAATATCATTTAGTCACAGATATGAAGTTTTTTGTGACAAAACAATTGATTGACACTATTGTTTGGATTAATTGTGATGATTTATTTTTTGTCACTACTTTAATGGTAATTGTGACAATTTAGTATCTTTCACAATTAAATCGTCACTATTAATATATTAATAGTGTCAAAATTTATTTTATCACTAAGTTATGTCACTAAAAGCATATGCAATTTAGTGCCAAGGTAATATTAGCGGGAATGAATTGTAATTGTGATAAAACATATGTTGGTCACTAATATTTTCTATTTGGTGTAACAAAACATAGTTTAGTCGCTAATACTTTTCTCTTGCTGTAACGAAACAGTTGATCGTCACACGATATTTTACTTTTTGGGACGAAAATTTTTGTCAATAAAAATTCAATTAGTTAGTGTCTACTTAATATTGCCACAAAAACAAAACTACACCATTGTCACTACTATTCGTAATTTATTGACAACTTTTTTATGACTAACTGTCATTTCATCACAGATATGAGGTTTTTTTGTGACAAAACAATTGATTGACATTATTGTTTGTATTAACTGTGATGATTTGTTTCTTTGTCACTAATACAATGGTAATTGTGATAATTTAGTAACTAAATTGTCACTATTAATACAGTAATAGTGTCAAATTTTCTTTTATTTCTAAGTTCTGTTACTAAAAGCATATACAATTTGGCACCAATTTAATTTTGGTAGGAATGAATTATAATTATGGCAAAATATATGTCAGTCACTGATATTTTCCATTTGTTGTGATAAAACATAGTTTGATCACTAATATTTTTCTCTTACTGTGACGAAATAATTTACCGTCACCCGATATTTTACTTTTTGTGATGAAAACGTTTGTCAATAAAAATTCAATTAGTTAGTGGCTACTTAATATCGTTACAAAAACAGACTATTATTATGGTCACTACTATTCGTAATTTTTGTGACAAGAAATTTTGTTGTCACTTGATCATCAACTTTTTGTTACAAGGGTTATTGTCAATATAAATGTAACAAATTATGATAATTATTTCTTATTATAATAATATATTAAAATTAACCACTCTAATAATTAATTTGGTCATTATTGTAACAAATTATGATAATTATTTCTTATTATAATAATATATTAAAATTAACCACTCTAATGATTAATTTGGTCATTATTGTATGAATTTTAAGGACTAGAAACTTCTTGTCATGATTTTTTCTTTAATATTATTATTTGCAAATAAATTTAAATATTTTGTTATAAAATATTCAAACTACATATATTAATAATCCAAAAGTAATATTTTACATATTAGTAGATATTTGCTAAACATAACTTTGAAATTTCATCAAAATAAATAAATGCTTAAATATAATGAAAATCTTGTTCCAAAATATTAAGTAAAACTCTTAACCTATTCAAAATTTAAAAACAAAGTCTTGCCAATGCTCAATCATTGTCATCGCCGCCTTCCTTATCTTCACATACTGAATTTGTCTCATCATCATTCATAAAAATAAATAATTAAAATAATATTGATTTAATTCAAATTTCAATTATATCCAAATTGGACTATCAAGTCAAGCCCTGATCATCTTTCAATTAGGCATGGTTTTAAATTCGTCATATCATGTTTGAGTTTAAGTTGCATTATATTGTTAATATGGTTTCTTTATTATAAATATAATCATAATTATAATTATATCGTTCATATTAATAATTACTACTATTTGCAATTGGAATATAATTTACATTTCATAATTTAAAAGTCTTCCGTATGATAGTAAACTAAATTGTTTTCTTTTAATATAGGAATAATTTTTATAAGAAGTAAAATCACAAGCTTTGGAGATGCTATCCTTTTGAAAGGGAAAAATACATTAGAATTTAAAGAATTTATATTGAATTTATCTTTAAGTTGTTTATTTTAAATATGTAATAAATTAACTGTATATTAAATATGTGATTCATAGAATCTTAAAGGAAAGTTCCTGAACAATCCAACATTAATATACTCTTAAAATTGTGGACACCGACCGAGAAAAACCATATTTTTTATAATAAAATTTATTAAAGTAAATCAAATTGAAAAATTAAAAATCAAACTAAAAAATCGATCAAACTGGTTAAGTTTTTGAACGACTAGTTTTGTTTGTAAAGTGGATATTTTACGTTCCTTTTGACATGAGTTCAATTTAAAATATTAACTTTATTTTTAACTTAATTACAAAAAATTGAAATAATAATTATAAACAATTACTATTTGACTAGTTATATAATTTAAGGAACAAGACAGGTTGGTAATGGCTAAGATAACGGTAGTTGTATCCAGCAAGTGAACATATGATGTTACTAAGGTTTCCATTCTAACTTTTTAAGACGCAATAGAAATCGTTTTCTCTTCTCTACTCTCTTGTCTTCCTTGAATGCGTTTCCTTACCTCCTTCTCTGCTGTGCTTTACTGGAATTTGAAGAAAAGATATCTTCTTTTTTATGATATTTCTCTATGTTTATGTGTTACGATCTAATTGTCCCACATCGATAATAAAAAAACTGACGTAGGGTTTATAGGCTTATAGGCTCTCCCAACCTTTAAGCTAGCTTTTAGGGTTGGTTCTCTCATAAAATCTATAACAATTGGTATTAGAGCTAACATCACTCCTTCAAGTCATCGTGCCATGCTCACAGGTGGTGACACCAGCATTGTAGAGTTCACCCGGGGCTAGAAAAGGTCTAGCACATAGCTAGCCTGTGGGTACGTGAGTGGTGACGTCGATATAGTAGTGTTCACCGGGGCTAGAAATGGTCTAGCGCACAACCAGCCCGCTGGTGCCTGGGGTACGAAGCGTGGTGGGATGTTATGGACTAATTGTCCCACATCGGTAATAAAAAGGACTAATGTAAGGTTTATAGGCTTATGGGATTACTCTTTAAGCTAGCTTTTGGGGTTGGTTCTCCCATAAAACCTATAACAATTCACTGATAATAAGAATTTAAGAAAAACTGCAGAAGAAGGGAAGAAGACAGGAGAAAGTAGGTTTGATAATACCAATCCCAAAATATTCATCCTCTAGCAACCTTTAAATACAAAAGTTTATCCTAAATTTGTTGAACTCCCATAGCTAAAAAAAAGGTAAATAACGTTGGTGGGTATCCCACCTATAACTAGAAATAAAATGCAATAGAAAATCAAGCCATTACTCTTACAAAGCTGCTACACATTGAGGATGTAAGTTGTTGTCTATAATGTTTTGCATATTATTAGGAACAGGGAAGAAAAGCTGCTGAGATCAAGTCCAAAGACCAAGTCAGTTTAAGAAAGTAAGTGACCACGACCTTCACATGATGGCCATGTAAGGGATAGCTACAGGTTGCTCCTCTATCAGTCCATTCGCCCCGTAAAGTCCTTATCCTCAAGGACAAAAGTTAGGTAGGCCTTCAAAAAACGCATAAGATGCTCCCATGTTGCATTTGCTTTTGAGGCACCAATCCACTTTACAAGAACTTCAATAACTGGCCTATACTTCCCTCTTTGGAAAACACAATTTTCCAAAATCTTCTCAGGGGCTGGAAGAATTATGGAATCATCAATGACAAGCGGTAGAGTAGAAATGGGTGGTGGCTTATTGCCGAGGTGTTTTCTCAAGAGGTTGATATGAAAAACATTTTATATTTTGGCATCTTTAGGCAAACGAAGACTGTAAGCCACAGAACCTATCTTCTCCAGTATTTCAAAAGTCCCATAGAATTGAGGAGAGAGCTTAAGGGAGTTGCCAAAGGCAACAGAAGTCTGTTTGTAGGGCTGCAATTTCAAGTAAACAAAATCACCTACTTGGAAGTCCACCTGTCTTCTGTGTTTATCCGCTTGGAACTTCATTCACTCTTGTGATATCTGCAAGTTTGTCTTCAAATCATGAAGGATGATGGTGCGATCTTTGAGATATGCATCCACTGCAGCCACCTGCGTCGTGCCCAACATGTACTGGATTATTGTAGGTGGCGATTTCCCATACACTACTTCAAAAGGAGAGATTTTTGTAGCCGAATGTTTACTCGTATTATAACTCAATTCAGCCCAAGGCAGCCATTCACTCTATTTTTGAGGTTGTTCTCCTATGAAACATCACAAATATTGCTCCAAAATTATGTTAAGAACTTCTATCTGTCTATCAGTTTGTGGATGATAACTGAAGGTCAACTTGAGTTCTGTCCCCTACAATTTAAATAACTGAGACCAAAACAAACTTACAAAAACCTTGTCACGATCACTGATGATGGACAGTGGAATCACATGGAGTTTGACTACATGATTAATGAATTCTATGGCAACTGTTGTGGCCATATAAGGATGACGTAGAAGAATGAGATGGCAACACTTGGAGAGGCAATCAACAACCACCAGTATGACTGTGTAACCATAGGAAGGAGGTAGTCCCGCTATGAAATCCATCGATACATCTGTCCAAACTATTTCTGGAATTGGTAGAGGTTGCATGAGTCCTACAGGCTTCAAAGTCTCATATTTATTTTGTTGACAAATGACATAAGTCTTGATAAACTCTTTCACCATTCGATTAAGTCCAAGCCACTAAAAATTTTGGTGGATTTTTTATCAAGTCTTGTCATAATCAAAGTACCCTCCTATTGGTGAAGAATGACAGTCTTTCAGAATCGTAGGAATTAGAGAGCTATGAGGACTTAAGAGGATTTTTCTTTTCAAAAAATAAACACCATCCTTTACCTGGAAATCACGTTTAGTAGGCTGTTGTTGGAGAATATTTCCATAAAAAGAATCCTATTTTACTTTGTTTGTAACTTCTTCCACCAATCAGTTACAGTTAAGGATATTTCAGTCATCTAGAATTCTCCCAAACATTATAAGGCCTCAGAACCTTGATTTTCACGACCCCTCTGATATTCTATTTTATAATCGTATCCCATGAGTTTCGATAACCACCTCGCTTGAGCAGGAGTTGTGATTCGTTGCTTTAAAAGGAACATGAGACTTCTTTAATCCGTTCTGACAGTGAAGGGCCGGCTAAGAAGGTAAGGTCGCCACTTTTAAATTGCCTTCACTATCGCCAACATCTCCTTCTCATATATGGAGAAATTCAATGCTGCTCCCTTCAACGATTCACTGTAGTAGGCTATTGCTCTCTAATTCTGTGACAAGATGGCTCCTATCCCTGTACCACATACGTCACTTTCGACGACAAATTCTTGGGTGAAGTTTGGTAGCGCTAATATAGGAGGGGATGACAATGCTTCCTTGAGATTTTCAAACGCCTTTGCTGCTTCTGTATTCCAAGAGAACCCATTTTTAGTTAGTAAACGAGTGAGAGAGGCAACTATACTTCCAAAATTTTGGATGAATTTTCTGTAATAGTAGACAAGTCCGAGAAAGCCCCGCATGTTTTTTTGATTGGTGGGTTGTGGCCAATCCTTGACTGCTGCTATTTTCTTGGTATCAACCGCTACTCCTTGTCTTGAAATCAAATGGCCCAAATATTCCACCTCAATGAGTCCGAACTGGCATTTTGTCAACTTGGCAAATAATTGGTGAGTATTGAGAGTCTGTAGAACAACTTCTAGGTGCCTTACATGCTCTTGCCAATTCCTGCTATACACAAGAATGTCAACAAAAAATACAAGAATAAACTTTCTTAAATATGGTCAAAAAATCTCATTCACCAAAGCTTGGAAAGTGGCGGGGGCATTTGTGAGTCCGAAGGACATTACTACGAATTTGTAGTGTCCATGCGTTCTAAAGGTCATGTATATCTTCTTCTTTGACATGGATTTGATGGTAACTTGATCGCAAATCTAACTTAGAATAAACTTCAGTGCCATCCAATTCCTCCAAAAGTTTATCAATGACAGGAATCGGAAATTTTTCCTTCACCGTAATATCGTTCAAGGTCTTGTAATCAATACAAAATCTCCAACTTTCATCAGATTTTTTTACTAACCAAAAGGGAGATGAGAAGGGACTCCTACTAGGACGGATTAATCCTAATGAAAGCAATTCTTAGACCATTTTTTCAATCTCATTTTTTTGATAAAAAGGATAACGATATTGTCTTACTGGGATTAGTTTGCTATCAAGTTGAAGTGGAAGATGATGATCCTGTGCGCGGTGTGGCGGAAGAGTTATGGGTTGTGCAAATATGCGGCTGTATTTTATGAGAAGCTATTGAATCTCAGGATGAGATACAGTTATAGGGGCAGCTTCTGCGGCTTCAACCTGCAAAAGAAATGTAGGGCCATGTATCATATGGAGCTCCTTCTTTTGCAGTGGCTCTATTTCTTCCCTTCTGATGCCATAAAAAGTGTAAGGTTGGTCCCTTTTTTTAATTGTCATGGTGAGGGTGGTATAGTCGGTCTTTTTAGGTCCAAGAGTCGCCAACCATTGAACTCCTAAAACAATTGGGTACGACGCAACTAGAAGAACATAAAAATCTGCTATGGTGTGATATCTTTGAATAATCAAGGAGAGACTGAGACATCTTCCATGGCAAGTTATTTTTTCTTTGTTGGCAATGGTAATTTGAAGGGGTTGATCTTGTATCACGATTAAGCCACATGAATCCACCAAATTTTGATCCACGAAGTTATGGGTACTATCACTATCAATGAGAATTGCTACTTCTTGTCCCTTTATTCTTCCTTACAATCGCAAGGTCTGAGGGTGATTTGTTCCAGCCATTGCATGTAGTGATATGTCTGGTACTACTTCTGAAATACTAGTTCTGAAAATTCTGGCGGGTTGGTCTTGTAACATCCCGTTACCCATGTTAAGGCTAGAATAAATAATTATGAGAAATTTTTGTGAAATTAGGAAAATACACCTTATGCATAAGTTAATTGTGACATACACATTTATTTTGCACATTCATATGATTGT
>JAOTAY010000003.1:24182436-24229084 GCA_025629805.1 Erythroxylum baracoense | reverse complement strand
TGAATTTCCTAGGATTGATTTGATTTGATTTGTTAAGCTTCCAATTATTGAACTGTTGTGATTTGTTTATGAATTCCGGACTTAAAGTCTGAGGAGTTAATATTTGGGAATGTATTAGAAATGTTCTGATTGCTGTGAGATTCTGAATGATAATTGTATTATGTGATTTGTTTATGAATTTCGGACTTACAGTCTGAGGACTTAATATTGGGGAATGTATTAGAAGTGATCTGATTGCTGTGAGATTCTAAATGATAATTGTATTATGTGATTTGTTTATGAATTCAGGTCTTAAAGTCCAAGGAGTTAATATTTGGGAATGTATTGGAAGTGTTCTGATTACTATGAGACTCTGAATGATAATTGTATTCTGTGATTTGTTTATGAATTCCGGGCTTAAAGTCCGAGGAGTTAATATTTGGGGATGTATTGGAAGTGTTCTGATTGCTGCAAGATTTTGAATGATATTTGTATCATATGTGACTATTGTACATGGCATATTCTGTATTTGATGCATCTTATAAATGCATGCTCAAATAAAGGCGTTGTGACCGGAGTAGCTAGTGTGAAAGCGCTTGCACGTGGAGCTTTGCTCCTTGATTTCAGTTTCTACACATAGAGCTATGCTCCATGACTCTGTTCTGATTGAGTCCAAAGGGCTAGTATCTGTATATGTATGTGATCGGCACTCAATCACAACAATATTAACGAATCTGGAGTCTCATATGCATTTGTATTTGTTTATATATGATCTGATTTGCAATGATTAAATGATGTGCCATGACAGTGTGAGTATTTGGAATATACATGTTCTATATGAATAATTGCAAAATATGTTATTTGTGAATGTGAATCCAGTGAAATCATCAATGATGGTTCACTCATTGAGTTCGCAAAACTCATAAAAATTGCAATGTGATTTTTTAAGTACAAGACAGGAGACTTAGTGTTTATTCTAGATTAGAAGAACGTTTTGGACTAAGTTATGGCTCAGAGGTCTATCAGCTGACGTCAAAGAGTTATAGCTTTTATTGTATGGTTTTTGTTAGAACTTGTATGAGGTTTTGTAAATATTTGTCTAATGGAAATAGTATAAACTTTGTGAACGAATACAATCAATGGTTTTAAAATTTCTTGACTTTTAAATGATGTTAGTTGATGCCATGTGTAAGTTGGATTTGTTTTTGCTCTAACATACCATTATCATAGGTTGTGTACCTGAATGTTGGGGTATGTACCCTATGGTAGTGGGATGTTGCAATGAAATTTGGGGTTGATGGGAAATCTAAAAAATTCCTGTGATTCCCAAGGTGAGTTCTTTATGGAATTTTGACTAATGGCTTGTGGGTGTCCATTGGAAATCTGAAAAGGCTACATTTAGTCTTATTTTTGTTAAACATATGATTATTATGATTGATTTTTTAAATATGGTTTGTAGGTTCAAAGTGTTCGATGATATTACTAACTAAGAATTTTGCTCGGCACCAACACCTCCAACGACTTTCCTAACTTCCTCATACTTGTCGATGTTGTGCTTCCCGTCGGTGCTATGGAATTTGGGGTTGACGGGAAATTAGAAAATTCTGTGATTCCCAAAGTGAGTTCATTGTGGAATTTCAAGAGGCATGTGGGTGTCCATTGAAATCTGAAAATGCTACTTTTGGTTTTAGTGTTGTTAAACATGTGATTATTATGATTGATTTTCTTAATATGCTTTGCGGGTTCGAAGTGTTCGATGATATTACTAGCTGAGAAAATGCCACATTTTGTCTAACTTTTAGAAAGATTATTACTTGGTTATTTGGAATGCTAATTGAAAAGGGTTTGATTTTTTTCTAGGTAGAGATAACTCGAAGGATACGGGTTGATGGAGAGGTGAATAAGGCACGGTGTATGCCGTTGAACCCATCAATTATTGGTGCAAAGATTAGTGATTGTAATAAATATAATTATCCAGATATTAAAATTTTCAATTTTATATATTGGAAATTAAAATTTTGTACATTTTAGTGATTTATATATATTTATATATATACTAATAATTCTTATTTGCTTGTGTGACAATATCTGGGCATTAAAAATCTGTCTCATTTGTGAAAACTTCTATTCTATGGCCACCCAAGCAAAATTTTTTATCAATTAAACAATTAAATTGTTTAATTTAATAATATTATTTGCTACAAACACAAACACATTAGTGATAAATTTATTGTAACATATAATTTTTATTTAGTGATAACATTATTGTAAAATATAACTTTCATACTTGTGACGAAATTGTTAGACAATATGGTCACTTATGTAAATTTCTTTGACCACTAATGGAATTCTTGAATTGATAGTTTTATTTGTGACAATAATAAACACATTAGTTACAATATTTTTGTAAGAACAAAGTTTCTTTTTTGTGACAAAATGGTATTGACACTTTTTCCTTAAAATATTAGTGACAAGAAGTAATAGACGCTAATAAAAAAAACATGAGTGACAAATATTTGGTTACTATTTTTAATTATTTTAGTGGTGATAATGTTGTGACAATAAAATGAAGTACTGTTACGATTTTATTTGTCACTACTTTACATTATTTGTATAGACAAACTTGTTATAAAAATGTAAAGTTATTGTGACCGTATATTTTGTCACAAATTCCATAGTTTTTGGTGTTAGTATTTTTGTCAAAATATGTAAAGTTATTGTAACCATATATTTTTGTTACACATTTCATAATTTTAGTATCAGTACTATTGTCACAAAAGTGTTGCATAATTGTGATCATTTTTCTAAATTGGTCATTATTGTATTAATGATAGAGGTATTTGTTACGGGATGTGACGATTTTAAAAATTGGAGCTTTTAGTGATAACTTTTCTTTCACTAAAAATACAATTTCTTATAACGATGGATATTTGTTGTTGGATAATTAGAATTATACTTTTTTTTATTTAGCTAGAATTTGAAGATTATGAGAGTGGTTTTATCAACAATAGGTTTGAAACTTAAAGATAGTTGAATTTATGACTTACGAGTGTTATCTTTTTAAAGACGATCATAACTTATGAAATTTTGGATTAATTATTGACAGAAATATTATTCATTATTAGATAAAAGTTAGTAGTAAAATTGATCTTAAGATGTCATACCGATTATTCAAATTATTTGTTAAAATCTAAATTATTTAATTTGTGACTCAACTTAGGGGTGTAAATAAGTTAGTTAATTTATATATGTTTAGTCGATATAATTTCAAAAATGAAAAAAAGAAAAGAAATTACTTGAGCTTTTGTTTATAGACTTTATTAATCTAATTATCGGTAACATTAATTATATTTGATTGCTTTATGTTGACATCAATACATCGGTAACATATATTGTATAATAATCTTTTACTTTTGGGTTAGCAAGTTTGACATTCAACATTATTTGATATAATTTTGAACAACTAGTACTCTATTTATGGTATGTTTAAACTAGTAATAGAAATTTAGGAATACTTAGTACTTATTTAAAATAATTTTGAATTAGTACTCATTAAAAATAATTTTAGATTAAGTTATTTTATATTTTTAAGTAAATTATAATTTAAATTTAGAAGGCTATCTAATTTTATAATATAGGATAACATTATAAACTATAATGAATCAAATATTTAAAGTTTCAATTTATTTATAGTAAATATATTAATTAATTATTATTATTATTGATATAAAAATCTATATGGATTATAAAAATCAAGTATCAAATAAATAAAAATCTCATTTAGAACGACTTTTTTTCCCTTCCCCCTGTTCTTTCTCCTCATCAATTACGCACCATTGAATCCTTTTGGCTCACCGCCGTCGTCACATGCATCGATTATCCTTTCTTGACGACCCGACAAAACTAGTCTCTGTTCTCTGTGTCTATTGCTGCCAAATCCGTTTTGTTTCGATTCCTAAGGAGGTTTAACAACTTATGACGACTAGGAACATGAGGTTGATACTCTCCCATTATTTAATTTCTTGGTTTCTCATTCGAGTCACCATGTTCTTCTTGATTTTGTTTTGGCTTTTGCTTTTGTTCTCTCTCTTGCCTTCCATCGACTTTCTTCAGCTCACCTTCTCTTGCGTTTTTTTTCCCCAACAAGCTCAAATGCAAGTATAGTGTGTCTCAGCCTTTATCCAATTAGGTCAAGTTCAGTTTCAAAGAAGAGGGTTGATTCTGGGTATAAAATTCAGATTTATAGCAACAGGAACAAGTCTGAGGGTGGTGGGGCTACTGTATCTGAATGCCGAATGGTCTGGGTCCTCACCTCCTGTGAAAGTTTGACGTTAAATTTCGTTCCACTGACCTCTTTCAGTTTTGTACCGTTATTTGTCGGTATGGTACGAAATTCTTAACATTATTTTTATCCGAACTTTGATTAACGATTGAACTTGACGTGGGTTCATCAAGTACGTTCATTATGGACTATCAAAATCTCCTTGTTTTTCAAGTTATTTTCAATCGTGGCCTTTAAGCTTTGTACATCACATCTAGATCGTTCATTCGACCATATAAATAGTCTTAGTTTATTAATGGGTATAGGAAGGAACACACAATCCTCTAAAATAGTCTCGATTGCCAAAAACGGTGTTGTGCCTATCAATCATCAAACCAAACATTTCTTAGCTTAAGAAGCAGACATTGGGTAAGATTAGTCTCGGTCTCTTTTGATTCCCATACATGGTCCTTGTTAGTGATTTAATGGGTATAGGTAGGAATACGCAAAATTTTGTTGTTGCAAAGGTATTCGTTTAGCTTATAAGTTGAAACTAGTTGATGGTTGATGACTTGATATAATTTCGGGTGCATTTTTCAGATTCTAATGAATAACAAGAGTGCCGATTTTGATGAGTTAGATAAAGTCTTGGAACATGCATTTGATATGGATAATGATGATGAAGAAGAAGATAATGATGATAAGGAAGATGATGACGGTGATGAAGAAGAAAACGACAATGAAGGCGAAGAAGATGAGGGAAAACATCCCTTAAAATCAGATGAAGTGGATGTTTCAGGTGTCCAACTTTATCAACAAGTCAATCACCTTGAGTATCAAGCTCTTGCAGATAAAAAGCGTAAAGCGCTTTCTGATACTAATGTGTTAGTAACCTTCCTTTTTCTACAAACTTGGTCTTCTTTTATGTCTTGTTTCTATTATTTTGTTTTCATTATTTTCTCTCTATTGCGGAAACTACAGATAAGAAAGGTAGACTTCTTTTTTTTTAACTGAGTTGTTGGGTTAAAATGCATATTAACTCAAAAAACTGTGGAGTTCAATGTGTGATGTTCATTCTATGGTTGTTAGATCCTATGTGCTTTCTATAAATGAGTGATTTTAGTTCTTGCTCTTTAATGTTTCTTTTGGAATAGTGAAGAACCAGGCAAGAGAGCTAGACAAGATAACATCTCTGGTGCTAGCTTTGATGAAATAATGGAGGCCATGAATTATGGTATTAGACGAAAATCGCATCAGGTATGTTGATGGTATCATTGTCATGTGTTTGCATGCATCTTCAAAATGGTGAAAAGTCAGTAGAGGTTCCACCCGTTACCTCCTGCACTAGGGCCTCATAAATCGATAGTCTTACTAGTTATATACTATGGAAAGGGCAATTCTATCATTTGTGCTCTTTTTTTCCCCTCCCTCTCTATCATCTTCTAATATGAGTTTGCTTTTCCATTCAATATTAGGAAACTAAGTTAAGTTGGTGAGATGCTCCTACTTACAATTGACTTGAGAAAAAAATTATGTTCCTTGATTATGTAGCATGATTTAAATAAATAGATTTGATCAAAGCGAGGGCAATGGCTTTCAGATTATGCATTTCTATATTGCTACATGCCAATCTGTTACTTAGTTGTTATTGCTACATGTTTAGTTCATTCCTCTACATACTTTTCTCTTTGCAGTCTAAGAAAAGAGGTAGGCGGAAGGGATCAAAAAACAAACATAGCCCAGAAATTACGCGGATGCTAGGAGATGCAGTTGTTCATCATGTACATGGCCGTTATGAAGAAGTATAACCTTTCATTAAGTTTCTATGTTCCTTGTTTTGGTTGTTAAGTTTTATTTGGCGATTATATTTCATGCAAGCAACTTTGCCTGCACATGGGAGTACCTATAAAATTGAAGTCTTCTAAAGGTCATCAACCATTTGATTGAAGAGTTAAATCATTATGATGATAGGTATGAGGTGATCATGCCGTGTGAATTTGTACATGTCTTTTTCTTTGGGTAAGCAGAGGAGATCTCAATAGATATTTGAAAGAGGAAAGATAATTGTATATGCTAAATGATGAGTGAAGAGTTGGTGCAGACGGTTGCAAGGGTTCTCCAAACCCATTTCTGACCTGGAACTTCTGTTCTTTTTATTCTGTAAAATGGAAAAGCACACAAAATCAGACTTAAGTTGCAGCACTCAAGAAAGATCCATAATAAAAATGGAAATTAGGAACTTCCTTGTCATTCATAAACTTCTTTTAGAAATAGAATCCATTTTGTGAGGTTCAAAATTGAAACTTTTATCAAATTAAACAAAGTCACTTGCTATCTACAAGTCTAAATTCATTTTAAAAGATATATTTACGTGGTGTGGTTTCAGAGAAACAATGCTTACTGCTTAACATTTTTTGGACTGAATAAAGTATAAGCATGCATTAACTTGCAGTAATGATGTCAACTGGCTTTTGACGGAAAGGAGGAGAACTTAATTGTTTCCATTGTAGTTTGATTTTTACTTCTAACAAGCTTTCTGAAACAAAGACTCTATCTATAAAGTTCCCATGGGACATAACCAGGAGGGCCTTGGTGCAAATACAAGTTATAAACCTGCAGTACTTTCAAAACCTCAATATATGGGTTGTTGGTTATGTGCATATATTAATAATGCGTGCTTTCTTTAGAGATGCTTTATGTTGAGTGATTTTAGCATTTCGAACTAAATTCAACTATTCGATACTATTTGGAGCTTTGGCATAGACTTCATGTGTTTAAGATTTATTAGGAACTTTGTATCTTCAACAATTACTTTATTTCACTTTTTAGAGGGACATGATGCAGATTCTTAACATCTGTAGCTGTGCAATATAAATGGCATCTTTTCCTTGTTGTTTTTCAGTCAACGTTGGTGATTATTTGGTTTGTTTGATGGTATGGCACATATTTTATGTGTGGAACTTTAATTTGTAAGGGGTTCGGAATATGTTTTCCTCACCTTATTGTAGGCTTTGAACATTACATTTAATGCTTGAACTAGATTTAGAAGCTTCAAATTCGGTTAAAAATTTCTTAGTTCATTTGGTGATGCAACATTGATTGTGTTGCAGTCCATATCGGTTTTAAAAGAAGTTGTTAGATTAGCACCTCAAGTTCATGAAGCATACCACACCCTTGGACTTGTCCATAAGGCACTTGGAAATACTGAAAAAGCTATGGGATTCTATGCGATTGCAGCACGTCTTAAGCCAAAAGATTCTTCTTTATGGGGAGTACTTTATACCTGGCACCTGTAAGTGTTTAAAGTTAACCAAACATGTGATAATGTACTTTTTCTAGTTTTATAGTACTTTTCCTTAATTAAATCTAAAATGAGATATGGCCTTAAACAATGTTAAATGGCATAGAAACTACAAAAATTTTCAATGTTCTTTCTTATAGTTTGGGCTGCTACAAAATACATCAGCAAGGTATAGCAGAATAGATGTTTACCAATCAACAACTCTCTCTCTCTCTCTTTCTCTATCTATCTATCTATCTATCTATCTGTCTGTCTGTCTGTCTGTCTATCTTTCCCCATCTCTTTTCCCTGAATAAATTTATTATGTTCCTGTACATACATGCACAAGAAAGAAAAACTTGCCTAGAAAAAAGAACTTATATATAGGCCTGGAAATAATGTTTTTAGACTTATTTTGCATCTTGGCACTTATGAAATGGTTGACAACTGCAGAGAACAAGGAGACCTAGCACGGGCTAGTATGTGCCTTTCTAAAGCAATTAGGGCAGATCCTAATGATATCGATCTCAGATATTCACATGCATCTCTCTATATTGAACTTGGAGATTATCAAAGAGCTGCCGAGTTATTTGATCAAATAGTAAAAATATGTCCTCAGGATGGTAAAGCGCTGAAGGCCGCTGCAGAGGTTTGTTTTTCCTAACTTTTTGCTTATGAAATGTTTCTTTTGATTCCTTATTTGTGATCTACAATCAATTGAATTATTCTCATTGTCAGCAGTCTTTGTGTTTCTCGTGCTCTTAGCAATTGGTTTTTCTTTTTCTTAGTTTTGAAATATGTGTAACCATGTTAGGTTTAACTGTGAAAGCCTAAAGTAGAATAGTTGTTAATGTCAAACAAATGGAAAGATGCTTCTTTGCTTAAAAGGTAAAACAACACAACATGTTGAGTATCGTATCTTGTTAACTTGCTTTAAATTGAGTACATTTTCCCTCCTTTCACAAACAAATTCATGGCTTGTTTGATCGGGAAAATTTGTTGAGCATACTAGTTTTCTGTTGAAACTAAATTAGTAATCTTATTGAAACTGTAAGTGGGAATTTGAGTGAATTAGGTTAATCTAAACCTCCCTAGTATTTATATGTTTGTGTGTGTGTGAGAGAGAGAGAGAGAGAGTGTACACTGGAGTACTATTGCATATGGATCCCTACATTAGCATTGTATAAGTCAACAGAAACCAATGTCTGGCTATTAAGCTCAGTTATATTTATTTTGATCGCAATACACAATATCTAATGGTTATCCATTATCATTCCTGCACATCTTTTTTGTTGATTTGTAGCCCACCTATTTATGAAGAGGTGAATGGGATTAAATGAATGCAACTTTCAGGTTAACATGGCATGTCATTGGTCATCTTTATTTAAATTATTTGTTTAAATTCAACTTAGGTGGACATTTGCTTCTAGGAGAGATAAGATAGACACAGTGGTTCCCCCATGAGATACTAGGCATATTAAAATATTTTCTTGAACACGTCACAATATGTGCACATAGTGCTTAGCTTAGTGTTTGTTTTATTAGGTTAAAATATGGAATTTTTGTATACTTGTTTGATTCATTTCATATCCTGATTCAAATGAAGAAAATTCGCCTGCTTAGGGAACTCATAACTATCTATTTGGGGCCTTAACTGCTGTCTCACAAGTTATTGTTGATTTTGTAAATATCAATAAAGTGAAAACAACATTGGGAATAGATTCTAGAATTGTTAAGTGATTGACATTTAATTTCAGATCTTTTCTTATTCTTTTCTTTTCCTTTTCCCGTGTGGTCCTTGGTTACAAGATATCTTGTGCTGGATCACTATGGTTACCATGACGCTTTCTTGTTATGATATTTCGAGTTAAAAATATTGAGTTGATATAGATTAACACAAGCAAGCACAGCAGGATAATAATTGATGTATATATTGTCGTACAATACAATAAAGGCAAAGATGTTGGTGGTTGGGGTAATTCCTTTTGTATATTGGGTAATTACTTTCTTCGTTTTTCCTCTCCTACTTCTGCTGTCCTAAATAATTTATGCATAAACTTCCCTCCTTTGATGCCCTTTAGATTGTCTTTCCTTTTTGTTTATATTTGTCCCCTGACAAAACAAAAAATGAAGCCTCCTATTTTTCCAGTAGTTGTACTTGTTGCTCTCATAGGAGCATTCTTTCTCTTAAAAGGAGGAAAGAAGCTTGCAAAATGAAAATGGACTTGTTGGAAATGATTCATTTACTTAGTCCAATGGGTATGAACATAAGCATCTAATGTATATGGTCGTTACTATATGTTTGTTGATTGATGGTTATTACCTGTCTCTGGGTGATATCTACAGTCATTGGCGATATTTAACTTTGGTAGTCCAGATTGCTATGTTGACTGTCAACAATTAGTTGATGTCTGACCAGTATGTATTTTGATGACTTGGGAGTGTGAAATAAAGGAGGATTAAGTTTCATCCATGACTTGTAAAAGGAAATTTCAAGTAAGTTCTGCAAAATAAATGATGACCGAATGTTGCTCTAATTTGCTTTATAAGGTTTTGCTTTACAAGGACAAAGGCCTAATCAATGAGTCAAGCCTCGCTTCCTCTCTCTTCTTTCCAAATTCTTGCTGCTCTTGTTAAAAAGTTTTATGTTCAATTGTTGCATTCCCTGGTGTGAAATATCTACTGTTTTTTTTAATTTATAATTTGGTTGATGATTACTTGATCTGGATTGTGCAACATCCTTATGAAGAATGCCTGTTAATTCTGCTTAGTGATCCTCACTGTGGAAAGCTTTTCCCTTAACTATCCTATTTTCTTCTTTCTTTTCAGCTTTACTTCCATACTGGTCAAATTGAACGGGGTCTTAACATTTTGGAGGACTATATCAAAGATCATCCAATGGAAGTTGATCTTACTGTGCTTGATTTACAAGCTTCTTTATTCATGGAAATTAATGCTTATAACAATGCTCTTCAACATATTGAACATGCTTGTTTGGTCTTCTACTCTGGAGAGGAACTCCCTTTGCAATTAAAAATCAAAGCAGGAATCTGCCATATTCACCTTGGGAATCTTGGAAAAGCAGAGGTTTGTTGCATCAGTTAGTGACCTTTCTAATCTTCACATTTATTCAAAACCAGAAAAGAAAGGAATTTGGTAATTTCTATCATTTTCCTATTCTTTGTAAGGAATAACTACATCAGACATTCTTATAACTATTAATGATACAATTAAAGAAGGCTAGCAACTCACAATTGCACAAATAAATTATATGTTTCTAGGTATCTAGGTCTATTATTGTCTTAACTGGCTTTATTTATTTTTGATAATTTATTGCACTGTGCATTTGATAACACTCATGACATTTTTCCGTCAGAAAGCAAAAATGTATTATAATTCTAATCTCATGAACTGCTATTGATTTTGAATCATTTGGAAGGAGTAGCTACATTTGACTTTCTTATAACTGTTCATGATATTATAGACCCTTATATACCATCAAAAGAAGGCATAGCAGTTATTGATTGTACAAACTTGTAAATTTCTTCAAAATTGTTTTTGTTCATTGAAATGATCTTATAGATTAAGTTTCTAGGTGCTAATTTTATTATTCCCTTAATCAACTTTATTTGTTTTTGATAATTTGTTTCTGCTGTACATTTGAGAGCACTTGAATCTTTTCTCTTTATATCAATAATAAAAAAACTATATACAATTCTCGTCTCATGCACTTCTCCTGTTGGGGTTTGAATCCTTATAGGATCAGTGTTTTCTTCATAGTGGTTAGACATTTGGACATTACACACAGTGGATGAGTTTATACTAACATTTATTTTCTTTTAATTGTGTGACAACTGAAAAGGTTCAGTAGAACTTGTAAAAGCATATGAAGTTTTGGCTGCTTTTAACATTTCTGTTGCTGAATCTTTTTGTATCATTTATAGATTCTATTGGGTGGTCTTCAGTTGGAGGCTGTCTCCAATCATTCTGATTTGATTACTGAGGTTGCTGATGCTTACATGAGTCTCAAATATTGCCATTCTGCGTTGAAATATTATCATATGTTGAAGCCACATGTTGGGGATAAGAAGGTATGTGCTTGAATATTTCTTTGATAGGACTTTTGTTATCAAACAAAGATTTTGGAGGACTCTGTTTTGTTTGTTTGTAACAGAGTGAATTTATCATATAGTTGTTTGTAACCTACTTTTGAACTGTGTTTCTATTGGTTCTTACTTACATTGGATTTTTGGTAGGAGTTAAAAGAAATGCAAAAGTTAATTCTTTTGAGTGTTATCTCTAATCACTGAAAAGAGGAGAATAATGTGATTGATGCACCTTTTGAGCCCATTTTAAACATGTAGATGCATTATTGCTAGCTGGCTCTTGTTTGTTACGTTGGCAATATTTCCACAGTGAAGTCTTGGGGGTATAAGTTATGTGCATTGGTTACTAGATGAAGCTGTAGCATTTCCCACTGGCTTCCATGTAATGATGCAAGTAAAACATCAATTCAGAACTATCTATTGGTATTGAAGAGTACAACCTAGCTAGAGATACTGCATCTTAAACTCTAGGCCCAAAGAACTTGATGTTTGAGATAGAAAATAGGAGAAACAAATGTTTCACTGCACTGTTTTATTAATAGTCTTGCAAGCCTATATATACAGAATTCCTACCCATATAAGAAAACCTTAAAAATACAAAATATGGTAACTTTAAATAGGCTGAGGTGCAACCATAAATATAGGTAGTAATACACCTATAAAATAAACAATCATACAGCTGTAAAACACTTGAAAGATTCATACAATATAGTTGTCAACAATCCCCCTCAAGGTGGTGCATAAATATCTTGCATGCCTGTCTTGCAAACGAACTCATGAAATGGTTTACTACCAAGCCCTTTGGTAAAATATCAGCTAGCTGACCTGCCGAAACCATATGAGAAATTGATGTGGGACTAGTAGAAGATATATCGAACTACTAGCTAGGACTCAAAATTTAAAAGTTCTAGTTGCTAGAATTTGAGTTTTATGTTTGGAATTTCAGCTTAGGTTGCTGGAGTTTCAAGTTTGGAATAGCTGGAATTTTAGGATTTGTATGAACGTGAATTGTATATATCTTTGTAAGAGTACAAGATGTACGGATTTATAGCTATTCAGCCACCTAAGGAACGAATCCTAGAAAATAAAGGTTAATTGACAACCATATATGAGCTACTCTAGGAAACTAAGTCACTCTAATTCTGGCTTAATTGATTACAATTAAATCACATGTTCAGTACCCTCCTCAAGCTGGCTTGAAGATGTCTTCCATAGCTAGCTTGTTGACTATAAGTTCAAACTGACCCTTGTGTAGTCCTTTGGTGAGTAATCGACTATTTGGTCTATAGTTGGTACATAAGGAACACAGATTAACCCACACAATTTTTTCTTTGATAAACTGCTTGTCAACCTGAATGTGCTTCGCTCTATCATGTTAATCAGGTTGTGAGCAATTGAGATGATGACCCTGTTATTGCGGTAGACCTTTATAGGAAGTGTCACTTGGATCTTTAGGTCTTCAAGTAGTCTTTTTATCCACATTACCTTGCAAATTCCATGAGCAAGAGACTTGAACTTTGTCTTGGCATTGCTTTAAGCCACAACATTATGTTTTTTGGTTTGCCATGTAGTAAGATTTCCTCCAATAAAGGTGCAGTAGCTTGAGGTTGATTGTTTGTCAATATTGCAACTAGCCATGTTTGCATATACATAGACTTTATCTGTACGTTGGTATGTTTCTGAAACATAAGTCCCTTTTTAGGAGCTCCTTTTAGGTATCTTAATATCCTATAAGCTGCATCAAAATGTACATGTCCAGATGAGTGCATATTGTGGAAAAGAAGGATGGAAGTTATATTCTGTAAGCTATATACCCTTGTTTATTTGCATAAGGTGTCTAGAGTAAAAAAAAGAAAAAATTGACCCAAATCCCTTAATCACAACCCTCTAGCAAGTCCTACAATTACAACCCTTAATTAAAGGAATAATAGAGGTTTGATTTGCATATTTACAACACTTTCTAACACTCCTCAAGTTGGTGAATATATATTATGCATTCCCAACTAGTAACAATGGATTGAAACATAAGGTTGCTCGATCATTGGGTAAGTATATCTAAAGTTGTGAGTTAAGTGTACATATAAGGTGTACAAATAAAACCACCATTCAACTTTTCTTTAATAAAGTGTTTATCCATCTCGATGTGTCTTCGATGATGTTGTATTAGATTGTGTGCAATGATTATCATAGATTTATTATCACAGTAAATTCTCATAGGACCGCCCCCATTAATCTTCAAATCTTTTAAGATAATGTTCAACCATAGCAGCTCACAAATTTCTTGTGCCATTGCTCGAAGTTCTGATTCAACACTTGACCTAGCCACCACATTTTGTTTTTTGCTCCTCCATGTAACTAAATTTCCACCAAATACAATGCCTAGAAGTGGATCTTCTATTAATCACTGAGTCAACATAATTAGCATCAGTGTATGCTTCGAGTATGACTTCGACATTCCTTTTGAACAAAATGCCTTCTCTTGGATACCCTTTAACATACGCAACACCCTACAAGTTACTTGCAAATAAACTTTTAATAATTTTGTGTATGAACTGGCTGATTACACTCATGGCATAGGCAATGTCAGGCCTAGTATAAGATAAGTAAATAAGTATTGCAACCAGTAGTTGATGCATTTCCTTGTCAAAACAACACCCACTTTTGCCTCTCCAAGTTCGTGATTGCTATCAATTGGTGTACATGCTGACTTTACAATATCCTTTAAAAGGTCATGGATGTACTTCTTGTTGAGAGATAAAATCCCCTTCTTTGAGTATGTGACTTCTATTCCTTACAAAATTTCAATCTCCCAAGTTCTTTTAACCTTTGATTGAGTATGCGACTTTTGTTCCTTGCTTTCTGGAGGCTATCTTAATCTTCAAATTGTATATGTGAGCAACATCTCTAAATTTAGTGTACATTTGTCTGACTGACTCCCAAATATCGTTGTGCAGTAGATAGGAAAATGTAGGGATTATTAATTTCAGGTAACATAGGTTTCATAACCATTCGATGATCATCGATGCCTCTTCATCCCAAGCATCAAAATTGGGTTCTCTTCTTTTTGGGCCTTTTCCTAAAGGATGGCTCATTTTCCTTTGGGACAATTTCAAATAGTTTTCTTTTTTTTAATTCAAATGGTATGCTACCTTGGTATGTTGTGATTCCCCAAGTTGATTGGTTTTTTTGACAAGTTGGATTATTGTTGAATGAGGGATCTCATTTGTTTCTAACATGGTGATTGAGGCTTGGAAAAAGAGGTTTGTTAATTAGGCAAAGTTCAAAACACAACAATGGCAATGACAGCCTTAGAAAGAAGTTGGCAATGAAAGCCAAGCTATGATTTTTCCCACGGATTGAGCCTAAAGCTTTGATAACATGTGGAAAATAAGGAAGGAAGTTTGTTTTTTGATATATTCTATAAGGTATACAACCTTGTTTATATACACAAGGTGTCTAAAGTGAAAAGGATAAGTTGAACCAAGCACCTTAGTCACAGACCTTGTAATAAATCCTACAATCATTGCCCGTAATTAAAGGAATGATAGAGGGTTGATGTGCATATATACAACACTTCCAAACACATATATTGGCTAATCATACTCGTAACGAAAGCGATATGAGGACAATTGTGACAGAAGTGAATAAATTTCCCCACTAGTCTTTAAAACTTCTCCCTGTCGACCACATCTTCAACTTTTGTAGAATCAAGTTTTAGATTGGCATCAAGAGGAGTTGGAATGGCTTCACAACCTTGGAGACCTATTTTTGTAAGAATATAAGAATATATTTCCTTTGGTTCGTCAACAAAAATACCTTCTTTGGATCTAACGAACTCCTAGGAATATATTTCCTTTGGTTCGTAAACAAAAATACCTTCTTTGGATCTAATGAACTCCATGACATGGAAATACTTTATTAATCCCAAATTCTTAATCTTAAAGTGTTGTGCCAACTTCTTTTTCAAGTTTGCTAGTTCGTCATCACGATTACCTATCGAGATTATATCATTCACATAGACAATGATAATAGATAGCTTACTTCCCTTATATCGCTTATAGAACATTGGGCGATCGACATGGATTTGATAATACCATAGGTTTTCATTGCTTTCCTAAAGCATTCAAACCATGCTCATAGAGATTGTTTAGACCATGTAAGGATTTTCCAAGTTTGTAGAATTTTATGACAACCATCTTTTCAAACCCTGGAGGTAGGCTTATAAGCACTTCTTCTTCTGTCTCCATTAAGAAAAGCTTTTTTTGACATCTAACTAGTGTAGGGGCTAGTTATAATTACTGGTGAGGACAATATACCCGGATGGAGTTGATTTTGACAATTGGAGTTGAAGTTTCTAATAATCATCCCATAAATTTGGATAAAACATGTTAAAGATAACCAGAAAATGTCAATTAAGGGCTTGATGCAATCCCAAGACCCTCATAGTCTTTATATAGTAGTAAGAACCATTTACATAAGCAAAGTTGATCTTAGGAATAAATAGAAAATCGTATAGATCTAACTTTTCCTAATATAAATCTAACTTAGAATTTTCCTAATACTCGTTCTCAAGATGGAGCATACATATCATAAGTTCCAACTTTGTTACGTATGGAATTCACTTGAGACAACCAGCCCTAAAAGCCCTAGTGAATAAATTAGCAAATTGGTCTTTTGACTTGACATATGGTGTCTTAACCAATCCCTCTTCAAGCTTTTCGCGAACAAAGTGACAATTAACTTTAACATGTTTGGTTCTCTCATGGAAGACTGGATTAGAGACAATATGCTTGATTATCATACATCAACTTCATTGAAGAGAAGTGCTCAAAACCAAGTTCCCTGAGAAGATGCCTTAACCCAATCAATTCACACGTATTATATGCCATGGCCTTATACTCGTACTTAGCAATAGAACATGCAACAACTGATTACTTTTTATTTTTCCATGACACCATGTTTCCACCCCTAAATACCTAATAGCTTGAAGTAGATTGTCAGTCATAAGAGCCTGCACAATATGCATTTGTATATCCCCGAATATTAGTATGGCCATGGTTCTGGTATAGAAGACCTTGCTCTGGTGAACCTTTTGAATATCTCAAAATCCTGAGATAAGGTAACAGACGGTTGTGAAGTTGTAGTCGAAAAATGTTCTTCAAGAGATGCCATATGAGTCGCGCGCAAATGGGGGATACTTATCCCAACAGGTCTTCTCATCATGTCCACCTCTTTCACAATGTGTGTAGTTAAGTTTTGAGCCTTTGCCACGTCCTCCTCTACCTCCACGACCATCGTGTCCTCCTTGGCTACTCTTAAGACCTCCTTTGGCATGTAAACTAGACTGTGCAACAAGTGTTGACCTATTAGAGTTGTTCTTGGCTGCATTGTCTTTATCCATATAACAAGAGAGTGTAAAATATACTTCAATTAAGGATGGAAGGTCTACTCCTCCCAGGATTTGTACTCGTACAAGTTCAAGCTCAAGTTTTAATCCTGCCAGAAAATTCATAGTCACCAAGTGCTCCCTTTGGATTTGCATCTCCTTAACATCAGATGTAATGGCTAGTAGAGAATTTAACTCCTCAAATGAACGTTTCGCTTTCTTAAACTATTCAATCAAAATTTCTTCGTATCTGGACTGAAATAAATTGACAGAGATATGATACATGCTAAGCATATTACTAGAATAAAGGAGCTTAGCATAGTCCCAAGCTTGCTCATAAGTACTAACATGGGAGAATAGGATTGAGATTTCATGCGCCATATAATCGAACAAGGATATGTAGTAATTTTGCATCATTAGCTAGCCAATTTTCTAATATTTTTTGATCAATTGGGGGATCAGATGTGAGGCGGGACAACTTTCTCTGACCTCTGAAGAACAATTCTACATTCTTAGAATAAAAAGAATAGTTGTTACCATCCAAACATTGTTTGGTGATTCGCTAATTGGAAGAACTCATTGTTGAGGCAGTTGCCAGTACACTTGTCAATGACTTATTGCTGGAGTCTAACGTCGTCCTGATATATTTGATGAATATATTGGCTAACAAATGCTGGTAACACTGCTAACAGAGTTCTGGAACATATGAACTACTGTACTAATCGCAAGATACGCTGGTTGGTCGGATTTGACATAAAACAAGACCAGAACCTCATTCATAATGAAAAGGTGAGCTGACCCATTAGATTGTTGTCATCATGGTCAACAGGTGGCACGGATACCCACACACCAGCGCGTGGACTATTTTCCGATGACACTGTCGGTAATTTGCTTGTTGTCAGCTGGTCCTGCCTGCTTCTATGTGTTTGGCTTGTGGTTTTGGTGGGTGGAGGTAAGAGTTTTGGACAGATCAGAAGATTTTAGGGTTTAATGGTAAGGAAGGTAAGAGTTTTAGGGTTTCAGGGGCAGAAAAGAATACCTAGAGTACTATAGATTGTTATTTTCTTTACTAAGGGCAAAAGGAGTATAGATAGAAGAAGTATCAAGAATACCTAGATTAGTTTCAAAATCAGTTGTTTAGGCAATCGATTGAGCCAATGCCAAAGGAAATAGTAGCCTTCTTGCCTTTTGATGATTATTCCTCTTTGAATAAGTGATAATCTCTTTATCATACTCCATAGGAACTATTGATAGTATTTCTTGCCCTGTCAAGAATTTAGTCGTGTTTGGCGAAATATACTCAGGTTCATTTGTCAGTATTTGTAATTTCTTCTTTTAAAAATTCTTTGGGAGATATGGGACTAGTAATTGAGTCAATAGTTTTAGGCAACATAATTACATTAAATTCTAGTCGTAGGCTCATAAACACTTCTTCTTGTAAGTATCTATTAAGAAAAGCATTTTTGACATCTATTTGGTGTAGGGACTAGTTATAATTAGCGGGTAAGGACAATAATGGCCGGATGGAGTTGTTTTTGGCAACTGGAGCGAAAGCAAAAGTTGACAGATCCACTTAGGCCAATCACATAGAGGATGTAAAAGTTGCACATATTGTGAATTTCAGATTTAGTTAGGCCTATTCTTAGAGCAACAAACAACCTATATATGCCTAGTACGGGTTTAGTTCTTATTTCACTCATTTTCTTGGAATGAAACTTGTAAGTGGTGTAAAAAGCTTTACGTGGCATTATGGTTCTGAAGTTGAATGGAGATATGGCTTTTCACATTCCTCTTACTCTTTTGAAGACTTTTCTCCGATTCTTATATAATTCCTGCATAATGGTAGTACCATAGTAAAACATATCTGCATAATGCCAGTGTTGATTTTATGCTTGCTCTCTCATGCATAATAATGATATTCAGACTTCATTCATTATTTTCATGTGCTCATGATGCCCTTTTAGGTGGGCTATATTCAATCAAGAATTGCTCAGTGCTACCTTTCCTTGGAAGAAAGAGAAAAGGCGATTATGTTCTTCTACAAAGGTGAAATGAATTCTTTTGTAATTTATGTAGTCAAGTGGAATGGGATTTGACATTCCAAATATTCAAATTTCCTTGTGCTGAAACACATTTAACAAAGAAAAATAATTTCATTGATGTACATGGGAGCTTACATTACTGTCTACTTTTCCCCTTGAACTTAAAAGCAGTTGTGCATCTGTCAATTTGAAAATCTATGATTCAACATTATAGCCAAGAAGAAAGATTCTTGAGACACTATTTTTCTTATTGCAAATATCGTTGGTAAAATATATATTAAGAACTTTGTTAAACTTGTAGATTCTAGTTCATTGGTTTTTGTTGGTCCAAACAAGGTTTTCCAACCTAGATGGTTACATTCTTACAAGGTAGTTGAGGCACTCACCTTGATGCTAAGGTGAGAATTTCAGTTTTTCTTAGGTGCTAGATGGCGTATTCAATTTTTCCTAGGCGCTTTAATACCTTTGACCTCTAGAAATGTGCTTCCAAACAAGTGCCTAACTAAGTTTATTCTTGTCTGTTGCTTTATATCCCTTCTTATATTTCGTTAGTGTTTGTTTTGTATATTTTCCGTATTTTCAAAGCTTTATCCTTTTGGTTTCTAAGAGTCAGCAGTCTTTTAGCTTTTTAGCTGCTTACTCTAAAGTTTTGTTACCTTGAAATAATCGCCAAATGCACAACATTAATTAGTGAATGCTAATTTAGAAATTTAACGAAGAACATATAGTATTTCAATAACAGTAGAGTTCCTTTTGTCGCAAAGGTATCTATAATTCTTTTGGGCTCCTTATTCTCCTCCTCTTGTGTCCTATGACTCTAGCCAGTTTCCTATGCTACAATATAACAAGCTAAAAAGTCTATTAATGTGTCCTTCACC
This sequence comes from Erythroxylum baracoense, assembly GCA_025629805.1. NCBI lineage: Eukaryota > Viridiplantae > Streptophyta > Magnoliopsida > Malpighiales > Erythroxylaceae > Erythroxylum > Erythroxylum baracoense. The sequence goes on along the minus strand of JAOTAY010000003.1, from coordinate 24,209,152 downwards.
TCTAACTAGTGTTTGAAGACTCCAACCAATCATGTTTTATATGGCTTATATATTTTTTAAATAATATTTCAAAAGGATACTACATTGCTTCTATATGTATGTATTAGACTTATTATAAGAGAAACTTCTCGGGAATAAAGTTGATGAATTTTAAATACTTATATTAAACTTGTGGGAGAGAACAACTGCTTATTTGAACATCTTGAAAGGTACAGGAGAATAGTTGGTAACTCAGTTACCTTGGAATTATTAGGCTTGATATATCTTTAGTAGTGTAGTAAGTCAGTTGTATCTTTTAGACTTGCAAGCAATGTTTTGAGTTTTAGAAATTTGAATAAAGCACTTGGTTCAGGTTTGTTTTACAGTGATGGACATAATTTGTATTGATAACTACTCCGATATGGATTACATTGGATCTTTAGTTCAACTAGAGATTATGTGTATTTACAGGAGGTAACTTGTGTGAAGATTAGGAAAATATCTACTGTTGGTGCAATATCTATTTTATTTAGGCTCATTTTCATATATTTATGTGGCAGTTTTAGTAGATTCATTGGAAATCCCTTTTGTTAGTCAATTTCTAGTGTTAAGAGTATGGTTTCAATTAGACCCTGTATATGATAGATAAATGAGTATCCTAATAACTTGTTCGTACATCTCTGGAATAATTATTGAATCTTCAATAGCTTCACTAAGTTCATACATCTCTCCCCTGAAAATACTTAATCTCCCTAGATCCTTATGTTTCCAATTCTCTAACTAAAACACTCCTTTATTGCCTATTTCTCATAATTACTCACTTCATAATCTCCCTAGATATTCCTGTTCCTTTTATATGGGGTAAATGAATGAATCATATGGTCTGTAGCACCAAAACTTATGGCTCAAGTATTGCTTAAGAGAGCTAATGAACTCGAATCTGATGGATTATCAAACTCAGTCAACTGATTTCTTAGTTTGCCAGTTTATTCTCTGTTGCAACTTCCTAGTTCTTGAAATTTTTTCTTTATTGCAATGTGTTCCATGAACCAAACAAGAAATCTTCTGCTGGTTTCTCTTATTGCTCCGCTGTTAGCTTGAAAGTGTTCCATGCAGTTTCGAACATCGTTCGTTAGTATCTCGACTTCTAGCAAAATATAAATGAAAGAACCTCCTTACCTTCTCTACTTTGTTCTACTCTGGCAATTCAGCTTTTCCATAATCCTGGTTTAGAAGGTTTAGCTGACATTTGTTGGGTGGTTTCTGCAATGGTGTTTAATGCTGAATTTTCCACAGTTTTTGGGTTTAAACATCACATTCTGCCCACTATCTTCAGTCCTATCAAGTGAAATTATTTCATCAGCAAGGGGATTTCTTTCTTTTCCAAAATCTGCCCCTTGATTTGATGAAATTCAGGATTCAAGCTGCAAGAAAATCATACACCTGATCCTTTTGAGCAAAATCTTTTTTATTTATAGAATAATAATGACTACACTGCAAATCAACAGTACTATAGTAATCTAATGCATATTTTTGGATTTTACCTCCTTGCCTTTCTACTCTGGCATTAGAAATGGATTTTGCTATATGTTAGTTGATATACATGTTACACCTTGCCCAACTTAAATGTATCTTTAGAAAGTATAGGAGGTATTCACCAACAAATTTAATTGATTAAAGTTCTGCAGATTTTAATTCTAAGAATCTTTCAAGAAAAGTTGGTTTTATGATGGACAGGAAAAAAAATTTCACCTAGTTTAGTGCTAAGCCATTGAAGATTAATTGCAAAATCTTTCATACTAAGTTTGCTGGCATAGTTTATTTGTATTCCTATATAATGAAGCCAGAGCTTCCTTTCTATATTGAGTTTAGACGGTTTGATTCTTGCATCTAAAAAAAAATCTTTGTAACTTGTTTCTCTTGCCTTCAGCTTTGGATGGACTTGAAGATAGTGTTGATACCCGAGTGACATTGGCATCAATGATGCTTGAAGATGCTAAAGAAGAAGAAGCCATTTCTTTGCTGTCTCCTCCAGAAAATATGGGTAATACCTTATGATAAACTTTGCCCCCAGAAATTGATTTTACATACGTGTAAAACATGCTGAAGATATCTTCCTATTGTGCTACATACAGACCCTGTTGATTCTGGTTGTGAAAATCAGAAGCCATGGTGGCTTGATGGAAAAATTAAATTGAAGCTTTGTTATATATATCGAGCCAAAGGCATGCTTGAAGACTTTGTCAATACCATCTTCCCCTTGGTTCGTGAGTCACTTTTTGTCAAAACCATACGACCAAAGGTAATGATAAAGGAAATCCAAGGTTTGGAGCTTCCATAACATGTTCACTTTCTAATTTTTTAGTAAATATAATAGTCTCAGTTTCACTAGCTCACTTCCAAAAGGAATCTGAGATTTAATGTCATCATAATATAATTTAAGAAAAAGATCTAATTGACATGCTAATTTTGATTTTATTCCATTTGGTTGCTACTGTGATGAACATTTGCTATTTAAAAATCCTGATCCCATATTCCTCATAGTTTTTTCATGGAGGCTTTGGTAGACCTATATGTTGTATTTGTCCATTGCAGTTGCCTAATCATGATTTTTGTTCTGATTGATTCATGACTGATATCAGCTAAAGAAAAGGCTCACATTGAGCATTCTCCGAAAAAGAACCAAAATACTTGATATTGGAGAAGGTGTAGATGTATTTGGGGGAGTGAGACCATTGGCTTCTCGATCTGATTTGTGAGTAGCAAATTTTTCTGCATTTGTGCTTTGAAGTGTATTTCACAATTCATTAGCTTATGGTGAAAGAAAAAACAACTGACAGTATACAGAATTCTGTTATACTTTTTACCGATACGGACACATTTTTGGAAGAGAAGGAAACTTGCAAATTAGACTTGATAAAGTATATTGCTCTCCATATCATATTTTAGGGCTGGAGTTTGTATCTTTTCATTTTGAAAATCCAATTAGGATCAAGTAGATTTGAACCTTCACATTGGTGGAAAGCCAATCCTATTATGTATGGTCTTTATAGATCAAAAGCTGCCAGAGCAAGAAAGTTGCTTCAAAAGAAGGAAGAACAAAAAGCTGCAGCAAAAGCAGCTGGCATCGACTTCCACAGCGATGAATCTGATGATGACTGTTGGGTAAAGTTTAAATGAGTGTTTTTAAATTCTTGAGTTGGAGTACTGATAAAGTCCTTTGCATTAGGCCTGACTAGCCGTTTATCTTTTCTGGATCTTTTCCAGCAAGAAATGATCAGACTGCCTCCGCTGACAAATTTTCTAGAGAATGAAGAGCATCATGTTCTTATTATAGATGTTTGTACTCTCTCGCTTCTTTTTCTTGTATATGTTTAAGTAGATTGTATATGAAAATTCATGTCTGTATGGTCACACAAACACAAATTTATAAACTGTGTATGTGAATGATTTCTTGGGCATGTTCTAATAGTTTTAGCTTTTTATTTAAATGATTTCTTGACATGGTATTAGAGCTTTTATGACTAAGAGGTCTCAAGTTCAGGTCATAATATTGTTGTGTATGATCGATTTGTGATCTATCCAAACTCGTTATGGGGAGTGTGTTAAATTAGTAATCGGACCATTTTCCAAGTCTTACCCAACTGTTTAAGATTTATAAATGGATTCTTGACAACTAGAGTACAGTTTTTCCCTTTCTACAAAATTATTTAATGCTCATTTTTGCGTGCTTTTCATTTTTCATACACAGAACTTTCAAACTTTCTATTGGTATTGAACTATCTTACATTAAGTCCCACTTTCTAATAGTGTTTTTTAATATTATTTGTAGTTATGCAGAGCATTGCAATCTTTGCGGAAGTATTGGGAAGCCCTAGAGATTATAAGCCTCACTCGAAGATTGGTGAATGACAAATTGCCTGCTGAAAAGCTGGATGAACTTCAGTCTCTTGTAACCCGTAATCTTCAAACTTTTAAGATCATCATCATTTTTCAAGGCTGTCATAGTCTGCACTTCCCAAAGTCAACTTTCATTGCATGTTTCTGAAATTAAAATTATTTTCCTTCATGGAAATAATTTATGGAATTTTATATTTTTGCTGATGTGCAGTATCTTGTACATGTTTCTACAGAGATATCATACAACATCACTGATCCCAAGTATGGTTTCGATTGTGTACGATCTATTGTTGTTCAGCATCCATATAGTTTTTCTGCCTGGAACTGCTACTACAGGATAACGTCAAGGTGCTTTATACCCTTTTTCCTGCACAAGGTGTTTTATACTTTGTAGTGGTTTATACTGTCTTTTTGCATGTGGCTGAGGATCAAATATGGCAATTAGAAGAATGTTTTCATTTTTATGGCCTGTTATTTTGTTAGTTCATCGTGCTAAAGCACAGCTGCTACTTTTAAAACATTGGCCTTGGGAGTCAATCAATGAACGTATGTGAAGAAGGAAGTTTTTCAAGAATATAGCATATCTGGTTAAAATTAAGTCCTCATAGGAGTCATATCATGGCAAGCTACTATAGTCTGTCGTGTTAGGTTGTGCTGAAGTTGGATATTTGTAATGGCTATTTTGGATTAGGATATGGTTCCTTAAGCTTGCTTGTTTTTCAGTACAAGTAGCTAACAGATTTACTATGACTTTTTACTATCGCCTGATTGTTACTGAAGCTTTTTCTTCTGTTTAATACAAGGCTAATTTTGGTTGGTTAATCCGATCAGTTCATCGATGATCAACAAGTATGATGATTCTAATAATGATTTTGCATGTATATTATGTGTATCTGATTGGTGGCTTTAAAGACCGTGTAAATTGACTTGGATTGTTATAACAAAACATAAAATAGAAAAAAAATCTAAAAATTATAAAACAACAAACAAATAGGAAAAGCAAACACTGAATAATAAATAAGTAATAGGAAAGAGTCTTTTATAATTAGACTTCACATCATGTGATATCATATTATGTATCTTTGAAAAATAACTGTCCCTTACTCTATACTTGCTATTAGAGCAAATAGCTATTGGATCACTTCTCCATCAACTTTACTGTTGAAACATGATCATAGCTTTCAAGCTCTTTTTTTAGTCTTTAGTGTTGAAAAAACTTAGACCTTAATTGTCAAATATGTCGGGCTTCAATGCTTTACAAGAAACAGCCTTATTCCTGGTATCAACCTGACCTATTTGTCAAATGTATGTGAGTTTGTTTGCCATCATTTGTTTTGTTGTCATTGGCTTCTGCCACTGCTGATTCGTCCTTGTCATCAATGCTAATTAGAGGTTCATCAGCACTGTTTGAATTGAAACCGTAGTGGTCTTCATGCCAGCCCAATGTTGTCAGCCCTGACCAGGGATTCAGCGATGACCTTTACCAGTGCTAATTATCTTGAAACCCTAGCCCCACCTTGCTTTATTAATTGTATTGCAATGAGTCATATGTCACATAGTCCTCCTTAATAATTTACTTTGTAAACAAGATCAACCACCATAAAAGTTCCATTGCCAATGGTTTAAGTACTTTTTCAAGGGAGCATTCACCCTCAACTTCTTATTTGACCACAAATCTCATCTCTGTTCTCCAGCTTGTCGAAGACCTTACTTGTATGCTTAAGTGACCAAGCTTGGATCTCGAGAAACACCTATTGTTTTCTCAAGATGCCTCCTCAACTAACAGTTTTAAAATCTGGCTCCAACATTTGGATCATCTTTCTTTAAGTGACTTGAAGTATATTCTCTCCTTGTTTTTTGGTATCTTGCATAAAGATTTTGATTGTGAAGTATGTGAAATTGCTAAAAATTACTCAGCCCCTTTTTCCCATATTCATTAAAAACTTTACTCCCTGGGGTCTATCTGAAATCTCAAAGCTAAATGGAGCAAACTGTTCTATAACATTCTGTGATGATTAAACAATCGAGTACTTTAGCTTTTCTTGATGAAAGAAGAATCTGAAGTCCCCATTATTCTTTTAAATTTTCTTGGCAGAATTTGAATACAGTTTATAGTGTCATTAAATGTATCTAAATAGATGACCAAGCTGAATACTTCAATCACACTTAGTTTTTCGATCCAATGGGACCATCCAAGAGCTCATGTGTTGGTCCTATTCAGTAAAATGGAGTTGTAGAAAAGAATTGCTGTGTACTTGATGCAACTTGAGTCCTCTCGTTGCAAATTAATGTTCCTAAACACGTGTGAGAGGTTGTAGCTTTAATTGCTACTTAGTTTTTTGATCCAATGGGACCATTCAAGAGCTCATGTGTTGGTCCTATTCAGTAAAATGGAGTTGTAGAAAAGAATTGCTGTGTACTTGATGCAAATTGAGTCCTTTCGTTGCAAATTAGTGTTCCTAAACAGCTGTGAGAGGTTGTAGCTTTAATTGCCACACCTCATTAATTGTACCCCTTTTTGCATGCATACTTACTCATCTGATTGACAAATTGAGGTGGTCTTTTTTTCTCTTGGGTTCATTTGGTGGTTCTTTTAATTTTCAAAATCTTTGGTTGCATTCCTTGTGTTCAAATATGTCCTTGAGTTCAAAATATGCAAGTAGCAGAGTCAAAGTTGCTAGCTAGGCCAAATTCAACAACTTCAATGAGCTTTGGTTGAGGAAAATGAAAGGAATCAAAAAACGAGGTGGGGTCAAATGTAAATCCATGATTCAACCTTATCTTAAGTAATGAAAACTGAATCCTAATTATTTGCATTCAAATATTGCGAGTACCTTGATTTACCTAGGAATGGCAAACGTTTACTCAGACTGGACTCGCTGGGCTCTTTTGTTTATAATAAATTTTGGGCTTCGAGTTGGACTTGGACTCAGGTTCGGACTGCCCAGCTCGAAGCCTGAAATTTTCAAAGAAAGTGACTTTGTTTTTAATTTTTAAAAATTAAGAAAAATTTAATTAGGCTTGGACTAGAGTCCAAAACTTTGAGGCTGATTGGACTTTTGGCCAAACTCAGGCCTAACCACAAAATTTCAGACCAGGCTTAGGCCTAGGTGGACTCGAGCTCGGCTTGACCCATTGTCACCCCTCTTTATTGCATTGGAGAAAGGAATAATATCATGTACTCAATATTCTATCCCCCATGTCCCTTTCCATTATCTCTTCACAGTATACAATTTTCGTTTCAAATCTAGAATTTGTAACTATTTCAAGAACTATCCATGAAGTTTTAGAAGATGATAATTGGTCTCTTTCTATGATAGAGGAAATGCATTGCAAATGAAATTTTGGAAGTGGTTGACAGATTGAGAAGAAACGGGCTAGATGGGTTTATACCATCAAATCTAGTTGATGGTTATTGAAGGTATAAATAAAATTAGAGCAGTTACTAAAATTTGGCTTGTATGTGTAAGGTTGACAAAAAGAGAACTTTGCACCAATAGCGGAAGTCAAAACAACAACGGTTACGTTATCTTTGGCAGCTCACTTCATATGGGGGGTACAACAATTTGACGTGAAAAATGCTTGATGAAACCTTAGAAAAAAAGGTGTTCATGGAGGTATTAGAAGGTTTTTATGGCAAGTTTCAACAGGATAGAGTGTGCAACCTAAGAAAGTCACCTCAAATATAATTTGTAGATTCACAAAATTAATGGTTTGGATATAGAGTCAAAAAGATGTCACCCTCTTCATAAAGCACTTGATAGAATTCATAGGAGGAATTGAAGGCCGAATTAGTTGAGGAATTTGAAATAAAGGATCCTAGGTTAGCTCAAATACTTGTTTGGGATTGAAGTGACTTGACGGAGAGAAGGATGTTCATATCACATAGGAATTATGTACTTGAATTTATTAAAGAGATCAGGAAGCTAGTATGTGGGTTTGTCAATGTGCCAATTGCACAAAGCTACTAACTAGAAGGATAATGGAGAACCTTCACTGGGTTTGTCAATGTGCCAATTGCACAAAGCTACTGACTAGAAGGATAATGGAGAACATATTAATGAAGGTTGCTAGTAGAAATTAGTAAGATGTTTGATCTATTTGTCTCATAATAAAGACCAGATGTGGCATATGCAGTGAAAATATTCAGTTAATTGATGTACAATTTAAGATAGCACTTGCAGGAATAACATTGGTCATACAGTACCTCAAGATTAAACCAGGAGGAGTACTATTTAAAAGAATGAAGAACATAAATATAGAAGCTACCTTAATGCTTTCTACCCTTGATCTTTAATGAATTGAGGTTTACGAGTGGGTATTATATGCTACAGGGGGAAATCTCATTTTTTAGGAGAAATAAAAAATAAGTGGTAGGAACAGAGGAACTGACATAATTCATGAATTTATGAAATGCTATGGTTAACATACTTAGAGATCTAAGGATAAAATGAGTGGTGTTGGAGATATTGATATTTGTAGTTCTTTTTAATTTTGACATTGTTGAATATTCTAGATCTTGTACTATCTCCTTGTATGCTACATGAAGGTCATGTGTTGAACTACTATTGTAAATAGAGGGCTGAAATATGTGTAACTCAACATTATTTCCTACATTCTACAGGTTGTCTGTCTAATAATGTTGCAGTTCTGGTGTTCCGTAGGAGTGTAGTTCTTGGGTTATGGCGTGGATTTTTTTTCTTTTCTTGAAAAGCTTGAATACACCAGGCCTAAGTGAGATAATGCATTCTTAAGATCAACACAGAAGGCAGGAAAAGAAAATTGAATATTGGAGGCCAAGAGAACTATGCAACTCTCTTTTAGTCCTCAACTGATATAGTATCTTCTTTAATATAATTTGTTTTGTTATGGGCTTTCCTATCCAAGGGTCATATGAGACACGTGTCTGTCAGTCTATTGTTGATGTGTACCAGCGCCACTGTTGATTATGTGCTTACATTCAATATTTTTTTTACCTCATGCTCTGTGCTTATTAGTACATACAACTGCTTGCCTAGATATACTGGTTATCATGGTATATCCGTTATTTAGCACACTGAAAATTTTTTGCTTTGGTTTTCATCTCACGTCAACTACCCTGCATTGCACTTTTCCTTTGAAGTTGATCATGAAAAAAATTGAAAGCACTCATTTGATCAAATATTCTTCTGTCTAGTATATGTTAGGTTTTGGTAAAAATGGCAGGAACACTGAAGATGTTTGTTTATTCAAATTTTCTTTCATTAATTTCACTCATGCACTGGTGTTCATGTATACTTTTTCTAATGATATCATAGGTTGGGAAAGAGTTATTCGAAACATGCAAAATTTCTACGTTATATGCGAGCAAAACACAGTGAAAGTGCCCCGCCTCTAGTAATTTCTGGGCATCAATTTACGATGGGCAGCCACCATCAAGACGCTGCAAGAGAATACCTAGAAGCTTATAAATTATTGCCAGAAAGTCCTTTAATTAACCTTTGTGTTGGTAAGGTTTGCTCGTGTTTTTTTGTTTTCCCTTTCTTTGTTTGATAGATATTATGTCTAAAGTTATTGTATTTATAAGATCTGTTAGATGGTAATAATGTAGTTTATATAAAATTCTCTTTCTTCTTCTTTATCAGGAACTGCATTAATTAACTTGGCGCTTGGATTTCGACTTCAAAACAAGCATCAATGTGTTGCACAAGGCTTAGCATTCCTGTATAACAATCTACGACTTACTGCCAATAGTCAGGTTTGCAGCCATTGCTATACTTGTTTAGTTTCAGTTGATTGGATTACCCACTTTGACAACTTAACTTCTTTGTTGCTAAATTATTAGATTTTAGACCACATTATTATTAATGAATTTGCTTGAAGGACTTCCAATGTAGATATCAGTGAAAACTCGAAGATTCAATGATGAGTTGGTTTTTATATTTAAGGGAGTTTAGAGTTAAAATTGTAATTACAGTTATTGAAGTATCCAGCAGTTGTGCATATAGAACCACGGACTGGCAATGTTTTTATAGAATGGTAATTCACATATAATAGCACAAATTCTCTTGCAGGAGGCATTATATAATATCGCTCGTGCATACCATCATGTTGGACTCGTATCTATGGCAGTCTCATACTATCAGAAGGTGCTTGCCACTTGTGAGAAAGATTTCCCCGTTCCAAAACTTTTGGATGAGAGTACAAATCCGACAGAAAACCTTAAACCGGGGTATTGTGACCTGCGGAAAGAGGCAGCCCACAACTTGCACTTAATATACAAAAAAAGTGGAGCATTAGATCTTGCTAGGCAGGTCTTGAAAGATCACTGCTCATTCTGAAGAAATATCCTCACCGCTTACAGTACTGCTCATTCTGAACAATTATTTTAACCGCAATCATCGGTTTGTATCCATGAGACTTATAGATGACAATGGTTCAGGCTGGTCACGGGCTACAATTTTTTTCTCTTGCCCAAAGTCTGATCATTTTTTTAATAAAATAATCTCATTTTTGGTCAATTGATTCTTATGTTATTTTAACTCTGACCAATTCAGGTCGTTCAAGTCAGGCTGGGTTGACTTTTTATGAGTCCAAATTTGGTTCGAAACTTTGGCAATTCGGATTTAGAGGGTTGATTTTGAGCTTGGGCCAAATTATCATCCCTGATAAGACCTGGAGGGGCAGTCTATTTTGACTCTCAACAAATCATTCGCCAAGGTTTAAGGTTCTGATTGTAAATTTGATGATCAAGTAGTAGGGTCCATATTGTTGCTTAATAGATTTATGAACATTATGTTTTTATGTTATTGTTTTATGAGTTAAGTTTTATCTTTAATTATGAAATTGATAATTTTTCTTGAATTAATTAAAATGTTTGCATCTTTTCAAAAATAGTGAAACCATAGAGATGAACTATGATCGCATTTTTTTTTTATTTGAAAGGATTTGTCATGACAAAGTATATTTTCAGTTCACTTTCGTTACAATATCACTTAATGGATTAACTTTCCATATTTCTTTTCTCTTGCCTAATCATATTCTCGAACTATTGCATATTGTTTCTTTGTTTTAACATTTTCGCAGGAAGGAATTCCTAAAAACATAACATAGCATAGAGGTTAGACGAAATGAAAGGCTGAATATCTTCAAAATTTCCGAATCTTATGATTACTTTAAATAATAACCGTTAATAATTTGAGATTTGAGATTAGAGATTAGAGATTGGAGATGACATTCTTTTGCTTGGTACAACTTGAAATTAATGGGTCTGATTTGAGTTGGTCAAGTTTAGTTTTTTTTTTAATATAATTTTAAACTTTAAACAGTCTTTTTTAATTTTAAATTAAAAAAATTAGTTGGGTTTAGCTTGAGTTCTGAGCTTCGAGCCAGTTAAGCTTTTGAGTTTAAAAAATTTTAAGCATTGAGATTTGTAGTGTGAATGTTACTTTTAGAAAAGGAAATTTGAGTTTCACATCAAATGTGACAAGCTTAGAATCTCTCAACCCCACCACCCCATCCCCCCTGTGGTCCTCTTTTTTCACGATGATAAATAGATTAGTAATCTTGTGGCTTCACTTCACACATTTAAATAATTATTGTCAACAAATAGAAAAATCATTTGATTGTTTTAGGAGAAGCCAAACATTGCTATCTTGGCTTTGTAATGTTAAGCTCTCTTTACTTATCTAGGCTTGCTTATATCCACCGAGAGGTTGCATTACAACATTTTGAGCATATATTAGACACATTTATTTTGGCAAAAGTGTGTTCAATGGTATTTATGTTACAATTTTTAAATGGGAACTAACAAAGAAACGGATTGCTATGCACAATATACTAAACTATGTCCATTATTCTAATTTATAATTTTTAAAGCAATAAAGTCATTTTCTTTATGCAAGCTTCCTTGAGAATCTTAAAAAAACTCGTGCCTCTTAGTAGTATGTATCATCTTCTTTCTTCATTTCTCAGTGCTGTGCACAATCCATGACTAAACAACTTAAATTTCTCTTAATCCTTCGAACCCATTGTAATTTATGTGCATATATAGCAAATAGCTGAAAAACAGACATGGTAAACAAACAATGTCACTCCCTTCCTCCTGTTTATCTTTATGAATTTTATACGTTTATATTTTACGTCTCTAATCAACATGTTTAGAAATGCATTTAAGTATTGTTTTTTAAGGTGTTGAGTGTGTTCAAAATGAATAATTTGGCAAGGTATAAAGTAGGTGACAATGTGGTGTTGGTGGGTTGTGTATTTCATGGTATTAGGTAATAACCCTTAGCTTATAGAATGAAATAGTGACGATCTATTAAAAGATATACTTTGATTTTCACGGATGATATATCTAACTACAATATTTGGTTTAGTGTGGTTGGCATTTTTTTTTTTTAATTGTTAGAGTCCAGTGAATAAGGATAAAGTTGTAACTAAAGCACCATCTCCTCCGTAAAAACACAAGAAGAAGGTGATGAAGGCAAAAAGGAAGGCAATGGGAAATAATTTTATTAAAATTAATATGATGATGATGTGAACTTATTTTAATTTAAAACTTAAAAATGTAGGTAAGAGATGGAGTTGTTGTCTGTAGGAAACGTCAATGAAGTAAATGAGGACGTTAAAAATAAAGTATGAAAATTGAACCAAATTAAACTAAACTAATATAGCTTGGTGATTAATTATTATTGTTATTTGATTATAATTTCTTTTAGTAAGTATTTGAAGAGCTTTCAAATGCATTATTATTTGGAGAAGGTGTTATAATTGATGTAAAGCCTTAGTTTAGAGCAACTAAAGTGGTTCGATGATATGGGATTTGGTGACTTTGTGAGATGGAAAGGTTTAGGGGAAGGAGGGACGTTTATTACTGGTTGTATGGTTGATTTGAACCAGACGAACTAACACTAAGAATAAAAGACGATCAAATGGAGGAGAGTAGTGGCGATAGTGTTATATAGATTGGCAGTTCTAAGAGGACAAAATGAGTTCACATAAAAGTTTACGAGGTTAAGGTGATCAGGCTTTAGGATGAGTACAAAGTCAATGATCACCAAATCATGATCAAGTGCATGCTCAGTAAAGTAAAGAGTGCATCAATAGAGGAATGTTTATGGAGAAACTTCCTTCTATACAAGTTGGGGATTTTTATGTCCCAATGCCAATTATGATGTTAGCACGTAGTTGCCAAATATCATACTAATGTTAACAAATACAAGTAACTTGGTTAGGGATATTACATATTGAGCTATCTCTGCAAGCAAGCTTGTAAGTTCTAACAATCTATAAAGGTTAAAGGTATTGCACCTTGTATGGGTCGATATGTAGTTGTATTGATGGTGAGCCATATTGATGTACGTACAAGAGTGAATCTTGTCGATTGATATGTAAAATATAAATAGTATGTAATTAACTAAAACTACAAAAGAAGAAAAATTAGCCACATTGTAAAATATACATAATGTGTAATTAACTAAAACTACAAATGAAGGGAAATCAACAACATTGTAAGCTATACGTAATGTGTAATTAACTAAAACTTACTTGAATTATAATTTATTTATAGACATTTTATCTAGACCCATTATTCGTGAATTGAACATTGAAGTGAGGGAAGATGACAAAGATTAAAACTTGGGTTCGATTTCAACATTGACAAAGAGTTGGATGATGTCAAGGTCTCCAAACAGGAATACAATAAGTTGGAGTTAATATTGTTATATGGACAATTTATGGTAATATTTTAATGAAATTATTGTGAAGAGCTTAGTTGATTAATATTTTATATTATCTTAGATATGGAGGGTTTAGCACATCAAGGATCACCTGAAGAAGCATCATGGTGGCTGGGAAACAACAAAGATAATATGAAAGGTTTGTAGGAGACAAAAGATGTAAAGGTAATGAGTGAGTTACTTGTTGGGTTAGTATATTTTTTAACTATTTGGTTTGTATATGAATAGTTGTTAACAATTTAGTTTAAAGTTAGAGAAGAGAAGAAGTCTTAAGGCATGAGAAGGTACTAATAATGAAGAGTTATTAACAATCGAGATGCCAATGAAAAACAAAAGAAATGGAAGATGTCGTAAGGCGTCAAGATATGTCAGCGAGGGAGGAAGGTAAGGACAAGGATGTGTCCATAGAGTCAGGATCCTCTGTCCAATTTTTTGGTGTCTTATTTTGTCCCATAAATCTCAGTTATTTATTTATATGGGTTCCACGTAAGTCCCACATAAATAAATGCAAGACTCGTATAAATGAATGGTTGAAATTTATGGGGCAGAATAAGATACCATAAAATTGGACAAAGGATCCTGTCCTATGTCCACAAGTGCGTGGAGGCACTAACAACAAAGAAATTTAGTGAAACATCAATATGAGGCATGAGAAGACACTAATGATGGACTAAAAACGATGATGTCCTGAGGCATGATGGGACAACAACTAAGGAGAAGATGAAAGAGGAGAGTCTGAATCTTCTGTCTAATTTTATGATGTCTTATTCTGTTCCCTGAATCTCAGCCATTCATTTATGTACATGGGACAAAATAAGATACCATAAAAATTAGACAGAGGATCTTATCTCGAAAGAGGAAGGTTAAACAAATGGTATATATTTAAAAAGTCTTTGTTATTTAAAAAGCGGTCATCTTTTTCATTGATATTATTTTGTAATAATTAAAATGTAACAAATATTTAATTTATTATCATATAAGCTACTAAATGTATTGTTAGTTATTAATAAATATATAATGAATTAATAATTGCTATTTATTAACAATATGACTAAAATAAATAGTAAATCTTTTTTCAAGTATAAGTAATGATATATAATTATTATAAATCAATAAATTAATTCATTTCATAGATACCAATATTATAGTTTGTACTCTCAAGCACATACCTTCTTGCGAAGTAGGTATTTATGTTAAAAAATAGTCCTTCTTGTCCTTCGATAGTACTAACAATAAGAGATATATGTCTCTCCAAAATAACTATAGCTTTTTTATTTTCAAATATGAAAAAAATTTCGACAAAATTTTTTGCGTTACCATAATATGTTATTATTATATAAAGAATTATAAATATATGATAAGTAGAAAGTGCATTTAACATGAAATAATATGATAACATAAATAATATTTTAAACAATTGTTTTGTATTAAAATTTATTTATTTAAATATTGACTTGAAAAATTATATAAAAGATGGTGTTTAACTATGAAGGTATGATTTTTTTCAAAATTATATCTTTAGAAATACTAATGATTCTACTCTTAATTTAATATGGTGAACAAAATTTAAAGTTTTATATGTTCATTTTTTATGATTATGAAGTTGAAAATGATTATTTATTTTATGAGAATGAAAAAATTTTAATTTTTTATTGTTACAATTTAGAGTCATTAATTTACATCACTTTTATTTATACACATGCTTCATTTTTATTTTTTAGCCAAAGCTTTTTTAATTTTAAAACTAGGAAAAGTTAAATCTTTGTTATATATTATAAATTGAGTTAATTACAAAAAAACTCAAACTTTTGTAAATTTCAATTATATTCCGAATTTTAAAAAGTAATAATAAATTGCTTAAACTTTCAAATTTTTTCAATTTTAACCCGACGTTAGCATTTCCATTATCTTTGATGATGTGACAGTGCCACATGTGCAAGGACATTAATTAATCAAACATATCAGCAATGGTTAAGACTCAAAACTTTGATTAATTAAACTACGTCATTTAGTGACTTCAGTGACTTTAATAGACGATGTCGTTTTTTTTATTGACTTAACCCCCTTTCTTTTTCACAGCTCCTAACAGAGAAAAACTCATCTCTTTCGTCATCTTCATAGTCATCTTCTTCGTTCTGGCCATTTCACTAGTTGGAGCTATCAAGATAACGATAACAGTAAGTAGGATTATTAGAATCAAATGAAGCAAGTGTTGTGAAAATTGACCGGATTAAAGTAGATTTGCAACTAAACAGGACTGAAAAATAGTAATGAACACAAAGATTTTACGTGAAAAATTCCTAAATTTGGGTAAAAACCGCGAGCAAGGATAGAAGAATTTTACTACTGAAAAAAGTGGAGAATTACAAGGAGAAACTACACCCACAAAAATATACATAATATTTTTATGTCTCTCTCTTCTTTCTCTCTCACCTCATGTCTCTCTCTCCTTTTATTCTTGAGATTGGGATGCTCTCTATTTATTTATCTCCTGCCTATTTATAGGCAAGAGATTGAAGATATGGTTGGCCAATTTGGCCAACCATTCTTTTTCTTGTTAGGCATGTTAGGCACCGAAATTCGATGCCTAAGATGCCAAGCCTACTAAATTTGACAATTCTCCTACTTGAAAATTTGATTGAGAATTAATCATATCTTCACACAATTCTTTCTATCTTGCAGCTTCATGTTGTTTACATCTCTGTTAGGTTGCATGAGCATCGACACCATATAAACTTGTCAACGTTAATTGCTTTTGTCATAAAATCTGCTAGGTTATCCATTGTATGAATTTTCTGAATATCCACCATTCCTTCTTCCACTTTCTCACGAATGAAGTGATACTAAATTCGAATGTGTTTTGTCTTTGAATAAAATGCTGGATTCCTTGCAAAATGCAAAGCACTTTGGTTATCACAAAACAGAGTAATATTCTCTTGTTTATACCCAAGTTCTTCCAACAATATCTTCAATCACACTGCTTCTTTACTGGCTTGTGTAGCAGCTACATATTCTGCTTCTATTATTAACATAGCCACAACTGACTGCAGTTTTGAAATCCAGCTCATAGCTCCTCTAGATAGTGTAAACACATATCTTGTAGTGAATTTACTTTTATCAAGATCACTTGCATAATCATCATCAACATATTCTTTGACAGTAAAATCTGATCCTCCATAAGATAATGCAACATCTGAGGTTCCCTTGATATATTTGAGAATCCTCTTAACCGTATTCCAATGCTCTTGACCAGGATTCGCCATGTATCGACTAACTACTCCTACTGCATGTGCAATGTCTGATCTTATACAAATCATAGTAAACATTAAGCTTCTCACTGCTGATACATATGGTACTCGAGACATCTCCATCCTCTCTTTTTCATTGCTAGGACTCATACTTGAGGATAACTTGAAATTAACAGGAAGAGGGGTATAAATTGACTTACAATCTTGCATGTTGAATCGCCGCAAGATCTCCTTCAAATAACTCTTATGAGAAAGCCAAATCTTCTTATTATTTCTATCTCGGTGAATTTGCATCCCTAGAATCTTGTTTGCTGGTCTCAAGTCCTTCATTTCAAATTCCCTAACTAACTGTGCCTTTAATTCTTTGATATGATCATTGTTGGGGCCTACTACCAACATGTTGTCTACATACAACAACAAGACTATAAAATCATCTTTCTCAAACCTCTTGAAATATGCATAAGGGTCTGCATTCAGTTTGCTGTATCTAAGGCTTATGATGAAGGAATCAAATCTCTTATACCAACACCTCGGTGCCTGCTTTAAACCATACAGAGATTTGTTCAATCTGCAAACTAAGTTCTCTTTCCCTTTTTCTTCAAAACCTTCTGGCTGCAGAGTATAAATTTTTTCTTCAAGATCTCCCTGAAGAAATGCAGTTTTTACATCTAACTGCTCAAGATGTAAGTCAAATATAGTACACATTGCTAGAACTACTCGAATTGTAGTGAGTCGAACCACAAGAGAAAATATTTCATTAAAATCAATACCTTCTTTCTAAGCATATCCTTTTACCACCAATTTAGCACGATATCACTCCACTTGATCGTCACCACTCCGTTTGATCTTATAAATCCATTTATTGTCAATTAGCTTTCTTCCTTGTGGTAGTGAAACTAGCTCCCATATCTTATTCTTATGCAGAGCTTCAATTTCTTCCTGCATTACTGCCATCCACTGAGATGCATCTGAACTATTCATTGCTTCTTGAAGAGTTGATGGCTCTCCATCCTCAGTTATAAGACAATATGCAATATTGCTCTCCATAATATAATCTAAGTGCCAGCTCGGTGCTATTCTTGTGTGAGTTGAACTCCGAGTATCTGAAACATTAGATTCGATTAGTTCGTACTCCTCGTGCTCTGGTGCAACTTCAGAAGAATCATTTTGTTCAAATTTCCTTTCCACCTGTACTGTTGTAGTCTCTGGATTCTCTTGTACAGTGCCAACATTTTATGCTTGCTCTTGATCCTTATCTTCCATGAAGATAAAATCCCTGTTGATAACAATCTTGTAGGCAGTGGGATCCCACAGATGATACCCCTTTACTCCTTCAGCATATCCTAAGAAAATACATTTTCTGGATTTTGGATCCAACTTCGTAGTTTCTTGGGCATTGAACATCACATAAGCATGACTTCCAAATATATGGAGGTTAGAATAATCCATTGGTTTACCAGTCCATATCTCCATGGTGTCTTCAACTCAATTGCAGTTGATGGAGCTCGATTCATCATATAGCAGGTGATATTGAATACTTCTGCCCAGAATTTCTTATCTCAGCTTGTAATTCTCAACATCGCTCTTGTTCTTTCTAACAGAGTTCTATTCATCTACTCTGCTACTTTATTTTGTTGAGGAATGTATGCCGTAGTGAACTGCCTTTTGATGCCTTCTTGCTTGCAAAATTCATCAAATTCTTTACCAGTAGATTCTCCTCTATTATCTAACTGCAAACACTTGATCTTTTTACCAGATTCAAGTTCCACCAGTGCTTTGTAAAATTTGAAAATTAGAAACACATCTGCCTTCCTTTTGATAGGAAACACCCAACATCTCCTCGAATAATGATCAATGAATGATACAAAAAAAATTTCTCCTCCTAGGGACGTAACTGGTGCTTGCCATACATTAGAGTAAATTAATTCTATAATTTCTTTGCTTCTAAACTTTGATGTGTTGAACTCAATCGATGCTGCTTACTCACAATGCAATGCTCAGAGAAGGGTAGTGATACCTTTGTGAGACCTAGAAGTAGATTCTTCTCTGCAAGTATCTTCATTCCTTGTTCTGACATATATCTAAGCTTTTTATGCTACGTCATTTCTGATTTGTCATCTGGACTATTCATAGCAACGGATGCCTCTCATTCTTGCAAAGTTACTGTCTTTAGCATGTACAAATTTGCAGCAATCTTCTCTGCTTTCACAAATGCTAGCGCTCCTTTAATCACTTTCATGATCTTGTTTTGAATCTCAAATCTGAAACTGAGATCATCCAGTTGTCCTACAGACAATAAATTCTTCTTTAGGCCCTTCACATGTCACACTTTTTCAATAGTCTGAGTTATCCTATTATACATCTTTAGCTTGATGGTGTCAATACCAACGATCTTCAGAGCTTGATCATTACAACTATATACAGATCCTCCAAAGATAGATTCGTATTGATGGAACCAGTCTCTTCGAGAGGTCATATGAAAAGTAGCTGCTGAATTGAGAAGCCATACACAACAAATCTTCTCTTACCTCCAATAGTCGTTGTCACTTCACAGACCATTACACCTCCATCATCTGAAATAGTTGCCACATTTCCTTGAGGAATAGAATCTTTTTTATTTAGATTCTAATAATCCTTCTTCAGATGCCCTTTCTTGCCACAATTGTAGCACTTGAAATTCTTCTTACTCCTAGATTTTGATCTACCATGACTATGACTCCCACTTAGGCCACGTTTTATTGATTTTTCTCTCGTCACCGTAAAGGCCTCCGTTTACTGCGAATTTGCCAGCCTGTCTTCCTTACTTTTGCACCGACTCTCTTCTTCTAGAATAACAACTGCAATATTGTCGAAGACTAGAGTGTTTGTGTTATTTGTTAAATTAATGACGAGTTGATCATACAAATCTGGTAGACTTTGGAGTAAAAGTTCCGCACGTTCATTTATCTCTATCGTGTGCCCCAATGATGTGAGTTAGGAAAATATAGTATTTAAAGTATTTAAGTGCTCTGTCGCTGAAGTGGATTCTGCCATATGTAAAGTATATAGTTTCCTCTTTAGAAAAATTTTGTTGTGGAGTGATTTGGCCTCGTACAATTTTGTGAGGTGATCCCAAATATCTTTTGCAGTCTTCTCCTCCTCTATGCTTGATAACACTCCATCTGCTAGTACCAGATAAAGATTTGCAATAGTATTCCCGTTTATCTCATTCTACTTTTTATCTATGACTCCAGCTAGTCGTTCACTAATGGCTGTCAAACAATTATCTTTACTCAAGATAGCCTTCATCTTCAACTTCCACAATGAGAAATTACTCCTATTGAACTTTTCAATCTCAAATTTTGCTGCCATTGCTTCTATCACGAACAGAATTTAGCTCCCACTATTTCATGTAAATAGTACTTGTATGTATGAACAATACCCTTATATGTGAATAGTACTGTATGCGTGTATGAATAGTACACCATGTAGGTTCCTAGGAAAGAGAGGTGGGCCACAAACGGACACATTTAAGTACAAAGTCTTTCCTTAGCCAGAACTTTCCTAAACATGCACTTTTATACAACCACACCAAAGCTTGGCTCTGATACCACTTGTTGTGAAAATTGACCATATTAGAATAGGTTCGCAGCTAAATAAGACTGAATAATAGTAATGAACACACAATTTTATGTGGAAAACCCCTAATCTGGGTAAAACCTAAGGGCAAAGATAGAAGAATTTTACTACTGAAAAAATTGAAGAATTATAAGGAGAAAACTACATTAACAAAAATATACAGAATATTTTTATGTCTCTCTATTCTTTCTCTCTCACCTCACGTCTCTCTCTCTTTTTATTCTTGAGATTGGGATGCTCTCTATTTATTTATCTCCTGCCTATTTTTAGGCAGGAGATTGAAGATACGGTTGGCCAATTTGGTCAACCATTCTTTGATGCCTAACATGCCAAGCCTACTAAATTTGATAGCAAGTAAGGCTAAATTCGACATAGGAACTGACATTGATACAGGGCCATCACTTTCTTACTCAACAGTCTCATTGTACTCACTTGGCAGATCCTTGGCTGCAGTAGTCATTTTCTTCATCATCTTCAGCCTATTGAGATTGCACATGAGACACAGTTCCATTAGCATGTGGTGGCTGCCCGACCCTAGGGGCAGGTTCCAATAGTGAAGCAACACGCCCACATCCAGCTGGACGAGTAGGTAGGTTGGTAGAACCAGCAGATCTTCCCGATGAAGAATCAAGTTTAGGCTTAGAATGAGCCTCACTAGGTCTAACCTCCTTTTCAGCTTTGTTTCCAAGCTGTTTAATCGTAACATTTTTATTTTCAACAGTATCAACTTTTAAATCTGCATGCAGTGGTCTAGACTTGATATCCTCTACTGTGAGATTAGTTGCATCATTATGAATCTCCTTACATTTTTCCTCAGTAACTAGATTAGTTGCATCATTGTGAATCTCCTCACCTTTTTCTTCAACCACCACATTAGTTGCGTCAACATGGATTTCCTTACTCCTTTACGCCAAGCTGCACTAACAGGAATTGCCGTATTACTTGCTTTCTCCAGCGATTCCAAAGTCTTCAGAGACCTCCTTTCTTACATTTGGTTTGTCATTTTCAGAGATCTCCTTTCCTGCATTTAGTTCGTCATTTCCAACTTCACCAAATATCCCACCCTCATCAATCTTATTACTAGTCTCTACTATAACCAATTCATCCACCTTATTATCAATAATCACATCCACCAAGTCTTTCACAATTCCAGCATCACTATGAGTATCAACCGCCTCCTTAAAGGTTTCATTAGCTGAATTCTTATCCACAACCACTGAACTAGAATCTTCAATAGTCTCGAAGTTTGCCCCCGATTCAGATTATGCTCCTACCTCTTGAAACTGTTGTTGTGAATCACTTGCCTCCTCAAAGACCTCTTCTTCAATGTCTCTTGTGTCACCAGACTTCACCACGACCTCACTCTCCACCTTATCCCCCAGAACCTCATTCTCTACTAAAGTCGCTAAATGACCTTTGGCTACAGGGAAATGACTAGAACGAATAAGATTATAATGAAGATAACGAAAGAGATGAGTTTTTCTCTGCTGGGAGCTGTAAAAAAGAAAGTGGATTAAGTCAGAAAAAGAAAGGGGGTTAAGTGATTAAAAAAAAGGGGTCGTCTACTAAAGTTTCTAAACGATGTCATTTAATTAATCAAAGATTTGAATTTTAACCACTGTTGACGTATAAATAATAGAAATGCTAACGATAGGTTAGAATTGAAAAAAATTGAAAGTTTGGGCATTTTATTATTACTTTTTTAAGTTCAAATTATAATTGAAAAATTGATGAAAGTTAGGGTTTTTTTGTAATTAACCCTTGTAAATTTAATAAAAGAAAAAATTACTAGTTATTCTATTCATTGTACTTCATTTTAATCCATTAATATAATTAAAATTTTTATAAAAATATATTTATCATTAGAAAATATAACGATAAAATTAATAATTAAAGATATTAGTCAATATTCTGAAGGGTATTAATGATGAAGATCTTGTTGGCACATTTTGAATATTAGAACTAATAAGGGGGTTGAAACGAGAATGTTTTAAAATGGGTAATAGCTTGAGAGTTGTGGTAGGATATGTTAACCAATCCAAGTATCAACTTACCATAGTATGGAGGGATCAAAATCTCATGAGCGTTCGTGTGAAAGAGATATATACTTCTTTATCTTTGTAAACCATACGAAATTTTCATGCTAACATAAGTACTTCAGCAAGTTAGGAATTGCCTTGTTCGAAAATGAGCTCCTATCGTAACTTAATATGAAATGTGTTTATGTTGTAAGGAACCAAGTCGAAAACTACAAGTACAAGATTGGTCGGTCTACACTTAGGTAGGCCAAAGATTAGTTAGCCTGCCAAAAGAACACATCATATTAAGTCAAACAATAGGAAGAAAACGTGAACAATAACAAGATCAAATAGAATTTCAATTTGTTTTGATTGTTTAGTACTTGCCTATTGCTACGATTAACATGTAATGTTTCTCATTGTAATTGCTTTTGTTGTTGTACCACCAACACCGATGCTTTGATGTCCACATCCTTAGAAGCAAGCAAGTCTCCAATTGGACCTAATTCTGGATAATCCATCCATTCTGTTAGACCATCTAATTGAGAGCACTCCTCGCTATGCCTTCTTCCAAGAATGAAAAGATTATAATCTTGTACCACTGAACGAATTGTTAGTGCGGTATGAGGTCCATCACTCACCTCATGCTCTATGTAGAATACATATTCATCGTAATTTTTCTGCTTTACATCTTTCAACTCTTTCTCATCTAGAATCATATCCTCTGTAATCACTGTTTGTTTGTTTTCCCCTCCGTCAGCTCCACCATTGTCAATATGGGGAATGAACCGCACCACTGTTAGGCTTGTCCTCGAGTTCTTGGTCATTCGTTTGGCTAAAACTAAGGCCTCCCGATCATCTGTACCTCCAAAGAAAAACATACAAACCGAAATGGACGATTCAAATGATAGCCTTGAGTGTGGACGAGCAAGTTTTCCTCGATTGAAGTAGATACCAATCGAACATGGAGCTTTATGAAGGACCCTGGCGTTCAAAGCCCTTATCTTTTCATCTTCTGACTCAATATTCCCACAAATAGACCACTTGATATGGAAGGGAAGGAGGATAAAGGACGTGAGCTTGTCAAGTGCAAGAGTGCATATGTCCTCGTACATCAGGTTTCGGGGAGCAATTGCTGTGAAGTTGTGGACAGAGACAGTACCCCAGTTGTCTCGCTCGTAGTTATTGAAGGCTTGGATGACGTTTTGGGAATAGAAGTTACCAACTGATTTGTTCCTCGGGTGGGCGAAGAACACTGGAGTGGATTCACCAATTAGCTCGATAAGGTGAAGAGCATACAAATTAATGGGGCTTTCTTTGGTGGGGTACATTACGTTCAACAATTTTAAGACATTGTTTATATTTTCAGGTATGTGAATACAAGCAAGAACCCTGAACTCACTGTATGGCTTTAAATTCGTAATGTTCCTCGTCTGAAAACCTGCATATTTTCTTGAAGGATCATACATGGCTTTCACAAGCATAGGAATGATAATTGTGTTGAGGGTAATCCAGAGAGTCAGTGCAGCAAAAAGTTCATTAGTTATAATCTGCAGCAATTTACATTAAAGATGAAATTAGCTACCTCAGATGATATCTAGTATCTTTTGTAAAAAAAGTATGAAAGTCGAAACTTGTGTAATACCTTAAGGTCTCTCAGAATAGAGAACATGATAAGCTCAGTGATCCCTTTGCTCGTCATTATGAAAGCAAGTACCACGGCATCAATCAAAGGCAAGTTGCAAAACCATGAAATTGTTGAACATACTATGAACTTAACCGTGAGAATTAAGATCATAGAGAACATAAAAAATTTGATATTATCAAAATTATCAATAATCAGCCAAAGATCTGCCCGCATAGTTGCTGTCGCGATGAATAGGGGTACAAGGACGGCTGAGTTAACGTACTCCAATGTCTTTACCAAAGCAGATCCTAAAGGTGGTCCGGAGGGAACAGCTAATCCCGCGATAAACGGGCCAATGTATTGAACTTGATGGAATAAATTAAAATATAGCTCTGCAAGTAAGGGAAATACCACTAGAAGGTGAATGGTGGAAGAGTTGACTCGTCTCCCTTCTCGAGTCCTTTCGACTATCCGAACCAAAATGGGTCGGATTATGAAAAGGGTGACAAAAATAAAGACAAGAACTGCTGCTCCATCTTTTGTTATTATTTTTGCAGAATTATCACCAATTAGGGGGCAGAAAACCACAAGGAATACACTTAAAATGTCACCAGCCAATGCAGAAGATAATCCTGTTCGACCAAGTTCTGAATTTGTCAGTTTCAGGTCACTTATGAGGTAGGAAATGACAGGGAAGCTGGAGAGACATTGGAGAGTCGTCACTATGATTCCTTGATCTGTACCTATGAAGGCCCATTGATAGCCCAAACCAAATACTAAAGGCGCGAGAACAGTCGTGACACCGATGATCACAACCTTTTTCCCCGTCCTAAAAAGCAACGTGGGGTCCATCTTCACCCCAATAAGAAACATGAACAATGAGCAACCAAGTCCAGCTGCTGTTCCAAGCACGTCTTGACTTTCATGAGAAAATACTAGATTTCTCATTGTTTGAGTCCGTCCAAGGAAAGTAGGACCTAGAATAAGTCCCGTCTATTTTAAAATAACATGATCAAAGAGGTCAGCCAATTAGCACGGTTTCTAACGCATTTGAAACACAACGAAACAAAAGCCATGGAACATACCAAAATTTGTGAGACAAATAAGGAGATTCCCAGAGGTTTGAGGAAGAAATGAACTGCGTGACCGGTGAACAAAATGAGAATCATTTGCAATTGAAGAAGTGACAAGGATGCCTCCAGCATATTTTGGGGCTTATGAAAGTAACCGTCTGATTCAACCCTGGGAGGTATAGGCAAGCACACAGTTACATTTTTTCCTTTATTATTCATTTCCATTGATGAATCAAAGAAGAACCTATCAAAATTTGATGGAAGGAATGGGATGCAAATCTTTGAGCTAGCTTGTTGCGAGAACTTTCGCATGCATAATGAAGCTTATTTAAATTAAGGAAGTTTCTAGTGCTTCTCATCCTAATTCAAAAATAGACATCAATCAACTGATTTGCTTCAACTGCAAAAACAGAAGCCAAACAAAGTGAGATGATGGAAAGCTGTAAAGTTCCATTATTGTAGGCATTTCTTGAGGACTTCGAAAAGTAACAAAATGTTGGTTCTTTGGGTAAAAAATTCTGGGTCATCTTATGACCTTTTAGTTCTTATTTTGTTGAATACAAATGTCTGTTCCAACCTTGAATAGACATTTGTTTGTTGAACTTGATAACTAGTGGTTGCCAAATATCCGTATGCAACTGAAAATACGTTATGTTACCCTAATGTCTAATTTAGTATGTTCATGGGAAGCAAACTGTACGTAGAAAGTTTGATTTTTCCTTTTCTTGATCAAGCCATTCCTGTAATAGTTAAGCAACAACATTATAAATAATTAACGTGAATTCCGCGTTGACATTGCCAATCCTGTATTTTCAGTGGCGAAGTCAGATCACAATGTTTTTATACTGCAAAACGATTCATTCGTATGTTTGTAAAACTCATCTGCTTCCTGTGGTGGTAAAAACCTGTCCACCGTTGCACTCTGGATGTACATGTCTCGTCGTTCTCTGGCCTGCAACAATTGCTTTTTCTTATTCACAGGCCTTCTTCTCAAATGATATAACAGCGCGCATGCATTTAGCATACATATGTAAACCTTTGAGAATGACTCCTAGTTCTTTATTTTGTAATAGTATATCTACACTTTTGAGAATGAATAATCTCCAAGTCGTGGTTGCTTCTAATCTCCATATTCGAAGCTCTAGGTAATTTTATCATGTTGAAGAGGCAAAACAAAAATCTAACATTTTGCTTCTCAAACACTATGCCCATATTAGGTTAACGGTTAATTATGAAAAAACAAACATGAAACATCTATTAGTCAACCTAACAACTAGAAAGCACAATTTCATAATTCTCTTAAGTTTTTCAAAGAGAAATTAAAAGGTTAAAAGAAATGTACATTAGTTAAATTATAAATGGAGTGGTTGATTCTCCTCATCTTGACTTGATCTTCAATTGTTCCCTCTTAAAACTTATTTGAATTGTATATATCACTACAAGAAAAACGTCGTTTTGCAACGGACTTTACCGACGGAACAAGGCGTCGTAGAAACGGCCGTAGCTAATAAATACCGACGGAAAATTATTTTCC
>JAOTAY010000003.1:24158229-24176284 GCA_025629805.1 Erythroxylum baracoense | reverse complement strand
ATTCATGTGCATATATGAATGCATGAATATGTCAAAAACACTTTAAAATACTCCTAACCCATTCCAATTTACCAAAAAGACCAAAATGCCCTTCCCATAAGTGAGGGGATGTTACAGATGATGATTTCCCCAAATGAATTATGCCTCACTAAAGTCCGTAAGAGCCCTTTGCTCCTTATAGTGTATGTCCTCCATCATCGCTCTTTCCATCTCTTCTCGGCATTTAATTTCTAGGATTCCTCATTGTTGCCTTGTGATATCCGAATTGATGTGTCGTCTACCTTGAGCCCAAACTTCTTTCTTTTTTTCTAATCCTTAGAATAAAAGAATTAGACTAATTCTACACCTCCTCGGCAACGACACCAAAAACTTATTAACTAACTTACAAGCTTTATAAATTTATAGCCTTCAAAATATCGCAAGTACATGGGTCGTGATTTGGAGTATATGAAGAGTCGATCCCATGAGGAGTTGTGGACTAATCTAATCCTAAGTTATATGTCTAAGGCTAGAAAATTAATAGAATGAAAATAAAATGGGACAAGAAAATAAACACGGATAATTATCAAGATATTAATTTGTAAAATTAACTCAACGAAATCAAAGATTGAGCACCAACTATTCAACAATGGGACATCACACAAAAGAATTTAGCAAATTATGAAAGAGGGATTTATCCTATCATTAATGCTAACCTAATCACTTTTGTGTTATTGGGATATCGGTTTTAGACTATCGTAGGGTAGATTACTCTCTCTCTCGAGTTATAATCACTAAGCCCTAATTAATAAACCCTAATCAAGTCGAGTTACCGAAGTTGTTATCTCTCGATTAACTATCGGTCCATAACCTAATCAATTCTTAAGCTCTCTAAGAAACTACCGGGTCTCACACAGGATCTCTCTGTACAATAACCGATAAGATTGATTGCATGGTCTATTGGATCACCTAACTCTCATTAACCTGACCCAATCATTTTGCAATCGACTCACCCTCTCAGTTTGTTACCGAAGTATGAAGATATAATAATCAATCACAACACCCAATCAAAATAACACAAAAATTAACTAAAATAACATTAACTCAAGGTAAAATCGCAAAAGAAAGTTAGAACATCTTAATCAAACCCAAATCCATAACCATATTTGTATTCATCTTAACATTCAAGAAAATGAAAAAAAAGATGAAAGAAATACACGTGAAACGGGGATTAGGATGCCTTGGGAAAGCAGTAGTCGCGAAGACCTACTTCTTTCTCCTCTCTTCCTCTTTTTCTCTCTTCTTCTTCTTCTCTCCTCTTGCATTGTTTCCCAATGTGGCATATTGGAGGCTCCTTTAGGATTTCTTCATTAACCCTTTTATAGGTTTTTCTAATTTGGGCAACCCTAAGGCTTTTTCGGAGTCTGAAAGATCCAAAAAATCCCTCGACAACTAATGTTGGGAGGTTGTCTGCATGTTCTGTCATGCAAGTCACGATTGTGGCCTCTAAATGAGCCTTCGATCATAGCTCCTTCCTGATGCTTTTGTCACAATCGTGGCTTATGGGCCACGATTGTAGGCCTGGTTGCTCCTTTGGGTTTTCTCCGAATCTCCTTTATTCTTCTATATCTGCCCTGAAACACTAGTAAACATATCAAGACACCTCAAAAGCATAAAACTGAAGCTCAAAAGTATTTTCTATCCCACAAAACACTCAAAACACAATTGTTTTTACTTGAGGACAAGCAAACGTTTAAGTGTGAGATGTTGATAGTTGTAGACATTCAACTTCCTAAAACTAATTTAACTTCGAACACAATCTTTCAAGTTGTTCCAACCTATTAACTTGCGAAACTTGCGTCTAGGTACCTTGGACTAAATATACAACTAATCCACACCGTAATGTTAAGTTTTTTCACCCCTATCACTTACACATACACTTTGATAATTATTCGGTCAATAAAAAATGTAACTATCCCTAAGTATGTTTTCATGAAAATTCAAGATGTTCACCAAGATTAGTAGATTTTATTTGACAAAACATTATTTTTTTATTAATTTTATAGACATAAACCTAGCATTTTACGCGAAGGCAAACATTTGTGATGAATGTCAATCTGATTACTCAACTAAGTCATGTTATTAATAAGCAGCTTGGTTGGAATGTCATTATAGCCTCTTGACATGAAGGCACACATTTGTGACGTTTGTCAATCCACTCATCTACATCTCATTCTCAACTGGCTAATAGCTCTATTTATAACCCGAATGTCAGCTGAATAGTTATTTGCTTATGATATACACTTTTTTTAACTTCCTCATTTCTTTAGCTAATCGTTCTCATGAAAAGGTATTAGCGACACTACTTATTCGATTGGCCTAAAATTATAAATGAATGAGAAATTTTCCTAGGTCGAATAAACTAACATCTTATCCTAATTAACATATATATTTAACCAAAGTAACCTAGGTCACTAATTTCACGAGATAATAAATCTTCGCAACATAAAAGACTATGTTCAAAGTTAAATCAATTTCGTTAAGTCCTATCCATTAACACAATCACACGAATCACATCATGAATCCTAAACAAACTAACATACGATATGCAAAATTCACATTCAAAATAAAAGCATATATGTACACAACGTAGCCCTCCCCACACTTAGACAACACCTTATCCTCAATGTGAGAAGAACAACCAAAAACACATAAGGTTGGAATAAACATAACATAAAATAACATGGAAACATAAGAACAACATAAAGACAAAATTAAAAATAAAAAGGGTTAGAACACAAAACCGTCAAGGTGATTGAGGTGGTGATGGTGTCGGACGTGGATGTTGAACGCTTTGAGCCTGCTTTCCTATCTTATACTTGATTCAAAGAGAGAAAGAGAGTTAGTAATCCTTAACCATTCCAAATCATGAAAACTTATTTATCCCAATTTAAAACAAATCTAACTACACATAATGTAAATCTAATTACTAAACGTGCTAATTTATGGTTATTAGCTTGACCGTACATCCTTGGAAACGCAGTCGGGATGAATTATGAGTGGCTTGCTTCCACTTGTGTTTCCTAAATTCAGTTTGGTAGCTTGTAAATAAGCTACAAATTGTAAGATGATCAGAATTACAATATTGATAAAGTTGAGAAAACTAATTAAATTGAGTAATATCTTTTTCACTAACAAACTGTAAATAAAATAGGGAATAACGAAAATCCCATCATCTTCTAATGAATCCAACAGTTTATCTTATAAGAGGGTGGGTTGTTCATATTCTTCGTCATTCACCCTCATCTCCTCTTCAGCTTTCACCTCATAAATAGAGACTTCTATATCTTTTTGAACCTCTATCTCCACTGTTATTTGTTCATCTTCGTCTTGTTCTTTTAAAGATTCTAACACATCAATTTTCATGAATGGTATGCTTAATGGGTAAGGTGGAGGAGGAACATAGGGAGGGTCCTCATTCTTTTCTTCATCATTTTTCTCCTTCTTTTGGTCTTCTACAGAGTGGGTTTTAGCTGATCTATCCATTGGTTCTCCTAATTCTTTCCCACTCCTAAGTGTGTTAGTCTTGCATTGCTCTTTTGAATTTACTTTCATATTCATAGACAGTTTTCCACACTTTGCTTACAAAATTTCCTAGAAAGCTGGCCCATTTGAACCTCTAGGTTGTGAATAGAAAAGGCATGATCTTCCGTTACTTACTCAAACTTCTCTTCCAATCTCTTCTGGGCCTCTTCCATGTTCATGAGCTTATCCATGGTCCGATCCAATTTAGAATCCTATGAATTGGACTCATTTGGTTGAAATCCTAATAAATCTTGATGTCCTAAGTGACTAGGGATGGTAATTCTAGCCCAGCTCGCCCGACCCGGCCAGTTTTTGGCCCAAGTTTGGCGGGTCAGCCGGCACGGGCCACGGGCCAGCCCGGCCTGGCCTGCAGCCCGACAAAACGGTGTCGTTTTTTATTTTTTAAAATTTTAAAAATATAAACAGGCCGGCCCGCGGCCCACCTTGAATCCCTCGGCCTGGCCCAGCCCGGCCCATTGACATGTCTACAAGTGAGTCCTTACATTGTTAGATCGACAAAAATCTGGGTGGTTCTGCCACTCAGAATTTTATATGTTCCAATAAGGATGATGATTTTCCCAACCAAATTATGCCTCATTGAAGTCTGCAAGAGTCCTTTGCTCTTTATAGTGTATGTCCTCCATCATTGCTCTTTCCATCTCTTATTGGCATTTAATTTCTTAGATTCTTCATTGACTAATTTGCAAGGTTTATGAATTTATAGCCTTCAAAATACCGCAAGTGTATAGGTTGTGATTCTTAGTATGTGAAGGGTCGATCCTACGAGGAGTTGTGGACTAATCTAATCCTAAGCTATCTAAGGCTAGAAAATTAATAAAATAAAAAAAATGGGATAGGAAAGTAAATATAGATAATTGTCAAGATATTAATTTGCAAAATTAACTTAACGAAATCAAATATTGAGCACTAACAATTCAACAATAGGACATCATACAAAATAATTTATCAAATTATGAAAGAGATTTATCCTATCATCAATGCTAACCTAATCATTTTTATGTTATTGGAATGTTGGTTCTAGACTATCGTAGGATAGATTACTCTCTTTTGAGTTATAATCACTAAGCCCTAATTAATAAACCCTAATCAAGTTGAGTCACCAAAGTTGTTATCTCTCGATTAACTATCGGTCCATAACCTAATCAATTCTTAAGCTCTCTAAGAAACTATCGAGTCTCACACGGGATCTCTCTCTATATAATAACCAATAAGATTGATTACGTGGTCTATTGAATCTCCTAACTCTCATTAACTCGACCCAATCATTTTGCATTCTACTCACCAAAGCACGAAGATACAACACCCAATTAAAATAACACAAAAATAACTAGATTAACATTAACTCAAGGTAAAATCCTGAAAGACAGTTAGAACATCTTAATCAAACTCAAATCCATAAACATATTTGTATTCATGTTAACATTCTAGAAAATGAAAACAAAAATGAAAGAAATACACGTGGAATAGAGATCGGGATGCCTCGGGAAAGCAGCAGCTGTGAAGACCCGCTTCTTTCTCCTCTCTTCCTCTTTCTCTATCTTCTTCTTCTCTCCTCTTAGAGTGTTTCCCAATGTGGCAGATTGGAGGCTCCTTTAAGGTTTCTTCATTAACCCTTTTATATGTTTTTCTAATTTGGGTAACCTTAGGGCTTTTTTTTTAGTCCGAAAGGTCTGAAAGTCCCTTGAAAACTCAAGTTCGAAAGGTTGTCTATGTGTTCTGTCATGCAGGCCACAATTGTGGCCCCTGAATGAGCCTTCTGTCACGATCGTGGCTCCTCTCTGATGCTTTTATCACAATTATGGCTTATGGCCCACAATCGTGAGCCTGATTGCTCCTTTGGGTTTTCTTCGAATCTCCTTCATTCTTTCGTGTTTGCCCTGAAACACTAGTAAACACATCAAGGCACCTCAAAAATATAAAATTGAAACTCAAAAGTGTTCTCTAACCCACAAAACACTCAAAACACAAATATCTAACTAAATAACCAAAAGCTAACCTAAACATGCATTAATAATTCAATTTAACTACTAAACACATACTAAACTACCCATTAAAACATTATATAGTCTACGACTATCACACCAACATTATTTGTTATAAATCCAATCACCCCTTAAAACCCATCCACATTTATTGACGAGTTTACTTCATTACCCCTTAAAGAGCTACAAATTAATGGCTATCTATATCATGTCCACTTCAAATAATTTGGAACAAACCCTTTTCTTAACAAATGGATATTCACTTCATCAATAGGAAGAAAACAAATATGTTTGTGCTTTTTAAATGGACATCTAATCTTTGGAATATTCATATATGCAGTTGAGAACATGCATAGTGAATAAAGATTCAACTTCCTCAATAACCTCAAGATTAATGAAACCATCGAGTGTTAATCTTCTATACATCCAAGATAACATTACTCACTTCTACAAAACTATTATTTAAAAAAATGACTATATTAAGATATAATAATCATTACAATAGTATCTATATTAATCTTACAAAACATTTAATCTTTACTTTACACATCATTAGATCCTTCACTTTCCCAAAGTTTTTACAAGTCTCTAACCATTTCCCCTCCAAATTGAAACCAACCTATCCTATTATATGATTTCACAATTAGATAACTCAATCACAACCAATTCTACCTTAGTGATTGGACAATCACCATATTCTAAGTCATAAGAACCTTACAATCATAGAAGAATGTTTTTAGGAAAGATAAGGCTTTCATCTTTATTATCCTTAATATATCTTAATGTTGTATAAGCAACCTAGAAATGAATTATACTTGGCTTATCGATTTATTGACTTAATTGATGGACAACATATGTGAGTATCAGTCAAATAAAGAAATTTGCCAACCAATATCCTGTAAGAAGTCACATTAAGAAGTAAAAAAGAGCACCTACATATTATTTTTCTAACTTTATATTAAAATAAAAGAGTAGAAATTGGTTTACAATATCAGTGGAAATTAAAAAAACACTATAGTACGTGATATTGCTAGACCAGATGAATCGATAAAGCAAGTTCTCGCTGTGATTCTTACACTCGTGAAAATTTTCACTGATAAGCCTTATAAGAGTTACATCATGAGTTTTCAGCCTAGATATCATCCTAGAGGTTTATTAAGCAAAGAATTGTCTTATCAATTACGTGAATTTCTTATGATAATAATAAGTTTGATTTAATCACTTGCAAGTTCATTTCCGAAGTTTGACTTTAAACAAGCACTATGGTATATGGCATTGTTAGACCAGATGAATCGAGAAAGCAAGTTCTTGTTGTGACTCTTAGACTCGTGAATTTTTCACCGATAAGTCTCATGGAAGTTACATCATAGGTTTTTAGCCTATATACATCCTATGAGTTTAATATGCAAAGAATTGTTATGTCAGTTACGTGAATTTCTTATGTTAATACTAAGTTTAAATTAATCACCTACAAGTTCAAGTCTTTATGTTTCAATTTAAACAATGCCTAAACATAAATACTTAGACTATTAAACCCTAGCCTAAAATCTCATCAATAATTGTTATAAGTAAAATTGCAAAGAACAACTCAAAATTGATCACATTGTAGACATTACTTAGTTGAACAACTTACCTTAATAGATGGATAATCGCAAACTAAAAAGAAGACGAATGAGCTTGGACAACTATTGGCACTCTTCAACACAGAACATGGCCTACAAGAAAGAAAATAAACAAAAATATAAAAATTAAGGACCATACCATTGGAAAAGCTAATCTACTCACTAACTTATGAGATGTAGATGAATGAATTACATGAAAAGGAGCTTACTTCAAGAAGAGGTGTGATTTTTAAAGTCTCTAAAGTGGAAGAAATTTATATATAAGACCTATATAAGTGAGACTAATAAGGATGATATAAATATAATCACAAAGAAATTTAAGAAATTATTAAAGATTAAGAGAGAAAAGTAATTAAACAAGAAGAAGAAAGCATTTAAAGGCTTAATAAGATAACATTATTATTTCTTAAAGTCATGAAGCAAAAAATATTATGCAAAGTTTGTGCTTTATATCTAATAATAATAAGCTACGCCATTGCTAAATCTATTGTAATGAGAATAATAATTATGATATTAATCTTTCATAAGATGAGTTAGTTAAATGCCTAGAGGCTATAAGCATAAAAATGAAGAAAATATCTTCCAAGTATAAAGAAGCTCAAAAACTCTTTAATGCATATTAATTGAGATAAGCAATTGAAATGTTTTGTGTATGACCTTATATATTCCAGGAGTGTGGTTGCTGGCAAAGAAAATGAGCATGTTTATTGCATGAGAATGAGGTATTTAAAAAGGAGAAATATCCTTAAAGCTTCATTTTATTATTTCAATTTAGTAGGTGAAAGATTATAATTCATCTTGGGTCCCAAAAAACCTTAAATGGTAAGCATATAATTGATTACACTTAAAGAAGTACATCATCTAATGATAAGAAAATTTTTGTAATAAAAATAATGTGCATATTGTTGAGCCATTTCCTATGTCATCAGATGAGCATATAGACTCCAATTATAGGCATAGAAACTTCAATGCTCCTGTATTATCTTCTATATCCAAAGTTAAAAAGAAATTCCATGTATATATGTATGGTTCACAACCTAAACCTAGAAGACATGGTTCTTATGATAAAAATATGAAAATTTTTCATGTAAAGACACACCAAAAGAGTATGTAACACTTCTGCGTTCATATAGGCTTCTTTGTCATCAAATTTGTATGAAGAAAAGCTCACAATTAACAAAGCCTATCTGAACAATTCTTCATAAACTTCAGTAGCCCCTATTTCATCTTATAATACTTTTAAAGTAGTCTTTAATTGGCAATTACACATATAACTCAATCAAGATACATATCTTTTCATAATTTAACTAATAAAACAACTTTTCTATAAACTAATGAACCACTAAAAGAAACATTCCAGATATGTGATAAGCATATTAATTAACATTTTCGTATGAAATATCCAATACATAGTTCTTTTCAGCACAATACATTAAGCTATGATATTTTTCAAGTTGAGAAGAGATTAAACATACATAATGAAGCACATCTAAAGGAAAATAAAAACTTGGACAGCTTGAATGAGATCTCTAGTAATGTACAAAATCAATATATACTTGATCATTCTTCATTTCAACTCTTCATTTTATAGTGAATCAATAATTATGTTCAATTTTAAACCTCAATGAAAGTAATCCAAGTTATTAATTAAGTTAAATTTACAAGTTTCACTTTAATCAACTATAAGACATATAGAAATGAACATCCACTTCATTATTAAAAGCATAACTCCAATTCACAACATAAGATTAATAATCCTATTTTGACTATGTTAAATATAACACTTGTAATGATGCTTCAAAGAAATAAAACATCAAACTAATATAATATTCATAAACGAACAAGCATGTTTCAAATTTTAGTTTAGTCGTGTAATAATTTAGTTTAGTCATCTCTTATTTCATTTTATTTCTTAAGCCTTATAACCTAGCTTTAGATATATCGATTTCATTTCAAATCCTATGGCACCACTCTTAACATTTTCATTTCAAAGCCCTAATATTCATTCTACTTATTTTATTTTATTTTATCTCACTGAAATTCAATCTAAATATTTTATTTTTAAGCCCAAGATCTACTTTTAAGTGTTTCATTTTTATTTCAAGTCCTGTGATACAACTTCAAACATTTTCTCTATTTTAAAGCCCTAATAATCATTCTAGAGATTCCATTTCATTTTAGTTTAGTTTTAAGCCCTAAGAACTACCCATAAGCATTTCATTTTTCATTTCAAGTCTTATGAAACTACTCTAGGCATTTTCTTTAGATTCCAACAGCTAATATTCATTCTAGGCATTCCATTTTTATTTTATTTTATTTTTAAGCCCTAAGATGTAACTTTGGCATTTCAATTTAATTTTAAGACCTAATATCTATTATAGGTATTGTATTTTTATTTTCAATCCCTAGCCCCTAGGACTATAATTAATGTACAGTATAAACTAATTCTAAAGGTGCAAAAGACAGGCCAAATTTGTATCTATCCCCATTAATGCCAGGCCATCAATGATTTGTCTCACTTAATTGCTTTTAGTTCTAAAACTAATCAACTTATACTTAATTCACCATCATCATTATGGCTTTTTTTTCCTAACATATGTTTTGACCTTCTGTTATTACTAACAATTAAGATTCAGGAAATCATATACTAGTTTAATTATGTATTTTTCACTAAACCAACAATACTGCTTTTTGTTATAAAAGTATATACATTGTATCTGAATCCTATCCACACACTGTGTCTAAATCCACACTGTATCTGAATCCATTTAATTTATTATATTAAAAAATCCCTTTAAGCCTTTCATCGAACACTTTATAGGCATAACAAATTAATCCCTAACTATTAACAAAAACACTAGTACCTGGCATTCTTCACCAACAGGAACACATTCAGACACACAATGAACCATTAATAGCTGAAATAAATACAGACGACACAAAGGACATCAACCAAAACCAACCCAAACAAAAACTTCCCTAAACATCAACCAAAACCAACCCAAACAAAAACTTCCCTAACAATAACAAGCAAAAAAATAAAAAACCAAGTGGAAAGGAGGAATAACTAACCACAATGGACGACTAACTGGAGACAGAGATGACAACGATGGTGTATAACCGCAGAATAACAAAGGACGACGACGGTGAGTTGGAGGGAAAAAATCTCAACATTTTTAGACACCTTCAACAGATAGGGAGAGGGGTTTGACGCCCTAGCTAAACGTGATAAAGAAACGACATCGTTTGTGGTTAAACAAACTACATCGTTTTCCTTCGAATTAAAATAACAAGCCGACGATGTTGAATTTACCGATAGATCGGTATATTACTGATGGAATTCATTTTCGTCGGTAAATTCGTAGGCATTTTTTTATCGAGAATCATTGGTACCTACTTTTATGATGACTTACTAATCTGTCGCTAATTTTTGTCAGCAAAGTTTTGTCTCCTCCTTTACTAACACATTTTTTTTCCGTCTCAAATTACCTTTTTTCCTGACAACTTTACCAATGAAAAGTTGTTTTCGTAACTAATTTAGTACGGAATTTTTTCTATCAGTAATTTACAATTTTCTTGTAGTGTGAATAAATAATGTTAAGACATAGTTATTTAATTTTCTATTTTAATGGTAGTACATTCAGTAGGCTGACTTATTTTTATTTTGGTGCGTTGTTTAGTTCTTTCTAAACAAAGTAATTAGACTGTGTAGCATTACGTTTCAATGTCTTGAAGAACATATAGCAACGTCTTGATCGCCATCACAATCTTAAGGCAAGATAAGACATGTTTTTGTTTCTGCAACCTCCAATACCATGACATTGGTTTCACATGTGTTTGTTATCACAATATCAGATTTTGCTTCTTTGCATAATATCCTTTCCTAAACCCCAACCCCAAGATTCTTGCATCTCCAAGGAGTTCCAAGTGGAATTTTGCTCTTGTTATTGAAATATGAAGGTGGTAATTAGCCTCAACTGTTGGTTGATATGGCCATAACACGCATACTATGGTTCTTCAGATAATTTCTTCGTTAACATGGTAAGAATCAAAGGAATGTTTGTGCAAGTCATAGTTGAGTCTACGAATTGTCTAAAAATAGCACAAGAGTTTCTCCTGATTTTCGTTCCGTTTAGTTTGACAGGCTGTAACAATTGCCTTCGTGAAGCAATCCAGAGAAGTTACAGGAAACCTGTGCTAAATATAGCCTAATTTAGTGGCTTTCAATAGGAATTCAAGAACCAACCAAAGACAGTAATGCACGATTATTTCTCTCCATCATCCATTTCCAACTGCCTGCCAATTTCAACAAAAGAAAAAGAGAAGTAAAAAGAAAGGGAGGGAAAAAAAAGTTAGTACCATAAAAGAAAATACATAGATTTACCATCTCTTCTTGCCTGGTCCCTTTTCCATCTAATCCAGGCTTGAGCTCCTATGCTTAATCAAATAATGGCTTGAGCTTGAGTAGGCTACAAAACTCCATCCACAGATATACAATAAGGAGAAACCAGTATCAGTATTTTTTGTAGATTCCGGCGTACAGGAAAGCTTTTTGTTTAATCTGCCTTTCCTTTCCTTTTCCTGTACGCCGAGGTGAAGAAGCTCCTTGCCCTTTCACCTTTAGCCATGTATGCGAAAACAGACATTTTGTTGTGTTTTGCATGTTTCTCTGTTCTTTTAAATGCCCTCTACGTATCAGGTTCAGACCCCAAAGTTTTGTCTTTGAATTGTGGGTCTGAAGATGGTGGCACGGACAGTGATGGCCGAAACTGGGAACCAGATGCCAAGTACGTGGCTGGAAATCATCCGCAAGCGAGAGCACGGTACCAAGACCCTTCAATTCTCTCGGCAGTCCCTTACATGGATGCAAGAATTTTCACTGCTGAAGCAACCTATAAGCTCCCAATTGAGCCCAAGAAGCGTCTTTTGCTGAGGCTCTCCTTTTATCCAGCTGATTATTTAAACCTCAACATTTCCAACTCCTATTTCTCGGTTGTGGCCGCTGGGATTACCCTTCTCAACAATTTCAGTGCTTCCATTACTGCTCAGGCACTCACGCAGGCCTATCTAGTCAAAGAGTATTCTTTGGCTCCGTTGGAAACTCAGGTTCTCGAAGTGACCTTTAAGCCAGAAAATAAGCCTGATGCATTTGCATTTGTAAATGCAATTGAGTTGATTCCGATACCTGACATCTTCGGCACAGGGACTATGGTGGGGTTTTCTGACCAAACTTTTGATGCAACAAACTCAAATTTGCAGACCATGTACAGAATCAATGTTGCAGGGCAGTATATTCCTCCAAACAAAGACTCTGGTGGGCTTACAAGGACTTGGTACAATGACATGCCCTATTTATATGGTGCTGCAACTGGAGTTAACTTGCAGAGCGAAAATGTTACAATACAGTATGGAAAATTGCCAGATTACACAGCACCATCTGATGTTTATGCAACTGCAAGAGGCATGGGGCCTTCCAAAGACGTGAACCTACAATTCAACCTGACATGGCTGTTCCAGGTTGATGCCAATTTCACATATTTTGTCAGGTTACATTTCTGCGAGTTCCAGATGACGAAAGTTAACCAGAAAGTTTTTAATATCTACATCAACAATGCGAGTGCCGAAGCTGATCCTACTCCAGCTGATATAATTGGCTGGACAGGAGGGATAGGAGTACCAACTTACAAGGACTTTGCTGTTTTTGTCAATGATAGGCCAGGAGATGAAGATATTCGAATAGACTTGCATCCATCAACCCTATCAAAACCAGAATACTATGACGCATCGGTCAATGGAATAGAGATATTTAAGATGAGTGATGGAAAAAAGAACCTGGCAGGACCCAATCCTGAGCTCTCAGCAATGCTTGCCAAGGTTGTGGCAGAGTCTAGCCGAAAGGAATTCAAATCAAATAACAAAATTGTAATTGGAGGAGCAGCTGGAGGGGCTGCTGGCATTTGTGTGGTGGCTGCAATCTGTGTTGCTGTTTACCAAAAGAAGAAGAGACTCCCTGGTCCTGATTCACATACATCTAGCTGGCTACCAATTTACGGGAACTCCCACACTTCAACAAGTAAATCAACAATCTCTGGAAAGAGTAATAGCGGCCACCTTTCCTCACTGGCTCAGGGTCTTTGTCGCCACTTCACGCTGCCAGAGATTAGAAAAGCAACTAAGAATTTTGATGAGTCCAATGTTATTGGTATTGGAGGATTTGGCAAGGTGTACAGAGGTGTTATTGATAATACGACCAAGGTTGCCATAAAAAGGTCCAATCCACAATCAGAACAAGGAGTTAACGAGTTCCAGACTGAAATTGAGATGCTTTCTAAGTTGAGACACAAGCATCTGGTTTCATTGATTGGATTCTGCGAGGAAGATGAGGAGATGTGCTTGGTTTATGACTACATGGCACTTGGGACAATGAGGGAGCATCTGTATAATAGTAAGAAACCTAAGCTATCATGGAAACAAAGGTTGGAGATTTGCATTGGAGCTGCCAGAGGACTCCACTACCTGCACACTGGGGCCAAGTACACAATCATTCACAGAGATGTTAAGACTACAAACATTCTCTTGGATGAGAATTGGGTTGCCAAGGTTTCAGATTTTGGTCTCTCAAAAACTGGTCCCAACATGGAAAAGGGACATGTTAGCACTGTGGTCAAGGGTAGTTTTGGCTACTTGGATCCTGAATACTTCAGGAGGCAACAACTGACCGAAAAGTCTGATGTCTACTCATTTGGGGTTGTCCTTTTCGAGGCATTGTGTGCAAGGCCTGCTCTAAACCCTAGTCTTCCAAAGGAACAAGTTAGTCTTGCAGATTGGGCCCTTCACTGTAAACGAAAGGGAGTTCTTGGCGACATCGTTGATCCTCATATTAAGGGACAAATCGCACCTGAATGCCTGAAAAAGTTCGCAGACTGCGCTGAGAAATGCTTGGCTGATGCCGGCTATGAACGTCCCTCAATGGGAGACGTGTTATGGAATCTAGAGTTTGCTCTCCAAGTTCAGGATAACCCTGATGGATCTAAACACAGTTCAATAGGAGGGGGAAGTGAAACTTCTGATGAGAGTCTAAGAAACCACAGTATGGCATCTTTCCGCCCTGGAAATGATCATGAGATGAATATGACAACTGATGACTCCAACGACATCTTCTCTCAGATTGTCAACCCGAAAGGGCGATAAAAGAAAAGGACATTCTTGTTCGTAAATGAGGTGAACATTCAACGAAAACCAGGGAACTCGCTGACATGAAAAAAGAAAATGGTTTCTTTGTTGCTTGCGAGGTTAATGTTTTGTTGTTTATATTGTGTGTTTGATGCTTCGATTTGTGTCTTAGTGTCATCCTTTGATGAAGCTGTTTATCTCATAGCGACTTGTACTCTGAAATACAGGACTATGACAGAGTAAAGCTGATAACTTGATAACACTATATCTGCAATACAAGTTTATAGATTACATGTGTTTCTTTCATAGAAATTAGAATCATATTTCCAGATAAGAAATCACATGTCTCGTTCCGGTGATGGAGATTTCATGCAACATCTTAGCTGCTTCAAATAATTCCTGTTTCATGCTCAAATAGCACCCAAGATCCTCTTCACTATGTAAGCTAAATCAATAGTCATCTTTACAGTTTTTTTCCTTTCTTTTTTGATCATATCCGAAAGCATAATAAAAGCTCCACTAGATTTGATACCTAGTGGAGGCGAAGGCCATCTTTACATCATTTTAATATCACTATCTTATCTCAGAATGATCATCTTCCATTAACCAGACACAAGACCTCACTCAAGAATAAGCAATGCACTTGGTGCCTTCCAAGTCCGTACGTTGGTATTAATCTCACAAGTTATGGAGATCAATGTCCATGCAAATAGTTTTCGAACCTAACCTGGTAAAAGAATAATTCTGGATGCCAGATGTTTTCCTTCCAATTTCCATGGCTATTGCTCGACTATTGGCTCTTGCATTTGGAAAGTAACGTACGTTTTCAAGATATGATGTTATGTTCCTAATCTTGCTTTAACTATAGGTTATGAAACGCTAGTGACTTTTTTAACTAAGATTTGATCCCTTATCGCTACTTAACTACAAGGTTCGATTGGTGTATAATTTAAATACAACTAGTGCAAATGAAATTAATTAAACCATAACTATTGATGTGATGACTAATCTTATCTAAATAAGATTGTTTATTGGAGAAACCTTTGATATTGGTCTTGCTTTTTGTGCTTTGACAACTAGAGCAATAAAAAAGGTTGTCGGAGTTGCGTATGGGGTACTTACAGCATTTGATTGCTTAGCTTCTGGAAGGTTAACAAACCAGATTAGTGCACATTAAATAGGCATAAAGTTGGAATATCTTTGTTTGATAATGTGGTAGAAAACTAATCATCAAATGCATAGTCTACAAGTTTGGCAGAGATCTTATCTTGAATTATTGGTGCGAATGTCAGCCTTTGGTGCCTATTCAATTCTAGGTTGATTAGATAAACTGACAAAAGAGTTTTTATATATTAAAGATTATTTCGAACACAAGTATAATTTAAATTCCTTTTATATTGCAAGTGCATGGAAAATTCAGAGGTTTTTAAAATGGATTAGAATAATATACAGTCTTAATCAGAACTAAGAGGTCAAGTATATTAAAAAAAAT
This sequence comes from Erythroxylum baracoense, assembly GCA_025629805.1. Lineage (NCBI taxonomy): Eukaryota > Viridiplantae > Streptophyta > Magnoliopsida > Malpighiales > Erythroxylaceae > Erythroxylum > Erythroxylum baracoense. The sequence goes on along the minus strand of JAOTAY010000003.1, from coordinate 24,160,430 downwards.
GGAATTCTAATTGAAATATCTTCAACTTGTTTGGTCCCATATATCCTTCTTTAGTGGGTATCAGTAACTACATAGACTTGCATATTAATATCGCGCAATTGGATAAAAATATTCTTTTAAAAAATCAAATGGAGATTGAAGAGCCCACCAATTTTGACAAAACATGGGTGTTAGTGAGGCCTAATGGGTTCATTGTTGGATCCACAAACTCATGCTCTTCTACGAGCCAATTGTTGGGTATAATGCTATAGGTGCAAGTGAGAAGACCTTAATCACTGGTAAAAGTGCCAGGTAGCTAAATGGGATTTGTTTAATGTATATACCATAATCTGAATGAAATCTAATTTAGTTATTTGTTCGGCTTGATGACTAGATGAGTTTAAATATGATTTTAAGTGTTAGATTCCTGTAGCTTGCCGTGAATATGATCTCCTAAATAGGATCCCATACGTGTGCTTGCTGCTTCTAGGATTTTAAAAATGAAAAAGAAAAAGGCACAGCTAAACCTAGGAAGTGGCTTTGATTTGGTCATATGTTGAAGAAGCAGATCATCTTGGCTTTTCCTGTCTTACCCATATTTCGTTAATTAGACAAGCAATAGGACAGTTGTGGGGTTGGCAGATTTGAACTTGGAGGCGAAGTAAATGACTAGAGATGGACAATAGCCTGACTCAGATAGGGGTTGGTTCTGGTGTATATGATATCGTTTTGTACTGGCTGGTATCGACTGGAAAATGAAACAGTAAAGGAGATAATGGTACCGGCCGTAAGTACTGGTTGGTACCAGGCATTTTTGCCCGGTACTGGCTGCAAGTACCGGTCGATGCCGGGCATTTTTGCCTGGTACCTGCCGATACTCACAATACCAGATGATACTGGGCTGGTATCGTGAATCCCCAATTTTTGAGGACTAATCTACAAAAACAAAAAAAATTCCCTAATATCCCCCCCTCTTTTGTTCTGCCTCTCATTTTTTGTTTTTGCTCTCTCTCTCTCTCACCGACTCATCCTCTTCTCTCTCTATCGATCAGGTCGTCCTCTCCTCCACTCCTGGTAGTTCGCGGTGCTCTGTGGCGGTGCTTGGTTGCTACTCCACCACGCAATGTCATCTCCGCCTATCGCCAACTCCGCCTGTTGCAAGTCACCACCTCCGCTTATCGCCACCAACCACCATCAGCTCTGTTTCTCCGACGACCACCAAGGCACCACACATGCATCGATCCAACAAATCTGGGAATAATACCCAAATTTGGACTCGACCCATCATCGAATCAGATTGTGAATTTCTGTTTGTTGGGTGTGTTTTTTTTTCCAATTTCTGTTAGAATGTTTTTGTTTGTTTATGTTGTGAGGAATGAAATTGTGAAGGATTTATGGTTAATTGTTTGTGTTGGAGACTTACAGTTGGATTGCATTTGAAGTTGGTAAATGGTAATGGAAATGTGAAATTTGTGGTTGGTTCGGTTGGTTCTTAGTTTTGGTAATGAAAACATAAAATTTGTGGTTGATTTGGTTGGTATTTGGTAATGAAAATGTGATAGCCAAATGTTTGGTTCATGAAACTTAGAAGCCGTATATTGCAATGTATTGTGGTTAATTGTAATGATTTGTTGGTTGGTTTGGTTCACATTGAATTTTTGAAACAAACAAACTTTGTTCACTAAATTTGAAAATAAAAGCAGAATTAAAAATAAAAACAAAAAATTAAGAAGATCCATTCATGCTTTGCTAAATGGCATCATATTCATAAGAAGATCCATTCATGCTATGCTAAATGGCATGTAGTTGTAGGTGCAATTACATTACCATTACTTGAAGAAAAGATAATTTGTCTAAACATATACAAAAAAGAACCTAAATTGAAAGAGCTCAAATGACATCATATTCATATAGAAAGACAACAATTAGAATTGACTACTTTAGATATATCTAAGTTTGAGTTATTAAATTTTAGATTAAATTAAATTTTTATTATTTGTTTAAGAAGTCAAAATTAATTGCAATGTTTAAGGTGTATACTAGTTTTTAAATTTCAATTTAATTCTAATAATCTTATCCAAATTTATATTGGAATATTTTATTATCCCTAATCTTCTTGATTCATCTTGATTATTGTAAGAGGATAATTAGTAAAAAAAACTATGTGGTAATGGTTTGGGAGGTTCTTTACATATCATTGCTAATTTTGTTGATAAAACTAC
>JAOTAY010000003.1:24132266-24158129 GCA_025629805.1 Erythroxylum baracoense | reverse complement strand
TCAAACTAAATGAAAACATACAAAATGAATCCTAAACTACAACAATAATAAACTATTATGCAAGAAACACATGCCAAACACTTAGAAACTAATGCACAACTATCGACATCCCCACACTTAAATCTTTGCTTGTCCTCAAGTAAAATAAATACAACCAATCAATTCTATCACTTTATTTTCACAAAGGTCAAAGCATACAATCTCTCAAATTTAAGCCAACTCAAATATTAAGTTACTACACATATCATGACTATTTTTTCATTGATGTACGTAAACAAACTCAACAATTGGCACCATCACTCAAAGATAAGTATAAATGTAAAATGAATCTTCCTTATGGTTTTCACTCATTTCTCTCAAGTGTTTGATGGTTAGTGTTTCACTCAAACTTTCAATAGGAAACTACACTATTATGGGCTTACTAATACACTAATTCTCCTTTACAATGATTACATGCATAAATAGATAAAAATGGCTTGTTTAAGGTTGTAATATGGTAAGGGTTAATGTGGGTAAAGATGGAACAGGGTTTAACATAAGCATTCTAATGTAAAAAGCGGGTAAAAAGGGATAACAAAATATAACTCCGAGATACATAAATGTAACTATGCTAATGCTCTGCATTTATTTATGCTACTCAAGTGTTCTTCCTTTTTCTTTTCTTTTCTTTTTCTTTTCCAACAATTTTTTCTTTCTTTTTCTTAACACATGGAAGAGACTATGAATAAAATAGCAACTATATACAATATGATCCACAGTAGAAGTATCCTCAACTTATCTCGGTAAAAATTTTCACAACAATCCCAACTATGAATAAAATAGCAACTATATACAATATGATCCACAGTAGAAGTATCCTCAACTTATTTCGGTAAAAATTTTCACAACAATCCCAACTAATGTATTGCTTCGTACTTAACTAAGCTTGTGAATGGGCAAGTTAATGGGATTTTAGGTTTTAAAATTTTGGTTGTTTTCAAGAAACAAAAGGTTAAAGCTCAACGGGGTTAGCAAGTGATAATAAAAGGGTAGGTCATTTAAGCCAAGGGTTAACACAAAAGGGCCTTAATCATCTCTGTTAAACCTGCATCTAGTAGACTCAAACCGATTCAAAGTAGGTTATGAAGGTAATAACCTAAGGAAGTATCACACAATAAAGAAATGGAATGACTATAGATGGAGTCATATAGGCTCAAATAAAAATTCATTATGCATCTCTACACTACCTTATTGCTCAAATGTCAATTTGTGAATAAGCTTATGTAACAAACTACTTTTCATCACTCAATATGGTTCACTTTCTACTCAAGTAGCCTAATTTGAGTTTAAGCATGAATTCAATCTCATTCCAACTAGCATGACAGAATCTCATGGTAATATCAATCCAAATGATTCAAGTGTGGTTCTATTGCTTAATACAAAACAACATGATTTGCCTAAACATGCATCCTATCTAACATAATGTAAACAATGCAATTGAGAAAGTCAATGTTAGCTTCCCCAACTTAAAGATCAAATTGTCCTCAATGTGACAAGTCAACCATCAAATAAGGGAAATTTACATCAAATTAAACAAAAGAAATCAAACCATACAAAAGAAATTGAAACAAACAAATGACATCAATCCCAATAAAAATGACAGCAAACCAAACAAAAATAACAACAAACCAAACAAAAGAAAATGACATGAAAACAAACAAAAGAAAATGACACGAATTAAAAGTAAAGGGGTAAGAAAAGTTTATGGAGATGATGATGGCGACAGTGTTGGCGAAGGAGCTTCAAAATTATTCCTCTGAAAGAATTTGAGGAATTTCTTCTTTAATTAGCATTGCTCCTTATGGACTTGCCACATTTGGGTACCGAACTTGTTGATTTGGGACACCATTTACTGTTGATTGGAGGCTATCTAGTCGAGGATTTGTTGAAATCAGTCGACCTCCACTGATGCACTTGGTTCCTCCTTCGCTACTTCTTCTTCTGGCTCTGGGACTGCTCGAGAAGTGGAGGGTCATAAGCGGCTGTATCGTTGCCCCTCCTATTCTTCATTGCAGTATGCGTCTGAGGATTTCGGAGTTCCATAGAATTGAACTCCAAACTCTCTGAGTTCCTTAAATAAGTTATGTCAAACATATCATATTGAGTTGTGTGCATATTTTCCATATTAAAGTTATAAAACAAACCCAAAGCATAAGCAATATGAGACATGCCAAAATAAGAGATCTTTTTGTTTACAACACTCACTATCGATCGAAAAATCCTATAAGGCATATTGATTTTTATTTTTCGATCCATGCACCACAGAAAGAAAAGTTCTTTGGCCGATCATTTGTTACTTTCAATTTTATTAAACACAATTAAGCATATAAATTTATTTAAAAGTAATTGCTCAGCACTACGGATTAAAGAGTTTGGTGCATTGCGAGAGTCAAAATATGCTTCACCCGTTAGAGCTTTCTAATAATTACCGACATCAAAGTCAGTGTGATCATCTAGAATTTTTTCATTCGACAAATTGAAAATTTCACGCATGACATGATAATCAAGTTTAAAAACATTGCCAGCTAACCTGAACTAGAAAACATCCATTTTAGGGTTATAATGGACTGTAGTAAAAAACTCTATAGTCATTGTAGGGTAAATAGGCACGTCACATCGAATGAACCTATTCCAACTGATATTTGCAACTAATTGCTCAATTTTTCGCCTCACTCCTATGGTTTCTAACAATTTAAAATCAAAATAACGATGAGTGATTAATTCTCTATCTCTAAGGTCTCGAAAACGCATACCTTCTTCCTCTGAATAAATAGGGAATGGAGTATAATAAGTTGCCGCTAAATCGAGCTTACCTTCACTAGAGACTTGAAGGCACATTTCATCAATCGATTTCTGAGCTACCATCTTCTTTGGTGCCATTGGAAGAAGAAAACATGCAAAACTAAGAGAAAGAGGGATGAATTCGTATTTTAGAGAGAGAGAAAAATCTTACCCAAATCTTTGAGTTTTTGAATGATTAATGCATGAGAAGAGTAAAAGATTGTAAGATTAATAAAAAGAGATGAAGATTATACCAAGAAGCTAGAGAAAAATGAAGGATTTTAGAGAGTGGGGGGAGAGTTTTTGTGGGTTAGAGAGAGAAGGTATGAAAATTTTTGAAGAATGTATGAAAGAAGAAAGGGGAAAGAAACTTAAATTTTCCTACGGGTGGGATTCCTATGATCGTGGGAATACCCATCATTCCCATGATTGTGGGATTACAATCATGGGTTTCTTGAAAGAATTACCATGGTCGTGGAATCAAACCAATTCCCACGATTGTGGGTTGGTGCAATGTCCTCACTTCTAAACCTTCTTCCAAGCTTAGCATGTATTCTTCATGATCCCACAACCTACAAACATTTAAAAATAATAGTATCAATAAGGAATTCGAAAAGAAAACAAGTTAATATTAAAAAATTGAAATAAATACCAATCAAACTCAACTCAAACATAATCATAAGTGAATAAATCAAGAAAACAAATAAACAAAAACAATCAAAAGAAAATAAACATGCTAAGTTAAGATCATTAGCTTGACCATTCCTTATACATTCATGAAAGAGTGGAAGAAAGGAAAGAGATAACTTCCCTTTCTTGTGGATAAATCCCTCCATAATATGGCTTGCAACGATGCCTATTGACTTTGAATGTTTCTCCCTTGTCATTTTCCATCTCCAAAGCTCCATGAGGAAACACTTGAAGAATTTTGAAGGGTCCACTCCATCTTGACTTGAGTTTTCCAGAAAATAGCCGAAGTCTTAAATTAAACAAAAGTATTAAGTCTCTACTCTTGAATTCCTTCTTCTTGATGTGGCCGTCATGCCACTCCTTAGCCCTTTCTTTATATAGCTTGGCATTTTTATAAGCATCATATCTTAACTCATCCAACTTGTCGAGGTGTAACAATTGCTTTTCTCCTAACAGCTTCCAATTCATGTTCAATTTCTTGATTGCCCAATAAGCTCTATGCTCCAACTCCAATGGTAAATGGCACGCCTTGCCATACACAAGTCGATATGGTGTTGTACCTATGGGAGTTTTGAAAGTTATTCTATAAGCCCAATGTGAGTCATCCAGCTTTAATGTCCAATCTTTCCTTGAAGTGCTTGCTATCTTTTCCAAAATCTTTTTAAGCTCTCTACTCACCACCTCCACTTGACCACTAGTTTGGGGGTGGCACAGGGTAGCCACTCGATGATGAACATTATATCTTTTCAGAATATTCTCAATCAGTTTGTTGCAAAAATGACTCCGCCCATCACTTATAATCATTTTAGGCACCCCAAATACAGTAAAAATCTTCTTAATAAACTTCTGAACCACCTTGCCATCATTAGTTAGAGTGGCGACTGCCTCAACTCATATGGAAAAATAATCAACTCTAACTAATATATAACTTTGAAGGATGGGAATTGTCCCATGAAGTCCAAGCCCCACATATCCATTATCTCTACCTCTATTATGTTTGAAAGTGGCATTTCATCTCTCTTTGATATGTTGCCTACTCTTTGACATTTTTTGCACTTGAGCACAAAATCTCAAGCATTCTTAAATAGGGTTGGCCAATAGAATCCACACTCTAAGATTCATATAGCAGTCTTGTTAGCTTCATAATGCCCTGCATACGGTGAGCTATGACATTGCGTTAAAATTTCAGGCATTTCATCTTTAGGGACACACCTATGGATTAAACTGTCAGCACATATCTTATAAAGTATAGGTTCATCCTAAATATAATGAGAGCATTGAAATAGGAAACGCTTTCTTAGTTGATACGAAAAATTAGATGGAAGAATACCACCTAAAAAGTAGTTTGCAATATCTGCAAACCAATGAACGAAAGGATTATCTACCATCATTAAGTTCTCGTCAGGAAAACTTTCTTCAATTTCCTTGTCCTCTTTATGAGGTCCTACTTTAAGTCTTGATAAGTGGTCCGCTACAACATTTTCTACTCCCTTCTTGTCTTTAATCTCAATGTTGAACTCTTGGAGCAGAAGTACCTACCAGAGAGTCGTTCCTTGGCATCCTTCTTCATAAAGAGATAACATAATGCTGCATAGTCTGTAAAAATAATAACTTGTGAACCTAAAAGATAGGAACGGAATTTTTCACAAGCAAATACCACCGCAAGCAATTCCTTCTCAGTAGTTGTGTAATTCAATTATGCTCCCATTAACGTGTTGCTTGTGTAATAAATAGCATGCAACCTCTTCTCCTTCTGCTGGCCAAGTACACACCCAATAACATGATCAAGTGCATCACACATAATCTCAAAAGAAAGGGACTAATCCGGCGACGTCAGAATTGGTGTTTTTGTGAGTGCCTTCTTTAACTTGTCAAAAAAATCTAAACAGTCATTATCAAAAACGAAAGGCACATCTTTGACTAACAAATGAGTTAGGGGTTTTACAATAAGGAAAAATCCTGCATGACTCAGGAAAGCTCGGATATCCTTTACGTTGGTGGGAGGTGGTAACTTTTCAATCACTTATATGTTAGCGCGATCCATTTCGATCCCCTTGCATGAAATCTTATGGCCTAGTATAATTCCTTTTTGGACAACGAAATGACACTTCTCCCAGTTTAAAACTAGATGAGATTGCTCACATCTTTGAAGCACTCTGTCTAAATTTAGCAAACAATGCTCAAAAGAATCTCCAAAGATAGAGAAATCATCCATAAATAACTCCATAGAGTTTTCATTCATGTCTGCAAATATAGCCATCATGCACCTTTGGAATGTAGCAAGTGCATTACATAAACTAAAAGACATCCTCCGATAAGCAAAATTCCCATAAAGGTAGGTGAAAGTGGTCTTTTCTTTCTTGATCTTCCGGGTATATAAATATTTGATCGTACCCTGAATATCCATCAAGAAAGTAATAAAAAGAATGACCAGCCACCCTTTCAATCATTTGGTCCACAAAAGGTAAAGGGAAATGATCCTTCTTAGTGGCCAAATTTAGCTTCCTATAGTCAATACATACTTGCCAACCTATAATGGTCCTCGTGGAAATCTTTTCACCTTTATTATTCTCTATCACCATCATGCCACCCTTCTTCGACACATACTGTACTTACCCACTCACTATCCAAAATGGGGTAAATAATCCCCGCATCTAAAAGTTTCACCACTTCCTTCCTCACAACCTCTTGCATATTTGGATTTAACCTTCTTTGTCTTTCTCTCACAGCTCTACATCTTTCTTCTAGGTTAATCCTATACATCACTACATTGGGGCTAATCCCCCTAATATCATAAATTTGCCGCCCTACAGCTCTCATCCTCTTCCGAATGGTCTCCACCATTTTCTCTTCTTTCTCGTAATCTAATTCATTGGAGATAATGATGGGTAAACCATAGTTCTTCCCTAAAAAGGTATATCTTAAATAGGAAGGTAGGGGTTTAAACTCTAAAATGGGAGGTCAATAGAAGGTGGGTAGGTGTATCAGTTCTCTCCAATTTCTTTATCTCAACTTCCTCACATAAATCCTCTTCCTTCACACTTTCATCTTTGTGCACTTCCTTCACTTCATTGACTTCCTCTTTAATCTCCTTTACACATTCATACACAACATCGTTTTTCATACAAACATTACTATCCACTAGCTTCTTCAAAGATTTTTGTCATATTAAACTCAACCTGTTCATCACCAATTCTCAACAAAAGTTTCCCTTCATGCACGTCAACTAATACCCTATGGCCTTGTTTGGTTGGCATGGATTCTTTCTTGGGAAAATAATCTTTTTCCTAAAATTTATATTATCATGTTTGGTTCATTTTTTTGAGTAGTTAGGAAAATAAAAACTTTCCCAATCTAGGGAAAATAGTAGCACTTTACTTGGATTCTAATCCCCTCACCCCCTTGGTATTTAGATTACTTTCCTCAAGAATTTAATATAAAAAATACGCTAGCCAATTCTACCTTTCCTTCTTTCTCAACTCTACGACAATTCTTTTTATAATAATAGGGAATTTAATAATAATAATAATAATAATAATAATAAAAAATGTAATTAATACAATTAATAAAAATAAGAATAATAATAAGTAGAAAATTAATAATAATAATAAGAATAATAAAATCAATCATAATAATAATAAAATTAATAATAAAATTAATATAAATATAATTGATAAAATTAATAAAAATAATAATTAGTAGAAAATTAACAATTATTATTATTGTTATTATTATTAATTAATAAATAAAATTAATTATAATAAGAATAATAATAAGTAGAAAAGTAATAATAATAATAATAATTAATTATATTATTAATAATAAAATAAATTTAATTGATAAAATAATAAATTTACTAATAATAAAATTAATGATAATTAGAAAATTAATAATAATAATTAATAACATTAAGAATAATAAAGTTAATAAGAATAATAAAATTAATAATATTGCATTATTTGTATTTTTATTTTCAATGTTAGAACAAATTTTGACATTTGATTTGAATTTTAAGATTTATCTTTGTACTCGGTTGAGGTTTTTTAGTATTTTTCAATATTATATTTATGATATAACAGTATTATATGATTAGAATATCATGAATGAAAAAAATTAAAATTTAATAATATAACTTGTATTACAAATTAACATTATTTAACAATTTCAATTTTTATTCAGTTTGTAAGGATATAATTGGAAATACAAGTCAAAATTAAATTACATTTTATAAAATATTGTTACATACCAAACATTATAATAAGAATCCATTCAACTTTCCTATTAGAATTCTTATAAGTATCCAAACATGTAAATATCTTTACTTTCCATAGATTTATTTTCCAAAGAATCAAATTCCAAATTCACTTTACTTTCCTACCAACCAAACAGAGCCTAGGAGTAAGACACATTCTATATAATTCGTAGGATAAGAACACAATTCCGATATGTCTTGTGTTGAAAGAAATATTTACAACCGAAGTATCAAATATAGTACGATAGCCCTCTTTATCCAAAACTGATACAGAGATCAAGTTCCGTGTAAAGGACAATATATAAAATGTGTTTCGTAAAGCTAATACAAACCCTGTATCGAGGTTCAAGCCTACATCTCCTACAAACAAAGCATCCACCTCTTCATTGTTGTCAACCATCAGCTTCTCCTCTCCTTTAGTTGGCCTTCTCCTGGATGTGGACCCCTACATTGTTGAAGCAATATGATTAAAAGCTCCACTATCTAACCACTAAAAACTTGATCTGGTTATCGCTATATTGGATTTATGAATCATATAGGCCGAGGAGTTACCTGACAGTTCCTGTTTAACCTTCTACAGCTTGTACTTCAAGCAATTGACCTTTCTATTCCTCTTCTTCTTACAAAAGAAACACCTCATACCCTTTATGTCATGTGGGCTTTTAGCAATGCTGGACTGTCCAGTCTAAATATGTGGAGAGGGTTTGGGTTTCTTACCCTTACCCTTAGGCCGTTGGGGTTTAGCCTTTCTCTTACCTTTGGCAGCTGCAAATAGGGCTGTATGAGGAGAACTCTTAATCTTCTCCTTAGCTGCATCACACAGGAAAATCAAGGCATTGATGTCCCAGGTCTCATCTTGAGAGATGTAGGATGTAGCCAACATCTCAAACTCTCGTGGGAGAGTATTTAGTGCCTGATGCACTATGAGCGTGTGAGGCACATCTAGCACCTTTAGCCGACTCTGAAGGTGAACTATCCTGATAATGTACTCTCTAATGCCTCCTTCTCCTGTAGACCTCATAGAGAACAACTCTTTGAGCAAGGTGCTCTGCTCCGCATGAGAAGATACCTTGTACCTCTGGAAAATGCTATCCATAAACCCCTTTTCTATAACCATATTTGGTAATCCATTAAGCAAATGATCTAGGATCAATCTCTTGATGGTCAAGTAGCACATCTTATTTGATTACTCCTAGATTTCCATTGATGCTTTATGAGCTTCTGAGCTGATATCGGTAAGTGGAGAAGGCCTCTCGATATGCATCGTCATGTAGACGTCAGCCATCTCTAGGCCAAACTCAACATCCTTCTTCCACTTCTTGAAATTGAAACCATTTATGGTCTCAATCGTGACAGCATTGTTGTTTATAGAAAAGGTGACTACAAAATAGAAAAGACAATGTAAAGATCAGTATAAATGAAGAATAATAGCAATACTTAAAGCATAAAGTAGTATTTATACTAAGAATCTGATCACACATATTATGAAAATACCTTTAGGCTGAATAAATAATATAAGCAATTAGACCCCCACAAAAAAGTGATCAGAGTACAAACCATCAACTCTCATGGCACTACCACCTTTGGGTGAATAGATCATTTAAACAACGACTTTCCTCTATCTAATGCGTTTATGAACATCTCACCCTATGTAAGGCCAACACATTTGGGCAAAATAACCAAACATAAGGCCAAAGACATCTTTCAACATGTTAGGAGAACAATCCAAAACACTGACTTGAAAGGCCACTTTGGTGACTACATCCTCATTAGTATCCTAGAAAGTCCAAAAATACAAAGGATACATCTTTATGTCATCCTCACATTTTATATAGGCATAATGTATGTAAAAATCAGCTATAAATGCAAAAACCAAATGCACAGTCAAAGGCTAAAAGCTCAAATTGGGGTTTAACCTTTTTGAGTTTGATCAGTTTGGGATTTAAACTTGTGACTTGCTCATAGAAGGTCTAAAATTTCATGAATATGCTCAATTTAAGACTTTTTTAGGCAAAAATTGTGGCATGTTTTACACGCACCGATATATGCAGGTCAGTTAGTCTTTAACCATGACATGTTTCTTTTCTCATCTTCTTTCTTTGCAAGGTAATTGACATCAAAAACTACCGATGATTTCTTGTTTCCTCTTGATTTGCTTTCCCTAAACTCATTTCTCTTTGTTGACTCTTCATATCCTGCGAAACAGTTCAGGTCCAGCTTTAGATATACCACATGAGAAGTAGCAATCATGTTGTAAATAAGAGATTACCTTTTGTTATTAGAGAACAAAGAATGCATTATTTTGGTCTCACTGTTCGAAGCTTTTTGCTTAAGCACATGAATTTCTTCTAGCAGATTCAGATGTTGGTGCCTCCCTAGAACCTTGAAAGATGGTTTTAGTAGGATTGTCTTTAACACTGGTTTGAGTAAGAATTGGCTCCTCAACAACCTAACATGGCCCTAACCTATCCAATTTGCTTGCACCTTCAATTAAGCATTTGTCTTTGTCATTTTCCATCCAATAAGACTTTATCTTTGATGACATAGCAGCATGTAATGGAGAAGCAATGGATTCTGGGGTCCCATTGGTAATTCTTTAATGGAGAAAAGTTATTCTAGTGAAAATAACTTCAAAATCATTCTCAGTTCGTTGCATATGTTCTATAAGTAGAGGCCTCAAGCTTTTTCCTTTTTCAACTAATAATCAAAGTTTTATCTAACAGGTGAATCTAAAACCTAAATTGTGCTAGAACTGATGAACTCAAGAACGGTTCAGCTCTAGGAGGTAGTGGACTTAGAACTCTAGAACCTGGACTTGAACAAAATGGATCTCTGTTATGTTTCCTTAGGGAAGAACTCAGAGACTCGTTTCCTTTGAATATGTCATCAAAGAATTCATCATTCTGGTAACGCCTTCTAGTCCCAACTTCATCACCAAACATTGGTTTCTCATTTATACCAAACCACTTACGGCGAATCGAAACTGTGTCATTCTCACCACCTAAGTTGCTTGAACCTGTAGCTTCGCTGAAACTGTTTCGCATTTCCTGTATTGAAGCTCATCTTAGTGGCCCTCCAAACACATCATTGAAATCAATATTAGAGTCTCCATTTGGGCTCTTTGGAGAAGAGTTGTTATGGTTTGCAAATGATCTTTGAGGACCATAGCCTAAAAAAATGCTCTTTCTGATTGAATACCTCTCTATTTCAATGTTCTTGAAATTCATAAACGAGTTCAAATTAGACAAAGATGGCCGGAAGCTCCATAAGCTTCCATAGTCTATTGTTGAATCAGAATTCTCAGCAGGGTTCCGTTGCTGAGGAAAAGCTCACATGGAGCTTACAAGAGAGAAAGACGAAGTGGTGTAGAAACAAGGAAAGGGAAGATTTTGATTGGGAAAACATAGCTAGTGGTGTTAAAGATTTGCATTACTGAGAATTGGAAGTCAAAGCCACGAGTGAGGTTCATCGTATATGTGGATATCTAATAAGGAGAAGGAAAACTCCAAACTACAAAATGGAAGATAATGCGTTGTTCTTGTCGTGTAACTAAAATTTGAAAAGTAATCTCTCTTGGTGACCGTTAGTTTAAGGATTTTTGTGATGCCTCATGATTTTTGGATCATTTACATACAATGTTTAGTAAGGTAACACCCTATTATTGCCGCAAAATCAAATTTAAAGTCATGGCTTGTCTCTGTCAGACATGTTTTTGATTAATAAAAAAATCTCGGTTAAATTTGAGTGATCTTTTCTCGTCCTCACATGGGGTGTACTCGCTTAAGTTCACATTGCATGGAAGGTAGGTTTTCGACTCTAACGATGACAACACGGCGGTTTCATCGTCGGTGACGTGGTAGGATGAGAAGTCAATGGGTTTCTCAAGTTTCTCTGTTCCGAATGTGTCTTTGGTGGGGTTATATGGGATTGAGAAGGTGTTTGCCAAGCTCCGAACAAGTAAGAGAAGGTACAGAGAAAGAGAGTCAAAGCTAAGGAACATAGGTTAGTGGTTTTGAAGAAGAAGCGTGAGGTTATCTGAGGCTTTTGGCTCTTGGATGTGGAATGGTATTATGTGAAACCTGTCATGGATGTGCTAGTTAGGAGAGTTGATCAATAAATACAAGTCTGATCTCTTGTTTGCCTTCAGAAATATGAATATTTATTATGGTGCAGAGAAGAGTTGAAGACGAACAAGTTCTTAGTACATAGAATAAAAAAGGTAAAAAAATCTAACATTAGAATAGTTACAAAAAGAAGCCATTAAATGCTTAAACAAGAATGCTGTTAAGTGTGATTTGGGGGAATGTTCGCTAATTAAGTACCTATTTAATGGCAATGCACGATTTCTTTTATTGTTCCCATCAAAGAACTTGGTTGCAGAGAGGAACAGAAGACAAAAGCTCAGTGACAATCTTTTAAGCCTATGTTCAACAGTAAAACCTAACCTGCATATAACGACGCATGTAAAACATGCCCTAATTTTCATCTAAAAAAGTCTTAAATTGAGTAGATTCGTGAAATTTTAGACCTTCTATGAGCAAGTTACAAGTTTAAGTTCCAAACTGATTAAACTCAAAAAGGTTAAGCCCCAATTTTAGCTTTTAGCCCACAATCAAATAATCACATACTAGTACTGAAAACATCGTCTTTAAACTTTATTTGAGACTTTTATTTAAAAAATTCTCAATGAGAGTGAATATCGTACTTTCCTGAATACCGAACCTACCATACGAGACATAAAACTTTAAGTATCTCCCTTATGCAATTTGGAGCACGAAAATGCACTCAAAATCGGCTTAAAAAAGATTTAAAACGTTTTCTGGAATCCAATTACTAACTTAATAAATCCAAAAAAATTGAAAAATTACTTTAAAAATTTCCCTGACTCAGAAACTTACCCAAAAGGACCCGGGGCAACTTTATGAGAATTCTGAAATTTTTTTATAATTTTTAGTGTTGACATCAGCAGCACTGTCCGAATCCAGTGACATCCCCCAATATACACGCGCCACTACATGTTCGAATCACTGCTGTCCACGTGTCGGGACAAATGGCAGGCTTGTGCGATGCATGCGTCAATCGTTCGGTGCCCATCACCTCGTGGAGCCACGTGGGAGGACACGTTGCACAAGCCAACCAAACCGCCTTATGGCGATTACTGTAGCAAGATCGAGAGCGTGTGGTGCACGCACCTGACAGTGCAATCGTCATTCGACGAGAATGGCAATTTTTGGTGATCTCGGGAAAGATTTTTCACACTTTTTGGGCTCATCTTTGACCCGTTTTTCATAGCTAGCCTTATATAGACTACTTTTACATAATCGTATATGCAAAAAAACCGAAAAACGAATGGAAAGATGATGAAAACTATAATGGATGAAAACCGAAAACCTTCGTTTCTGGCAACCAGATCATGTAACCGCTCTGATATCACGTGTAACACGTAACATAGGCCTTATTACGTGTCCCGGATCGTTCATGAAAGGGTTAAAAATGAAGGAAATGTAGAATACCTAATTTCATTTCCATCTTGATTTCCGAAGCGATTTTTGTGGCCAAAACGAGCTCCAATCTCCTGGGACCTTCACGAAAAACGTTCATCAACACACGATTAACATCTTTCTACAGTTTTCTCAATACGTAAACGCTCTTAATGGATCAAAGGATTCGTATGCTTATGAATGATACGAGCAACTGCAGGAGATCTTAACCTTTATATATAGCTTTCATATCAGGCTTTCCCATCACAAGTCTAATATGAGTTCGGTCCAAACTAATCTAGATCCATTTTTTCTTGGACTTCAACCTATTGATTTAGATCATTTATTGGGTCACTTTATTACCCTTATCTGAATCAAAATACGTAACTTAACTAATAAGTTAATGAAAAGTTGAAAAATACAATTAATATTTGTCCAACGTAATGAAAAAGGACAAAATTGTTCAACAAGAAGGATATTTGGATACGGACCTGCATGTTTATGGGTTATGGTGGTCGAAAAAAGCACGAATCCAGGAGTCAGGACCACTTCCAAGCCGAACCTAGACTTCCATGAGGCACAACGACAAACTTTTTAGTACTCATATCATCACACATGCAGGACAAATACAAATACGACGACTTGCTAATCTCTGGACCACATCTTTAACGAGAAAACCTGTCACAAGGGGTTGTATTATAAATATTAAAAATTTTCTTGGAAAGCTACGTTTGTGGAAACTACACCTGCATGCTCAGTTTGATGTCAGTGTTAAGAATCATACTAAAATAACACGCACGATTCTGTGACCATATCACATCCATATAGTAAATAGAACGATAGAATAACTATCTCATATCAATTTTATAATCTAAATATTAATATGAATATAGCCAATTCTTACACGGATATACTTTTCTTAAAATCTAGAGGAGTTAAAATATGATGAAGCAGGATACATCTGAAAGTGGCTTTGATTATATTGAAGTCTCTACTTTACAGTTAATATTGTAACGTGGACCAAACCCAGTTGCATAAGAGCTTGGAAGTAAAGGGTTTTCCGGTAGTAAAAGTCTGGTAACGAGAGGACATTTACTTTCGACATTTGTAAGTTGCATGGAAATAACTTTTAATGTACTCTTGAAAAAGATTATGCTCTTCACAGTCGGCGAAATGCCAGGAATTGGTGAAGGCCGTCCGGGGACTCATTTTGTGATAACTCGAGGTCAAAAGTTCTATAGAAATGATTGTGTGTGTATGTTGGATGGTTTCAGTTAACATATAATCCTTGCTAACAACAAGCTTTGAGATGTGAATCTCCATAAACAATCGGGAACCAAGTTCCCAAGAATCGTTTTAGTTAGGCTGAAAGAAACCTTACCTACTGTCATCCTTAATTTCTTGTCCACCCAGTCCGTTTTCATTTATGAGGTTCAACAAGCTTTAAATGCTGGTTTAGAAAAAAGACCCCAGAAGTTATACTTGCCAAACATGCATTTGTATATTATAATGTTATACTTGCCAACCATGCATTTGTTTAAATATTTTAGGAAGTAACTATAAATTTACCAACATTACAATTTTGGGTTAGACCAAAATGATGCCTTAAAAACGGTACCGGGTGGAGTGGTACCGACCCCAAGTACCGGTTGGCACCGGGCATTTTTGCCTGGTACCGGCCGGTACTCACAATACCGGACAATACCGAGCTGATAACGTGAATCCTCAAAAATTGAGGACTGATATGAAAAAAAATTCCCTAATTGTTTCTGACTTTGTGTTGTGACTGTGAGGAATGAAATTGTAAAGGATTTGAAATTTGTGTTGGAGACGGTTTGAAGTTGGTAAATTGTTTGTGTTGGAGACGGATTTGAAGTTGGTAAATGGTAACAAAAATGTAAAATTTGTGGTTGGTTATTGGTTCGATTGGATTATCCGATTATGGTTTTGGTAATGAAAACATGAAATTTATGGTTGGTATTGGTTTGGTTGGTTGATGTATTTGGTAATGAAAATGAGAGAGTCGAATGTTTGGTTGTTTGGTTCATGAAATTTCAAAGTCGTATACTGCAATGTATTGTGGTTTATTGTAATGGTTTGTTGGTTGATTTAGTTCACATTGAATAATTGAAACAAATAAATTTTGTTAACTAAATTTGAAAATAAAAATAGAATTAAAAATAAAAGCAAAAAATTAGGGAGATTCATTCATGCTTTACTAAATGGCATCATATTCATAAGAAGATTTATTCATGCTATGCTGTAAGTGCAATTATATTACCATTACTTGAAGAAAATATAATATTACTTGAAGAAAATATAATTTGTCTAAACATCCAAAAAAAAGAACCTAAATTGAAAGAGCTCAAATGGCATCATATTCATATAGAAGAAAGACAACAACTAGAAATTTAGAATTGACTACTTTAGATATATCTAAAGTTTGATTTATTAAATTTTAGATTAAATTAATTTTTTATTATTTGTTTAAGAAGTCATAATTAATTGCAGTGTTTAAGGTGTATACTAGTTTTTTAAATTTCAATTTAAT
Source organism: Erythroxylum baracoense (assembly GCA_025629805.1). Classification (NCBI taxonomy): domain Eukaryota; kingdom Viridiplantae; phylum Streptophyta; class Magnoliopsida; order Malpighiales; family Erythroxylaceae; genus Erythroxylum; species Erythroxylum baracoense. Next base: position 24,142,336 of record JAOTAY010000003.1, on the reverse strand, counting down.
TCTAATAATCTTATCCAAATTTACAGTAAAATATTTTATTATCGCTAATCTTCTTGATTCATCTTGATTATTGTAAGAAGACAATTAGTAGAAAAACTGTGGTAATGTGTTTTGTAACAAGCATTTGAAAGATGGAGGAATCACCCGATTGAAGAAGCATTTAGCTGGGGCCAAAGGAGATGTAGAGCCCTGTAAAAAAGTAAGTCATGATGTGAAGTGGCAAATGAAAATATTGCTTGATGAATATCAACATAAGAGAGATAGAAGGGAAATGTTGAATTTTGAAATTGGTAGTGGAAATTTGTTTTCTAATTTCCGTGGTAATTATAGAAATGTTGAAGGTGGTAGTGGTAGTGGTAGTAGTGGTAGTGGTGGTAATGGTACTGGTAGTGTTCCATCTCAGGCTCAAGAAAAAGTATCTGAACCTAATGTGAGAAAGAGAAGAAGACAGGTGGCTAGTTTCTTTGCACCACGAACAACTCTTGGAGCTCAACCTTCAATTTGTAGTGCAATTCAATCAAGAAATGCAGCTCACAATGTCGATATGATAGTAGCTAGATGGTGGTTTGATACATGCTCGTCATTTAATGCTTCTTAGTCTTATTATTATCAACCTATGATAGATGCAATAGCCTCTTATGGTCTGGGATACAAAGATCCTTCAATTGATGACTTAAGGGGTAAACTTTTGAGTTATTTTGTTTCTGAAATTAGAAGTTATTTGGCTGAAAGAAGAGTGAATTGAGGTACTTATAGATGTTCAGTCATGTGTGATGGTTAGACAAATAAGAGACAAAATCTTATTATTAATTTTTTGGTTTATTCTACAAATGACTCTATGTTTTTGAAATCTATTGGTGTATCTAGCCTTATTAGAAATACTGAAACTTTGTTTGATGAAGTTGTGAATAAAGTAGGGCCAGAAAATATTGTTCAGTTTATTACTAGCAATTAATGATTTCGCTTATAAAGCGGCAGAAAAAAGGTTGTAGAATACTTATAATTCTTTTTTTTGGGGACTCCTTGTGTTGCATATTGCATTGAACTATGCTGGAGAATATAGGAGACCCTAGGTATTTTCCTATTATTGATGGGTCTATGCAGAAAGCTAAAAAGGTGACAAAGTTCATTTATATTCATGCATAGATGTTGAATTTGATGAGAAAGGAATTTACCAATGGTAGAAATTTGTGTCGTCCTGCTTTGACAAGATTTGCAACAAATTTTTTATCACTTCAGTCTTTTGTTTCGTTGAAGAAAGAGTTAAGACAAATGTTTACAAGTGATAAGTGGATTATATCTCAGCATGCTGGGTCTAATTCTGGAGTGGAGGTTTGTAATATTATACTGGAAGATAGAGAATTTTGGTCTCAATGTTAATTTGTTATCCGAGTTTGTGAGCCTTTGATGAGGGTGCTTTGCTTGGCTTATAGTGAAGAAAAGCCAACAATAGGTTATATTTTTGATGCCATGGAGAAAGCGATGGAAACAATTAAGGCCAATCTGAAACATAGGCTTTCTTCGTACACACCATATCTTCCAATCATTAAGGAGAGAAGGGAAAGGCAACTTTCTTCTCCGTTGTTTACAGCTGAGGCATTTTTGAATCCTAATGTTTATTTTAGACTGGATCTTAATAAGTAAGCTAAAGTTAATAGAGAAATGCTTTTAACTATTACAACAATTGTTAACATTGACGCGATGTAAGATCTGTTAAGCTCAAAAATGAAGCTTCATAAGTTGTCTTATGGGGATTTTGGAATGCAGATTGCTATTCGACAAAGAGGAAAACTTTCTCCAGGAATTAATTATTTCCTTTTTGTTATTTGTTGAAAATTATTTATCACTTTATTTTGTTTATAACGTTACTTTTTTTTATCTTATAACTTACAGTTTCTTAGTAGGATCAATTCGAAAATGGTGTTCCAAAATTGAAAAGATTTGCAGTTTGAATTTTAAGTCAATGTGTGAGTGCAACAAGCTGTGAACAAAACTGAAGCACATTTGAATTTATCCACTCCAAAAAAAGGAATATATTGGAGCATAAGAGGTTGAATGACTTGGTTTTTGTTCAATACAATTTAAAGCTTCAGGAAAGGTATTTTATTATCATTATTAATTTTGATATAATTTCTTATAATTTTCTAATAATTAAATTATATCCAATTTTTATGATTATTGGAAATGGAAATTTTTCGAAATAGAAATTATTTTGTGAATGTTTTGTGATTGTTGGAAATGGGAATTGTTGGAAATGAAAATTGTTATATGAATGCTTTGTGATTGTTGAAAATGGAAATTGTTTTATGAATGTTTTATGATTGTTGGAAATAGGAATTGTTGGAATTGTTGGAAATGGAAATTGTTTTATGAATGTTTTGTGATTGTTGGAAATAGAAATTGTTGGAAATGGAAATTGTTTTATGAATATTTTGAGATTATTAGAAATGAGAATTGTGGGAAATGGAAATTGTTTTATGAATGTTTTGTGATTGATGGAAATGGGAATTGTTGGGAATGGAAATTGTTTTATGAATGCTTTGTGATTGTTGAAAATGGGAATTGTTGGAAATTGTTGGAAATGGAAATTGTTTTATAAATGTTTTGTGATTGTTGGAAATGGAAATTGTTGGAAATAGAAATTGTTCTATAAATGTTTTGTGATTGTTGGAAATGAGAATTGTTGGAAATTGTCAGAAATGAGAATTGTTGGGAATTATTGGAAATGAAAATTATTTTATAAATGTTTTATGATTGTTGGAAATGGGAATTGTTGGAAATGAAAATTGTTTTCTGAATGTTTTGTGATTGTTGGAAATGAAAATTGTTATATGAATGTTTTGTGATTATTGGAAATGAGAATTGTTGGGAATGGAAATTATTTTATGAATTTTTTGTGATTGTTAGAAATGGAAATTGTTTTTATGAATGTTTTGTGATTGTTGGAAATGAAAATTATTTTATAAATGTTTTGTGATTGTTGAAAATGAAAATTGTTAGAAAAAATCGGGAAAGATATGTTATTATCATTATTATTTTTAATATAATTTCTTAAAATTTTCTAATAATTAAATTTTATTGTTTACTAGGAGTCTTAAAAGTACAAGTAGTTCAATTGATTCAATTTCCATTGATAATATTGATCTTTTGGCAGATTGGGTTTTTGAAGAACCGAATTTGGTAGATGTCAATGACTTGAAAGATAATCTTGGATGAGAAAGCATTGACATATCAATTGGTGCATTAAATTTGAATGATAATAATGATAAAACTCTTCTCAATGATGAGGATTTTGTATCAAATGATAACTGGGGTCAGTGCAGTTATAGCGGGTATCCTCCCGTTGACGATTGAATTTCGTTCCATGTTATTTTTTATCTTCTTTTAATTTTACTTATATTTGATGTTTATCAGTTTATGTTAAATTTTATAAGTGATGTAATTGTAAATATTTTTGTTTCAGGTTTAACTTCAACTTAATTGTTTCCTCGTCATAATGAAATTGTAATAGTTAAGGATATTTATTGTTCTTTTAATTGGATGTTTTGATGTAATTATTATTTATTAAAATGATGAAATTGTATTATTGTAATATTTTAAATACTTTGTATTATTCTTATTTTTATATTTGTATTATGATGATTGTCTTTTTTCATATTAATTGTGGTTATTATTTATATGTGAAATATTTAAAAATTATTCTTATTACATAGTAAATTATGAATTGTGATTATTATTTATTATTATGATTTTTAGAAACATGGTTGATGTAAACTTATAAAGCATACAATATACAACTGTACAATATACCAATTGACTATTTTACAAATTTTAAAAAATTTCAAGGACTATTTCATAAATTTAAAAAATTACCCAAAACGGTACTCAGTATTTACCGATACTGATACAGTACCGTACCAGAACTCAATCCGATATCAAATCCAGTACAGTATTCGCAACTTTGGTTGGTTCCAAATGAGTGAAAAAAAGAATTGTAATACATAAGTATGAATTACAAAAATAAATTAAAAGAGCAGGAAGCATGATCAATTTTTTTTATAAAAAAAATCATTGTCATGGAGAATTATTGTGGTACTACTCTTGACTTGTGGACTTCCATGTCTAACATTGTATTTGGATGCATAATTGTTAATGTAGAAAAAAAGAACACATACACGTCGTTAATTAAACTTCATATTATAATATAATGTTTTTAAATTTGACTAATAGGAAGTAAATTTTAAATATTTTAAAAAAAGAATTGATGTTTCATTCCTTTATTTTAAATTAAATATCAAATAATTAAAAGTTTACTTTGCATGTTGCAACAACTGCAAACCACAGTGTGCGGAGACAAGTTATTCCGGCACGCCCAATTAGTCAATTTGGATTTATCTCCATTTGCCTTCCAAGTCAAACAACTTGCTTAATATTATTTATCCTTCAATTTGATTTGATTACGTTCTTAACTAAGATCAATATGGATTCATTGCATCAATTTCACTTTCTCCTACGTCTCATATATAAGCAAATGCTACTGTAAATAATTCTTCATTGTTAGAGTACCTATATTGATTAAACATAAAAATGTTAAATAGTTTATAAGTAGTAAATGTCAACTATCTAAATGACTAGTTCTAGTCATTTTAGAAATGATTGACTCAAGCTCAATTCTTGTTAATAGACTCTACACTCTCTCATATTAAAAATTCTAATATGATATCAGAGTTGGTTTGGTCCAAATTATTAATTTTTTGGTTGTCTATCTAGATGTCCAGTCCCAGTAGCCCTATCCGGTTACCGCTGCGTTTATTTCAACTGACAACTAAATGTCCAGTCCTAGTTGCAATTGAAGGGAAGTGTTAAAGTATCTCATATTAACTAAACATGCAAATGTTAAAGGATTTATAAGTGATAAAGGTCAATTATCCAAATGACTAGTTCTAATTATTTCGACAATGATTGACTCAAGTTCAATTTTTATTAATAGACTTTATATTCTACCCATATTAAAAATTCAAACATTACTTTCAATATTTAGAATAACCGGAGAAAAGTAAAATGAAAAATTGGCGGGCATAAACCCTGCTATTATCCACAAACAGACAAGGACAGTCCTGCACTCTATGAACCGTCTTGGGAGAAGTGACATCTGGTCTTACACGTGCCAATTTCCAGCCCGTTCATCTACGGTCAACTGTCCAGACTCCAGAGCGGAATCTTGAAATTAGGCATTTGTAATAGTTTTTTTTTCCGTTTAATTATCTTGAAATAACCCACACCATGACCATCTTCCTGTTTAAAGAGAATATTATATTTTGATGAACTATAACGGTCTTTTGATAAAGAAATTTCAATCTTGTTTAGTATAAATATTTGAAAGACATTTGATTTCTAATCCATTTTAAAATATTTGTTAGTGAAATATGATTTTGTAATTTTAAAAAAACCTTATATATTAAGCATTGGATCAAATGTAAACAAATATGACACTTGAAATTCATATAAATACTAAATAGGATTAAAATATTGTCTTAATAAGAAAAGGCTTTAGTTTTATAAAAACATAATTTAATTTTTTGCTTCCGTTTTATAATTAAACAAAATGAATCTTTATTTTTTATTGTTATCCTATTTTGATAATTTATTAAATCTGTAAAAATATCTTGACATTTATTATAATTTAATTTTATCATTTATTAAATATATTTTTAATTATTTCGATTAATTATAATTATGATCATTTTCATTTAATAATAAATTTAAATTTTAAAATAAAATGAGAATATTTTATAATTATTAAAATTTAAAATATATTTAGTATTTAAGTTTTAATAAATAATATAAATTTATAAACAAATTATCTACTATAATTTTTAAAATTTTAATTAATTATCTATTTACTTTTAGTGAAATATAATGAATTGATTAATAATATTGTATAAGAGATTGAAACATAGTTAATTAACTAGTATTTAATTATTAATAAACAAAAATGCAAATATAGTTAATGATTAAATAAAGATATACTAAAAAACGGAAGTAGATGATTAAATCAAGTTGTAAAGGAAAAGAAGGGGATTAAGTTTATTTATCATAGGTGTTTTTGGTGGGACCAGCATTAGGATCTTTGATTTTGACAGAGATGTCAGTCTCTCTGTTTTCTCTCTGCTTGCTCCACCAGCTCACTCTCTCTCTGTTCTTTGCCACTCTGCTGGATTCTTTTCCTTGCGCCTTTTCCTTTTTACGATTTCGAAGATGTTTTGGTGTGTTTTCATGTAGTTTTCAAGTTAAAGATAGACTTTGTTTTATTTTGTATCATTTTATCAACTCCGAGAAAGAAAGCTCTTTTTTAGAGTCTTCTCTTTCACACTACGGGGATAATCTAATGTGGACTGTCACTGATCATACCTGCCCAAGCTCTGTTCTCCTTGTCGCTCTTTATTTTCTTGCTTTTTCGTTTTCTTTGGCGTTGCTCCCCGGAACTTGCCATAAAAGTATGACTAGTTTTCGTCTGTTTGGTTCTTGCTTTTTGCTTTGAACCGTTATGCCTTAGTTGATCTTTGATGTTAAACAACTTTTTGTTGATGCTAAAATTTTGAGTTTTATGCAATACCCTTTTGAGTTCGAGGCCTTTCGGGAAATGTTTTTTTAACTATTTTGTCGTCTGGTGATGGTTTTTGTTATTCCGGTGATGTTCTTGTTGTTTGGGGTTTAGGGGTTTTAACAGATTAAAGTTTTGTCTTTTGAGATTGTTCGACTATGGAGCAGATTGAGGAGGCCCATAAAGCTGCTATTCAGAGCTGCCACAGAGTTCTGGGCCTCTTGAGTCAAGCCAAGGATCAACCTCAGCATAGGAACTTGATGATAGAGACTGGAGAGGCTGTGTCCAGGGTCAAGAGAGTTGTGTCTCTTTTAGACGCTAGTTTAGGTCATGGAAGAGTGAGAAAGTTGAAGAAGTTTAGATCATCTTTGCCTCAAAACTTATTCCTCGATAGTCCTAACTGTCAAACAATATTAGCACCAAAGCCGCTCCAAATTGTACCTGCTAATTTTCTGGAAACTACAACCCTTGTAACAGATTCCAGGTCTAATCAATCTGGTATGCAAACTTCCCAGAAAATGTTTCTGGAAAACCCAGTACTTGAAATCAACTCAAACATCAGACCTCCTCTCCAAATTGCCCCAACAAGATCATCACAACACTATCAGCTCCTTCAACAGCAGCAACAGATAAAGAGGATGCAATTTCAACATCAGCAACAAATGAAGTATCATCAAGCCGAGGCCTTTTACTCTAGGAGTAATGGTGGGATAAACATAAAGTTTGATAGCTCTAGTTGCACACCAATCATGTCATCCACAAGATCATTCATATCATCCTTGAGCATGGATGGCACTGTTACAAACTTGGATGGAGATTCATTCCGCTTGATTGGCGTCACTCAATCATCTGACCAGATTTCACAGCAGACAAGGAGGAGGTGTTCCGGTAGAGGGGAAGATGGGAGTTTAAAATGTGGTAGTACTGGTAAATGCCATTGCTCAAAGAGGAGGTAAGATCAGTTCCCGGTACTATGCTGCAATTTCTGTGGTATTTTCAGATTTATCCAAATTTAAATTCGTAACTTACTTCCTTGTAGGAAACTGAGACTTAAAAGGTCTATCAAAGTGCCTGCTATTAGTAACAAGGTGGCCGATATTCCTCCTGATGAGTATTCCTGGAGGAAATATGGACAAAAGCCTATTAAGGGCTCTCCACATCCTAGGTACGTCTGATTCATGTCTCTCTATTACACATTTCTAATATTTAATTTAAGTTTTGTTCAATCCGATTTCCCCTACTTCAGTTGATGTATCAAATGCATTATATCTTCGTCTTGCTGCATAAAAAAGGGTGGCTAGTTCGTCTCTCTAAATGTTTACTAAATTCGCGAGTAGATATATATAGTACAAATTAGCAACTACCTATTTTCAAATGACTTCTTCTTTGATACTTACTGGCACTAGCTTCAATTTTGAGTTTAATGTTATTTCAGCGTAGTTGAAGTAACCATTTCTTTGCTTTTGTGGTCCCTTAAAACTGCATCACACAGAGGATACTATAAATGCAGTAGCGTGAGAGGTTGCCCAGCAAGGAAGCATGTTGAGAGATGCCTGGAAGACCCTTCTATGCTAATTGTCACCTATGAAGGGGAACACAACCACTCCAGGTTACTTGCATCACAGTCTGCCAATACATGACACGAGAGGTAGTCTTGGAAATGTTCAACATCATCTCAAGAGTGCTGATTGATCCTTATTTGTAAATTACAACTGTATATATAGGAACGTGGTTCAAATCTGAGACTAGAGATGGTGAAGCGGATTTGTTTCGTCAGGTACTGAACCTCTGAGACATAGTCCTCTGAACTGCTTTAGCTTAGATAGATAGAAGTCAAAAAGTGTAACTTGGGCTTAATTAGAAATGAAAGCTATTTCTTCTTAATGCTGGTAAGTTTCAGTTTTCAACTTATGTAATTGATGAGACAGGACACCTTCAGCTGGAAATTGGAACTTGTGTTACTCCTGTAGTTCTGCCATGTCCGATGATGTTTTTGTATAATGATGCGTGTCAAAAAGTCCACGATTGTCTTTATCAATGTCCAAGTGCGTAACGCGTGATCCTTTACAAGCATGCTTTTGATGGTATTACTACTGTAGAATGGATGGAGATGGAGTCACCTCAGCACTAATGTTAGCTCCCTAGAATCCAAAATATCGGCTCCATAATTCCCGAAATCGGGAATTTTTCCACTCCGTTTAGAATCATGTCTGGCTATAGAAGAGTCATTGTCTTGTCCCCAGTTCTGGGAAATGCAGTATACTCTTTTCATTTAGCTTGCCTCCCCACCAAGTTCTGAAACAAAGTTGGTAAAAGAACCTGCCATATGTTTTGTTTTCAAGAAAAAGTTCATAATTATCATAGTTAATACTAACTAAATTAATCATGTATATTATAAGTTAGTTGTTGGTACACATTTAATTAATAGTGTCCGCAAGTTTATAAGGTGAAAGAAAATATAAACACACCGAAGCAGGATTGCTTTAACGTGATTTAGTTTCAGGAGCATACCGATCAAGCCCGAACAAAATTAAATGATGAGACACTATAACAGCCCAAATCCATGTTAAGAAGAAGGATCGTAGTAGGGGCCCGAAATGAAACGAACTCAGAGAAGAAATCTAGAGCCTCCATGAAGCTGATCTATGTTTATTTGGTTTTCCCGTTTCCGAGTGATGAATCTCAAGTTTCATAAAAGGCAAATATACATGAAACTGATATTCTGGCCCCAACTTATCTGATCTGAACCTTCGTCATGCCATTTATTTAAGAACCAATTATTTTTACAATCTTTCTCACAAATAGAAATCCATCGAGTATAACACTATTTAAGTTCTAAAAAGATTCTTCTTAGTACTTAGTGTTTTAAAACTAATTAAATCAAGTTCTAAGTTTTACCTGAGATACCAATGTAATATATTCTAGTATAGACACGCAAACAATATTAAATTGAGTGTCTGCTTCGTTGAGTTTTTGGAGAGTGAATAAGTACTTTTTTCTACCGCAAAAGTTTTTTTTTTTTAAATAAGTATTTGACTGTAAAATAAAAAAGCACTTTTTTAGTAGATATAACTTTTTTGGCAGCTAAAATATAACTTTTTAAGAAGCTCAAGTTTGGAGCTTATCGAAAAAACACTTTTTCAGATAGATTTTTTAGGTCAATTAATGAGCCTATTTTTTAGTCCTTTTTACCCTTATGTTTTACACATGATTCCCACAATACTCACAAACATATCTTCATGTTTATTTTGAGATTTATATAATATTATTTGACTTTTTATATATTTTAATATTTAATTGTGATATTAGTTTTACTTATGTTATAATCTATACAAAAGATTTAGTTAGATATATTTTTATTTATGTTTCATATGGTTTAAAATTATATGATAATTAATATATTGTGCTTTGCATATTGTTTAATATATTTTAAATAATATTTATATGCATAAATAATTTTTATTAC
>JAOTAY010000003.1:24082822-24132166 GCA_025629805.1 Erythroxylum baracoense | reverse complement strand
AAAATATAGTTAAAATTAAAAGTGCTTTTTATTTTTATGTTGCCAAACAGTCTATTGTATGAAGCTTTTTCAAAAAATCTCTTTTTAAATGACAGTCAACTAGCTTCTTAGAAAAGCTCTTCTCAGAAAAGTTCTGCTGACAAAAGCTCTACTGATATAAGTTCATCCAAATAGGCACTTAATGTAGGGGTAAAGACAATTTTCAATTTTTTAAAAATTATTGAAATTTTAAATTACTAAAAGAAAACTTTATAGTATTGAAAATTTTGAAAATTAATTTTTTGTTAAGCATTTGACAAAATTTTTTAAATATAAATTATTATGTGTTATATAAATTTTGGTAAGTACACAAAAATTAATTAACTAAAAGTTTATGTTAAACAAAATTGATGAACATTTAACATAAGGTCTTTTTATAAATTTTAATGTTAAAAAATTCTTTTTAAGAATTTAAAACTTCATTTTGAAGTTATAAAATAGAAAAATTCAAAATTACTCAAATTTGTAATAATAACTCGAATTTTAAAAATGACATTAAAATACTTTAATTTTTTAACAAAAATAGTCTGCTATCAAACTCTAATTAATTATATTTGTAACGCCCCACTTACACCCACACGTACCCGTATGTCCACAAACATTCAACCACATGCCCGACGGAAGCAGTACGCTAGAGCAATCAAATTTACTTATTATGACATCAATCGTAAAAGACAATACATCCAAAAGATCTATTCTTCATTCCACTAATAAAACATAATACACTGTAGCTTTTCGTTTTCAAGATCCATACGTATATTCACTATCCAAAAACATTTGAGTGTTTACTACACTTTACAGCATGTTCTATATGACATGAGATCTATACAAAAACACTTAATCTAAACTTCACAGATTCAGCTGACCGATCTTTGAGTCATTTCTTCAATTCAAAAACGCAGTACTAGACTTTTTCTATAATGTTTTAATAGCTAGCTCTCCTCTCTCGTACTTGAAAAGTCACGTTGTAATTTTGATGAGTTTTGCGAACTTAGTTAGATAATCATCATCGATGCACTCACTCATATCAAATCTCACAAACAGTTCACAGCCAATTCATATCATCACATAGTGCATATCACTTCACTAATCATCATTTTGCATCAAAAATCATTTTGTTCACTTATTTCACATTTCTCATCCAGAGCAATTCAAAACATGTAATTCAAAACGTATATGCAATGCACATGTGACTCTTGTTCAATTATTACGTTTTTATGACCGAATGCCTTTTTAACTATCCCGTATCTGTTGGAAATATCGGGCTCATTTTACTAGTGAGCCTAAGGCTCTTATACACATTCCGAGCTTTAAGCTCTTTTTTACAGGCTTTTCCAGTCACAACTACCTTTATCTGATCATGCATATCATGTAATGAAATGCATCAAATCACATATATTCAATCAATCACATTCTTTCAATAAACACATTCACATTCACATTTTCATCAGATCTTAGTCCAGCATTCAAAATAATTGTTGAGAACACTTATTTCTTTCGAATTCACATTTAATGAATACTTCCAATGTAAATCTCATTCATTAAATGCCTCGGGCTATCAATGTCCAAAATTAACACATTCACATCAATCATAATTTAATAATTGAAATTTGAGCAAATACAATCAATCTTAGTGAGAACATCTAGGTTACTTACAGTACGCTCTAATTAGCTATTGCCCTGACCTCCCAGCAATGTCTGGATGCGGTCTTTCTATTTGCACTTCTATATCATGCAACACACACACATTCACATATTAAAAATTTGCTCAATTATAATAATAATCAATCATACGCATATGTCTATGTGTTATGCATAATGCATGCTCAATTTGAATATTCCGGGTACGGATCCTTAATCACATCTCTTGATCATTAATGCTTCAAAACTCATATATGTCTAATTTAAACTTAGGTTTACACTTCAATTATACAAGATTATTTTAAGTTCATCACTCAATAATTCACCAAGGTTATTCTAGCATTATGAGATCACATAATATCCAATTTCTCATTCATCTTTACTTAATACACATCATTCATCTCCTTCAAATCTCATTAACATTTATAAGATCACTTTCATTCCCATAACATCTCTGAATTTTCCAGATTTTTTATACGTTTATATCATCAATCTTTTCCTTAATTATAACCTCATCACCCTAAACATATCAAACATTTAATCACCTAATCAAGCATCAAATTAAGTTTATTTTAAGTCTTATTAAAGCCTAGATACATCATAGGAAAGTACCCTAGCATTTGTTGTTTCAAATATCACTTAAGTGACAAGAATACACGTTAATGGCCATTCCCATGATCGTGGATGACTTCCCACGATCATGGGTTATACCAGTAGAAACTTTCTAGCACTTTCTGCACTTCCCACAATCATGGATGTATTCCTATGAACGTGGGTTGTTATTTCCGAAAGTTTCTAGCTATTCTTCTTTCCATTTTTCCTGATTTCTAATTCTTTACTTACTACATTCAACACCTTATGCATAGTTCATCATTCCTAGCTTAATTTCTCATCATTTTCACCTCCATTTTAACTCAAAATCACCTATCAAATAGATCATACATTATTGTTCATCAATCATACAAAACAGAACATCAATATATACATGCATTTAACTTTATTATCACCTTCAGTTTATTTCTAAACCATCATCTTAGTTCTTCTCATTTCAAGACACTACATTAGCCTTTTCTTTAGCTTCATAACTCACTCTAGTTCATCTCTATAATAACCAATAAATCCACGTTTTTATACATCCAAAACATAAAATATTTATCCATTCATTTATCAAATTTCTGCACTCATCATCAACGTCATTTTCATGATCATTTTATCTCAAAAACATCCTTATAACAATTCATAAGTTATTACCCATCATATACTCAAAAACAGGACATTAATATTCTCATTTCTTCACCCACATTTCAACATATATTCATCACCATTTTATGATCATTCAACCTCTAACTATCATCATAAAAGTTGCTATTGAACAAACGATGAAGAACAATGCTTTACACTTGCTTATTTAACTTCAAGCTCTTCAAAACATTAGTTAACCCTAGCTTCCAAGCTGTACACAATCATCAATCTTCCAAGTAAAATAGGCTAGGTTTTTGGTAACAAAGAAGAAGACAAAAAGGACCTTGAAGTGGTAGTGTAAGATTTTGACAAAAATCAACGTAAAAAGGGTTGGGTTGTGAGTTTCATGAGATGGAGAGATGAAAATGAAGAGAGCATGTAGCAGAAGAAGAAAATGAAGAGATGAGAGCCTTTAGCAATGGTCTTTCAATAAGTGAATATCGTTGGAGGGGTGTAAAAAGCAAGATAAAAATGTTTGGTGTCATGACACTTACCACTTAATCAATTTTTGTTACTTGGCTATTAACTTAAGCTACCATATAATTCTTAATAGTCAGTCCATTGTCATTTTATTTCCATGTCATTTGTCACCCAAATTTGCCATAGTATTTGTCAATAAATCCTAAAACCATGTGTCAATTATTTCTATTGTCAGTAGTCATTTATTTTTACTACCATAAATCAAATATCTTGCTACTTGACATTTTTCCTAGTCCAAAAATACCCAAGATTTCATAAATCTCCTAATTTTCACTAAAAATTCTAAATCACCAATTATAATTCCTCATCAAATTTTCAAAACATAAAGTTCACAATTCACGTAATAATCATTCAAATATCATTCATACCCCAGAATATGTCAAATGAGTGCATGTATAATCTTTGTAATGTGTACAAAAATCAATAATCACATGTGTGTATGATAATATTAGGCATAAGCATGAAATGCATTTCCTAATTTCTCAATGCTATTTCTTATTTACAGAAATCTAAGGTTCTAATCCTTAGCAATGGAAACGAGATATTACAATATTGACGTGTCTTCTACTGAACATATGGTTAACATATGTCCAAATTATACCATGTTAGATCAAAATTAAAAAATAAAAACTCAAAATTGCTAAAACTTAAATTTTCTAAAATATATTCCCTTAATGTCTCTCCATAGGACAAAAACAATCAACAATAGTAGTTTAAAGCTAAATTTCTTTAATAAATTGAGTTATCACACTCTATCACCACTCCATATCCGTAGTCCCTTTAAACAATTAGCAAAAATAATTCAGGTTCAACAACAACAACAATAATACAATAACTTAAAGCAACATCCATTTTCCTTAAGTCCTAGCATCAGGCCTAGTTCTTAGCTCCATCTGCACCAATATCTTTGGATGACTACACCTCTAATGCGTATGAATTAATAAAGATTGGATATTGCACAATCTCAAGAACACAAATTTTTAAAGTATTTTTCTTTGAATAATTATAACATAATAGAAGATAAATAAATTAAAAGATAAAGAACCAATCTTTGAACTATAAAGGAGAATCACCAAGTTCAATGATTAGCCCATTAAATTCTCTAAAGGAACACTACTAAGAATTAAGATTTGAGGAGGAAATACTCATTTTCTTTAAGCTAAATCACACAAATTCTATTTTGAAAAATCTCATGAAACATACATGCTCTAATGCCTTTATATAGACTTAGAAATAACAAAGCTTAATATCACTCTAATTAGGGAAATAATCATATGCCTATTGGAACTAAGAAAACTTAATCCTACTCTAATTAGGAAAACCTATCTGAATGTTTAATAGAATTAAGAAATAACTATTAAAATCATAAATAAATTATCATATAAAGGCCTAAAATAAGGTATGTCCAGCCTATTGCTTGCAAGGATAAACTTTAAATGATTATTTTCAGTCCCCTTTCTCGAAATAAATTGTCCTAAACTCTTCAAGCTCATCATTATTGAAGTAAGGACTCAAATCTCCGTCATTGAATGTAGTAGAAACATTGTAATCTTGTAAAAGATTAAGTTTGTAGGCATTTTCTCCTATTCGCTCAATGACTCGGAAAGGACCATCTGCACGAGGCATCAACTTGTTTTTGTGCTTAGATGGAAACCTCTCCTTTTTAAGATGAAGCCATATAAGATCTCTAGGCTTTAACTCTGGTTGCTTGTGATGCTTTTTGGCTTTAGCGTTGTATATCTCATTCGCCTGCTTAATCTTAACACAAATTTGCTTATGAAGCTTCATTATCATCTTGGATTTAGCTTTAGCATCATGATTCACGAGCTCTTTCTTCAAAATAGTCACCAAATCAATAAGAAGGTATGGATTAATGCCAAAACAACCTTGAATGGAGACTGTCATGTAGCATGGGTAAGCAAAAAATTATAAGCAAACTTTGTATGAGGTGGTTTCATATCCCAATCCTTGGTTATTTTTATAATTAAGCCATGCAAAAATGTACCCAAAGTATGGTTCGTAACTTATGTTTGATCTTTAGTTTGTGGATGGTAAGAAGTACTAAATATCAACCTCGTTCCAAGCAACCTCTACAATGTTCTCTAAAATTGACTAAGGAATTTTGTATCTTAATCTGAAACAATCAACAACAGAACTCCATGTAAGTGCACAAATTTTTCAAAGAACAAATCATCAATGTGTGAAGTAACATCGACCTTGTGACATGGAATAAAGTAAGCAATCTTTGAGAATATGATTGCATCCTTATCATGTGAATGATTAAGGAACTCAACCTATTTAGTATGTCTCAGACTTATTTTTTTGCTACCCATATATATGCCTTAAAGCATCATGATATGAATGTAACGTAAAAAGCTTTGATCTATGATAGTGACTCCAATGATCCAAAGCATGAACTATAATATATAACTCTTTGTCATAAGTTAAATAATTACGCCTTAAACCACTAAATTTCTCACTAAAATACATTATGGACTTTCCCTTTTGTAGAAGAAGTGCTTTTATTCCTTTTCTACTCACACCACACTCCACTTCAAATAATTTATTAAAGTGTAAAAGTGCATGAATAGGTGATTTATAATTTCTCTTTAACAGCTTCAAACACAATTTGAGCCTTAAAGGTCCATTTGAATTTCCTTTTTTTCTTGCAATTTGTAAATGCTGCCATGATGTACTAAAATCTCTTGCAAATTAACGATAAAACCTAGTAAAACCATAAAAAGACCTCATTTCAATGACAGAATTAGGAACCGCACAACTTTTAATGGCTTCAATTTTTGACTCATCAACTCAAATTCCCTTATAAGAGACAACATATCCCCAGAAGATAATGGAATTAACCATAAACATGCATTTCTCGAGCTTGTCGTAAAGTTTCTATTTGCAAAAAGTCTCAAACACTTGGCATAAATGATTAATATGCTCTTCCTTGCTCTTACTATAGACCAAGATATCATCAAGATAAAACACCAAGAACTTGCTAAGAAATAGCCTCAACACTTTATTCATGAGCTATATAAAGGTACTCGATGCATTAGTGAGATTAAATGGCATAACTATCCCCTCATAAAGCCTATGCTTAATTTTGAACGTCATTTTCCATTCATCCTCTTCACATATTCTAATATAATGATAACTGCTATAGAGATCAATTTTAGAGAACACATTCAAACTATGTAACTTATCATCAAGTCTCAAAATAGGAAAAGGATACTTGATGGTTATATTATTCACAACCCTACTATCAATGCATATTTTCCATGTACCATCCTTTTTTGGAATTAAAAAAGTAGGAACCACACAAGGAGATATGGATTCACATACATAACCCCTCCATACTCGTTTGTTCATTTGCCTTTACAACTTTTTTGATTCCTCGGGATTACACCTATAAGTTGGCTTGTTCAATAATGGAGCTCTCAGAATTAAGTCAATTGATGTTCAATTCACAAAATAGAAGGCAAATCCTAGGGTAGATAGTCCAAAAATACATAAGTAAATTCACAAATAAAAGGCTCCATCATTGATCAACAAAAGATTCCTTTAAACTCTTTTAAACTTATAACATAACCATAACATACTCTCCTTTAAAGTCAGCCACTTCACATATAAAATTGGCATTAGTAGCAGTTATACTCAACTTTGAACTTTTATTAGCCTCA
Organism: Erythroxylum baracoense; assembly: GCA_025629805.1. Classification (NCBI taxonomy): domain Eukaryota; kingdom Viridiplantae; phylum Streptophyta; class Magnoliopsida; order Malpighiales; family Erythroxylaceae; genus Erythroxylum; species Erythroxylum baracoense. Next base: position 24,125,081 of record JAOTAY010000003.1, on the reverse strand, counting down.
TACATTTTGTTTGGTTCAATGATAAAGGCTTCAAAGTGAAATTACAATTATCTACAAAGGTATAAGCATTTTTATATCCATCATAGTGAGCATTACGATCAAATTGCCAAGTTTTACCTAATAATATATGACACACATCCATTGGGATAATATCACACAACATTTCATCAAGATAATTGCCAATATTGAACAAAATAAGGGAATGTTTTTTTTACCTTAAGCTTGATCCCCTTGCTCAACCATTTAACCGAATATGTTTGAGGATGCTTGAGAGTAAAAAGACGTAACTTATTAACCAACTTGATCAAAGCAATATTTATGCAACTATCCCATTAATTGTCATAATACAAAGCTTCCTATGAAATTTAGTTTGGATGTGAAAGATCAATTCTTGTTGTTGTACTTCTTATGAAATTGATTGAAGATTAAGAGCATGTTGAATCACCTATGAGTCACCTTCCATCTCTAGTTCAATGTTAAAAGATTGTTGTTATGCATATAAGACATCACACTCCCATTCCTCTTCCAAGAAATCCTTCTATTTGTGCTCAAAAGTTCCTTGTAGCATCAAGTCATCTATTTGCTGCATGTCTCGAAGAATCATAGTGCATTTTATAGGGCACTCATTTTTAAAGTGTCTATAACCCTCAAAATGCAAGCATTTCTAATTTTCCTTGTTGCATGGCTTAGCATTACCCTTAAGAGCATTCAACACCTTCTTCTCTTCACCCTTCTCATTCACATCATTAAAAGCTTAAGAAGTTGTAGTTGAAGTAAAAACTTAGAAGGAAGAACCATGCACATAACTTGGCTTCGAATCTAGTCTATGTTGATTTTTTTTTCACTTTAAGAGCGTGCTTAACCAATTCATTAAAGGACATATAAGGCTATAACTCAACCTTATCTCAAATACTCAGATTTAATCATTTGAGATACTAAGCCATCTTTTAATCTCGATCCTTCTTAATACCAATCAACATTGCCATCCTCTCAAATTCCCCAATGTAATCCATCATGGAGCATCCCCTTTTCTTTAAAGGCACTACCTTAACATAATTCTCTTGCTGATAATTATCCAACACAAACTTGGCTCAAATCTTACTTTTCGTTCTTGAACAAGTTCAAATATTAAGCCCCTTTCTTCTATAAATCTCATTTTACAAATTTTCTAACCATACTTCAACCATCTTGGTGAGTTTAAAGGAGACATATTGATCATGATCCAACCATCCTTTAAACTTAAAGATTCGATCTGCACTTCTAATCCAATTAAGAGCAATGTTAGGATCAAGTTTACCCTCGCAATTTGGAAGTTATAACTTCAAATTTTTCTCTTTACGTATATTAATGTTCATATACCATCTATACTACTTATCTTCTCACTTCGGCCATCTTCCTCTTCTAAATCCATCTCAAAATGCCTCTCCCAAATCTGATCATCTTGTCTTAGACACCTAAGAGGAGATTGCATATGTTTATGATGGATTCTTGAATGCCTTATACAATTTTTACCCCCTTCTTAATCCGCTCTTAGACCCTCAACAGAAGGATTAAATCCTCGGTGCCCTCTCTCATCTTCATGCCACTTTTTAGAGATTCTAGTTCTTCTTAAGATGCTTATTGGTAATAAAGAGAGCTTCCTTCATCAAACTTTAGCCCATGCCTCATCCTACCTAAAGGAGGATTTCTTTAACCATGTCATGTAACTCACACCATGTTTTCCACGTTATCTTTTTGCACCTAAACTAGAGTGTAACCTTTTCAAGTTGCTTTGCCATCAGCTCTTCCATCTTCTTCATGAAGTTTCCACCACTAGCCATGTTGAACATAAAGGGTCTGATTTTCTTACACTTCTTGCTCATTTTTAGACCGTCAAGGCCTAAGAGAACCTTAATCCTTTGCTCTGATACTGTTTTGATAGGTATAGATTAATAAATATTAGATCTTGCACAATCCTTGGAAATTTTTGTTTAAAGAACACGATTTATTTTAGTTCTTTTCTTTGAATAATTAGAGCGTCATAGAAGATAAAGAAAATAAAAAATAAAAAACCAATATTTGAACTATAAAGGAGAACTACAAGTTTAAGGATTCGCCCACTTAATTATTTAAAGGAACACTGCTAAAAATTAATATTTGAGGAGGAAATACTCAATTTCTTTGAGATGAATGAAAACCTCATGAAAATTACACTCCATAATACCTTTATATGGACTTAGAAATAGTAAAGCTTAACACTACTCTAATTAGGAAAACAACCACACACCTATTAGAATTTTAAAAAATTTAATCCTACTCTAATTTGGAAAACATAGCTGAATGCTAACTAGAATTAAGAAAATAACTACTAAAATCATAATTAAATTAGTTGATTAAAACCCGAAATAAAGTATATCTAGCTCATTACACATAACAATTAATTTAGATAATTATATTCAATTAGGCCTAATGCACTTGCATCAACCTCCATCCCAGACACGTTCTCTTTAACTTTCTTTGAACTTGCCTCAACCTAAGGACGAGACTTCCCCAAGTAAAATGGATCCTCTTTAATCTCCTTATTTATAAATCTATCACTTTCTTAGCATCCTCAACCAATCCCAGATGAAGTTTCCTCAACTTAATCTCATCCATACAAACTTTTACCAATATAAAATTGAAATCCTTAAACCATTTAGGTGGCTCTCCAAAATGCAACAACCAATTAAGCCTATCACCAACCACCAATATAACATCACATTTACCTGTAGCAAATGATTTGGCAGCATTTGCTACAAGTTCATAAGATTCATAAAACAACCTTTCTCCTATCAAAGTGAGTAAGAATCGAATTCCATTTTTTTCCATAAATTTCTTAATCTCATCCTTTACTTTCGCTTATGTAACACCTTTTTCGAACATAATTAAAGGCCTCTTCACATTTGTAAGCAATTCCACAATTCTTTCATCCTTTGAGCTCCTAATCACATTCCCATTTTCACTTCATTTGCTATTACTCAATATAGAGGATATCAACTTTTAGCTTCTGAATTTGTTACTCTTTAATGCAACATATCAAATGGTCTGTGATGTTGTGGCTAATATGTTTCAAGCAAAGAAGTAAGCGGGGTTGGAGTTTTCCGATGGGCTACTTTTAAGAATCTAGATCAGTGATAGAGTGTCCTAGTTGAAATTATTAAAGAAATTTAGCATAAGAATACTATTTTTGATAATTTTTTTATCTATGTAGAGATATTAAAGGGGGAATATTTTAAGGATTTTATATTTTTTTTTAATTTTTATCTAACATAACATAAGTAAGGCACATATTAGCCCTGTATTCAATGGAATTGTTTACGTGACTTGCCATGTTAACATTATTAATTAAAAGTCTAACAACATGTTATTTTTACAAAAAATAAAAGTCGAAATATTTTAGTGATACTTTTTAAAGTTTAGGCTAGTATTGTAAAATTGAGTAAAGTTCAAATTTTTTATTTTAAAATAAGTGAAATTGTATGAAAATATGTACTTTTATCTTTTTTACTCAATTAAGGAACTAGCACCAGACTTAAATTTGAGCTCGAACTTTTAATAAACTTAAAAATGGAATTTAAACTTGACTTATTAAAAAATATTGAAATTTAAATTGGAATTCAACTTGAGCTTGTTATATGAACTCAAGGTCACATTAAGTTTACATCAAATTTAACTACATCTAATTTCAAAACTCATGTAACTTCAAATTCAACTATTGATAAATGTAATGGTATAACTCCAATTTTAATACCCATTTAGATCTTATATTGATTTACTTTCAGAACTCGTTAAATTAAATAAGACATATTTTAAATTTGAATTAGTTAACAATTTTATGCGTTAAATCATAACTTTATAAATTACTTGATTTTATAAAAACATTATCAAGGTATATAATATGTCAAGTGAATAACTAATCTCATTCCTCATTCTTTAGATCTATTTCTTCCTTAAAACTTTAATTTTTGATGCCCTATGGTAACCTCTTTATCTAAGTTAGTTATAATATGTTAGAAATTTGGGATGAGATATGATTCTGAATACAATAAAAAAAAGCAAACCTTTTTTGTTCGAATTTCTAAAATCTAAAATCACTTTAAATTTTATGACATGATTAATGCATGAATACAACATAAAAATTAATCGTATCTTATTATGTAGTTTGATCCTTTTTTCCTTCAAATCATTTCTAAAACTAGTTGATCACAACTACCATAACTGCACATGTTTAGCCTTTGACCATATTCACACGAACTAGTTAAGAAAACTTTACAAGTGGTGTATAGAGGGATAACTAAGGAGTGTTAACTCCTTTAGAATCTATGCCTATTTATAATAGGATTTGATCCTATTAAAATTATAATTGAACTTAAAATTTAATTTAAATTAAACTTTAATTAGACCTATAATGAATTATAATTAAATATCAAGTCAAACTAATATGATATCTCATATTGATCCTTATTTATTAAATATCTAATGTTTAACTTTTAAAGTCTCTCAAACTTTATAATTAAGTCCAACTTCATTAATTTACCTTTTTCTCTCATCAATCATTTTTTAGGTATGACTCGTTAGGTTTCTAAATATGTTAATAATTGACATAAATTTTAACCTTAAATCTTATTTAATATTAGAAAAATTAAATTCTTTAGTTTATCTTTAATTTTATAATTAAATAATTTATATTCATATATCAAGATTGATGTCTAATAATGCATTATGACTACTCAAATATTAGGAAAGTCAAAGTGATTTTGACTAATCTTTTCGTACATGATTAATATTTTGATTAGATATAAAGTATATAATTAATGACTATTCTATTTGAATCTAATCATATTAATTTCCCACCATCAGTAATTGATTCTATTAATGACATTTGAAAATTATTTTTCAAGTGTCAATCCACTATAGTTAAGGATTTCCCAAATCAATACTAGTGGCGAACAATGAAATAATTTTCGTAATCACTTTGAGATGATGAATCATATATTGATTACTCAACTATCTTTATATAGTTTATACTATATTCAATTACTATTAATTGAGGTATCCTTAAGTAGGATATGTCATAAATAATATCAAAACATAAAAATCCCTATATGGGACACTTTAAGGATTTCAAGTCAAACGATCACTTACACAATCATCATAGTGACTATTTCCATAAACATACAATTAATGTTTTGAATGGAAGTATCATATTAGATCATTTCAATAAACTTGTTCTCTAATAGGCGCCCACATATTTGTTTAGGTATTTTTATAATTTAGCTTACGAGATTGGTTTCTTCCTTCGTAAAGAAGAAACATAATATGTTTTTTTTCACTCCATTAATGTTCAGTCTCAATAAAATAACAACTAGGAACAATATATGGATAATACCTAAATGCAATATAAATCTCATAATTATGACCTCATCATAATTTTATTTGCAATTGACATTTATTTCACTAACTTTATCTTATAAATAAATTAATTAAACAAATATGCATAAGATGAAGAATATCTCCACATAATTAGGTTACAAAAACTATAATCAACCGATTGATTATAGGAGATAAACCAACATAATTCTTATTCTAAAATATAAGCTTAAAGTTTGGATTTGTTATTGGTTGTAAAGTTATAAGTTTAGAAATTTTAGAATTAAAACTTTTGTATCTTCTTTTATTGTTTTTAAATTATTAAAATATTAAGAGTTAGCTATATACCACATATTACATTCATTCTAAAGAAAAATTCTATTAAATTCACTCTATCAAACAATAAATTCTTATAAATATATAGAATATTAATTTATAATAATGTTGGAAGATTTTAAAGAATCAATTATATGGTTTAAAAAATTTATAGATAGATCTTTACTTGCAAATAAAAACATTCAAGGTTTCAATAACTTTTTTTTAATTTACAACGTGTGCCAAAGTATTGATCTATTATACAAAATAGATCAATATAATAATATTTTTTAAAGTTATAGATTAATTGATTAAAAACTATCAATTTGTTTAATATGTAAAAAGGTCTCAATTTCAAAGCCTATCTTGTTTTATAGTTCATTTAACATTAAAAATTGTATTTTATACATTATATAATCAAGATTCCAAACTTATAAGAATGAAACCAATTCTTCAATTTTAACTTCGACAGATACTCTATCGGAAGGTTAATTAGTTATATACTTAACAATGTAAATCCTGGTTGTTTATCAACTTTCTTTTAGTAAGATCAACCTTAGGGTTCGAGCAAAATTTGACACTTCTTACATAAACATTACCAAGACCACCAAATACAAAAGTTAATACATAAAATCAGAACTACAAGATTTAATAATAAAATTATGAATGTAAGATTACAAGTGAAAAGTAATTGATAAAAGTTCTCTTCAATATATTTATGCAAAAAATTCATTGACAAAAATCATAAATGGATAAAACATTCTTAAAAAATTTACTTTCTAGAATTTAGTAGATTAATTATGCTTTAATAACTTTATCTGTACTTATTTCACAATAATTAACATTTGTATTGGAAAGTAATTTTTTTTATATTTAGTTAGAGATAAATGTTATCTGGTACAAAGTGTTTTACCTTAATTAGAATTCTTAGGATTGACAAGTCTCTATTTACTTATGTAATTACTTTTTTATATTTAGAATGAGAATAGATTTTTCTTCATTTTCTTTTATGGTCTCATAGTCGTATAATCTTAGAAAAGGGATTTGCGTGCATAACTTTTGATAGATGAGTGAGACGGGTCAGCCAAAGAAGGCAATAAATCCCTTCATTACTTTATAAAATATTCTAGGAACAAATATCACATCATGTTTAGTCAATAGAGAAAAATATGGTAAGAGAAGGCCAGAGTCAATTTTTTGAAAATAAAAAAATTGAATTTCTTCAAAGGCAGTTTAATGAAACAAATGGTAGATGCGCAAAAACGAAATTAAGAGGTGTGTAATATGCCCGCACGGGTAGCTCAACTGGTCTTCAGGGAGGCTGTTGAGTGCAAGGTCTCAGGTTGGAGTCCCGGCAGCGGCAGTGTGGGAGTTTCATCCAATGTGGTGGCTCCTTGTGCGCACCGAGCACGGGGGCCCCTCTCTGAAGAACTGAGTGAGATTACACCGTGATTTACCCCTCCACCACTCTGTCGGGCCAGGGTGTGGGGGCACCTGGGGTGGGCGATTCCACCTTTTTTAGTGCAAGGAGGTGTGTAATATATAACGTGGAGACCATAAAAGCAATCTAAGATGAATTGAAGGAATAATTCTCAATTAAAGACGAAGAATACATTCATGAACTCAAACGCGAGATCTTCTCCCTCTAATAATAACGTATATCTGTAATAGTGTATTACACACATTTAAAGGGGATGTAGGATGAATGGAGCATTTATTCCAAGATCCTCATTTATGCATGCAATATGGTGTATGAATTTATTAAAGAACAATGCAGTATTTTGGGCAATACATTCTCAAATTCTCGACATGGATCCTTTGCCATCATTGAACAAGGCTTACTTATAATCACAGGTAAGGATCAACATAAGTTAATCGTGCAAACTAAGATGAATGTGTGGAGGTGATGGCCCTAGTAGTGCAAGCAATGGGAAAGAAAATATATTCCTCAAAACAATAAGTAGTTCAACAATCGTGGCCTGCACCGAGTAGACACGTAGACACTTACGAACTTCACATTTCGAGGGACTTTTTGGACCTTTCGACTCCCGAAAGAGCCTTAAGGTTACCCAAAACATAAGAGACTATTTAAAGAACAACAAAAGAAGAAAAAAGGGAGCTTTTCGTGTAATCACACTTGAAACCCTAAAGGGAGAATACCAAGAGAGAGAAGAAGAAGAAGGAAGAGGAAGACGAAGTTGACTCGACGTGCTTCCTAGATCAGGAGGTTTTTCGATGTCGCTGCCTTCCATCCTCTATTCCAAGTTGTATTTCCTTTTCGTTTCGATTTTATTTATGTATAGAATTCAGATGGATAGTATGATGATAAGATTTGGAATATTGATAATGTTCTAAACTCTCCTTTGGCATTTTATTTTTATTTAATGATAATTTAGTCAATTGTGTTTATGAGATGAATGTCGTGACTTGATTTTGTTCTTACATAATTCAGTAATAAACTGAAAAGGTGAACTGAATGAAAAATGATTAAATTAGATTAATGAGAGTTAGGCGATTTAATAGACACCATGACAAATCATATTAGTAATTATGCGGAGAAAGATTCCGTGTGATATTCTGATAGTTTATTAGGGTGCTTCAGTTCTAATTAGGATTTTTGATAATTTGTTAACTGAGAGATTGTAAATTTCATAATCTGATTAAGCTTTATAATTTAGGGTTTAATGGTTATAACTCGAGAGAGAGTAATCAGCCCTATGATAGTCTAAAATCGACACTCATTGACACGTAATCGACTAGGTTGGCATTAATGATAAGTAAAATCCCATTTCTCATAAATTGGTAAATTTCTTAGGTTGATTTCTATTGTGATTGCATATTGCTCACTGTTAGTACTTTCGTGTTTAACTTTTCATTTAAGTGGTTAAATTCCATTCTCGTGATTACTTTCTATTGCATTGTTTATTTGAAGTTTCATATCTTTTTAGCCTTATATTTTAGGATTAAATTAGTCCCCTTCCTCGTAGGATCGACACCTCTTATACTACAATCGTAACCCTTGTGCTTGTGGTATTTGAGGGCTTATAAATTTTAAAACTCAAACGACACGATCAATATCTAACACCTTCTTTAATCTATAATCGACCATCAAACTTCTGTATTCTCAACTTAGAGCTGTACAATTCCTTCTCCTTTGAGTTTTCTTATCTTCATTCTGATTACAAAGGTGATGACTCCATTACATCCAAACTATATCATCATTAGTCCCTTCATTTAAAATATGCTTCGTATGTTAATAATAACTATGAAGACTCTAGTAGTGATTTCGAGGGCCAAGCATAGTTAGTCCTTAGGTATGTATTTTTGGGGAATTATCATCATTTTTATTTTGAATTATAGAGTAAATGTGATATGAGGTCTATAATCACATAATTACATATTTGTTTTCTCACATTCTATCTCTTTCATTATATTTTCCTTTCTATTTTTGAATGTAGGTGAGATAGTTTTAAAAAGGATAAGATATAAGAATGGTAAGGTGAGTCATTTTTAAAAAAATGAAAAGATATAAGAATGTTATGTTTGATTCCTGCTTTAAGACTATAATTGCATAATATTTATGAAAAATGCATATATTTTTCTTAGTATTTTGCTATATTTTCTATTCAAATTAAGTTGATTTAATTGGTCTCTTATCCTTTTTCATAAGATCATGCAATTCCCACTTTTCTCTTCTTTTACCATCCATGGAATACATGTAAAAATACTTTTTGACATCTTCCCACTTCGATTTACTTACTTATATTATTGTACATTCACTTCATTTGGTTGTGGTACATTTCTTACTTCGCTTGGATTTTGTTTTTTTTCCTCATCAGTTGTTGTTGCTTTTAAACATGTTGGTTTCAATGGATTCATTTGTTTTATTATGGTTAAGTGCAAGGGTTTAGGGATTATAGTTTTTAAAACCTCGCTTTCCAGATATGTGTGTTTTCTTCTATTTTTAGTGATAAAAATTATTTATGGTTACCAAGTAATTTTAACAAGTATATATTTAATCTGGCCTCTGAGCTTTGCTTACTTTATAAATCTAATATCACACTTCCTAAGAACACCTCCAAAGTTAATCTTTTCACCTCCCATTTTCCATTTTCTTTAGCTTTGCTTGCCTGTTATATATTTCCTCTGAATTTAGGTTGCAATTTATGTGCTTATATTTTACTTCCTTCTTTATTCTTCTATCTGGCCTTTTTCTTAAGATGTGTGTTCTCTTCTCTTCTTTGGCTACTCTGATGCTTCTTATTTTTGTGTTTTCTTTTAATTGAAATGTTTCTTTTTGAACTTTATGTTCTTTGCTTCTTGCATTTGGTTTATTTTTGTAATAATCAAGAACTAGTGGCTTGGCCATTTACTTCTTTTGATGCTATTAGTACTTTGAATTAAGGATTTCAATTTCCTATGTACCTAGCTTTTTCCATTTAACAAAGAGGTTGACTTTACTTTTTTTCAATGAAATCTCAATTTAATTACCTTTGTGACAAGTAAGTTTCACTTCCATTTTTTATCACATTGCAATACCTCCCCTGTTTATTTACTAATTCCTAAAGTCTTGTTAACGCTTCAAAAGTTCTCTTTTTTTTCAAATACTGATCATGGCTATCATAGCTAACAATCTTTAGTATCAACATCCTCTTTGTGTCATTGCTTTTTATAAGAGATAGTTTAATTGCTTGATAATTTAGTGGTATTATATATGTTAAGAAACTTTACAAATATTAAGAAACTTTAGACTTGTTTTATAGGAATATTGCTTGATTGATATCATAATGAGAACAAGTTGCTAACCTAGATATTTGCCTTAATAATTTAATATTTTGTGATTTTCTTAATCACTTTGGACTTGTTTTATAGGAATATTCCTTGATTGATATCATAATGAGAACAAGTTGCTTACCTAGATATTTGCCTTAATAATTTAATATTTTGTAATTTTCTTAATCACTTTGGTATTATTTAGGAGACAAAGTGGATGGGGGCTAAAGGAAAAGATATCAATGGGTTCAAACTTTGGTATTCAAGGGGTTCAAAGCAACGAAATAGCGTAGGTATCTCAGTTATCAAGGAACTCATAGGGTAGGTATCTCAGTTGTCAAGGAAATTATACATCATGTTATAGGGGTAAAGAGGATTAATGATAGGATTATGTATGTAAAGATCATGGTGAAAGGTGTTATTTTCAATGTAAGTGCTTATACGCCACAATTAGGGCTGGAGGAATAACTATAAGTGCTAATTATGGGAAGAGCTAGGTAAGGTAATTCAACAGATTCCCTCTTATGAGAAGGTTATTCTAAAAGGAGACTTTAATAGTCATATAGAGGTAATCTCAAACAAATATTGATGGATTCATGGCAATTTTGGGTACAGAGATAGGAATGATAATGGGATTGCAATGATGGACTTCACAGTAATGTTTGAGTCTGTGGTAGCCAACTCGTTTTTAAGAAAAACGAGGAGAACCTGGTGACTTTTAAGAGCAAAACTGTGAAAACTCGAACTGACTAATTAATCGCAAAATGGAGTGACTAACTTAGTTACAAAGATTGTAAGGTGATACCTAATGTTTGTGTGTCAACTTAGCATATATAGGTTATGGATCTTATAATTAAGGGTTTGAGAAAGAAAAGAAATGCTCAGAGGTATACTAGAGTTAGATGGTGGAATCTAAAAGGGGATATGATGGAACAACTTAGGGACAGAGTAATATATGAAGAAGAATGGAAATTGAAAGGAGATGCTAACCAAATGTGAGAGAAAGTAGTAACTCTTCAAAGGAACGTAGTCAAAGAGATCTTGTGTGTTTCTAAAGGGCCAAAGGGTAGTAAAATGGAGTCTTGGTAGTAGAATGAAGATGTACAAGAAAAGGTTAAGATCAAGAATGTTGCATATAAAGTTCTATTGGCTAGTGCCATAAAGGTAGAGAGGATAGTTAAGAGAGAAAGTTATAAATTGCCAAAGAAAGAGGCAAAGAAGATAGTCTCAGAAGCCAAAACCAAAGCTTGTAAGAAATTATATGAACGATTGGAAACTAAAGATGGAGAAAAGGAAATATTTAATTTGGCAAGAGCTAGGGAACAAAAAGTGAGAGACTCGGATCAAGTTTGAAGTATAAAAGGTGAAGTAGAGCAGGTGCTCATGGATAAAAATGACATCAAGAGAAGATGCAGAGAAACTTTTATATCATTTTTGATAAAGGCATTAAGGACGACATATCTTTAGGTGATTTTAACACATCTGAGAGGTAGCATAGTTTACTTATTGCTAGCAGATCATAAGGGAAGAAATTAAAAGAGTTTTGGGGGAGATTAAGAGTGGAAAGGCAATAAGGCCTGTTGAGATACCCATAGAGGTGTGAAAGAGCCTAGGCGAGGAGGGTTTTACTTAACTAGCCAAGCTTTTAAATGTGATCCTCAAGTCCTCCAAAATGTCAGATAAGTGGAGACTTAGTATGTTATTCCTTTATACAATAACAAAGGAGACATATAAAGATGTAATAACTATAGAGACATAAACTTCTTAGTCACACTATAAAGTTATAAGAGAAGGTGATTCAGAAGAGAGAGAGAAATGGTGCACCTGTCTTGGAAAACTAGTTTGATGTCATATCAAGAAGGTTCACGACAAAAGCGATACATCCTTTTAGAAGATTAATAGAATATTACAGGTAAAGACAACATAAGCTACATATGGTTTTTATCGACTTAGAGAAGGCCTAGAGATGTTTAGAAGTTAAGAAAGTTTTTATGACTTATATACGGGTTATTAAGGATATGTATAAAGTGTAAAAACTAGAGTAAGGACTATAGGAGGAGATATAGTGCGTTTCTGTATCGATATTGAGCTACACCAAGGCTTCTCGTTGAGCCCCTTTCTGTTTATAGTAGTGATAGATGAGCTTACTAGAATATCTAAGGGGATGTGTTTTGTTGTATATTTTTTGTTGATGATTTTTTTAGTCAATGAGACAAAAGAGAGTGTCAATGTCAAACTAGAACTTTGCAAGGATATGCTAAATTTGAAGCGGTTTAAATTGGGTAGGACCAAGATTGAGTACTTAGAGTGAAACTTTTTGGCCCAAAGGGTGGCTTTTGATGTAGAGGTAAAGATTGGTTTAGAATTTATGCCACAAAAAGAGTGTTGTAAGTATCTAGGATCTATCGTGCAAAACAATGGAGAGATCAATGTAGACACGGTTCAACTTGTTATATTAGGGTGACTTAAATAGAGTAATTCATTAAACATTTTATTTGACAAGTGAATGTCGCTAAAACTCAAAAGTAAATTATATCGTTTAGTAATTATATCGGCCATGCTCTATAGGGTAAAGTATTGGCCCATTAAATAAGTGCATAGTCATAAGTTAATGGTGGTGGAGATGAGGATGCTCCATTTGATGTACAACCTTACTAGAAGAGATAAGGTCAGGAATATAATAGTAAGAGACAAATTAAGAGTGGCTAATATTGATGGAAAATTAAAAGAGACAAGACTTAGGTAGTTCAGACAAGTTAAGAGGAGACATTTTGACACTCCAGTGAGAAGATGTGAGAAGATTGTATTATGGATTGTAAGAGGAAAAGAGAAGGCTTAAGAAGAGTTTAGAGAGTTGATTAAGAATGATATGGCTTTGCTGAAATTTAACAAAGACTTGGCCCCAGTAAGAAACTTTGAGGTACTAAAATACAGGTAAAGAATCTCGTATAGAAAGGTTCTCCTAGACTTAGAAAAGTGAAACCAGTCATTGCAAAAGCACAAGTCTATAAAAGTTAAAAAAATAGTTGCTGAAATTGCTTCAAGGCCAAAGCTAAACCTAGAGTACAACAGAAAATGTCATGGATAACAAAGTTTGAATTTAGCATCTAAACTTTTATGTATAGAATTTGGAAAAGCACAATATGACATGTGAAAGAAGTTACAAGACTATGTGGAAGCATAGAGCAATTGGCAACATTTTTGGACGACTTTAAAATAGGTGCAATCTATAACTTTGATAAGAGTAACAAGTATGTATTAATTACTGCAAATGAAAGTAGAGAAAGAAAATTAGCTACCACGCAACCATATGAGAGATTGTAGAGAAGACTTCCATACTTCTAAATTATTGGACAAATATGATGTCTGAATTTCAAAACTAGATAAGGAATACCTTTTGAAGCAATGAAGAAGAACCACCCAGAGTCATAGGGGTATCATGATGTGGCAACTTATTGCACTCTGAATCATCATCTTTCAAGCATGAAAAGTTTAAAAGTCCTTTTTACAGGTTTATGAAACGATGAATGCTTTTGGCTAGCCATTGCCTTACGCATTCCTTCAGAATTTGGCATTGCTCGCTTTGGAGTTGATTGTACAGGCGCTTTAATTATTAAGCTATTAGTAGATCTTATAACTTTTGATTGCAAGCTTGGTGAATGCATGGAACTAGGACAGCATTGTGGACTAACTGGATGTACTGGAATGAAATCAAGAGAGGCAGACTTAGTAGATGTTCCATAAGATCCCTTTGCTTGTTTGAGTGTAATGTCCACATCCTATCCTTATATAGCTTGGCATTCAGAGCACCGGATTATATGGCACTCACAAATTTACTATCTTGATCATCCAAATTAGAGAATTTTGGTGGCAACAAAGGAAGTGAAGAGCAGTCATCCAGAAGCTTCCATAAAGCCATAAAAAAGCAACTCACGATATTATATTTACTAAAACGCCAAGGGTTAAGCCTATGGAAACTCCCATGAATGCAGCTATAGGCTGAGTGAATCAACACTTAATACAAGTTTACAATGCAAAATGTTGTGGAGGACAAGAAAACCTAGTCAACTATGGTGTCAAGCTCATAAGAATACTTGAACCAAATGAATTGAAATAAATCTCAAAATAAATATCTAGTTGTTTCACATCAATCATTTAGACTTAGAGAATTAAATAATAAGATGCAATACTTACCACAGCAATAAAAAACTTCGGCACGCCAACCATCACAATTAGTGACAAAATGCTACACCAAATAACTAAGAAAAAGGATGTTGTCAGCAAGCGTATAAAGGAATTGATGTCTCTAAGGGTACAGACCAACCAAATCATTAATAAAAGAAACATTATGTTCTAAAAATGTATAAACCACTTCAAAAGAATTGGAGATGCTTGCGTAATCTTCTTTCTAGTATAATCACAAAAATCACGACTCACTTGCCACCTTCAATATGGACGTAGCTGATAACCTCGAGATAGAAACTAACACATTTTCAAAAATTTCTACATTTTCCTTCATATCTTTCAAGTGAGAACAACTAAACAAGTAGCCCAATCCACTCTCTGAATTTTTAAAACCCCTTCCACTGAGAGCCTCCTTTTCCATCCCAGAAGCCAAAAAATCTAAACGAACCGATATGACAGATAGCAAAGTTATGAATTCAGACAAAAAGAAAAAAGAAAATTTATTTTTGGGATTCAAATGCTTTTGTTTTGTGGTCTACTTTTGGGATTTAAAGCCTTGATCAATAAGAAAACCAAGTCAAAAATGATTTCCTAGAGGCACAGACAGAAAGGCAATGAGAGAGAGATGAAATACTACAACATCCCATAAAAAAAGAACAGAATTTTGAGCAAAGATTTAGAGCCAAAGCCAGCGGTCTAAAAAGAAAGCAAAGAGCTTTAAAGATCAGAGAACGCACCTGAAAGAGATCGCTTTTGCCTTACCTTTAGGTAAACTTTCGAGAGGAATAATCCCTTGGAAGAAGCTATAAAAGAAACTGAAACAGCAGAAAAGCGTGAACCTCTCAGATCTGAACACATCCATAAACTACCAGATCTAGTGGAGATGTGAGAGCCAAGAAATGTGAGAGATGTAAGGAAAGAGCCAAGGAAAGAAGAAGACTCTAGAGAAAACGAGAAATGAGACGGTCAAAGAGTAAAGAGTAATGAGGGCAAAATCGACATTAAAATAAAAAATATCAGTTGATTACGTTAAAACGCTCCTGTAAAGGAGCTTCTTCAAAATCAGTTGGTTGGGTTGAATCAGCTCATAACCAAACCAAACAACTTTTTTATAAAATCAAACAGCTGATTTGGGTCAATCAACTATTTTTTGGTTGATCAGCCAATAACTAAACGGGGCCTTAAACTAGTTTGTAGTGTTTTTGATTTGTCTAGTTCATACTGTTTTTTTGGTAGAATCAACAGTTTATTTGTCATTAATAATAGTGCACTAACCTGAATTACGAGTGAGATTTAACATAGAAAAAACGTTAGTAATAATTGGACACACACTCCACATTTGCACCAATAATCTTCTCTCAACGGGCAGGTACCATGAAAAAGTTTTAAAGGTGAAGAAAGTTAATTATCCAATCTAATTTGAAAGGGTACCTAATAAACCTAATTTTTTGAAAATTCAAATAGAAACAAGGAGCTTGTTTCACTCTTACAATCTCTATAGTAGCATGTAGTCAACCTAGCTCTTTAGGGTGTATCAAGCCGTATTAAGTATAGAACTACTTTTTCTTTACGAGAAAGTATGTAAAGCATTTATTTCAGATTTAAAAGTTGCCTAACACAACACTAAAGATCCTTCATTATTTCATATTGCCTAACACGACACCGAACATCCGTCCTTGTTTCAAATTGCCTAGCACAACATTGAACATCCATCCTTATTTCATTGTTATTTGAGCAACAGTGAAAATGGAAATGGAGATAGGTATGGTTGATCGACCATATCAATGCTTTAAGAGCACAAAAATTTGTCTACATTTCTTATTACTAGTTACCATATTCTTGCTTTGCGAATCCTAACTTCAATTCAAATGTGTTCCTTTTAACTTTGTGAACTTGAACATGTGCATTTGTAGGATCTAGAACTCACCAAATTCTTAAAGAAAGTTCATGTTGAATTACTAGAAATTAGTGAACTTCATAAAAGTGTTCAACTTAAGTCACCTTTGAATCAACATTTGAAGACCCAATCTTCATCTAAATTTCTTGATTTTTGATGCGATGGAATCTTATACAAAGTAAGAATCACATTGAATCGAGAAAAACCCAAACTCAATTCAAGAACTTCTCCAAAAAGATGTAAGACCTTAACATGATCATGGAAAACCCTATTTTTGAGCAATCCAAGTTCAAATCCAAAATTCTCTTAATTCCCTCAACCATTTAATTCAGTTAGACACTCATTGGAAAGCTTACATGCGAAATTCCAATCCCTTTAAATTTCATTGACATTCATGATCTGCAACCCAAATTATACTCATTCAAAGTTAATTAAAAAACACACCCAAAACTTCTCTACACCAAACCTTTTGGCGAATTCCCCATCCAACACGTCTAGCAATCACGAGTTTTAAACCATAGATACATGTCTAATCCAACGGCTCTCATTTAAAACTTCCAATCTCTCTCGATCCGTGCAGCATCCCTCTCGACCAATCACAACCTACCATTTACATTTATTTAAAACGCACCTCTCTCCTTCTGCTAATCCTACATTCTCCAGAAGATTCTCTCTCTCTTTCTTAACTTCGACAACTTCCTGAGTCAGCTCAATGGCGGAGACTGTAATAGCCACCGAAATAAAGGCAACTTCAGCTGCGGCGACGACGACGGCCATGAAGAAGAAGAATGTCGCGAAATCCGCTACCAAGGCCAAGAAGACGGCGGTTGCCGGCGCGAAAAAGCCAAAACCTGCTCGTTCTTATCCGTCTTTCTACGAGGTACTTAATTCAGTCTCATCGATCTAGCGAACTTCGTTTCTAGGTCTTCTAGACAACAATTAATTGCTGATTTTTGTTTGCAGATGATAAGCGTTGCGATCGTGACGTTAAAGGAAAAAACAGGATCGAGCCAGTATGCGATAACCAAGTTCATTGAAGAGAAACACAAGCATTTGCCTGCCAATTTCAGGAAACTCCTGTTGGTTCAGTTGAAGCGCCTGGTTGCTTCTGGTAAACTGGTGAAAGTCAAGAACTCGTTCAAGCTAGCTAAGAAATCGCCAGCCGATTCAAAGCCCAAGCTCAAGACTACTGCAACTGCTACCACCGGCAAAGTTGTTGCGAAGTCTAAGCCGAAAGCAAAAGTTGCTGCAGCGGCGAAGCCGAAGAAGGTGGTGAAAGTGAAGCCGGCGGCGAAACCAAAGGCGAATGGAGCGGTGAGGCGGAAGCCGAAAACGGTGGCTAAGCCGGCGAAAGTGGCGAAAACGGCTATCAAGAGTTCACCGGGGAAGAAGGTGGCGAAGCATAAGAAGGCAGTGGCGCTGGTGAAGAGTGTGAAGAAGGTAAAGACAGTCAAGTCGGCGGCCGCGGCGAAGAAGACGACTGCAAAGAAACCGTCGACGAAGAAGTGAACGTGTGTGTTACGAATTGTGGAAAGGTGGTAGATCATTGTAAATTAGTTGGTTAAGCGAGGGTAATGTGGGAAAAGAACTGCTAGTGTAAAATGCTCAAGTTAGTATTATTTTATTTTGGTGAAAAAAATATTGTTAAATTTTTAAATTGAGGAGCCTGGTCTGACTAACCTCTTGCAAATTCTGATAACAAATAAGAAAAGTCCAAATCCAACAACGCGTGGATGTGGTCTATCTACTGAAGCATAAATTGTCCAATAGAATCATGGGCTTGTAGGGGTAGGAACTGGGCGTCTAAGCCTACACCAAAATCTTCCGTGACGCCGCTTTGACTTTGTAGTAGGTAATCTGCGATCTGTGGGTAGCACCCAAATGACAGTACAGTTCAGTGCAATTCAATTGATAACAATACTGTATGTACATACGTACGTGATTAGCGAGTGCCATGCCACTCAAAGCAGCAGATTCCATATTAGAACCCAATAGCCAATCACCGCATACACCTGCTCTTCCTTTATCGTCAAAGATAAATGGCACTCCAGGCGTATTGGTTGGTAGAGCTGCACCCCTATTTTTTTTTTTATTAATATAATTTCCAGTCAGTGAACTGAAAGAAAATAATAAGTTAATAATACCATAGCTGCACTCGACTATAAAATGGCTTCGCAAGTGAGCCTCTGCTTAGTCCTAAGGCAGCTTCCACGCCCTCCAGCATACTCATTTTCACCTTTTCCGCTGTTGCATTGGGTATACTTTCCTGGTTTACACATATCAATTTCATTTATTTATTTTTGTTAATATAAATGAATGAATATTAAGTATATTAATTTACTTGCGGAACTTTGTTTCTTTTCCCATAAGCTGCAGTACTGAAGAATGTCCAACAATGTGGACCGTGTTTGAGTTGTAGTTTTGCAGTATTATTTGCCATCCATGATACTGAATCAACTCCTTCAACCAATGCTCCTTCAAACCCTTTTCCTCCACTTGGGGTTGGTAGAGGCAGAGGTTCTTCAAATGCTGCAAGAAGTGCCCATATTGAGCTCAACTCCAGTTTCTGGACCAAATCAACAACAAAACAAATCATGAGCCCAACAAGACCACAAATCAAGAAATTTACACATCTCCAATTATTTACCTTCATTTGTCTTGCAATTACAGGCAGACCCGAAGAAGCAAGCAATCTATTTGCACACTTCCCTTTCATATTTAACAGACAAGTTAGTAGTATGACCCCAGATGCCACAACAAGATATTAATAAAGATTGAATTTTTTTACCATTATGTGCAATAACAATGACATCAAACCGTCCACGAGGTTTTCTGTTCTCACTCAGATGCCACAAACCATTAAAGGCTTCAACTTCACTTATCCAGCAAGGTCTGACCACATTAACCTGGGGACTCTGCATATTACAATCAATCAATCAAGCATCTGTTTATGCATCATTTTATGAAAATAAACCGCAGACTGAATTTGATTGATCACCAGGGATAATACTGAGTCAGCAAGAGAGCGCATTCCATTAACACCAATATACCTCGGAGGTGACGTAGGAAATGGAGTAAATAGACCACCCATTTCAAGCTTGCCAATTGTGCCTTGCCATTGTTGGATTAGACCTTTCTCCACCCATCTATTCGCCAACTCAGCAAACTGAGGATCACTTACAGTAAAGAACTGAGCCGCGTGATCAAATACTAGAGGCTGAGGATCGATTACTCTGGTGCCCATTCTTCCTCCCAAACCATGATTTCCCTAGGTAGCAAAACCCTATTGAGAAAACTCCCCAACAGTTTTCTAGTTCAAACTACAGAGCACCAAAGTGAAATGTTTATCTTCAAAAGATGATGCAGACAACTGAAGAAATTGCAGAAACACATTTTTAGTGCTACCAGCAAAATGACCCATTTCAGTTATTGCACTTTGTTTTCCCTAACTAACCACGCTCAGTGAGGAATAAATGCAAGAGAGAGCATTCAGTTTCCGTTTCTGCAAATGCATACCATAGAAATTCCTATTATCAATATTCAACATACATAATTTATGGGATCAACAGCATGCAGATTAGAAAGTTATATATTGAACAATGGACTCTCTGAGAAAAGTTAGTTTGACCTACACTTCTACCATTCACATCCTGCCAATATGTTCTTCGAATGAAATAGACGTGTCTTTGAAACTACAATCACTGTAAGAATTCGAGAATTCTTAACTACACTAACAATTCTTAACAGACAACAAACAGACATAAAGTAACAAGCGCTCAAACTGACCAACCGTGTCGAAAACTGTGGACTTGACGCCTCTCTTTTCCAGAGTCAAAGCACAGACAAGACCAGCCATGCCGCCGCCTATTATTCCCACATGAGGGTCATTCAAGACTGGCGCGGTGAAAACAACCTGCTCTTGGTTGAAAGTTTTCTTCAGAATTGACCTTCTAGAGGTCCCATACGATGACCTTTTGCTTTTGGATTTGGGTTTTGGACTGTCCATGGAGGCTCTTCTCTTGTCAGTCTTGGAATTGCAAGCTACGTTCAAGATTTTGGGTGGTGAAACACTTGAAGTAGAGGGTTTAATGGAGATTTTGAGGGGCTGGTGAAACGTGAGAGTAGAGAAGGATGTGACAGAGTGAAGAAGAAAGGAGGTCATGATTTTGGAGTTAGAAAGACACGGTGGAACCGATGATGATAAAGAGATGTGGAACCACAAAACCAGTTAGAGACCCTTTATGTTTCCAAGTCCTTAACAAAATGTCAGACTTCTAAGTATGTGACAGCATTTCTTCTACCGTCAGCTATATATTCCGTTTGATTGTTCTTTGATAAGGTTAAAAACATTTAAACAAAGATACCCAGAAAACTTTGATATTGTTTCTAATACAAGGACACCGTATTCACATCTGTGTGTGTGTGTGTTCATTCTAAAGAGATAGAGAAGCAGCGACGCATAGGATCTGTAACGAAAATGGCACTTGTTAAGGCACAGTAGGGGTGGTAAGCAGTCATTCAAGTCATGGATGATGTGCAACTTACAATAGCTAAACAAAATCCTTGCAGAAGGTAAGAGAAGGGACGTAACAGATGCTTGAAACAGGTTTGGTCCATACTAGAATCAGAAGCTCTTCTTATACAACATGATATGTACTGGAATAACTTACAAAAGATATACTACAATTCACGTTAACACAAATCACATGAAGAAATCATCAGCAGCCGAAAAGTTGGCTTTGTCCCTCTCAGAAACATCCAATATCACAAGTGTGGGAACATTAGATTTTCCCCATCTTTAAGCGTCTGTGAAAACAACCTGTTGATGACTAAATAGTGACGTTTTCAGTTGGCGGCTCTGTGATCTTGTCAGGAGCTGCTGTTGCCGTAAGAACCTCCTTCTTAGATCGGAGATTGCCCTTAACCGTGCCATTTGTCGCCTGTGCCTTAACCTGAAACTTACTTTTGGCAGAGTTTGGTGTAGATGAACCCCCTTTCTGGCCACCAATGCTGTGGCGATGCCTGGCACAATGTTTCCCCACTTCCTCTTCACATGTTTGGATTGCATCACTGCAGCTCTTTCTACGGTTTAGTTTTGGTGACTTTGCTCTAGTCAATGGAAGCTGCAACAGAATAAAGTAAAACAATATCGTTTGAGAAGATCGTGATGAAATAGGTGCACTGCACTTCCGCGGCCCCCAATTTAAGTCAAAGAAATACAACTATATTTTTTAATCAGTTCCAAGATAGTAACAATAGACACTAAAGTGAAGTGGAGACCTTTTGAGTTGTTATCTACTTCATTATTTTGTTCAGGGAGAAGGTCGTGTTTCCAGTGTCAAGCTGTAAACCAAATTGTAGCGATGGGCTGGCAGTCATTCTCTTTTGCTTTTTTTTTTTAGGTTGATAAACATTAGTAAACCACAAACAAGCTGACCAGTACCAATGCTTCAAAAACACAAACTAATTTCTTTTCAAATTGCAACTGAATCAAATTTACTGTTATAAATTCATACACTAAATCCTAGTTCCTGCTGATGGAAAATGGAAGTTTATACGCATAAAATACTGGCAAAAGGTCAAGGACTGACTGGAAAAGGCCTGTGAGATACCTTCTTAAGTTCAGCCTTGGGTGGAGGCGCCTCGTGGTAGAAACTAGGAACTGGATTTGCTTTATATGCCATGTTCTTTCTCAGCTGCTTGATAGCTGCCTCTTGCTCCTCCTAAAACAAAGATAAGATTCATGGACATTAAGTTTAATCAGTAGACCTAACCCAATGTCTACCCGTTTTATCTCTTCCACAAAAGAAGACACAGAAATATGTTGCCGCACTTATGAGAATGAGGTGCATGGAAAATTGAAATGCAGGATATATCCAAGTTACTCGAGTAAGCATCAACCTTGCTCCTTGCCTGAGCCTGGGTTCGCTCTGCCTCCAAAGCTCGGTGTTTTTCTTCTAGTTTTGAGTAGAACTAGACCATAGAAGTGGATATAATTAGAAAATCCAAAGCATAAAATGAGAGATCAAGGCACGTGAATCATGAGTAAGAAGATACCTCTTTCCGCTTCTCTGCACGCTCAGCGGATTTAAAAGTGGGAGCTGTTCCAATGGTTACAGATTTAACCGTTCGCACAGATGCAGCAGTTCTAAACAAGGCTAAGGATCAAGACCCAGTAATTATAGCAAAACATAACAGAGCATAAGTTTAATCCCTTCTCTTGGCCAAAAAACACACTCGTAGAATGAACACATGAATTGCCAAGTTAAGTACAGGATACGAGGACGCAACAGACCAACTGTCTTCATCAACCAAATTCTTCCTGTTATCATGTTGTAACACCTTCCTTGCTGTCAAAGGTGAATTTGGCTGAGAAATGGAAACAAGAGCCCATATTTCAGCTACATTTGCACCAACAACCTTAAAAAAACAAAATTTCACAAGTTGTGTGGCTTGCAGGCTAAGATGAGTACTATGTTGAGCCAAATGTAGAATGTCAACTTTGAAACCTATTAGTTATGTGTAACCAGATGCATCCACTTAAGTTCACATAAACAGTCCAAATTGTGGACCTGCATAACCCCTCAACACACACAAAAAATGGTAAAAGAGCTTGAAACGAGTAATGACGTAGAATGGTGCTCCTAGAAGTGGGAGGCAAAGAAGGGGAAAGATTAGAAATGACAAAGTTTGTAATCTTCAAATGCATACAGCTTCAAAAGGAAGGTAGCAAATTGTTTGTAATGGTAATTGGAAATTTTCACCTTATGAAAAAAAAACTAAACAACACAGAAGAACAGATAGCACATGTATCCTTCCTAATGTATACCACAAAATGGAGGAGGCAACCTCCATGTTGGTGATTTGTCATAAGAATCTAATGTTAACAAAGTCAACTACCTAACCCAACACTATTTTCAATCACTCCAATATTAGACAGAAAGCTCAATCACCAAGTCAAGAGATTTGTGAAAATCAATGTTTCCAATGTGAATGACCCAAATAATAGAACTGTCAGATATTTCAATTACCTGTGAATTCCTTGTTGTAGTGGGTGAGTACACATTGTTTGCATCTGATCCATTCGTAGCAGCAGACTTTTCAGTTGCCAAAGCAAAAGGCTGTGGATGCGAATTTCCAGCACCACCAAATTTGGGAACAGGAAAACCTGAAGTTTTATCATTCCTTGATTTCTGAACTCCAGGTTTCTCATTCTCATTATCAGGAATGTCAGCATCAAAATTTGTGCTTTTGACACCTAAAATATCATGCTTTTGATCAGGTTGTTCCAGAGTCATGTCTTCTGCTATGCGTACATGTTTCTGATATTCCTTTGCTTGAATTTGATCTCCAGCAGCTCTTGGAGACCCATTAGATTTATCCTGTGACACGAAAATTGACTTAATGACAACCCCATTTATCATCTTCTCCATGTATGCATCCGTAGGTTCTTGTCCCATCAAACTGCAAGAAAGGATATAATTTCAGTTTAACCTAAAAGTGAAAAAGAATATTTTAACACTCAAATAGCAAAAACACTACTGATGCAAAAAATCAGACAAGCCAACAATGAAAAAGCTTTAATATTGCAAAAAGTCTTTTGTTCTTTGAAGTGGCTGTCTACGGTAACATAAATAAATACAAACTGCCAAAGGTTGTGATTTTCAGAAGACTACATGGATACCTCTTCATTGCTAAAACTTGGAGTATCTAGTCAGAGCAGTCAAACTTATGTCAAAACAAAGCACCAACAAGCAGATAACTGACAAGAACAGAGGTTTCACTAAAATTAGCAAGCTGTTCAAATTACAATTAGAATTGATATGATAACTTTCAACAAACACAGAATTCTGCAATCTGCAACATAAAAATTCTTCCTTTCATACTTTCACAGATGAAAAAGAGAAAAGCAGAGAGGGAGAGAGAGTAAAGTACATAAATATAAATCTTGAAAAGAAGCAGAGCAAACTGAAACACCGTGTGCACCTGACTAACAATTGAGCTTGAAGCAATCTTCCCAGAAAAAAAGACATTTATTTCACCTAAATTTAAATTTTGAAAAGCAAAGATAGATTGTTTTACGTGTATTATCAACCATCAGAGACACATAAAGTAATCTTCATGATTTTCTGTAAATTGGGTTAGGACTAGGTTTATCAAACCAAAGATGAGATAAAACTGCATGATAGAACTATGCAGGCTCCACATAAACTAGTAAAGATCATAAGAAAAGAAAGGGCAAGAAATATTTATTTATCAAAAGGTGAAAACATAAGAAAAATAATTCTTGGCCTTGACAAGGAAGGATGCAAAAGGCCAAAACAAAAAAGTTGACAAATTTAAGGTAAAAATTGAAAAGAAGATGGGAAAATTTTCACATTGTAGCTTGGAAAATCATAAAAGACCTGTGTGTGTGTGAGAGAGAGAGAGAGAGAACCGAAATAGGGAGTTCAATCACCTCATGGTACTCAAAATGGAAGCAAAATCAACTTCAACAACTCCCAAAAATCCAATTATCCAACAAATGCGTCAAAACCCCCAAAGTCAAGGCTATGCCACACAACAAATCATAAGGAGAAGGTAAAAGAAGTTTGAAAAATCTCTCAAGAGAGAAGCCAGCCAAAAAAAAATAGACAGGCACCAAGAAATGATCCAACTTCAACTCAACAAGAAACTAAACCTCAAAACCAAGAGACGTAAAGGAAACGAAAAACAAAGAGATAATCAAAAGCTTGCCAAGATCCCTCTCTAAGTAAGCCCTTAAAAATCTTTTTTTTTTTTAAAGGCAACCTTTTCAACCAAACATGAACAAGAAGAGAACAGGAGGAGCCAGGAAAAAGAAAAAAAAAGGAACAAAAAGAAAACAACCCAGAAACCATAAAGCTCAAAATGCAAGCTTGGAGAGTTTAGAAGAGATAATAGAAATCATAAAACCAGCACATGGAAAAAATGAAGCAAAACAAGTTCACAGATCGAACACATTGCTTCTCGTCAGAAAAACAACAGGCACATTAAGACATAACAAACCAAACCCAGAAACACCTTAATGCGTTAGATAGAATTTCTTACAATTCTGGTCCGATCTGACAAGATCTCGAGCTTCTCTCTCCCCTCTCTCTTAAAAAGAAAAAGAAAGAAAAAAAGAAACAAGCGAGAACTTCTGGTAAATTTCGCCTTTTAATAACACCAGACAACAGATATATGCAATACATATGCGTCTAGATATAGAGCGGTTTTTTCAGTTTTAACGGCGTTAATTTCCCGACATAACTTCCATTTGTACTTTTTTTTTGGTTCTAGATAAAAAGGTAATTAAATAACTGATTTATCTAATAATTACAAATCATAAAAATGTATTTTTTAATTATTTAGTTAAAAAGGAGCCCATCAATAAATCTAAAAATGATTTTATTACTACTCCACATTAAGAATATCAGAAATTCTCCGGTTTAAATTAAAACAAATACATATGTCGTCATATACTATGACACGCTTTGACTAAAAATTTGAATAATAGTGCAAATGAAATGGAAATTTTGTTTACAGCATACAACTGAAACATGGTCCTAAAACGAACGGCGTTAGATAACGAAGGCGGAATCCAAAGAACCCAAAAATGCAGAACCGGATCAGCGGCGCCGACGTGG
The DNA here is from genome assembly GCA_025629805.1 of Erythroxylum baracoense. NCBI lineage: Eukaryota > Viridiplantae > Streptophyta > Magnoliopsida > Malpighiales > Erythroxylaceae > Erythroxylum > Erythroxylum baracoense. The sequence goes on along the minus strand of JAOTAY010000003.1, from coordinate 24,098,876 downwards.
TCAGGAAGTGGTGGTGGTGATGGGTGACGGCACATTGGGCCAAACACTCTGAAAATATTGTTGGTGACTCTTCTTGTTTTTTTTTTTTATACAGTTGCTTATTTTTTTTAACTCTTTACGTTCATACTTAAAATAAAACCGACTTGGACTTTGAGATAGCTACGAATTTTTCTTTATCTGTTATATTTTTAATATTTTGATTCTATCAGACGAATTCAAAAAAATCATATTGCTGCACCTATGATTTTATTTGTTAACAAGGAAATATTACTCCTTGACGACATGTAGTAACGTACATCCTCTTTTAGATTAAAAAGGTAAAAAATTATTCGGTTTTTATTTTTTATGATTTTTTCTTATTTTCTAATTTTAGGATTTATTTTTAATAAAAATAAAAAACCTATTTAGATATTACTGTTAATGTAATTTCACTTTTATAATTCATAATAACTAAATATTAAGTAAATTTTATAGATAAATTAATTACATAAATTTATTATTTAAATAAATTTTATTTTAATATCTTATATAATATTTATTATTGAATTAAGAGAAGTTCCAACTCAAGAATAAGTTCTAACAAAGATTATAAAAGAAAAGATGAAGTTTCTAACATAAAAAGCAAAGATCAAGGTAAGAACAAAAGCAGATTAAGGTTGTCCTTTTGTATTTTATTTTACTCGTCGGAATCTTATTTTGTTAATTTGATAATTTCAAAAAGTTACTATGTATAACCATTTCATATTTACTTCATTGCATAAGTCTTCTTGTTTTGTTTTTAAGAGAAAAGTCTTAATCTTTTAAACACTTTTTAAGAAATATTTGAAAAGTATTTAAATCATAATTGCATGGAGCAAATTGAATAAAGTATTTAAAATTGTTAAAACCATTTTTTTTAAGGAATTGGTCAACCAACATAAGTTAGTGCTCAACCAATATAAATTAAAGTTACCAAAATTGTTGTATCGAAAGTCTATAGTAGTATTATTTGATATATCGGTTAAAGTTATCAAAATTGTTGTATCGAAAGTCTATAGTAGTATTATTTGATATATCGGTCAAATGTTTCAACAATTAGTAAATCTTTGTTTTTAATACACATTAGTTAACTAATGTATCATATTGGTCGACCTGTAACAAGTCATTGTAACAACTAGTTCTTGACTCTAAAAGGTTATATATAAATCTCAAAACCTTATAAATACATGTTTTTCATTGATTTTAGTATAATCCACAAGAATTGAAGTTTATGGAAAGGTTGATTTAAAAGGTTTCCTTCCATAGTGTAAGGTTGAACAATACTACTTTACAAGCAACATCTCATCTTGCAAGCAATGAAATTTGTTTCAGAAAATAAAATGATAAAACTTTTGGAGGAAGAAATTCCAACATCATTGCTAAGTGATTGAATTATTCATGTTGGGTCCATTCCAATATTTTGTAGGCAATCGAATAATAACTGAAATTCAGGTAACTACTTGAATTGTTAGCATGGTATGGTCAATTATTGATATTCATGTCAAAGCATAAAAGCTAGCATACCAATACATATGCCTTTTCAGTTTTCAGAGAGCTAAAGTGTTATACAATACAGGGTTTCATATGTTTCAACAGAATACAAATTAAAAAAGATAAGATGGGTAGGTTTAACTTACCAATTCAACTTTCAAGAGTTCAAGTCAAAAAGATTTGTTTCTTAACATGTCAACAAATAAGGATAAAATTTACTAGCAGACCAAGTCTTTGAAGAAATTGTAGTATGCATTAACTTATTAATGTAAAGTATTTAATTTTTTAGAAAAAAACTATTGATAAAATTTCACTCTTACAGTTCTCGATCTTTCTCATCATAAAAAGTATTTAAAAAACTAACGGTGATAAATTTTTATTAAATAATGTTTTAGTATTTAAAGATGACGTCAAACAAATTGATAACAAATTAAAAGATAATCTTCCAAATTAAATAAAAAGTTAGGTTCCATTTATATCACATCACCTCTAATAGATATATGTATATTATGTATGGACGGAGATCGTACAAGAGCAGTTGGAAACATTTGAAACCCTGGTCAAATCTATTGAAATGTTGAAATGAATCTTCGTGAATGGTCTCCATAGGTTCCAAGAGACAATTTCTGACCTATTTGCCTGCCTGTTGCTTTAAAGGCTTCTCTTTTCTCGACAAAGTTATGTACCATGGGTGTTAAATTTCCTCACGAACAAGGGTATAGTAATATAAAGTTGACATGGAAGCGAGGCCAATGATTCCAGTAACATTTTATAGGCATTGCCAAATGCCAATATCTCACTTTGATTACTGAAATATAAAAAAGCTTAGCTAGTGTTCGATCTTCCTCCTTCTACAGTACAATCACAAGAATACTGATACGTAAATTAAATGCATATATCCAACACTACTTGAAAAAGAGCCACTTCAACTTCTTGCCAAGTTCACGATTCTTTTAAATGCCATGTTATAATATCACGAGGATAGCAGCGGGAATAGCTGTACAGTAAAACTTTATGTACTTTCAATTTAGATTCTAAGTTTGACTCTGTACTTCCTCAATTAGAATTATAATTTATATTCATCGCTAATATATTTAAAAACTTAATAGATCTCACGTATAAAATGAATTTAAGAGAGTAAAGATATTTTATCAAATTGAACTTATTATAAAATTTGAGAAACTTTATTATTAAATGAGATATTTAATAAATAAAAATTAATATGAAATATTGAATCTTATTTAGGTATAATTTGTATCTATAATTCTAATTAATTTTTAATTAAAATTAGAATTTAAGTTCAACTAAATTTCTAAAATGTTAAAAACCTATTATAAATAGAATTAAATTCTAATGGAGCTAACACTTTTTGCTTAACCCTTTTTATAAGAAGTACAAAGTTCTCTCATCATATTTTATGCATATCGTTAAAGATTAGACACTTGTGCGGCTAAGATGTTTGAGACGGATCAGTTTGAAATTTTTTTGAGGGATACGATAAGAACATAATTAAGCTTCAGAATAAGGTACGAATTACAATTCATACTTATTATGATTTATGCATTAATCATTTTATAGAATTAAAGTAATCTTGATTTTAGAAAAATCAAAATACGAAAAAAAATTTGTAATTATTCAGCTGCGGTCAAGATTAGATCCTATCATGATTTTCTAGCAATTTCAAGTATTTAAACTTTTGAATTTGAATAGCATAAACTCTTTAATATTTTTACGTATCACTAATTTAACAAATAATCTATTGAAGTACATAATTTATAAATTAATATATTTAATAGCAAGCGAGTTTTCTAAATACGAATTGAAAAGAAAGTCATAGCCTTGTTTCAATATAAAATAGAAACTCTTTGAACAATATAAATGGTAGGGTCACAAATGTTAATGTTACTTGATGGGGTTCAAGAAAAGAGGCAACAAGTGACAGACCCACGGCATCTGCCTTTCCTCAGATTGGCAAATGTTTTGGAAGTTTCATGGTTTGTGTACATTTGATTGGATAATTCAACCGGCATTTGAACTTGGATTGGACTTTGTGGCCGTTCTTTTGAATATTCCCACCCTACAATGTTCCTGAAAGTCAAAAGGAAAGATTCGTTCGATTACTTGGAATAATTTTCCATTGCTTCCCACTTTTCTCAATTGTTTTTATCTATAACGGAATAATTTTCTTGATTTTTTATTTATTATCTAATAAATAAATAAATAATTCTTAGTGTTCCCTCTCATATTTATTTATTTTTTAGTCTAGTAAGAGTGGTCACTGTATTGAAGACTAGGAATGATAGTAAAAAAGAGAATCATCTCTTTCTATGAAAGTTTAGGATTTAAATCTACTTGTATGCTAAGCTTATTGACTTCTTCTATCCCCTGTGATGCCCATATGCATTCCAATTTGGAGTCCTAAGTAATCATGATAGTTAGTTGGTATAATCATAGTGCTAATAATGTTCTTGCATTTGCATTATGTGTACAAGACAATACTTGAATCCAGACGAGAAGTAAATGAAAAAAAAGTGATTCATGATGAGAAGTTAATGAAGATGAATATTTGGCTAGTTTTTTGTCATCAGACCACACCATGCGGAAGAAGATATAGTCTAACATTTTTATAAAGCAAATTAAGACTAATTAAAAAGATAGTATGTGAGAATTATATAATTAGACAAGCACACAAGAAATCAAATGTACATTTGAAACAAGCAAGCAGCATTCAGAAAAGGGTATGGTCCCAATTCCTCTCGTCTTCGAGGATAGGGGACCAAAAGCTAGTAAATATGCAATGTAGCATGTACATGTGGAAAAGTGCATGTCTGTCTGTCATAGATCATAGATGTGTTCACGGCATCGGCATGGACGTGTAAGGAGCGATTGGCGGCAAAAATATTTGACCAAGTGTTGATTGTGGCTAGACATTGGACAATGCGGGTCAATTGCACATCTTTATATATGCAGGTTTCTTGTGCCTTCATATGAAGAAAAAGAAGAAAGAAAAGTGGATCTCATTCTCATGTAATGTAACCATTCACGCCTGTCCTGTTCAAATATTATTATTCAATATTGTTTATAAGTTTCCAAACAGAAGAAAAAGGAGTTTCTTGCTTTACACTATGAAAAAGTAAAAACATTTTTGGAGTAATAACATAAAAAGTTCAATTTTTCAGTATTTGTACAACTATATATAAACAACTAAATAAGTTTTAAACTTATTAAGTACAAAGGAGACTCGAATGATTTTGTTGGAACTCAGTGGAGGTCATTCACCTGCTCCATCCAATTGACTTTGTGTCTAATTAATGACAAACTTTGCTTATTCCACACAGTGGGGTATTTATTTATAACACTGCACCCAAATTTTGGTAACTGTGGATAAGATTATTGACTTCAAATATCAAAACGACCAACATGAAGTGCATCCCTGCCTCGTGAAATTTTTAAATAGACACAAACAAAATTGTGCTTTTGGTACTAAATTTGAATCTACGTGTGGCGCACTAGTCCATGCCTTTTCTAAAAGTTGACGAAATTTTTATTTATTACTTTTTTAATTATTTTTAAATTTAATAAAAATCTATTTATTTGAATTTTTATTTTTTTGTTTTTGTTCGATTTTCAAAAAGTGATTATTTTTATTTTTATTTCTATTTTTCATAATTTAATTTACTATCTTCTAAATATATATTATTTAATTATTAATAATTAGTATAAGTAATTTATTTAATTTTTAATTAGACAAAATATATTTCATTTAAATATAATTAATAATTAAATATCTTTAAAATATATACATTTCAAATAAAATTTTGATTCAATAATTAAAATAAATATTAATTTTATCCTTTATTTTTATATAATAAAATAAATTTACTAATAAATATTTTTATAAGAGATTATAATAAAATTTATTTATTAAAAATAATTTACTTTGAAGTCTTATCTAATATATAATTATTATCAGTAATAAAAATATAACTATATTAATATTAACAAACAAACAAGTTTTTGTTTTTATTTAAAAGAAAAATAAAAACTAAAAACAGTAAACAAAACCTAAAAGATACAACAAAAACCCTGAAAATGAAACCAAGCTAAGTTTTGCTTTGGTGCAACATTCGTTTCTTTCAATAGTTAAATTCGTTATGAGTTGTATATCATATGAGACATTCGGCTATGTTTGAATTCAACTTTTACCAAATATTGGGATAATAAATGGAACGAACACAATTGTTTGGATGTGGACTTTTGAAGAACCTTTTCTTGTGCATTCATTGGGTTCAGATTGAAATTTTAAAAATATATTGTTAATTATTAACAAAACATGATAAATCATTAATATAATAAATTCTGATATGAACAAGAGTATATGATAATAATTTTAGTTTGTTAACTCTCAATAACCTTCTTATCAAGTGTAGCATATATCTTGGTCAATAGATTGAACAACGCAAAAGCTTAACAAAAGGAATTTTAGGAGAATTTTACATAAATATTTTTCAAGAGATTTTTAAATTTAGTAGAAAACTATGATTGGGAATTTAAGCCGTTTACCCTAATCCCACTCAATCACTTCATTTGTAAGAAAGAATATATATATCCCATCCACCTAGAAGATGTGATGGGTATTTTTACGTAGTTGTTGGGGTTGGCCGCAGGTTGTTTCCTCGGGAAAGCGTTGTTCTTCTTTCACTTCATGAGCAAAGGAAGAATGTCAAGATAAACAAACAGATTGAACACGGAGAAAAGGAAAGGAGAGTGCTTATTATACAAGAATGCTCCATACTCCACACTCCATTCATATTGTTAATCTGAATGACCTACAGAAGGACCGCACAGGTCATTTAATGCTGACGTCAATTTTGTATTCTCATTCGTCATAGATTGATCATAGGGTTAAGTCAAAATCAAGGCGTGCAAACAACAAAAGTTTGAAGGGTAATATTGCTATTCAAATTATGAGCTTCTAATAGTTATTTTTTTTTCTTTCCCTTTTTTGTTTAAGTATGATTCCACAATTTTGTTTTCATTCTATCTTACGATTCAAGAGTTTGGCACTGTAGGACTTACGTTACAAGAACACGACGGACAGTAAACAATACTTTTAACTTAATTTTAAATCCAACACTGCTAAATAAAATATAACAAAACCTTAAGTGATGCTCGTCAATTTGTTAAATTGAAGTTTAGTAGCCATTTAGTTTTACTTTTTTTTTTAGCTTTCAATTTTTATTTTCTATTTTTAAATAAAAAATTTGCTTGGTTATTAATTTTAACGTATTTATATTTTTAGCAACAACAATTACTACATATTAGATAAAACTTTAAAATAATTTTTTTAATTAAATAAAATTATTTTAATTTCTTATATAATATTTATTAACAAAATTATTTTCTTTTATTAAATTAATAATTAAAAAACTTTTTCTTTAAAAATTAACATTTTTTAAAATTATATTTTACTTATTAAATAAAATTTTATTTTAAAAACTGAAAGAAACCAGAAGTAAAAACATAAACATAAAATTTAATATTTTTTAATTAAATTTAAAAATAAAAATAAAAATAAAAATAAAAAATGAAAACAAACTTATCCTTATCTTTCTTGGCATCGATCTCACCATTGAATTTGAATTATAAGGTGGTGTTGAAATTTAATAATTAATCCTAACAAGCAGTTTACCTCTTAGGGAATCAACCTTAATGCTATGGTGATTATTGTTCGCAATGTGTTCAAAATCTTTTCCTCAAATTCATCTTTTGAGCATTTACGGGAATCTAGGTTTTGTCCATCGTGTGATCCTGAAATGATACCTTGTCCTTTCAATTCAGAGTTGTTTCAAAAGATAAGCCCGGCATTCTCCTATGCAATCATGAATGGCAGAAACAATATTTAAGTTATAAAAAATAAAATGAATTTAAATTGAATTGGAGATATAAGACCGTATAATTGCAGGGTGCTAATTGTTCGATTGCAAGCGCAATGTTATCCACTAATCCCGTCTGATAAGTCGATAACTTGAATTGAAAGAATTGATATGTGGGACCAAGTTGGAATCTTCATATCTTAATCACCAAATAAGGATTGAACTCTTCAACTCTGAATACATAAAATTAAAGTCATGATCATCATCGTCGTGTTGAAGATCGAGATGTGATAGAGGAAGAACGTAAGATTAGTCAGGATCAAGCTAACAAAGACATCCATAAAGAATATTTTCTTATCTTTTCTTTTACGTATTATTTTGGAAGGAGACGATCAACTCATTCTCTAGCTTGGAAGTCTCGCGGCACTGATAGTTTATTCTTCGAAATCAGTCGTATCTGATGCAATTTACATGTGTTAGGCCGACAAATTGATCATAAGAATTTGAGTTACTGTTCTTTATATAGTTTAGTTCGATAAAACCCACGTTTTAATATTATAATACTGTCACCTATAGTTGGTACATTGGACATAAATGAGGATCCGAACTTACCTTGGAATATAAGTTCCATATCTAATCGAGTCATTTTATAAAAAAGAAAAATCCACTTCCTCTGCAGAACAAAATAACAGCTAAAATAAGAAAGACAAAAATTAAAGAAAACGGATATGTAGCAGAGAGAGCTCGGTAGAATAATGGCCAAAGAATAACAGACCCCGAAAGCAAAACTTGATGATGTCTTGAAGGCGTGTTCATGATACTTTAATTGAGGGGAAAACATGAATAATCATATTTTTGTAGAGCCCTTAATGTTCTTATATCTCAAGTAACTTTAGGATATTAGTGTGTGTCACTATCTAATACCCATAATCTACTAGATAATTAAATTACATATGACAATGAATTGGCCTATGGACCAATTCAACTAAATTTCAAAAGTGATTTTAAAAAATTAAAGTGTAAACTAACATCTTTGAATAAAAGGAGGACAGAAATAAAGCATGTAAATCTTAAATATATAATATTGAGGTGTATAACTGCAGAAAAAAAACATAAGAACTAAGAAGTAGAAAATTAGAAAAAAAAAAGTGAAGACAGAAGTTGAATTGAACCTCCAAAAAGAACCATATGATATGTCGTCTCTATGTTATAGTAAGACACTTGCTTTATTTATATATATATATATATATTCTCGTGGGGGTGTCCAAAGAACATGACCATTGACAAGATATGGTTGTCCCCATTTGGAAATATACATATATATATATATAAATTCTCGTGGGGGTGTCCAAAGAACATGACCATTGACAAGATATGGTTGTCCCATTTAATTTCCAACGCCCCCCAAAATAAAGAAAAGGGCATTGTACGTACGACATGTTATGCCTCATTCACCGACATTTTTTTTCTCTCTCACGTATAATCTTTTTTTATTTTATAAATTCAATAATCATCTTCTTTTATCTTGAAAGTGAACAAGAGGTGAAGCTAGTTCTGACCCAACCTCAGGTATTGAAAGATTCTCGCTGCTTGCTTTAGTGTTCTTATTTGGGATTCGGGATTTGGGATTTGGGATTTGGGACCCTTCCTCTTATCTCCTTTTGAATCTAACGATCTAAGAAAAAGGGTTTTGTCAATCAAATATTAATTAATAAGTAATCAATCAAAAACTATTAAGCTAAGAGTCGTCGCAACATTTTAGGTCGTTAGGTACAACGAACACAATTATTCTATTAGCTAGTGATTTAACAGTCCATTGAGCCAGAGGGAAGAGAGAGTTAATTATCCTATTTCTTTTCGAAAACTTGGGCCTCCTGAAATTTGGTGCGAGTGCGAAAGATACTGAATTGGACCAGCTAGTAAGACCAACATGGAATATGTTCTTATCTTACAATCATACTGGTGGCAAAGGGAATTACACCTTAATTTCTCCGCAACCATCTTGAAGGGGATCTTAGTCATACCCTTCCGGCGATGGTATCGTTCATGTAAAATAACAATCTATATTCTAATATGTGTACTAAGCATATAAAATGAAGTACTGAAATATAACTACAACAAATGAACATCAGAATACGATGTCTTCTTCGTCATTCCTTGTGTTTGTCAACCTCTTCGGTTGCTGTATTGGTAATATTCATCAAATTATCAAACTTGTCAGATTTTCCCAACACAATCTCAATCTATAACAAAAAAAGAAAAACAAAATCAATATTCCCAATAGCAGTAGTACTACAATAATGTGAGTTAAACCAGTATCGATAAGGCTATAAAAACTGTACGAAATGCATCGTACAATTGAAGTACAAACCTTAGCCTTTTGTACAAACTTTCCTTTGTTCTCATCTTTCATGCCAACTGTCGAGGTTAGAACTTCTGTTTCGTTTCACATGAAAAATATATTTAATTAGATCTATATGGTGTTATTGTTAGCAAAAAGAAAAAAAAATGAAACTCTTACTTTTCTCGGTAGCTAATCCATTGTTTTTTAAAATCTCTGCAATTGTGACAACTGTCGTGATTGCTGTAAAAATTAATAAAGTATAAATAACATAATTTTAAAATTTATAATTAAATGTTTTTGTTTAATATCTCATGATATAACAAATTATCCACAAATCTAAGAGTCGATAGGAGAACAACTATATTTGATTGAGGGTTCACTTCCTAATACACGAGTTACTTGGCCCCAATAAAAGAAACAAAAACTTTAGGAATAATATTATTATTTCAATGTTAAAAAGACTATTATAAATATAAATATCATTTTGAGAGGGGATTTTCCGAGCCATACCCATTCCTAAAGCTGAGAGCTCGACCTCGTTATGCTGTTGTATATATCTCTGCAAAAACAAACCATATTCCTTATGCATAAATTAGTTAATGTCGATCAACTTTAAAATAATCATGTCTCGTATTATATTATAAAATAAAAATAAGAATTAAACATATGAAATTTATTTATTAACCGACAAACAAACTTTGCTAATCAATGTTTATTTTTCTAGCAATGGTAGTTGCTGAAGAATCTTTTGAGTGCTCGGAGTCGGAGATTCCACCATATTTTTATTTACGATCAAGAACTGTGCAATTTAGGAGTAGAATCCCAGAAATTATTAGTTAGCAACGTAACTACCATTGCTGCATTCAGATAAATAGGTTTCCTACACATCACTTGCTTGTAATCCATACTAAAATATCTACTCACTAAAGAAAGACAATACCTTGGCCAGATTAACATAAAAGAAGAGAGGTTTCTTAGTGTTGGAAACTTGAATCCTGTTCTTCTTTTGCAAAGCCTGAGATGCTTCTGTTGGTGCCGAGGCTGGCGCAGCTAGAGTAGGCAATGTTTCTGCTGTCATTTTTACTTTTTTCTTTTGGATTTCGATCTCTATCTTTCTGCGATTCTGTCTACCTTTCTTTTATGTATTGAGAGAGGTAAAAAGGTTCTTGATGAAGAGAAACAATTGATGAGGCACTATTGAAAATGGGGTAAATGGTTAATTATATGTTATTGGAGGCTTCTAACACACGTGTTCGATTTTCTTATGGTTGTTGACATGGTAAGAGAAACCGACGGGCTTGTTCTTTCTGCCTTAGTCGACTAAAATTACGGTTATATTTCAAAATTTTTAGAATCTCCCATATTAGGCTAACATGCCAATTGACTTTATGTATGTGACTTTCGGAACAAACATGATCAACTCAATTCTACCATAACTCGATCTTGCATCATGTTTTGTGACTAATTACTGCTTTTACTTTGATCCATGTTTATAATTTCAAGAGTGAATAACATCAACTTGAAGTGAATTAACCTACGATTCCATCAATATAAAAGTAAAAGAAAAGAGTAAATTGAAGTAACCTGAATAAATAAGTGATGTATGGTCAATTTGAATAATTTAAACACAAAATATTTTTTCTTAACAATTTTATGATTATTTAATTTTTCATCATCATCATTTATATCTATATGTATTATTTGTGCATTGCTTATCAAAGTTTCATTGCTTTATTTCTCGCAGAATAAAAGTCAATTAAACTAGATTATATTTTAATATATTATTTTTCAAAAGACCCTTCAAGAAGTCCGTGTACTTTGATAATTAGTCAAGTTGATACTGTAAGGCTCATAAAACACATTAGCATATTTTGGAATATTTTGACTGACCACAATATTATATAAGACATGTTCTTATATAGAAGTATAGAGTGTAGACACGACTTGAACAACTCAAAAGACACATTGAACTATGATAAAGTTATTGAAGTGCAAATGGTTTAGAACACAAATGTGTTTATACCCATTTTCTATTTTGACAAGAAACTTTTTTAGACATGATCTAGGACATGGCTATATCCTAGATTGTATTTAGGACAAATCTCCTAATTTAGCAATGACAAATTTTGGAAGGATATTAGTGTTGGAAAAATTCTATGTCTTATTAGAGCTATGTACAACATTGGTTAGGGTGCAATACATGCGCAATAATGTAAAATTATAATGTTAGAGATTTGTATATGAATATCATATTATAAACCTATTTTATTTATATAGTGAAAATCAACCACTCTTGCTCCCGAGGACATAGGCACACAAATTGGCTAATTCTCATTAAATCTTCTTATGTTCTTATTCTCGTTTGTTTCTTTTATACTATCCTTGCTATATATACTTTTTTTAACAAGAGGTATCAAAAAATAGTTGAGATGACAATGAACCTAAATGTAAATTTCAAAGTGAGGAAGCTCAAAATGAAACTAACAATTTTAGACTATGGTAATAAAAGGTGAATGATTTATTAGTACAACAAGGGATGATGAATGGCTTACATGAGAATAAGTGAAAGGCATGGATGTGTTTGACTAGAAAAAGTTCCATACTTAAACAACATGAACCATTAGTTTATGTTTGGAAGATAAAGTCAAGTAACATATTAAGGATATTGCATCCCTTATTGAGATATGGAAGAAACTATAGTTGCTTTATGTGTCAAAGTCTCTCAAAAACAAGTTATATCTGAAGGAAAGGCTATATAGGTTAAAGATATAGGAGGGTACATACCTAAAGCAATATAACAAGGATAAAGCAATAAGTTTTACAAACATCTAATGACCATGTTAGTATTGGAAAAGAAGACATTTGTTATAGAAGATATAATAACTATAGTTTTAGCTTAAAATAATGGAGATAGAACACTAGTGAAAGCCCTTAAGATTAAGGACTGTATATGAGGTCAGGAACGTGGGAGAAAGAAGAATAAATATGGCTCATTTAAGCAGAATTCTTAGGTTTAAATCAAAGGATAAAAATATAGTCTAGTGCTACAAGTTTGAATAGATGAGGCATATCAAAAGGGATCATCCTAATAAGAAGAAGTAGAGTGATGAAAAAAAGACTAGTGATTTATCATAGTTTGATAATATAGTGCAGGTCGAGGATTTAGATTGCAACAATAGCGATATACTTTATATTTTAACAAGGTAACTCAAGAATTAATTAAGTCTAGATATATGATATTTGTTAGAGTAATGCTCTAAAGGCAATCACTTTTATCACTTTTGTACAAACTTTATTTTGATTAATAAAGCGAAAGGCAATTTTCATTAATTTGATGTCCATTTATTTATGAATTGTTGTCGATCTTAAATCGAATTAATGAAGTCCATGATACAAAACATAGCATGAAAGAAATCATGATGAGATCATGATAATGAGATCCCTATCATGTGCAATTATGTTAGTATCTAGATTATCCCTATTCATAGGATTAATGAGACAGGACATTATTAATCCTAATAGACTAGCACATATTATACTCCTTGATTTGATCAAGCAATGGATCTCATAAACTGTAAGCATGAGATGTTTAGAGTTAACATGTGGATGCTTACAAAGAGTAGTAAGTACATCGAATGACCCACTATGAGATTGTCATATGGATGATCTATCAAATGTCAGTGATTAATCTTATCATAGTAATGACACAAATATCCTTAGACTTGAGATACGCAAGGATATCTTGGATACTAATACTGTGCTTTGACACCATTCCTTGTTGCCTCAAGATGAGGTCGCTCATAGGGTGGTGATTGAGTACAACTATTACTATTCGAAGGTAATTGGGTAACCAATCAAGGATTCACCACTCCTGATCATGGTTATGAATATCAGTATATACCGGTCGGTTCGTACCATACCTAGCCAAGATCGATACGAAACAAGGGGTTGGTAGTACTGGGTTTAAATACCGGTTAGTATCGGTTTGTTTCAGATGGTATCTGCCGATACTAGTCAGTATTGAAAATACTGGTTAAATATAGGCCAGTACTGGAAATTTTAGAAAATATGAGGACTTTTTTGCAAAATTTTCAAAAATTTTTAAAATCTCCCTCCCTCCCTCCGTCGTACCTCTCTTTCCCCCCTTTTTTCAAAGTTTTTTTAATTAGTTATTTTATTTATTTCAACTTTTATAATTATTGTGAATTTTTAATTTTTTAAAAATAATAATAAATATTTTTATTACTAATAATAATTATAAATTAAATAAAACTTAAAAATAAATTATTTGTAATATTTTATATAATATTTATTAATAAAGTATTAATAAAAAATTTTATTTTTTAAAATAAATAATTTAAAAATTATTATTTATAAAATAATATTTATTATACATATTTTTAATTAATAAATCAAAATTTATTTGAAATTTATATATTTTAAAAATATATTCACATTTAATTATATTTATTAATAATTATTAAATTAATTTTATAAATTAAATTAAAATTGTGATTATTATTTATTATTATGATTTTTGGAGACAAAGTACAACTATATAATATGATAATGGACTATTTTGTAATTTTTTAAAAAATTAGAGACTATTTCATAAATTTAAAAAATTACCTAAAATGGTACCTGGTATTAACCAGTACCGGTACAGTATCGTACCAGAACCTAATTCGGTACCAAGTCCGGCACAGTATTTATAACATTGCTCCTAATAGAAGGAGATGATACCTACGACCTTTTGTCGGGTCGTTACTCGGGAGTCTCTAGCCATATCAGTTATGTGTTATGAAGAGAGTCTTTAATGACACATAAAGTAATGAGATCCCTAGGGCAAGAACTAACATCACTTGGATTAGATGTGATGTAGTCAGTGTAGTGGAGTTGACACATAGCCTATACTCTAAACCAAGTGGCGTATAGCATGGTGAAGGGACAAATTGCACGATAATTGCTATGAAAAAGTTCGTAAGTTGAATAATTAACTATCGAAGAGTTTGTGTGTTAATTCACTTACGTTCCGGTGAATTGGCATCGTAAAACCATTCATTATTTGCTTGGATTAAGAGTTAGTTTAAGTGGCATGAAACCATTCATGATATGCTCAGATTAAGAGTTAATTCAAGTGCCCAAAATAACTAAGAACTTAAGGGTCACATGCATAAAAGATCAGATGAAATACAAAGTATGTATGACTGTCATTTTAAGTAAGTCACGATCGTGACCCACTTTATGACAGGTGGTATATAAGTGAGTTCTTCACCTATGTACACACGAAAATTAAGCTAAAACACATTCAATTGAGAGGCCAAGGGTCCAGAAGAGTTCTAGAGGAAGAGAGGATTGATCTTGATGTTTGTTCATGCAATTATATGCAATTATTGCATGAGTTTAATTGTATGAAACTTGTTTATGATCTAACTCTCAATTGGGCTTCTACTTGAATTCATACACACTGATTTTTCTTTATCTTTGCGTGTTCTTCACTAGCTATTGAAAGTGTTTGGTGTTTGTTACAACCTAAACAAGTAGAAGATTTAAGAAATGAGGAGCATTTGTAAGATACATATGTTATAATTTCATATTCTTACTTTCTGTTTTATACATGAACATGGATTATGGATTTTTGGGAGATGTTGTGGTGTTGGAATTTTGATTCCAATGCTTTCGCTGCATAGCCATCCATAAGATGCATAGACCTATGACTCCCCTACAATATTCACATCATATGTTACTAAACAAGGATTAGTTTGATTCATCTAAAAAAACACTACGGTTCTATTCAGTAAGGTGATGATAAAGCCTACACAATTATTATAATAAGATAAATAAAGATTAAGATGTTTGTTGGTATTTTCAAGACGTTTTGAAATATTCAATATGTGCTAAGTTTAAAAAATAATTTGATCTCTTTATGTATAGGGTCTAAGTGAATTCACTGAAACACTGAATTGTGTGACCATAATCACTTTTTCCATCAACGTCAAAGCATATGGAATTGCTGATGTTAATCACTTGCTTTATATACCAAGTACTTTAGAACAAATACTGGTAACAAGCTGACATACATGGTCTAAGAAAACTTTATTATTCTTCCCTCCTCTTCTATATGATTTCCTCAATGGGAGAATGGAGAAAAGAGGCTTGGTTATTCAAGCATGGTAATAGGTTTGTTGTTATGAATGCCTACCATATTTCACCATTGCTATTTTTTAATGCCTTTTATGTTGATTAGATGTTGGACCCCGATTTCTTCTTCAATATGTTTGGGAATAATTTTATTATTTTGTTGTGATTAGGCTTTAATTATAAA
>JAOTAY010000003.1:24044747-24082575 GCA_025629805.1 Erythroxylum baracoense | reverse complement strand
TATTTATTTATTTTTAATGATTTATCTCAATTTATGTACGGAGGTAAATTAAATAAATTTGTTCGTTTTAAGTGATCATGTTCGTCTAAGTATGCCCTGGTGGGGAATCCCTCCCCCGTGGGCCACGGGTTCGGATGTCACGAAGACGTCGGGCACGTGGGCCCGCCCGGAGAGGGGTTCCAGCATTAGATTTCCCTAGTTCATATACTGATATGTAGCTAATTGGTATTCTTCGTTATGGTGAAATTTACAACAACATGACAATGAATCCAAAAGGTGTCAGGAATTATAGGCAAAATTAAGGAATTGGTTACATATAAATAAAGTTTTATTGATTGACCTCCATACTGTTAAAAGTTTTATTTTGTTGCAAAGTTTAAAGTAACAACCATATTATGGGCAATAGATGTCAAATTACAATTATTGCCATTTTTCTTTTTGCAATAATTATTGTTACAATATTTAGTTTAAAAATATTATATATTTATGATAAGAATATATAAAGACCCTTATGTTTTCATAGATCTTTTGAACCTTTTCCTTTGATTCTTGTGACACTTTTATCCGTAGTACTTCCCGCTTTAGTCATTTTAGTTAAGTATTTTTTCTTTATTTCTCACTTTCAATTGCTTGTTTATTTGTCTTATTTATTTATTTGTTATCTTTCTTTCTTGTTTGTTTATTTATTTACTTATGTTTATGTTTATGTTTATATTTATGTTTATGTTTATGTTTATTTTTAATATTTACTTTTTATCTTTATCTTTATTTCTTATCTTTATTTCTTTATCTTTATATTTGTGATTTTGAATTTCTTTATTCTTATTTTATTTTTGTTAATGTTTTATGAAGTTATTTGTTTATATTTTTGGCTTTTGTTTTCTTCAAATAATTCTAAAAAACTTTGTTCTTTTTCTTTTTTCCTCAATCTCATGGGTCTATCAAAAATAATATCTCTATTAATTAGGGATAAGGTTGTGTACTTTTGAATCTTCTCAGACCTCGTGCCTTAGTGAGATTTCTACTAGGTTATTGTTGTTGTTGTTGTTGTAGAAATCTTACACGATAATGATTTTGGTTACAAAATTGATGGAGATAATATGAAAGTAGTTAAGGGGGTATTGATTATGAAAAAAGGGCTAAGATTGGTTAGAAATATCTATAGACTAACAAGGAATACAATTATAAATGGAGAAGTTGTTGCCATAGATTTGAAGGAAGATGGTATTACATTGTGGCATATTTGATTACATCGTCTTTGTGATAAGGGATGAAGAACTTCATAAGAGAAATTTATTGAAAGGTGCTAAACACTGCAAGTTAGACTTTTATAACTTTTGTATACTTGATAAATAGTCTAAGGTGACTTTCAATACAGACAAGAACACAATTAAAAGAGTTCTAAATTATGTACATTGAACACAATTATGAGAGTTCTAAATTATGTACATTTTGATGTATAGGGTCTTACTAGAGGGTTATTGTTGGGTAGATTTTAGTATTTATGACATTCGTTAGGCTATATTTGGAAAACAAAGTTAAGTACCATATCAAGGATATCGCGTCCCTATAGAGATATGGAAGAAATTAGAGTTATTATATGTCCTTATGAATAAGCTATACCTAAAGCAAAGGCTATAAAGATTAAAGATATAGGAGGGCACAAAGCTGGAGTAATATATCAATATATTTAACCAAATAGTCAGTGATCTTTTAAGGCCTTAGGTGACTATTACGGACAAGGATAAAAAAAAGCTTTGCTTTGTTCTTTATCTCTTTTTACAAATATCTAATAATCATGTTCACATTGGCAAAGAAGACATTCGGTATGGAGGATATCACTCTACAGTTTTGGCTTATAAATAATGGAGACAGAACACCAGTGAGAGATCTCAAGGTAAATGGCTATATATGAGTGAAAATCAAGATTGTAAAAGAAAGTATAATAATTATGGCTCATCTAAGTGGAATTCTAGGTTTAAATCAAAGAATAAAAATATATTTCAGTGTTACAATTGTAAATATATAAGGTAAATCAAGAGGGACTATCCTAATGAGAAGAATTATAGTGATGAAAGGAAGAACAATGATCCATTAAGGCTTGCTAATATAGTGCAGATTGAGGCTCAAATTGTAACGATAGAGACATTCTTTACATTTCAACAAGGTAACTCAAGAATCCATAAAGTCTAGATACAAGATACTTACATCGTATAACATCAAACAAGGATTAGTATGATTCATACAAACCAAAAATTATGGTTCTATCTGGTTAGGTTATGTTAAAACCTGCTTAATCTTTATAATAGGACATATTAAGATTAAGATGTTTAATGGTACTTTTAGGACTTCATGAAATATTCCACATGTATTTGATTTAATAAAGAATATGATCTCTTTAAGAATCCTATATGATAATGGTTTTGGTCATAAAATCAATGGAGATAACATTAAGATAGTTAAATGTGCATTAATTATGATAAATGGGCTAAAATTTGTGGGAAATATCAACAAATTGATAGGGAACACAATTATAAGTGGAAAAGTTGCTCCTATAAAGTTAAGATAGTATTACATTGTGGCATGTATGATTTTATCATTTTAATGAGAGAGGAATGAAAAACTTAATAAGAGAAACTTATTGAAGGGTGTTAAACAATATAAGTTTGACTTCTGCAAGTTTCGTATGATTGGTAGACATTCTAAGGTGGCATTCATTACATATAAGAACAAAACTATGGGAGTTCTAGATTATATGTATTTTAATGTGCAAGATCCTGTTAAAGAGTTTTCATTGGGTAGATTTTAGTATTTATGACATTCATTATTGATTTTTCTAGGGAATTTTGGGTATACCTCATAAAGCAAAAAGATGAGTGTTTTGTTAATTTTAAGAAGTGGAAGGCAAAGGTGGAGAACCAAATGGGTAGAAATATCTAAAAATTGAGATCAAATAATAATACTAAGAACATAAACTCACAATTTCAGAAATTAACTAAGGAGTATGGTATTTGGAGGCATTATATAATTATTAAATCACTATAATAGAGTGACATCTTAAAGATGATGAGTAGATCAATAACTGAAAGGGCACATGTTCGAGGCTAAATGTAGGGGTGCCTAATAGTTTTTGAGTGAAAGTAGTGAATATAGTGTGTTAACTTGTCATTATATTACCATGGATTTCACTATACAAGAGAGCCACAAAAGAAGTATAGATAAAAAGCAAAGTTAATTTTTTGGGTTTAAAGATCTTTTATTGTACCACTTATGTGTATATTTTTGGTGATGAGAGCTTTAAACTAGATTAAATTCAAATAAGTGTATCTTTATTGGCTATCCAAAAGGTTCCAAGGGATATGATTTTTAGGACTTTGTATTAATGAAGATGGTGATTAGTAGGGATGCAATATTTGATGAACATTTCATGCTGAAGAAAACATATGGAGAGGACTGATAGGGTCAGTGGAAAGTAATATTAGTTTAATGGTACAAGAGGAATTGGAATAACTTAGAGTAGATGTTGAAGGGCTAGAATATGAGATAGAAGAATTATGTTAGGTAAAAAGTGGCATCACAACATCACATGAGATATAAAAGACACACTATTAGACCTCTAATTAGATATAGTCTGAAAGACTTAATGTCCTTCCTACTTATCTTTAGCAATATGGATCTAACTACCTTCCATGAGGCCAAGGATAGCCAAGAGAAGTATAGATAATAAGTTTCATGGTGGAGGAAATTAAGTATATATAAGAACCATACTTGAGAGTTCGTGCCACTTCCCAAAAGGAAAAGATGTATAGAATGTAGGTGGGTATACAAGAGAAAGTCGGTAGTATAAAAAAATGGAGCAAAATTTCAAGAGGCACCTAGTAGTAAAAGGATGTGCATAATTAAAGGGGTTGATTATGAATATATTTTCTCTCATTTAGCAAGACATACTTCCATTAGGATATTGATGATGTCAGTGGCTAGTTTAAATATACATTTAGAGTAGACAGAAGTGAAAATAATTTCTCTTTATAGGTAATTAAAGGAGTCGACTTATATAGGGTATGTTAAATAGTTTAGTTCAACTAGTAAAGAGCATTTTGTTTGTAAATTGAGGGTGTTACTATATAAGTTGAAGCAGTCCCAACAATAATGGTATAAACGATTTGACTCTTACATTATTTGAATTGGCTATAAAAGATGTTAATATGATTGTTGTGTTTATGTTAAGAGCCTTGATGATGCTTCATTTATTTTTCTACTACCTTATATGGATGATATATTGATTGCTACAAATTGTATGCATAATACAAATGAACCGAAGAACCTATTAGAAAAGGAATTTAAGATAACGAATAGTTCTATCAGGTGTTTGATGTATGTAATGGTTTGTAGTAAGCCATATTTGACTTATGTTATTAGTCAAGTTAGTGAGTTTATAGTGAAACTTAGACAACAACATTAGGAAGCAATGAAATGGAATTTTAAGTACTTGAAAGTTACAACAAACCATGAAATTATGTTCAACAATCAACAAGGTGATTCTTTGGTTGTAGGATATATGGATTTAAACTATATAAGATATTTGGATAATAAGAGGTATATCATATATTTTGTTTTCACTCTTACAAGAGGCCTATTTATTAGAAACCAATATTTTATCCTATATTTTCATTGTCTACAATCGAAGTAGAGTACATAGTAGTGGTTGGGACTGCTAAAAAAGGATTATAACTTACAAGGATGGTTAAGGAATTGGGTATTAGACAAGTTGGAGTTTAGGTGCACCATGATATTCAAAGTACCATTTCTGGACAAATAAATAGGTATGTATCATGCTAAGACCAATCATATAGATGTAAGGTGTCATAAGATCAGAGAATTGATTTCATTTGGTCTTTTTTAATTGAAGAAGTTAATAATTAGAGAGTGCATCGTACTTGTTTACAAAGGCAGTTATGACATATTAGTTTAAGCATTACTTGGAGTTGATCAACATCTCTAAATGTTAGATGAGGCTCTAAACTAACCTATTTGGATGAATATTCATCGAGGTGGATATTGTTATGTATGACTCATAAAATACAAGGACATATATTTAAAGTGTTTTAACACATAACCAGGTGTTAAGGTTTATTCTTCTTTGTAATTATATAATCAAGTCATGATTTGAAATATGAGCAATTTATAGAGCATGTTAAATGGGGAAGAAGTTACCAAAATGTACATGATCTGAAACTAGAAAGAAACAATATACATAGGCTAAAACATAAACATGTCTTTGCTCATGTTCCTTATAGCTTGGAAAACAGGTGTTATATGCCTATAATCTCTTATAAAAAGAAATCATATTATACATAGATTTAGGATACTACTTGTATGATCTTTTATAATATTTCCACTAAATTATTCATAAAGACTATTATCTACATATTTAAATGAAACATTGAAATATGTTGTTAACCATTTTCTTTTAGAATTCTTAACAAATTTTTATAAGCATCTTCAAATTCCTCTTCTGACTTCAATATCTACATTCTTGTATAAATGTGGTAAATTGAATCAATAATTAAAAAACCAAACCAGTTCGAACATTTCAATTGTGGAAATCTTGAATCAATCAATTTTTAGTTTGATTTTCAACTTTCTAATTTGATTTACTTTGTTAATTCTTATTTTTAAAAACTAACCAGTTTATTAATTAATCGATAAATTTTTGTAAACTAATAGATTTTATAAACCAAAATAAACCAATTAATTTTCATTCAACATTATTTTTTAATTAAATTTTAAGTTCTTCGATGTGTAAGGATAATCTCCTTCAATCATATTTCAAAATTTTCAATTTTTTTAATCTTTAACTAATTTTATGATAGGTTAATATTGGTTAAACCTTTTAAACCTTAAATCTCTTATTTATCAGTTTAACATTTGATCTAATTTTTAAAATATTAAATTGAATATGTAATCAACATAGGTCTCTATTGCCTTATATTGTATAATAAGCTTACATACTTTCATCATATATTTATTACTCTTTTTCACCTTTATTAAACAATTTTTTAAACTACCACTTGGAAACTTATACTGAGCTTATATGCTTTGGGTCCTTTAACATCTTCCATGAGTATCCTCTTAAGGTCTTAATAATAAAAACCTATTAATTTATAAAACATAAACTAACTTTTCATCCTAACCATCCATCTTTAGGTACCATATACAAATAGGAGAAACCTTTATATAATTATCAATGTTAACCATAAAAGCATTAAAGAGGTGATAAAAAATATACAGATGTATGTTGCTACATTTACTAGGGAGACTACTAAAGCATCAGGAATTCTCCCTACAAATGTCACAGGAGGTAGAATGTCTTCATTGTAAGCTTTCTTCGTCGTAGACACATATGCAAGTTATCAAGTTCTATTGAGGAGCGATTAAATTCATTCTAATTTCTATATTCCTTTACATCTTCATTAGCTTATGCTCTTATGGAAAGGCAATGAGGTGAAAATTGCTTAAGCCTATTCTCAGCCTTTACATTCTAAATTGGATATATTAGAGTAAAATTCTATAATAACTATGTTAGGCCATTTTAGATTCGTAAGCTGTCTCATAGAGAGTGTTCAAAAAACAATGACGAAGAAAAGATAAGTTTAGAGTTGAAAATATTGGTAAAGTCAACTGCCATCTTGCTTGCTAATAGATCGATGAAGTTTCTAATTGTAGAGGAACTTGATAAATGGAATTTCACAACAGAAGTTGTGGTAGCTACAATTGTAGAAGGCAAATTCCAAATGCAACAAATCATAGAGAATTCTGAAGAGTTAGAATGGTGTGAGAATCTCAAGTTGGTTTTTAAGAAGAATTTTAAATAGAGGATGGGGGTAGATTTGAAGATCTAAAATCTGTACCTTCAAAAATAGATGACTTTGGGAGTTCGAATTAGGAACCACTTGAGGAAATAAATTTGAGTAATTCAGGAGAACTTTGGAGTGTGTTTATTGGTAAAAGTTTTGGTTTAAAAATAAGAGTCTAATTTTTAAAATTCTAAAGGATTTAAAGATTGTTTTGCCTAGGATAATACCTAAATGCTAAGATTAAGTAGAAAGTTGGTAAAACATAGACTTCCAATAAAGCCGAAATTTCATCCTTACCAATAACCTCCTAGACATTGGTTTAAAGAAGTCGAGTTAAAAATTAAAAAAGAGATTGAAAAGTTTGTAGGGCTGGTTTTATTAAACCAATTAGATATATTGAGTGACTATTCAATGTTGTATTTGTAGTAAAGAAAAATGGCAAGTTAAGAGTCTATATTGACTTTAAGGCTATGTTTGGTTGGATGTAAACTTTTTTTAATAGAACGGAATGAAATTGAATAGTTTATAATAGAATGGAATGTAAATGAGTATAATATTAGAAAATTGTTGTTTGGGAGGGATGGAAGGATTAGCAATGTAATATAGTAAAATGTTGATTGGATGAAGGGTTTATAAAGTAATATAGTGTAAAGTTATTTATCATTTTACATTCCATCCTAAACCTCCCAAATAGGAAGTTTTTCATTTTTAATGTTTAAGATAGAATGAGATGTAATATGAAACCTTTCTCTTCTATCCCATTCTATTATAAACCCTCCTCTTAAACCATGGAATAATATTCCATTCCATTAAACCCCCAACCAAACATAGCCTAAGGATTTAAATGTTGCCACTCCCAAAGATGTGTATATAACGCCACTAATTCTCTAATTGATGCAATGGCCAGATATTCCGTGCTTTCTTTTATGGATTGTTTTTCCTTGTTATATCATATTTTTATAGTTGAGGATGATATCCCTAAAATGGCCTTCAGGTGTCTTAGATCAATAGGAATGTTTGAATGGAT
The DNA here is from genome assembly GCA_025629805.1 of Erythroxylum baracoense. NCBI lineage: Eukaryota > Viridiplantae > Streptophyta > Magnoliopsida > Malpighiales > Erythroxylaceae > Erythroxylum > Erythroxylum baracoense. The sequence continues at coordinate 24,074,691 of JAOTAY010000003.1, read as the reverse complement.
TGTGATGCCTTTTGGCTTGAAGAATATGAGAGCCACCTATAAGAGGGCTATGAATGCACTTTCTCCATGTAACATGTTAGACTCTAGAAGTTGATATAAATGATATTGTTGTTAAGTCTAAATAGAGTATGGACTATATTTAGAATTTAGGGAAGTTTTCCAAAAGATGAGAATATATAAGTTGAGGTTAAATACTTGGAATTGAATTTTGGACTAAAACCAGGAAATTTTCTAGGTTTCTTGGTCCATCAAATAGGGATTGAATTAGACAAAAATAAAGCAAGGACGATTCTTAAAGAAAAACTAACTTAAAACAAGATAAAACTTCAAGGATTTTTAGGCCAAGTAAATTATGTTATCACTAACTTGGCCAGTAAAATAAAAAAATCGTTGATCTCTTGAAGTTTAAAAATTCTAAGGAATTTTGTTAAGAAGAATGAAATTAAGCGAAATTTGATAAGACTAAGGAATACCTAACTAAGCCATCATTTTTTATGCCACCTTAGAAGGGAATACCTTTGAAGTTATACATTTCTGCGACATAAGAATCTATTGACTGCTTACTAGTACAAAATAATAAGGCAGGTCATAATTAGACTATTTATTACTTAAGCATAATTCTGATGCCAAAATAAAGGAAGTACAAACTTATTATAAAGAAGTGTTTGACGCTATACTTTTGATGCTCAAAATTAAGACATTATTTGCTTCAAAATCAAGTTTGTGCAATTTTGCAAATAGATTTGATGAAATATATGTTAAATAAACCAAATATTTTAGGGAATATTAGAAAATAACTTATGATGCTTATATATTTTAATCTAGTTTATTGTCTTCTAGTGTTATCCTTAGAAGAAAATAAAGGGTCGTGAGTTGGTTAACATTTGAGCAAGCCACCAAATAATGGAAGTCCAAGAGTATGTGGAGCATTCTATGTTTACTTATGAAAGGAAGCCTTGGGAGTTGAATTTCAATGGTTTTAGCATAGAGAAATCAACTGGTGTTGGCATAAACATTACTTTACCAAATGGAAAGAAAACTCTTCTTTCCTTTAAGATGGACTTCACATGTACTAATAATCAGGCTAAATATGAGAGCCCAGTAACTGGTCTGAAACCTTTTTATGGGAGATTTTCAGCTGGTATCATAACAGGTAGCAAGAGAATATAGTTGCATAAATTTAACTTTATCGCCCTATTATGCTGCTGCCATTCAATTATTGGAATTCTTTGATGAGGTTGAATTTCAATAGATTCTTTAAGAAGAGAATTAGGAGGCAAATGAACTTGCTTAAATTGCCTCTTGATTAAGAATATTCAAAGAGATCATTCATAAACACGTTATTATACAACAAAAGTATCATCCATCTATCTATAAAAAGAGGAGTTCTTTAGAGGAGTTTTATCATTGATTAAGAAGTTGTTTAGTAAACAAAAGGACCAATAGCAAAGAGTAATCCCTATTCGTGATCAAAGTGTGGAATTCGCTCTTGAATGATGTGAAAAAGAGAATTTGATGATATAATCAAAAGGAAGTTCAAAAATAGGTTTAGGGTTTAAAAGTTTTTTCCTTAAACTAATAAAATACCTTCATATTTTAGAGCCTACATGGAGAATAAAATTTAGAAAATCTGATATAATATTTCAATAAAGGATAAAAAGACGTTTAAGGCTTACATCTGTAGCATTCAACTCAGTGGAGTCAGTGGAGGATGAAGGGACATATATGATGTTCAATAACCATAATAAAGGGAGAGTTCACAGGGTTTTGGAGGAATTTGCAAGGAATAAATGAAAGAAAGCCTGGAGTTAATAGATAAGACAGAGATTGCTTGGAGTTTAAGGTAGTAAAAGGTTGAGAATGAGGGGAATTCATATCAAAATGATAAACCATATAGGAGCAACAAGAATATGAAATTCAAATAGAGCAAATCCTTTAGCTTTTATGGCAGTGGGAGTTAAAGAGTTATAAACATGAAGGAGTCTTGATATAACTACAATGCTCAACGTTCCCTTTTAATAAAGGATTCTTTTTGGCTATAGTTTATATAAACTTTATCCTTGCAATGTTTTCAAGCCTCTTCATCCAACTGGATTCTTCTTGGTTCTTGAACTTCCTAAAACCACTGGTCAATATCTTTGAATGTTTCTAACGACATTAAACTCATTTTTATAGTAGTCTAGAAGGTCTTTAATACTATATAATTAGTTTTTACATCTAAACATATGCTAGTGGCAATTGTTGATAACCTGAGTAAAATTTGACCCATTTAGCCCAAAAATGAAAAAACTTAGTTTTAGACTTCTATAAGTCAACTAGATTTGAAAATTCCTAGACACAAGAATTATTAAGGAAGTCTAGGATTTGGGAGTCAAGATGGTTGAAAACAAGATTAATATGTGCTTTTAAAAACAATTTTTTTGGTGGTGGGTGATTAGTTAGGAAATGGCTATAATTGAAAGATAGTTGGAGGAAGATAGTTGGAGGATAAGCAGTTACAAGAAAATTGCTTAATGTGGTTTAATTTGGAAGCGGTGCATAAGTATACAAGTAGGACAAATAGAAAAAGGAGATAAGGTGACCCAAATAAAATCTTTATCATTATTTCAACTTTCTTTGCACTTTTTACTTATCCTTTACTTAAATAAAATTATCCTTTCAACTCAAATTTTACATTCTAACACTCTTTAGCATTTTGGTAACTGAGAATTCTATTCTCTAAGTTTCTCAAAACTCACTTATATCGCTAATAGAAGCCCTCACATGCTCAAATTCTGGGTTGATTATAAAAGTGATCAATAGAAGGTAACAAATATTAAACAAAAATGAGAATTCTTTTAACATAGGAAAATGATTATACCACTTTATATCATACTAGAACATTTTATTACCAGATTGCGCAGTATATGATTTCTAGGTTTTGATGCATATTTTTATTCTAATTCTTTTCCTTTTTCCTCTACTTTTCTTTTTTTGATGTTACATATATATGATGTAGACTAATTAGAAAACATAAGAGAAAAACGAATAGGAGCAGCTTTGATTGAAGAAGAATGCATATAATGAACTTTAAATTGAAAAGAATTATGAACATAGAGAATAGGATAAGATGGATGAATTGCAAAATCATAAATAAGAAGAAAGAAAAAAGAAAAAAGGATAGATAATACATATTTTCAAAGGCCAAAGCTTTGATACCAAATAATATGAAACTTAGGCTAGAAGCCACTTAAAACCTAAATTACACAAAATTATAACCCTATGATCACCTTTAAATTAAGTAAGGTGAATCCAACCTTAATTAAGCCTGTTGAATAGAACTAAAACTAAAACTTTAATTTTGATAACTATAAATTGCCTAGGTAAGATTATATTAGGTTCTTGTTAAAGATCAATGAGGAAATTCTCTTAAAGTAAAGAAAAGCTCCCAAATTGTATTCTTAATGATTTGTTTTAATTACATCAATAAGTTAACCTTTAATAGGCATAAAAATCCCTAAAAACTAGGCTACTAAAAAGAAATGAACATTCCCTTTTATCCTCTATTTACATACAACTAAATAACTTTGAAAAGTCAAGTCTTTATAAAAATAAATAGCTAATTCATGTGTCTAGAGCTAGTCTAGCTTCCACACTAACGTCAATTAGCTTCTAGAACTTTACTTATGAAATAACGATAAGTCTAATATCAGGAACAAGTACAACATCATCACCATTCAACCTATTAAATTTAGTGCAAGACCAATGCCTGACACCAAAATGATATCGACATTGGCTACATTTTATTTAACTCATTCTCCAATTTTCTCCAAGCCTTATTCTTTTTATGTTAAGCATGTTCCAGTTTCAAAAACATGTAGAGAAGTGATAAATATCGGCAATGCATTTGATTTATCTTGAACAACCTCCTTTTCTTATATCTCCATGATTAATCCTTGCAAATTTACCTTGATTTGTTTGGTTTTTACTTGTTATTGGACCTTCAATAAATTGCAAAAGATAATAAGAATGGTTAGAAATAGGTGATGGCACATGCTAATCTTCATCGACTAGTTTTTTGCTCTTATGTCTAACTATATGAAGAACCTAACGTTCTTTGATGATGCATGTACAAAATTTTGATTTGTTTACCCAAAATAAATCTTAATTGATTATCTTTTACAAGTTTAAAGTTAATTAATTTTGATATCCTAGAGTGTGAAGTAACTTTTTAGTATATTCTGGAGATAAAAATGATTTCTTTTTCATTATCAATCAAGTTCATCACATTAACTATTTTTCCCCTCTTAATGACTAATAAAAAAAATTGCTAATACAAGGTTAAAATATAATATTTTTATTTTATTTTGAAGAGTTTGAGTTCTATTTGTAATTATTTTATATTTTGATTCTTCTTTTTTCATCATGTATTTATATATATTTTTTCTTTGTTAACTTAGATCGTGAAGAATGAAAAACAACTCGGACATCCAACAATTTCATAAGATTTGTTGACATTAAGACAATTAAAAATGGAGAACAATAAGTACTTTAGTCATGGAGAGAAAAATACATAAACAATTATTATATTCTTTTATTAAGAGACCCGTTATTTATAATGATTTGTGATATATGCAATGAATTTGAAATACAGAATTTTCATGAAATGTCATAGGAAAATAGTACACTTTCCAAACTTTTTTTTTGAGGTTTTACATTTTAATTGTTTTAATTTCCAGTGTTATATGTTTTGTTATGTTATTATTTTCAATAAGATTTACTGATGTTGAAGTGTTAATCTCACTTTAACTTATAATGTGCCATGTAAATTAAAATGATTTAATAAATTTATAATTAATTTATTATATGCTACCATTTATCTTAATAGTAATATAATATTGAAATTTTGGTTAAATATAAATCAATTGTTAGTGAAAATACTAGAAAGTGTTTAATTAATATAAAATAAGGTGAGCTGGTGATAATTATAATTTAGTTATAAAAAATAGGTAGAATTGATTTTTTATAAATATATAAGTAATCTAAATTTGACTCAAAAAAAATCAAATTCTTTAATTTCCACGTTTAAGTCTCATCAACTAGCTTAGGCGAGGTCTAAAAGAAATCTATAATCATTTCATTTCTCCAATAAAAAATATGGGTTAGATAGCCTTTTCAGTAAAAGGTCAATGTCTTAAATCTGCTTTTGATTTCTCAGTTTTTCTTAGGGCCGCAGTTATGATAAAGCCCAAATTCACCACCGTCCCAATTTTCAATTCAAACCCTAAAAGCCCAGAAAATTTAGAGAAGGGACCATAACGTAGATCAGAGCTTTTACGAGGACCACGCAGACGGAAAACACCAAAGCGTTCAACACCACATCACGATCACAAAATCTCAATTTGCATCTATAAACCCTCGAAACCTAATTTTCTATCTATCGACTTTCTCGACTCTACTCGACCCGACGTCTTTTACCGCTTCTAATTCAAATATTTGTTTATTGCTTGTCTTTCCATTCTCACGTAAGTGTTACCCTTTGATGAATTTCCCTTCTTCGATTTACGGGCCGGAAGTTTTTGTTTGTTTTTTTTCTCTGGTGTTGGTGCGTGCGTGTTTCTGTTAGTTTGTTGTCTACTTTTTCTTTACGGTTTAATGTTTTTAATGTTTCGTGTGCGTTGAATTATCTCGTTTTCAAGCTGGATTTTATAATGGGTTTTTGGTTAAATGGTTTGTTATCTTTATTGATTTTGAAGTTGGGTTTGCTTTTTAAGCTCAGCTGTTTGATTGATTTTTCGTAATTAGGGGACTGATTTTTTCTTTCGGATCTTAAGGGTTTTGATTTCAGCTAGGGTACATGAAAGTTGGGGTGTTAGGGATTTGATTAGTTCTTCCAAGTTGGTCCTCGTTGATGGAGTTATTTTCCGTTAATCCTGAGCCTTTGTCTTTTATAAGCTTAGTTGATGTCTAGTCGCATCGCCAAAAAGGCTGCAAGCAGTAACCAACTGCTAGCTTCCCCGGTACTTTGTAGTGTAATTGTTACTTAAACAAGGACTTGATTTTTGGATGAATAAACAATCTTGGATTTAATTCCTAAATCAATTACGTCAAGTTGGTTGGCTTCATAGTTTTCTCTTAGTATTCCTGTAGGATTTTAACTAGCCTTTTAAGGGTGATATGCTACAGCCTTACAAGTCCTTGTCACTTAAAATGACAATCCTATCATCTAAGATGGACGTTTTACTTAATTTTGCTTGGAGCTATTTCAGATCATCCTCTCTGTTTGTTTTGGTCCTTATTTTATTTCTATAAATTCTCAGTTTGGGTTTGGGTGGGGGGGAGAGTAGGGATAATTTGAGAAGATGTGATAACTGCATTAGAGCAAAAAATGTTCTTTAGAATTGTTTGCGTTGTAAAATGTTCTTTGTTGATTGATATTACAGTTTCTAACATGGCTACTAAATGAACTAATTGAAAATTTTTTGCGTCTGTTCTTCGCTTTGTTTCTGTTCAGGAAGCAGTTATGGCTGAGATAGATCAAAGTGTTGGTGAGCATGATGTTGATTACACTGCAGTTCATCGTGTGGATCTTTCAATAGAACATGGCGTAGATCATGAAGTGGAGACAGGTGTGGATCACACTATAGATCACGGGATGCATCATGAGGCTGATCATGGCCTGGATCATGTTGTTGATGATGAATTGACTGGTAATCATGTAGTGGATAATGCTGCAGAACATCCTGAGGAACATGATGTGGAGCATAATGAAGACAGTATTGTTGATGAAGAGCCTGATAACTTTCAGGATCAAGAAAAACAGGGAAAAGAGCAGAGTGCAGTTACAGGAGGTGGTGAAAAGAGGTGGCCTGGATGGCCTGGGGAGAGTGTATTCCGTATGCTTGTTCCAGCGCAAAAAGTAGGTAGTATAATTGGACGCAAGGGAGAATTCATCAAAAAAATAGTAGAGGAGACTAGAGCTCGGATTAAGATTCTTGATGGTCCTCCGGGAACGACTGAAAGAGCTGTAAGTCTTTTAATACTTGTTTCTTTTTGTTCAAACATTCAGCTTGATTGCTCATGCTAAATTTGGGGGCATTCTTGGTTGAATATACTTGGTTGATGCTATGGTTGTGTTTTTTTGACCTCCCATTTCAGGTTGTTATTTTGTATAATGTATTTGTTTCATCCTTCTACTTCTTGTATGTGCATGAACAAGGATGCTTCTGATCTTCAGCATGCAAAATATTTGATTTTGCAGCATATTTATATATTCTGTCTATAAGTGAACATGGACCTCTTGTCATTATTAGGTGCTTGAGTTTGATTCTTGTTGAAACTATGTATTTTGGTTAATGTGCATGTTGCCTTCCATGAGATTGAGGCACAGCTTTGTACCTCTTAACTATTCGATCTAAGGACTTGGGATGCGTACTGGGGAAGGAAAATAAACATTAAAACAAGCCCTTGTAAAGAAAGTGGAAAACATTATAAGTAATATTCACACATCAACAAGTGAAATTTATAGTACTTCTTCCTAATGTGAATTTAAATATAATAAACTAATGCATACAGCTCTCTAGATGCTTTTATCAATAGGATGACAAAACAACTAATTTTGACAGTTCAATTGTTGATCTGTTCCTTGAAATCTTCAGTTAATGAACAGAATTAATATGTTGGGAAGTGTGACGTTGATCATACTTGAGAACAGTCAGTCATGTATTTATTTTATATTACTGCAACAACAATAATGAGAAACTTTGTAACTATAATTGTCTAATGAGACCATTAAGAGTTTATCAAGAAACCAGTCTGGTAGCGGTAATTCCAGATGGCAATCGACATTGGTCGCTAAATCCTTGACCTGTATTGAAAGAAGCCAATAAAGAAACCTCATGAGAAGAAATCCACATAAAAATAAAAAAATTCCTTTGTTTCCATAACAAAAATGATCTGTGCAGGTTCTGCCCAGAAATTTTAAAGCAACAATCAATCATCATTAGAACCCCCAATTTTGAAGAACCAAAGATCCGGTGGCAGGGTTCTGCTGAGCATTATGAAGTGCTGAAAGTTTGGTTTGAATAAAATCAGACACCTTGTATGGACAACTGTATCAGGAAGCTCTGCTTTTCTCTGGTAACTCCGGATCCTAGATGATTGATTTCTTGCTGCAGATTGTAAAATGCGTAAAGGAAACTGCTGTAATGAGCGCCTAAGGGATGCAGAAGTGTTTAAGCTGAGCTGCTACAGAGAATGGTCTCATGATGTTAAGCGGTGAAAATACTTAAAATTAATGAACTTCTAAATAACCACAGAATCTTTTTAAAGAATGTGCATTTATCCTGTTTTGTTAACAAGAGAATTATAGATGGAAGGCCTTAAATTGTTGGGAATATTACTGCATAATGGAAGTTCTTGTTCTACTGTGTGTTAGGCATCTATATTTTTTGAGCTTTGACTCAGTTACTTAATAGAAGAAAGAGGAAGAAAATGTAGGTATAATGGAGCTTAGTATGAGACTTTTGCAACACACATCTGTGATGGTATAAATTATATTTAATGAATTATAAAGCTGTAAAATATATGTACAAGATGCTAAACAATGCAGAACTGAAGTAATAATCTTTTTAAATAAGCCACCTTGATATTCTTAGTACGTATACATTATATTCGTTTGTTAGGCAGACTATAATTCTTGTGTGAATATAGCATATGTAGAAAATGTAAGGTTATAGAAGCATACTTTTAAGGAAGAAGCAGAAGCTCATGATAATTGTTCTTATGAATAGATGATTATGTTGAGCATTATAGAATCTAAAGCCTTGTCTTAGGATCAAGTTGACGAATCGAATCTATTGACAAGTTTGGGAATATAAGAATATTTTGTCACTCGTCATGTGAGGGGGAGTGGATGGAATGTTTTTTGACATAGTGTCATCAATCTTACTTTCTCACATGCATCTTGTGTATCTTATTGTAAAGTTATGTCATTTATGTAATCGATTGGGACTTATCTCCTCTAAGAAATGCTAAGGTAGATATGTGAAATTCTTGATTAATTAGCCCACTGTAATATAGACTGTTTAGAAATGGTATTTCATGTTTTAGTTCTTTTCTTTCATGATAATTCTTTAAGAAATGCTGTTTGATTTGTTTCATAAAATTTCTTTGATTCTGAAGAAGTTACATTATTTTCTGTAGGTAATGGTATCTGCCAAAGAAGAGCCAGATTCTTCTCTTCCTCCAGCTATGGATGGCCTGCTGAGGGTTCATAAACGCATTAGTGATGGTCTCGAAGGTGATTCTTCTCATGCTTTGGCAGGCACAGTTACTAAGGCTTCAACAAGGCTGCTAGTTCCAGCCTCTCAAGCAGGAAGTTTGATTGGAAAACAGGGAGGGACAGTTAAATCTATTCAAGAAGCGTCAAACTGTATGGTCAGAGTCCTTGGAGCAGGTTCCGTAAACTCTCTTGATATTTTCTTCTAGAGTATATTACTTCAAAATTAGACAACCATCGGTCATACTCAGCTGAATCTGCCACCACTAAGATCTCTCTAGTACTTTTCAGTTTTTGTCATCTGTTTTTCCTCTATCTTTGTTCCGCAAGATAAAAGAAAGGACCAATGAATTATTTGAATAATCGTTTAAGGGTGGAAGTGCAAGCATGCTCCGAAATTTGGAAATCTTGTGCTGGTTTCTAGGATTTAATCATGTTTTTTGTAGTAAATTATTGCAGCCTCATTTCACTCATTACTTAAAGTGGTTTTTAATTTAGTCGAGAGGAACATAGTTTTTTTTATATCCATTCTAGGTTGTGATGTTCATTTCACCTCAAAGTGACCTTTCACGAAAGAATTTATGGGTGCAACGTAAAGGATATTGGCTACTTTAATTTGTAAATTGTTATTTTCTTCCCCTCTTTTTCCTAAGAGTGTTGATTTTCTAATCAAAGAATGGTATGCTTCTAATCTGTTGTGATGGTTTGTGTTTTCCTTTATCATGCTTCAAAGGTGTAAAAAAAATAGTTGGGTGTATCCCTTCTCTTTTTCCTCTTTTATATTCCTTTCACAATGGTCGCCCTCATGATAAACTAGTTTGTCGTATCCCCTTCTTGCTGTGCTTCATTATCTTCATACTTTATCATCTTATTGGCTGATAATGACATTTTTTTAGTTCATTCTGCATATTTTCATGTTCTATTAGTTAAATACTTTTCCTTATGAATTGTTTTCCCCTTGGATCTTATTCTCTATCTGTTGAAATCAATGCTTGCAGAGGATCTTCCAGTTTTTGCACTTCAAGATGATAGGGTTGTTGAAGTAGTAGGGGAACCAACTGGTGTGCATAAGGCAGTGGAGTTAATTGCATCTCATCTCAGGAGGTTTTTAGTTGATCGAAGTATAATTCCCTTATTTGAAATGCATGTAAGCGGCTGCTCACTTAAGTTGATAAGTTTCATATTCGGTGAGTGGCAACATGCCTCTGATTTGATAGTTTTTCAATAGATGCAAATGCCAAACAATCAGATGGACCACATGCCACCACCTCATCAATCATGGGGTCCCCATCAAGGACTTCCTCCAAATGCTGGTGGGCCTGGTTTTGGGCCGAGTGCTCAATATATGCCTCCATCTCGGCAAATGGACAGCTACTATCCTCCTACTGACTTACCTCCTCCGATGGAGAAGCAACCTCATCAGGGTATATCTGCCTATGGAAGAGAAGCACCCATGGGTGTGCATGGATCATCAAACACCCAAGCACCTCCATCAATGATCACACAGGTTATTGTTCGCTCCATTTTTATTTTATCTTCCTGTTTTCTCTCTCCTTCCACTCTAATATCTTCAGGACTATGTATTTGAGTTGATACATTTTTTATAAGTCGCAAATTCTGTTCAAGAATTATTAGCCCATTAGAGGAGACTAAGGATATCGTGCTTTGTAGGGCTTAAAATGCATTCTCACTATTTTCTTTTGAATTAGAACATGTTAAGATTCTGTTATACAGTTGTCTTCTACTCTTTGAATTTTCTTTTTATCATATTTTGAATTGTTGATAAAAGTGGACTTTGTTCTTTGTTTGAGGTTATCAATTTTCTCATGATTCCTGTCACTAATATTTTAGCTGCTGAATTCTAACTATGATATATAATGATCATTATGCTGATGACTTCACATTTGCTGATGACTTCACATTTAATTGTAGCCTAACTCTTGTGTTTTGTTACATTTATGAGCTGACAAAAAATTTGATTGATTTCTTTATCATTACAGATTACACAGCAGATGCAAATTCCCTTGTCTTATGCTGATGCTGTTATAGGGACAGCTGGTGCAAATATAAGTTACATTCGTCGGGCCAGTGGTGCAACTGTTACAATACAAGAAACTAGAGGCGTTCCTGGGGAGATGACGGTTGAAATCAGCGGATCTGCTTCCCATGTCCAAACTGCTGTGCAATTAATACAGGTAATTTATGCCCCAATTTCTAAAATCTGTGGCAAAAATCTTTTTGTAGGCTTTTACAACAGCTTGTGAGTGAAATACAATTTGTCTATGAATTGATTTATTTTAGTATTCTTTTACTACAGCTTGTGTGTGAACGATGAATTGATTATTTTTATTAAGACAAATATACTCTGTAGTGTGCAAATGGATGGGTGGACACTTAGTTCTGTAATAGTGCGCTTGAATGAACTAACTCTATACAGGTTGTATGGAGATGTAACGTTAAATTTTACTGGTTGGTAAGTGTAATCTTTATTGATTTGTCTGCGCTGGTTGAAGCCCATTTGAGTATCTTATTGAATTATGAGTACAAGAATAATACTGATTAGGTGCTTTGATGAGTCTATATTCCTTGGTTTTTAATACTGATTAGGTGTTTTGATGAGTCTATATTCCTTGGTTTTCTTTGGTTGTATTGAAAATCTTGGCTTGTGACATAGTAATGCTCAAGTTTTAGGAGTTGCTACATCTGCTTTTCTTATGTTAATCCTTAATCTTGCAGAATTTCATGGCTGATGCTGCAGCTCCAACTCAATCACAAACTGGCGGGTCCACTGACCAAGGTTATAATCCTTATGCAGCTCATGGCTCTGTGTATGCATCTCCCCCGTCTAATGCAGGACATACTGGAGGCTACAGTTCGGTTTATGGGACAAATTATGGATATTAAACTGGAAACGTTTCCATTGAACTGATGTTTGCAATTTAGGTCTTATAAATTACCGAATAATCTTTTGATCTGTAACAATGTACTCCCAGTTCTGCTAGATTATGTTATGACAAACTATTCATGGTGGATCTATGTGTGTACTAGGTTGACCATATCGTACAAGCAACGGTATTTTGGATTTTGCTTCAACTTTAACTCTCTCTTAAGCCTTTTCACATCCCAGTCTTTGCTAGTGGGAGCACATGCCATTGCTTTCTCTTCCTTTTCCTTTATCTAATGCATTCTGATCTAATTTGCCTTATATTGTCGGTAGGGGAAGAGTGCAGTGGAGTATATAGTGTTGAAGCTTATTTCTTGTTAGGACTTAGAATATATGAGGAAAGAAATATGAGAAAATTAGCTTATATTTCTTGCTTCGATTTATCGTTGTCCTTATCAAAATAAATGATTTGTAATTAACTATCTATTTTACATGAAATGCTTTAAATTGTTGTTTAACAATCATTGCTTTCATTTTAATTATTGCATATTTTGTTGTTAGTTATTTAATTCTTTAACTTCAATTAACTATATTTAAAAATTAGAGAAATAGATAAAGACGTAGGGTGTTTTCAGAAAAAGACTTTGTTCGTATATTCCTTTAGACATAATTTCTCTCGTGAATTGGAAGCTTTAGAACGAATACATAATATTGTTTTGATACTTTGAAAAAATAAAAATATGCAATTCACTTGGAATTGTTATTAAGAATATATAATCAATGTCAAAACAATATCCTTCCATTGGTATCACTTATAATTAAGACCCGATATTATTACAAGGTGGTGAATAATATGTGTCTTAGCCAAACAACAAAGTCACCTTTGTTTAAGTTAGGCCTATAGCTAGGAGTTGCATTAAGGATTTCAAAGAGACCACCTACCATTCCTTGTTATTATTTCCACTTTGGTATTTATAGGATTAGTAAGTTGCAGTGAGTAAGAAGTAGGCCAACTAGTCTTCGATTAGACCAATTATCGAACAAAAAGCTGGTGTTTCCTCCATTACCAACTTAGCCTTCATTTCTTTAGCTAAGATCACTCTTAGTTTCAACACTTTATTGATTCTTCGAGAGGTATCATGCTTGCTTTTCATACTCCAAAAGTTGCATCCTTTTAAACATTTTTCATGCATCCATTTAACACACAATGTCTCATGACCATTATATTATCTCTAAATTATTTTTTTCAGAAGAATCTTGTTAGTGATTCTGCTACATTTAATACCAAGACCCATTTATTTTTAAAAAGACAAATCTTTCTAGCTAATATTGGTTGTACCCTTGCAGAAAGATTCTCCATGTTCTTAAAACTCATTTCCAATTCCTCAATAAGTTTTTAAGGTAAGAACATATTTGAGCTCCAATATACGAGTATGTTGTTAAGAATGGAAACTATGAGCTAATAACTACTTTCATAAGAGTTTTATTTTTCAAGTTACCAATTCTTTTAAGGATAAAGTCAAAGAGAGGGGCACAATCTTTAAAAGTCAATTTTGAAGTAGTGGTAGGAAAGCCCAGGTATTTAAAAAGGGGGTTTATGTATTTGTAAACCTGAAATGTTAGAAAGCTTTAGAGCTAATTCATTTAAGAAAATAGAAGCAAACAACTAACTTTCGGATCTATTAACTTTGAGGTTTGAGAGCTCAAAAAAATAAATAAGGTAGTACATAAGAGTGATAACAAACATTTTATCACCTCCCTAAAGTAAAATTGAGTCATTAGTAAAAGATGAATTAAAGAGTTGCATGTTCTTACATTTATGGTGATATCTAAAAGCCATGCTTTGCATATGTTATGAGAGATAAGTCTAGTTAACACTTCAATACAAATTGAGAAGATGTAAAGTGAAATAGTCACTCCATTAACAAGCATGTTGTTAGAAGGGTAAAGATGCATTGATATATCTAATTGATGAAGACAGAGGAAAAACCAAAAGTTTGGAATGAGTGGGATATAAACTTCCAACTAATGGTATCAAAAGCTTTATAAAAGTCAATCTTTAATGAGCAACTTCTAATATATTTCTTATAAATAAGATTGAAAAGCTCTTAAGCTATTAATATATTATCACCAACATTTATGCCTAGTGTAAATGCATATTGAGAGTGATTGATAAGGCCACCAAGAATTGACTTTAATCTTAAAGCTAGGATCTTTTAGATATTATTATAAACAATGTTGTAATAGGCTATGGGCCTAAAGTCTTGAAAGGAACCATGATTAGGAATTTTAGGGACAAGATTAGGAATTTTAGGGACAAGACATGAAAGTCTTATTCATTTTTTTGAGCATTATCCTCGAGTTAAAGAATTCTTTAATAGCATTAATGACTTGGTCACTTAGTAAGCTCTAAGATTTCTAAAAGAAGGAGGCATTGAAACCATCTGGCTTAGGAGCCTTGTTAGGATGCACACTGAAGAAGGCAACTTTAATCTCCATATTATAACAGAAGATCTGAGGAGGCTTATTTGATCTTGAGATAAACCAGGGGAAATGAAAACATTTAGCTTTTATAGAGATGAAGAAGGATGATCTTTTGTTCCTAGAAACACTTTGACATAGTTATAAGCTCGATCTTTACGCTTATTTAGTACCAGTAAGGATCATCATTTTCATCAAGAATACCCTTATTTTATTAGAGTTTCTTCTAGCTCGAATAACTTTGAAGAATTAATCTGAATTAGCATTACCTTCTTTTAATTAGAGCACTCTAACTTTCTACTTTACTGTAAAGTTTTGAGCAACCAGAGATGATATGCAGTTGCTAAGGCAATTTCCTCATATTGCTTCAATAATGAATCATTAGGATTTACATAAAATTTCTCTTGAACTAAGTAGAGCTCTTTCTTTGTTGAATTGACAAATGAAAACAAATCCACCTAAAAACATTTTCTTTGAAGTATTTTGAGCTCTTTTTGTATTATATGAAGTCTCATTATAAGTTTAAAAGATTCATATCCTTTAACAACCTTTGATCACCACCTCTTTGTAGCCATTAAGTTTAATTAATAAATTAAAGAATCTAAAAGATATTTCCATTCTTCTCATAAAGATAGTAATCTACACTTATACTGGACAATTATCATAAATGAGAGGAATATGTAAGAACCCTGAGCTATTAGGCTATGCAAACATCTAGGATAAGTTGGTAAGTCCTCTATGAAGAATTTTTCTAATAAGATAATTGTGTTCTTTCTTATTTGACCAAGTGAAAAAAATCTACACATTATGGTTTAAATCAATGAGAACAATATTTTCCAAGCAGGTTCTAAATTCATCATTAATTGTTTAGACAAAAGATTTGAACCTATTGCTTCCTAGGCAAATAAGATATAACTAGTCACCCAATACTAATCAAGGGCCATTGATAAAGAAGGATAGAGTTTCCAAGTCTTTCCAAAGTTGTAATCTTTGAAATGTCAAGTTAGTTGCATAAATAGAAGTGACATTAATAAATTCCTGTGTATCAGCATAATGGATTTTATGTTTTAAAAATTGATCAAAATTATAAATTTCAGCATCTTGATGGTATTAGTGTTATATGCCACTATAACTCTTTCATTATAGTGAGCTAAGTGTTAGAAATTGTCCTCCATTTGATTTTAAGAAACCATAAACCCTTGCTAAGGTTTGTACCTTAATAATAGTTTTCAACAAGCGAATGATACAGGAAATTTTTCCTATAATATAATCATTAATGACTTATCATTTTTAGGAGAAATTCAAGCCCCTTATATTCAAAGTACAATAATTTAGGAGATAGGGGCTTGAGAGTCCTTCCTTTTTCACTTTCTACTAGACTTTTGTTGGAAACAAGTTTGGAAATTTCTCCTTTCTCCACTGAGTTAGTATTTTAAGCTAAAAGGGAAGCACAAAAGATGGAGGACTTAAAGCTCTCTTTTGAGTTTTTCTCCTCCAAACTATCAGTGAGGATTTGAGTATTCATATTAGAGATAGGTATAAAGGGAGATATAAAAGTACCTTGATCAACTTCTTTCCCTATATCATTATTGGTTGATTCTACGACATTTCCTTAAATCTCTACAACTATGGAAATAGTTACCTAATTAATGAATATTTGAAAGAGTTATGAAGCAAACAATTTATAACCTTTGAACCTAAATAAGCAAATTAAATAAATCAAATAATTTGGGGATGAAAAATTCGATGAATCTTTTAATGAAAAATCTACAAACTTTAAATTTGGCGATAAATGCCTATTTAAGATGAGTATTTGAAAATCTCCTTTATTGTCAATATTTGTTTCAAACGTCTACCTATAAATTTAATCTTTGATATACAAAATACAACTTTGCAAGGTAGATGGTTATATTAAAAATGCACTTTATGTTATATATAGAAACAATAAAAAAGCATTGTATATTTTATATAGAAACAATAAACAAGCACCTTCAACTTCTCCTACTTTGTTCTTCATAACTAAAAAATACTAATTGTATAAAAAAACATTTTCAAACTTAACAACAGAGAATATTTACATAAATATTTATACTATCTATAAAACAAAAATAAGAGAATTTGTATTTTTAACTAATTTTTACAATAAAAAATTCAAGAATTATACTACATCTTTGCCCAAAATTATAAAATCCATATATATTTTTATTGAATTGAAATATATGCCTAATATATAATATTTTATCAGTAAAGAAAATAACAACAACAATAACAATAGTAATGTAAGAAAAGAGGACATGTTGGTGCTTAAGATCTCTCTTGGTTAAACTGTATATATGTTTTGGAATGAAAAAAATAAGAGAACATTTTGGAGATAAGTCATCCAAATGGGCATCCAACAATTATAGCTGATAAGGAATAATAGGGAATACATAATGACTTATTAGAGGGTGAGCCTTGGAGTTATGATCATAGGTTCAAGTCACGAAAACTGCTTCTTTGTAAAAATACAAAGGGAAGGCCACGTACATTATGACCTTCTCCAGACCCCGCAAAGCATATCAATTACATAAAGATCGCAATAATTCCTTACTAGCTAGATGTCATATAAAACCTTGGACTGGAAGGGTAGTTGATGGAAAGTAGCTCTTAAAGAAGCAAATCACAGATAACTACAAATGGCCATGTTTGTTTAACACTATATTAATGTAGTATAGTATTACGGAGTAGTTAGCTTTATCAAGTAAGCCTCAACATATGCTCTATAGGAAGAGCCTTTTGATTGCTTATTTAACTATTTTATGGTTAATTGCCAATTGTAACTTGTTATAATTTGAACAAGTAAAAAAATTGCAATCAAAATGTGAACAACAAAATTCTAATGAAGAAAATGATATGACATCTTGAACTAAATAATACAAAAAATTAGCTCATGATTTTTATTTATATTAAATAAAATAAAATTCCAATAATATCTCATCAAAATAACCTTTATTTTTTATAATGATAAACTAAAGCCTTACAATAGATATTATTCATATGTTTAACACCATAGATGACTTAAATTATATAAAACAATGAAATTGTTACTATAAAACTCTCACATTATTAAGTTGAGTGCCAATAAAGCAAATAAATGTTCAGTTGTAGGGAAACATTATTAATTAAAGTGTCGATGCATCTAATATATGGTAAATTCATCAAATTGTATACAAATAATGAAAATATATCATAAATAGGTAATACTTTGTTCCTACCCAAAATATTTTAAAATAATTCAAGTATTCCTTATAGTTTGTAAACAAACAATATAAAAAACCACTATAAATAGAAATATGTCTGGATATAATGTCACTTACTGCAGTAAAAGTTCTTGTCCAAATCCACACACTTATAACAAATAACAAGCTTGGTTCAAGTTAATTAAAATTATTATGAGAAAATTTATATACTAATTATATGCCTCAAATTAAAAAAATACCACATAATTTTACTAATAACAACATGCTTCGTTAAATTGTTACATATCATTTTATGGGTATACATTTATAATGCACAATAATATTTGAAAGCTTGTATATAAATATCTATTACTATATTGGTTAGAGATGAAACTATTTAGAATTTAATATATCTATTGAAACCCAAATTAGAACTTGGTCGTTGTAGTTAAGTAGGAAGTTCGTAGAAAAAAAGCTTACATATAGATGCTTTATGCATGTTGAGAGCTATGTCAGGCAATAACATTAACTCAAGAAGGTTTCAATTAAGGAAAAGAAAATGTGCTTCTAATGCATCAAATAGTAATTGAAGTTCACATCTAGAGTACATAATAACTTACAACTCTTTGATTAATAGTCCAATTTTTTAATTGGAAAATATCTAAAGGAATTCTTAAAAATTACAAATTTGATATAACATACTTCATTTTTAATAATATTGTACCATAGTTTAGCTGTGTATGATATTTGCTCTTTTTCTATTCCAGAGTTTGTCATAGTCACACATGCAATCACATTCTTTGGTAGAATATAAACTTAGTATGTCAATTTTGATTTATCATTATGTTATTTTCAACATAAATTGTATTTACTAATTTAGTAAATGACTTATAATTTTATAGCTACCAAGATAGAAGTTGGATGACTTGTAAAAAATGGTCCATTCACTACTTGAAAAGGAGTGAAAATGCAAAATTTGTTGTCCATACATAAATCGTTTAAATTTTAATAATCAAAGTCAAGATGTGGTATAAAATCATTTCCTAATTCGAGGCATAGATATAGCAATACCAATGTAGATGATGGTGATAACAAATATTAATGTAAATGATGGAATTTAATAAATGTTGGAGGATGAGGGGAATTACATGGAGACTATGGATGATAATACTACACATAATAAATTGGTAGAATTACACAAGATAATTTTAAGAAGTTATTGAAAAAAGCTCAAGATGAATTATATCCGTGTGCTCCAGTTTCTCATAACTATCTTTTTTTAAAGTTATTGCATTTAAAAGATATATAATAAGTAGAGTAACAAATCCTTTGACATGTTGATTGACTTGCTCAAAGATGTATTACTAGTTGGCCATAAATTGTTCAAATATTACTATAAAGAAAAAAAAAGTTGCGGGACCTAAGATTAGGATATATATCCTCACATGCTTGTGAGTATGATTATGTTATCTTTTGGAAGGAGTTTAAAGATCTTTAAGAATGTCAACTTTGTGGCACATTAAGGTGGCAAGTGGATGGTGGAAAAAGAAAAAAGATATCCCATAAAGCCTTAGGATACTTCCCTATTAAACCATGACTACAAGGATTATTTATATTAACAAAAATAGTGAGGTGGCATAAACAAAGACGCATTGACGATAATGTCATGCAACATCCATCAGACTCAAATGCATGTAAATACTTTGATGGAAAGTTCTTATAGTTTGTAGAGGATTGTCATAATATCCGACTTGGGACTTCTAATGGAATTAATCCATTTGATAATATGAGTACTTTTTATAACATTTAGCTAGTAATTTTTTCATTGTATAGTTACCTTTATGGAAGTGCATAAAGGAACCATTTTTATTATCGTTTTCACTTATTCTAGGCCCTATTGCTCCTGGTAAAGAAATTGACGATTTAAAAGATCAACGGAAAGGTGAGTCAGAAACTTATGATGTTGTAGAAGGTGAAAATTTTAAAATGCCTACGATTGTTTTGTAAACTATAACTGGTTTTCTAACCTATGAAAATTTGCTTAGATGGAGTAATAAAGAGTACAAGGCATGCCTTGTGTATAATTATCAAACTCACTCTATGAGACTAAGAAGCAAAATATGATATATAGCGCATCATTGTTACTTAACATATGGGTATAAATGGGGAAGAAGCAAATTGTTAATGACAAAGTTATTCATAGTGAAGCTCCTTTGCACTTATTAGGAGATGATGTATTGGATCAATTATCATATTTGTAAGAGTTTATGCCTGGTAAACACCCGAGGAATAGAAACCAAAAGCAAATTTCTGTTGATCTCAATTGGAATAAAAAAGCATAATTTTCAATTTTCCTTATTGGAAGAATTTATTGTTGAGGCATGACCTTGATATCATAAATATTGAAAAAACATTTGTGAGAATATTTTAAGCACTTTGATGGGTATTGATGGCAAAAGACACAATTAAAATGATTAGACTTAGAAGATATGAATATAATAAAACATTTGCATTTGAAAAGGAGAGATGATGGGTTATATATGATTCCAACTGCTTGTTACACTATGTCAACAAATAAGAAACAAAATTTTGGCCAGTTTATTAAATCAGTTAAGTTTCTTGTTAGGTATGCTTCTAATATA
Organism: Erythroxylum baracoense; assembly: GCA_025629805.1. Classification (NCBI taxonomy): domain Eukaryota; kingdom Viridiplantae; phylum Streptophyta; class Magnoliopsida; order Malpighiales; family Erythroxylaceae; genus Erythroxylum; species Erythroxylum baracoense. The sequence continues at coordinate 24,054,207 of JAOTAY010000003.1, read as the reverse complement.
GCTCGTTATGTTGATGCAAATGATGGAAAAGTTTTGAGTTTGATAAGCTATGATTGTTCGGTGTTTATATAATGATTACGTCCTATTAGAACATATAGGTGTTTACTGAGGATTTGTCAACAAAATTGGGTGAATTTTGTGACTTTTTGAAGCAATTATGTTATAAGACATAGAAAATAGAAGAAATTGAATAAATAGAAATTATATTACTTTGATTATTTGTAAGCTTGAACTAGTTTTCTGCCATCATTCTTTAATGTTATGGTGCATTTGATAATTCACTTGCCATATAGGGCAAAAATTTATGGGCCGATTCAATTTTGATAGATGTTCTTAATTGAAAAGTAATTTGTTTTCAATTATACATTTATTGTCTTTTGTCATTATTTAGCTCTCTTAATCGTTATGTGCATAATAAATCTCAACCTGAAGGCTCTATTTCAGAGGTTTATGTGTCAAATAAATGTTTGACATTCTGTTGTATATACTTACATAACATTAATACATGATATGATACAGAAGAACGTAATTTCAATTTTGAACAGTATAATGTGTGGAGTTAACTAAAGACAAACTTGAAATTGGCGATTAATACACTTTGAAAAATTATGAGGAAGTTTACTCATATATGAAGTATGTATATTACTTCTCATACATTAGTTCATATTATACGTTAATACTCAACCTCTCTTCTTTTACATTAATTTACATTTTAATTAGAGACTACAAAAGTGAGATTAGAAGCAAAAATGAAGTTAATGTTGAAGAAATACATAAGATAAACTTCCTATTATGGTTTAGGACTTAGAATAAGTTATATGTGTAAAAGTAGGAAAAAAAGAACATTGTCATTAACATTACAACAATAATTTTTAGTGTTTTTTCTAGAGATGATACAGTTAAATAACTACAAATTGCCAGAAGCAACGAAATCATTATATGCTTTAGCATATGAGCCTCATATATTGGTAAAAAATATATACATTACATTGTTAATGGAGTTAGATTTCATATAAAAGAACACGAAAGTTGCCTTAAAGGCCAAAATTGTTGAATTGTTGTTAAGGGACAACATAAGGATGACTTTATTGACTTCTATGGTGTTATCTCTGAAATAATTGAGTTAGATTACATCAAGGATAAAAAGATTGTTTTATTTAAGTGCAAATGGTTTAGTCCTGGTGACAAAGGGATTGAGGAGAATATTACTAGCTTTAACGTTAGTAATACTTCGTATAAAATGAACTGTTTGTGCTTGTAAGTCAAGTAAAGTAATTACTATATCTCAATGACACTATATTGTGCAACAATTGGTAAGTTGTGTAAAAATTTAAAAATCGATTTTTTAATGTCTATTAAAGAAAAAATGATGAAATGGGTCAAAATAGTGATGAAGGATATTAAGAGATTAAATGAAAGCAGAATAATGTAACACTTGAAATTGAAGATGAGGATATATCATCATTCAACAAAAGATGTTGATTCCAAAAAGATGAAAACTACTTTAAGGATGAATTATGTGACAATAATGATACTTTGGCTGAATCTTATTAACAATGAAGAGTCGAATCCTAATGCGATTAATGTTGATGATTTTAAAGATCTTGATTATGATGATTGGATAGATCTTGATTAAAATGACTGATTGTACATAGAAAGTGCAGTTTCTACTATTTTGTTGTAATATTGGTAATTTTATATTACTAATGTGATTAAAGATGATGATTTTGAAAATCTTAATTATGATAATTGAATATATCTTGAATGTGAGCTTTCTATTGTCAACTAAAAGTGCATTTTAAATCTCAACATTTTTATTAAAATACAAGATAAACTCTAAAGTTTTAAAGAGTTCAATTTAAACCTTAATATTTTAAAAATGTTCAAAGTGAACCCTAAATGAACGGAAAATTAAATAGGATTAATATTCATCAGTTAAATATCACATCATTGCTTATATGACATAGTTAATTCCTTTCAAATTATTAGGTGGATTCTACATGACAATAAGGCTAATGTATTAAATTAAAAAATTAAATTCATATTCAATTTAAAATTTATAATAAAAATTAATTAATTTAAATTAATTATAGTTAGTACTAATTAATGATAAATTAATTAACATTTACTTCAAAACACTAACCTAACAAACCCTAAATTAAACCATTCTCCTGAATCTATAACTCTTGAGAGAACTTTGAAACAAATGGAGAGAGAACTTGTGAAAAGCTAGATCGATGGGATTGGAAAATATAATAAGGGACTGAAAGAGAAAGAATCTAGAGAAGCATATAACAAGATAAAAAAGTTAGAAAAGAGAGGAAAATAAATCAAACCAAGAAAAGAGAGGAAAATAAATCAAACCATCTCTTGTATCGAGCAATATTTTTCAAGAACTTAAAAAGGCTTATTTTTTTAACGGTTCAATCATAACCAAACTTGTTACAATATATGTGGTTTGTTAAAATTACATTATTTCAACACACCATCTAGCCTATGTATGGCATCATCTTGATAAGTTCTCCTGTCTTTTAGAAGTCAAATGATAGTCCTTTTTTTTTAACTCAGTGAAATGAGATATGTTAATGGTGTCTTGTGTTTGTAATTTTGGGGGCTATGATGTATCACTGGATTTTGTTTCTAGTGAGGTTTGGGTGAGAGCTATGGTACTTCCAAATGTGTATAGTTTGTTCCTTGCGTTTTGCTTTAAGTGGACAAGGGCAATAGTGCATTAAACAATTTACAAAAATAAGAGCTTTGTTTTGCTGTTCACATGTTAATTGGGTAAAGGCTAATCATTCACAAAAAGTACAAGTGACCTAATTCCTAATAGTTACGGACTAAAAGAAGCATTGTCTTTAATCAAGAGAAGTTTTGGACCAGAGGGTAATTTGTTTAGCGTCGACTAAATAAGTCTTTCTAAAATGAAACGACTCTAACGAGTTCAGATCCTCTATCTAATTTTACTTTGTCTAACTCTATCCAATGCCCAAAATGACATCATTTTTTCCATTGGATATGAGTTTTGAAACTCGTTTTAGCCATTGGACGGGGTTGGATACCATAAAATTAGACAAAGGATCCACATTCACTCTAACTCGACATGTGAAAGAAAATAACTCACCTTCGGACATAGTTAAACAAAGCCTTATACCAAAAAGAATGACTAAACAAAATTAGAATAATTTGTGTGACTATCGGTCTAACCCAAAAGTTTATATTTGATATTTTTGCCTTCACATTTGCTTGCATTAATCTTGTTAGAAGAACTAATGGTTAAACTTATTTTTTCTTGAATATCGAAAAATTGTAAGAAGGCAAGGATGAGTAGATAAAAAAGAAAACACCTCATAATCAATGATTCAAATCTTTTATAATTGTTTAAAATGAAGGTGTAAGATCTATGTTTGCAAGTTATACTTTAATGAATAAGTATTAAGTTATATATTGTGTGTTAATTTTTTTATTTCATAAAATAGAGTGAAAAAGAACTAGACGGATAAGAGTGTGGTAAGATCACATAACATAAACTCACTCACTATAAGGAAGATAAAGAATGTGAGTCACAAAAAATAAAAAATAATTATGTAAGCATAAAAGTTTGCTCAATATTTTTGTTTATTTATTAATGTAATAGTAATATGTTGATTGAATATTGATTTCCTTCTTTTATTTTAGAATAAGATGTAAGAGATATTGGAGAAGTCTAAATTTAAGTGTATTGAGTTCAGTGTAGATGAGATTTGTGATACAGTACTTGATACTGGTTTGAGTTATGTTAAAGACCTTGGCTACAATCCTAAGACAAATATTTCAACCTCTACTTATAAGCCAATCATTGAACAACTTTAAGAGGAAAACAAGAAACCTAAGGCTACATTAATGGTTGAAATAACCAAAGGAAAATAAACTCAAGCTAAATTAACAAAACATAATATATTATTCAAAAGGTTACTTGACTCAAATTATGATGAAAATGAAAATGAAAATGAAAATGAACTTCTACACTACCTTCCCATCATTGGATAGAGATGCTACTGCTTCGGCCCATCATAAAACATAATCAACCCCCACTAGAATAAACATGTTCCCCATTGAAGATGGGAAAGGACCTATAAAATCGATGCCCCTACATTGAAGACTTCCATTTCTTGAATGTTGGATAAAGGCATTTCACCCCTCTTAGAGATGTTACCTATTCTCTGACATCGATTACATTGTGCAACGTAGGTCTGAGCATCCTTAAACAATTGTGGCCAATAAAATTCACTCTCAAGTACCCAAGCCATCGTTTTGTTGGCTCTATAATGCCTAACATACTGACCTTTATGACATTACTTTAGGATGTCTAACATTTCCTCAACTGGAACTCAACGTCGCATTAACCCATCTGCACAAGCTCTATATAGGGTTGACTCATCCCATATATATCTGTTACAATCATGCAAAAACTTCTTCCTTTGTTAGAAGAGAGATCTAATAGAAGTTTACCACTGGTAACATAATTTGCGATATTCGCAAACTATGGTGTAGTCAAGCTCTCAAGTAGCATCAAAGTTTCATTGGGGAAATTTTCATTAATGTCATCACTTGGCTTGCATTCCCCTACCTCAAGTCTGGATAAGTGGTCTGTGACCATATTTTCTACTCCCTTTTTATCTCTTACATCTATATCAAATTCTTGTAAAAGTAACACCTATCAAATGAGCCTAAGTTTTGCTTCTTTCTTATTGAAAAGGTATTTTAGTGCTGCGTGACTGGTGAATACAATTACCTTTAAACATAAAAGATATTGTCGAAACTTGTCACATATGTACACTACTGCGAGTAGTTCTTTTTTTATAGTGGTGTAATTCAACTGGGGTCCTGCAAGAGTTTTACTAGCATAGTAAATCACATGTAACTTCTTATCTTTCCTTTGGCCCAAAACGTAACCTATAGCTTGGTCACTTGCATCACACATAACTTGAAATGGGGGTGTCCAGTTCGGTGGTGATGAAATTGGTGTTGATATTAATGCCTCCTTTAATGTGTTGAGCAGACATACATTTGTCATCAAACAAAAACGGCACATCTTTGACTAAAAGGTTTGTCAAAGGTCTTACAATTTATGAAAAGTCTTTGATGAAGCGACTGTAAAACCCTGCATGACCTAAAATTCTCAGACACTTTTTACATTTCTTGGTGGTGGAAGTTTCTCTATCAACTTTTTTGCTCTGTCAACTTCGAATCCTTGATGTGAGATCTTATATACCCTATCACTATCCCTTCTTGCACCATAAAATGACATTTCTCCTAATTCAACACCAAGTGTGACTCTTCACATATTTGAAGAACTCTATCCAAATTAGTTAGACACATGTCTAAAGAATCTTCAAAGACTGAAAAATCATCCATGAACACATCCATTATGTCTTCTATCATGTCAATGAAGATAGACATCATACATCTCTGAAATATGGCTGGGGCATTGCAAAGTCTGAAGGGCATCCGTCTATACGTGAAGGTACCATAGGGGCAAGTGAATGTAGTCTTTTCCTGATCATCAGGGTAGATGAAAATCTGATTATATCCAGAATATCCATCTAAGAAGCAGTACAAAGAATGACCAGCTACTCTTTTTATCATCTGGTTTATGAATGGAAGAGGAAAGTGATCTTTTTTAGTCACCGAGTTGAGTTTGATATAATCTATGCATACTCTCCATCCTGTGATTGTTCTTGTTGAAATTAATTCTCCACTATCACTTTCTATTACCGTCATTCAACCCTTCTTAGGTACACATTGTACTGGACTGACCCATTTACTATCAGAGGTGGGATAAATTATCCTTCCATCTAGGAGTTTTATGATCTCCTTCTTGACCACCTCCTTCATGTTAGGATTCAACCTCCGTTGACGCTCCCACACCGTTCTACATCCTTTCTCTAAGTTTATTCGGTGCATGTAGGCATTTGGGCTTATTCCTCAAATGTCAGCTATCTGCCATCCGATAGCTTTCATTCGCTTCATAATGACTTCTACCACCTTATTTTCTTGTTTCTTATTCAATTGGTTGGAAATTATTATCGATAACGTTTGACCTTTACCAAGAAAGCTATATCGATAGTATACAGGTAACGGTTTAAGCTCTAATGTCGGTGGATTTTCTAAAGATGGGTGGTATAGGTGCTTCAGTTCAAACCAATTTATTTTGATGCACTTGAACATCTGCCTTCTCCATCTCATCATCTCCTTTAGATTTAGAGTTCTGATATTCATTGTCTGCCTCTGTTTCCACTGACTGCACTTCTACTATATAACTCTCAACTTATTCTTGTGAATTTTGATCCATAATTTCAATTTTCTTACATGCGCTGCTCGATATTGGATTATTTAAGGCCTTATTTATATTGAATTCAATATGATCTTAGCCTATTCGAAGTGTTAATTTCCCTTCGTGAACGTCAATTATAGCTTTCCCTATATTCATACATGGTTGACCTAAGATTAGTGGGCAGTTCTTATCTTCTTCAAAATCCAGAACCACAAAATCTACAGGAATAATGAACTTATCTACTTGCATTTGAATGTCTTCCACTATTCCCAATGGCCTTTTAATGGATTGATCAGCTAACTGAATTAACATTGATATTGGTTTGAGCTCTCCCAGTCTCAACTTCATGAATATCGACAAAGGCATAAGATTAATGCTAGCTCCCAAATCTTTGTAAATTCAAATTCACCAACCAAACAAGGTATTGTGAAACTTCCTGGATCTTTCAATTTAAAAGGCATTTGACTGGTGACTATTGAGCTGCAAGTGCCAATTAGAGCTATCATCTGATTATCTTCCTAAGTACTCTTCTTTGATAATATGTCCTTTAAAAATTTGCATATTTAGGTATGTGTTTCAACGTATTAAAAAAAGGAGAGATTGATCTGTAGTGTCCTTAATTTCTCAACAAACTTTGGAAATTGTGCATATAACTTCTTCTTTTATAGTCCTTGAGGAAAAGGGATTTTAGGTTGATACGATGGAGGAGCCACATAAGGAGAATATTCACTGATGTCCACTTCATTCTCCTTTTCTTGATTTTTCTCAACTGGCTGGACGAGCTCCTCTACTGTCCTTATGGATGGTTTGAGTTTCTTCCCATTTCGAAGTGTAACGGCCTTTAGTTGCACCCTTGGTTTTGGTCTTAAAGTGCTAGGAATATTTCCTAAATTTCGCATAGAAAAGGCATTTGACAATTGATTCACTCGGGCTTCTAGATTGTGGATTGAGGACGTATAGTTCTTAGTAACTTGCTCAAATTTATCTTCTAGCTTCTTTGTACATTTTCTAGAGTTCCAAGCTTATCTAAAATTTTATCCAACTTAAATTCCATCGAGTTTGGTTTATCTTGTTGGAAGTCCGATTGTCTTTAAGGCCTGAACTGTCCTCCAACATTGTTCGTCCAGGAAAAGCTAGGGTGATTCTTCTACTCAGGATTATAGGTGTTAGAGTAGGGATTGTTTTCCCCTCCTCGTCTATATTTCGTCCCCATATAATTTACTTGCTTCATATTGTCTTCCTTCATCAAGTAACAGTCTACGGTATCATGGTCTAATTGTCCACAGAGCTCACATTTAAGTTGTATGGCTTTTGTCGGAGCTGAGGATGACTCCTTCATGTTGTTAAGTTGTCGCGTCAAGTTGTCGATCTTCAATTGCATCTCTATCATCTAATCGACCGCGACGATTCCTTTTGCTCCCTGAAGGTAGCAGGTTGCCTATCTCGCTCGTTTGTCCACAAACAGCTATTGCTCACCATCTCCTCAATCAGCTCCTTTACTTCATCAACTGTATTCCGCATTAGTGATTCTCATGAAGCTGCGTCGATCGTGCCTCTCGTCAGTGGGTTTACTCCATTGTAAAATGTTTGCAATAGGAATTCCTTAGGTAGGTTGTGGTATGGGAACTTCTGTTACAAGTCCTTATATCTCTCCTATACTTCGTAGATTGATTCCTCGTCACCTTACTAGAAATTGGTAATTTCCTTGATGTTCTTTGTGGTCTTAGTCAACGGGAAATACTTGTTCAAAAAGGCACAAACTAGCTGATCCTATATTGTGATGTTGGCTGGGCCTAGGGAATGGTATAAAGCCTTCGCTTTGTCTCTAAGGGTAAAGGGAAATAGTCTGATTCAGACCGCATCTTCCGACATCTGATGATACCAAAAAGTATCACAAGTTTCAAGGAAATTCATTATGTGTGCATTGGGGTCCTCGTTAGCTAATCCATAAAATTGCACATTCTGCTGAAGCATATTGAGAAGTGCTGGTTTAATCTCGAACGAGGCTTCTTGAATAGGCAGCCTAGCTACTCCTTGATTTGCCGCATTGAACCCTGACCTCATCAAGTCCATCAGTGTAATAGCCCTAGACCACCCGCCCACATATATTGTTCATTCTGGGCCTTGGCCCAGTCAATCTCTCATGATTTTGCTCTTCTCACACCTTGGGAAAACGCGCCTGCGAGGGAGAGGTATCCGCACCCTTATAAGACATACTTCATTCCTCTCTCCAATCGATATCCTTGTAACAACCATAGACCACCCGCCACAGATATTGTACGCTTTGGGCTTTAGTCTAGCCAAGCCCTCACGGTTTTTCTCTTCCCACCCTTGGAAAAACATGTCTATGAGGGAGAGATATCCATACCCTTATGAGGCGTACTTCGTTTCTCTCTCCAACTGATATGAGATCTCACAATTAGGGTCCCTCTGTTGCCATCCCTGGTTCACTCTGTGGTCCATATTCTGTTGAAACTCCTCGACCATTGTTGATTTCTCTATCCCTTCTTTTTCTTTACGTCGAGCTTTCCTAAGAGTTCTTTCTAGTCGATTGATATCTAATCTAACATTTCAGCCGCACGACTCGAACCTCTTATGACTCTTGTGTTTATACAAGTGCACGAATTCTGAAATAAAACAAAAGAATAAAAACAAAAATTAAAAACTAATCTAACGTCTTAAACTATAGAACTAAACTATCAGCCCCCGGTAACGGCACCAACAACTTGATCGCAAGTTCCTATATGATAAGTTTTAATATTTTTAAACCTTAACATTTCTGCAAGCACACGGGTCATTTGAAGTACCTAAGGTTTCGATCCCACGAAGAGGAATAATCTAATCTTAAAATCTAGGATTAACTCAAATTTGCAATAATTCAAAATAAACAACTAAGGTAGAAAATTATTCAATCAAGCAATCAATTTCAAGAATTAAATTCAAATTATAAACAAGATAGTAATTGCACAACCCAATCAAGAATCAACCTAGGAACTACCAATTGAGAGAAAAGAAATTTTAATTCAACCTTGATGAAAACCTAATTGATTATGAAATTATTGAAATACCAGTCCTAGTGTAACAGCCCAGACCACCCGCTTGCAGATATTGTCCGCTTTGAGCCTCGGCCTCTCGGGCCTCGCG
>JAOTAY010000003.1:24032450-24044647 GCA_025629805.1 Erythroxylum baracoense | reverse complement strand
CGTGAGAGCGCGAGGCCCGAGAGGCCGAGGCTCAAAGCGGACAATATCTGCAAGCGGGTGGTCTGGGCTGTTACACCTAGGGTGGATTACTCTCTTTCGAGTTATAATCTTTATCCCTAACTTATAGACCCTAATTAGATTGTGGAATTGCAGCCTCTCGATTCACAATTTACCCAAAACCTAAATTAGTTCTAAATTTGCCCAATAACCTATTGAAAACTTATGCAAGATCTCTCGTTACATAATTTTACTGGTTTTATTCAATTCTTAATCTATTAAATTACCTAACTCTCATTAGCCCAATTTAATGATTTTCACTCAGTCTGCCCTCTCAGTTTGTTACCGAATTATGAAGTGCAGAAATCAAATCACAAATAACTCAATGAAAACACAATCAATCAACTTTTATTAATATCAAAGATAAAATTCTCGAAGGTGAGTTTAGACATATCTCAACATTCAACGAATCTATTCTCAACAACTATCTCAATTCTATACATCAATAAAATTGAAAACAAAGTTGGAAAATAAGATCGAACGGATGGTGGAGGCAGCAACTGCAGAAAACCTTCTATTCCGGGAAGTGCTTCACATAGGCTTCTTCTCCATGTTTCTCTTCCTTCATTTCCTTCCTCAATCTCTTGATAAAGCTCTCTTGGGTTTAGGGATGTGGCTAATGCGAAAAGCTCCTCCTCTGTTGTCCATAACTGTAGTGATACAATCATGAAGAAAATGGATGGGTCCCTTCACAGCAGAAACAATCAAGGTAGGTTATCACCAATTCAGCTTCATGATTTTCTTTATGCCCACAATTTTTGCATGACAGTATGCCCTTTCCAAAGCGAATGACATATTACTGTTCATCTTTCTGGCTTACATATATTCCTGAAATTAGTAAATAGAAAAAAAGGTCAGACCCTCAGCTGGGTTAGGTCTTGGTACGAAATCCGACAAGTCTAAGTTAATACGATGGATCTGTTACTAAGGAACATCACTACTTCCATTAGACTTATTGTTCAAGACGTGGAAATTATATTTCCATAAAACTCAAGGGGAAAGGTGGATTGGAGGCTTATCTCTTACTTGGAGGATGACAATTGCAAAAAAGAAATTAACACAAAATAGTCCATTTGAGAGGAAGAGCAACAGACCATGGTTACTGTAACCTACAGCCCTGTTGACATAGATATGATCACTGTCTTCAAGTTGTGAATTTTGGACCTCTTCTGGGAACATTTCCCATATTGCCTTGACAGCTCTATTTGCTTTCTCCATCCCTTTTCCCTCTGTAAGGGAAATGGAACACGAGATGTCATCTGCGATTGAGATTAAAGTAGTTATAGAGCCAATTGAAAAGTGATTTTATAATTCTTCGACAATAACTCTGGAATAGAATCTGATACTGTGATTGAATATGATCCTTTTCATCGGCACATAAACCAATGCTTTGGTAATCAATCGCACAAATTGATTTTACTGTAAATTAAAGTATAAAACTCAAGATCAGTCCAAGTCTGTGAAAATATAAAATGTTGTACAAGAATAAGTAGACAAAAAGCTTTGAATCAGAATCGCCAAAAGGTTTGAAATAGTACATGAAAAATTGAAAGTGTTAAAAGTTTCGCAAACTTTTCTGTAAACTCCTTTGGCACGAACAAAAATAAAACCAATTAAAAGAAAAATAATAAATGATATCAGAAATTTGGTAACGCAGTTCGGCACTCCTTGTCTACATCTACGGGGCCCTCACCCAGCTTAATAACTTTCACCGAGGTATAATAGATTTATCCAAGACTTTACTAAGCCGACACCACTCAACCCTTGATCCTAAGGATTTTCACTCCCGATAATATGACCAATTCGTGTTAACCTCGTTAGAGGATTTTTCTAAACAACTTAATGAATGACAATTAATAAAAAATAACTCAAGTGATCATTCAACTAAGAGCAGAATAATAAAACACTTGAGATAAAAGAGAGACTTCCTTATGGTTTCAGCTTCTCGAAATACATCTAAAAATCTATTCACCAATTGAACTGATTCATCCCAGCTTCAATAACTCCAATTAAACCATACGAGATACTCCACACACCATGTATATTTCATGCATAAACCCAGAAGACCAAGTCTAGAAAATATAAGATAACTCACGGTGCTTATAACTCAGAACACGCACACCACATATAAGCAAGTCTGGAAAATCACAAGCTAATGCCCACTACTTCGTTTCTTATCTAACGCCCACTACTTCGTTTCTTGTCCAATGCCCACGCGAGATTTCCTTTAGCTATATACAAAGTCATGCTTAATTAACACCCACTGTTTAAATAGACCAGATAGCTCTCCTCCGTTCTGGAGTCATAAACAATGTCCCAAAAGCATGCAATGTGTCCCAGCAGAAATAGGACACTTTATGAATCGTACGTTGCTTGAGAACAGATCAAATATTTTTCACCGTGCACCAATTGAGTTCAACCCACATAAGATTCACTTCTCATATTTGATAGAGACATGAACTGACGCTAAAATGCAAAAGCCATTTTACGTCCTGTTACCTTCCATGGCTCATCTCATCACATTCGTGAAAGATAAAAAAAAAATAGCTTGTCTTGGTTTTTCAATTTCCAACCAGTCTGCACCCATGCACAGACATAGACGTGATCTGTACACACTCCAACTTAAGATAGGCTTTAAACCAAGATAGGATTCTTTTTCAACTAAAAGATCATCCATTTAACTTTTGAATCCAAGTAATTATCCAATTAATATCTTAAATGTCCAATTAATAAATAAGATGCCAAAACTAATTACTTAGATATATAACATATATCCTAACAATCTCCCTCTTTTTGGCATTGTTTGTTGCAAATATGAAACTTCCCTTAAATAACATAATTGGACATATAAGTATCAAATTCACAATTCATATGACAAATACTCCCCCTTAATCAAACATCAAGTTCCAAAGAACATCAAAATTTATCCAATCATCCAAATTTCTCTCCCTTGAGACAAAAGATGTTAAAAAACACGACGAATAATCACGCATATACCTTGAAATCTCCCCCTGAATGAAACAGTCATCATAAACAATTTGATGTCTCCCTTTTGGGACAAAACAGTATCAAAACACATAACCATAAGTATCAACAATAGGTGCAGCGGAAGAATCATAAATACGTCAAGAAAACAAATTACCACCATTAAAAACACTGAGAGATATGCCTGAAAGAGAGAGAGATACCCGAGAGAGAGACCCATACTGATGAGAGAGCTGAAGCGTCTTTGGTGGAGCCAAATAAAAGTCACAATGCAAACTACTAAAAAGATGGGACGACAATGGCAATATACAAAGTAAAGAAGAACTAAAGAAAATAATTTTTTCGACTTTTCTTTTCCTTTTCTTTTGTTTTTTTATTTTTTGATTAAAAATATCAAACCATACTTCAAAAATGTAAGGCACATAGTCCCTGTACCCCTCGAAGAAATTCAAACCTAGGCTTATTCCTCGTCACATTATCTCGATCATCAACTGTCTGATTGATTTCTTCATTTGAAGTAATTGACTTATCCTTAGTTTGAACAATTGCTTCAAAAGTAGTAACTAACTGTGAATCTGTACACTTTCTTGCTTTCCCTTCACTCTATCTTTATACTTGTCCTTGATCCTTTCTAACCTAAGTTGATTTCGGTATTAAAGATTGATTCTAAAATTTATGTGAGGGATGTAGAATTCTTCGGCTTTGGCTTCTTTGAAACAACATATGCAGTAACTGGTAATATCTTGGCCTTATATGCCCAATAACCCCGAAAAAGTGACACGTAGGTACAAATCTTTGATTCTTTCTCAATATTTCTTCTTCTTGGACAGATCTGGACATATTATTTTTCTCCTCATTCACTTTATAGTACTCACCCTTATAGCCAATGCCTTGAAGATCCCCTTTAACCTTACCAATTTCCATTAACTTTTCTAGTTTTTCAGTGCCTCCATTTAACATTCTCAATCTCTTTTCAGTACTTACCAATTTCATTCTAGCTTCACCAAGCTCATCTGATGTCAACTCTAATTTCTTTTCTAACCCTTAGGTAAAGTTCTTCATGGAGAGATTTTCTTCCTTCAATCTTTCGTTCTTTTTACACGTAATCAACCTTTTTTCATACATTGCTTTGTAAGTCTCGTAAATATTCTCCTTTCTCTCATCTAGGTCACTTTCATCACTGCCATAATCTGATATTGGTCTTGAGCTGAGTTGTTTCATTTTTCTGGAAATTTTTTGTTTCCCCCCTTTTACGTGTTCAGTTACTTCCTTCTCAGTTACTGTTAAGCAAGTAACTGCACTTTTGCTATGTAAATCAACTAACGTAGCACTATTAACGATTTTTTCTTAACTACCTATTTACTCTCGGATTTGTGCTCACTCTAAGTGCTCATATAGGATTTTTCTTTTCTCTTATTCATGGTATTAACACACTTCGCTTGAATATGTCCGAAGCCTTGACACTCATGGCATTGAATTCTCTTCACCTTACTTCCTCCATTTTGAGTTTTGGCTTGTTTGAAGTTGTTGTTCGATGAGCTCCCACCATTTTGCCTAAACTCAGGTTTGTCCTTTTTCACTCTCTTCAACCACTTATTAAACTTTCATGTTAACAACTCCATATCCTCATTCTCATCGGATTCATCTTCTATATCATTCATACCTTTTCCAGTTTCACCCTATAGTGCTAATCCTTTGCTCCTTTCTAATTTACCCCTTAATAAATTCATCTCAAAATTAGTCATATTTGTGAAACTATGATCTGCACCAACTTGCTAACAAGTTCTGAAACAGTGACCTTGCTCTGATATCAATTGAAAAATCGAAAGTATTAAAAGTTTCGCAAACTTTTCCGTAAACTCCTCTGACAAGAACAAAAATAAAACCAATCGAAAGCGAAATAATAAATGACACCAGAAATTTGGTAACGTAGTTCGGCACTCCTTGCCTAAGTCTGCGAGCCCCTCACCTAGCTTAATAATTTCACCGAAGTATAATAGATTTACCCAAGACTTTACTGAGTCCACACCACTCAACCTTTGACACCATCTCTTGATCTCACTACCTGTGAAAGATTTTCACTCCCGATAACACGATTAACTCGTGTTAACCTTGTTAGAGGATTTTTCTAAACAACTTAATAAACCATAATTAATAAAAAATAACTCAAGTGATCAATCAACTAAGAGCAGAACAGTAAAACATTTGAGATAAAAGAAAGACTTCCCTATAGTTTCAGCTTCCCGAAGTACATCTTAAAATCTATCCACCAATTGAACTTATTCATCCCAGCTTCAATAATTCCAATTAAACCATACGAGATACTCCACACACCATGTATATTTCATGCATAAACCCAGAAGACCAAGTATAGAAAATAGAAGATAACTCACGTTGCTTATAACTCAGAACACGCACACCACATATAAGTAAGTCTGGATAACACCCATTGCTTCGTTTCTTATCTAACGCCCACCACTTTGTTTCTTGTCCAACACCCACGTGATATTTCCTTCAGCTATACATAAAGACATGCTTAATTAATGCCCACTGCTTAAATAGACCAGATAGCTCTCCTCCGCTCTGGAGTCATAAGCAATGTCCCAAAAGCATGCAATGTGTCCCAGTAGAAATAGGACACGTTACGAATCGGACGTTGCTTGAGAACAAATCAAAATTTTTCACTGTGCACCAATAGAGTTCAACCCACACAAGATTCACTTCACATATGTGATAGAGAATGCACTGACACCAAAATGCAAAAGCCCTTTTATGCCCTGTTACCTTCCATGGCTCATCTCGTCACATTCGTGAAAGATCAAAAAATAATAACTTGTCTTAGTTTTTCAATTTCCAACCAGTCTTCACACATGCACACACATAGACGTGATCTGTACACATTCCAACTCAAGATAGACTTCAAACCAAGATATGATTCTTTTTCACCTAAAAGATCATCCATTTAGCTTTTGAATCCAAGTAATTATCCAATTAATATCTTATATGTCCAATTAATAAATAAGATGTCAAAACTAATTACTTAGATATATAACATATATCCTAACAGTACATAATAATTGGACGCAGTTATGATACTTTATGTGAGATTAGGCCCACTAAAGCCGCTGGAATTGCATAAAGGAATATGTAGAAAAAGAAGAACCAAGCTCAAAAAGTGGAAATTACTTCACCTCCGCTTATATTGTCATCACATGTTATTAATACCCACACCAGGATTTTTCACAAAAACAATGACGCTCAGGTGCTTTTACAACTGCGAAAATAGAAGCTTTCAGCCTTGATTTGGGTTCAATTTTATAATCTTTAAATTAATTTAGTGGCAGCCTTCAAATAGAGTATCTGGGACAATAAATACTGACTAAGACAGGCGATTCAACAAGTAAAACTGAAAGAGAGATCAATGATTTGATAATTCCGTAGCAGCAAAGTCGATCTAAAGTTTTCACGACCATTCTGACCGTTTAGGTCTCTCTTATATTCCTCCAATTTCCATTCTGCTTCATTATTGGATTTTTTATTGCTAATGATTGTAGAGTCAAAATTTAGTCCCTTGAACAATCCTTCATGCCTATAGTCTCTGCCAATGAATTAATAAAATAACTAAATTGTTGAAAGACTGACTGTTAGAAAGAGAATGAATAAAATATCATGTGATGATGAATCACTAGATAAAAGTAAAATTTTAAAAAAATAAATTGTTAAACCTGAACAAGCATTAAAATTGGAGGATAGACAAATCATCAATACTTACATAATCGATTAATGATCGACTATAAAAAATATAAGGGTTTAAATACGAAAAATTGTCTAAAATTTTAGAAGTAACAGGCAATAACAAATTATCATCAATTTAAATAAATATTGTTGATAATTGATTGCCATAAAGAGGTTAAAAAAATATTGAACAATGATGAATTGTCAACAATAATTAGGTAAAGATTGATTACCAAAAAATAAAATTTAATAAAGGTTGAATATGATAAAAGCGATAAATTTGCTAAACAATCATGAACGAATTAAGAACATTTGATCAATTAAAATTTCCTAAAGATTAAATTAGAATTGAATGATAATTAATTGCCACAAAAGGATAAATTTGAATGAACACAATTTGGATAAATTTAAAAGATTGGACAACAAAAATTATCAAAAATTGAGACAAAATTGGTTGATAATAGATTGCAATAACACGCAAATATACTCTAACGATTAAATCAAGGGTGGTTTTAATTGATATTTTGATGATAACAAAACATAATTATTACTACTAAGTTTATTATTTTGGTGAGAAGCGATATAAGAACAAGATGTAGTCATAAACTCAAGAAGATAGTTTATGAAGTTGATATTTGCAATTGTTAATATGAAGATCAAGTCAAAAATAAAGGAGATCAAGGCACAACAAAGTCATTCCGTTTTGTAATCCTAATTGTAGTATCATTTAGTCAATTTGATGATCTTAAAAGCTCACCATGTATAAACATTTTATATCACTTTATTGTATTTGTTTTTTTATTCATCAAGAGTCACTATAGCTTTTGGTTTTAAAAGAAAAGCCTCTTGATCTTCAAATTGTCTTTAAGAGCAATTTTTGAAGATGTTTTTAATTATAATTTCATTAAACAATTCAAGTTTGGGAATTTGAAGTTGATAATAATATGTTTATAAGAGGATTGATTGACCAATATAAGTTAGTGATCGATTCGTGTAAGTTAAATATGTAATAGGTGATTTTGTTGACATATTATTCAACTAATATGTTGATATGATCGACCATTGTCCATCTAAGGGACATATTGGTTGACCAATATGGATGAGAGGTTAACCAATATACAACAAATAACAAATTTTGTGTAGTAAATGCACTTTGATCCACTAATATAACATAGTAATCGACCAATGTAGTTTAAACTTGTAACTGGGGTCATTTTTTGACATACTGACCAGTCAATATTAGTGTGTGGTGGTTCTTTTAAGGGAAACGTTGGTTGACCAATGTCTCAACAGTTAGTGAATATATGTATTCAATGCACATTAGTTGACTACTATGCAAAACTAGTCAACTAGCACTCTACAACTAACCATTGAAACAACTAAAATAATAGTAGTAGTAGTAGTAGGAGTAGGACAAGTAGGAGGAGGAGGAGTAATAGTAGTAATATCATATTTATGTGAATGAGCTGCTTTAGAGTTATTAAGTGAAATAGTATGGTATTTTGAGTTGTAAGATTTGTTTGGAACATTATATTATTATAATTGGGGTTGTTATAAATGGCATTAATTGAGATTTTTCTTTGCCATGAAAAAATATTGTAAAATAGTTCTTAATTGCCAAGCAAAGATTGTGCACAAGTTTTTAAAGAAGAATTATTGTAGAATCTAAAAAAAATCTTAGGAATGAATGTAGGCAAGAGTTGTTTGATGAAACATTATAAATCAGTTTATATTCTCTCTTCTTTATTCTTTTTAAATTATTATTGAGTTGTTTGATTATTTTATGCTAAGTAATTTCTTTATTCTTATATATATATATATATTAAAAGAATAAAGAAGAGAGAATTAGTTATAAAAATATCTATAAGAATAAATATATATTATAGTTAAATTGAGTAATTATATTCATTTTTATTTTTTTCATTTTTGATTTATATTTTTCAAGTTATTCAATTAAATTTTTTGAGAGATTATAAAAATTTCTTTTAGTGTATTTGTGATTCGACCCTAATTGATTTTCTAATTAATATACCCCTGAAAAATAATGCTTGTATTGCATAGGAGTTGAAATCTCAGCTTCTTATTCTTAAGAACTATTGCGTAGAAATATAAAAGGCCGGTAACATCTTCCCATTTTTGGCACCGCCGTAGACTCCGGGCCATGCTTCAATTCTCATTTTACTTATGCTCGGGACGTTCTTATTCTCTTCTCTTCTTTTGCTTATTCTTGCGAAAATAGAACCACATAGAAAAAGGGGCAAGCGTTGCAGCACCAACCAGAGCTGCTGAATTTGCAACAAACGTGGCCTGTGAACTACGAGCAGTCCCTGTCTTGCAGTATGTTGCAAAGTCCTCACAGTTATTGAGGAGAAGATTGTAACTGCCAAATCCTTCTTCCAGCAGTTTATACGCAACTCTTACAACTTCTTTTGGTGGTTTAGGTTTCAGAGTGGTGCAAGTGCCAGGAAGAGAGAGTCTGCATTCTCCATATCTGTAGCGATACAATGATGAGGAAAATGGACGGGTCCCTTCATAGCGGAAACAATCAAGGCAGGTTATCACCAATTCAACTTCATGATTTTCTTTATGCCCACAATTTTTGCAGGACGGTATGTCCTTTCCAAAGTGAATGACATATTGCAGTTCATCTTTCCGGCGTACATATATTCCTGAAAATTAGCAAGTAGAAAAAGGGTCAGACAGCTGGGTTAGCTCTTTTGGTACGAATCGGACAAGTCTAATTTAATACCATGGATCTGTTATTAAGGAACATCACTACTTGCATTAGACTTACTAGTCGGGGCATGGAAATGATCTTTCCATAAAACTCATGAGGAAAGTTAGAGTGGAGGCTTATCACTTACTTGGAGAATGACAATTGCAAAAAAGAAATTAACACAACATAGTCCATTTGAGAGGAAAAGCAACAGACCATGGTGACTGTAACCTACAGCCCTGTAGACAAAGATATGATCACCGTCTTCAAGTTGTGAATTTTGGACCTCTTCTGGGAACATTTCCCATATTGCCTTGACAGCTCTGTTTGCTAACTTCTCCATCCCTTTTCCCTCTGTAAGGGAAATGGAACACTAGATGTCATCTGCGATTGAGATTACAGTACTTATCGGGCCAATTGCAAAGTGATTCGAGAATTCTTAACCAACAATCCGGTACGTAGAGAATCTGATCCTGTGACTGAATATTTTCCTTTTCATAGGCACAGAGACCATTATTTTGTTAATCAATCGCACAAATTGATTTTACTGTAAATTGAAGTATAAAACTTAAGATCAGTCCAAGTCTGTGAACATATAAAATGTGGTACAAGAATAAGTAGCGCAAAAAGCTTCGAATCAGAATCGCCAAAAGGTTTGAAATAGTACACACTAATGGATGCCGTTTGATAATTTTTGTGAGATTAGGCCGACCACAGCTGCTGGAATTGCATAAAGGAATATATAGAAAAAGTTTAACCAAGCTCAAAAGGTGGAAATTATTTCATCTCCGTTTATATTGTCATCGAATGCTGTTTACACCCACATCCGGAATTTTGACAAAAACAGAGGGCTTAGGTGGTTTTACAACTGCGAAAATAGAAACTTTCGGCCTTGATTTGGATCCAACATTATAATCTTAAAGTAGTTTAGTGGCAGCCTTCAAATAGAGTATCTGCGGCAATAAATATTTACTAAGACACGGGCGATTCAACCAGTAAAACTGAAAGAGAGATCGATGATTTAATAGTATTGCACCAGCAAAGTTGATCTAAAGTTTTCTCGACCATTCTGACCGTTTAAAGGTCTTTCTTATATTCCTCCAATTTTCATTCTGCTCCGCTTATTGGATTTTTTACTACTAATGATTGAAGAGTAAAAATTTAAGCTCTTGAACAATCCTTCATGCCTACCGTCTCTGCCAATGAATTAATGAAATAGCTAAATCGATGAAAGACCGACGGTTAGAATGAGAATGAATAAAATATCATGTGAAGATGAATCACCGAACAAAAGTAAAATTTTAACAAACATAAATTGTTAAACCTGAACAAGCATTAAAATTAGAGGATAAACGAATCATCAATACTAACATAATTGATTAATGATTGACGATAAAAAACATGAAGGTTTGAATACAAAAACTTGTCTCAAATTTTGGAAGTAATAGGCAATAACAAATTATCATCAATTAAAATATAAATCGATTGCCATAAAGAGATAAAAAAAAGTGTTGAACCATGATGAATTGTTAGCAATAATTAGTTACAGATTGATTACCAAAAAATAAAATTTAGATTAAATTAAATAAAGATTGAATACAACATTTGATCAATGAAAATTTCTTAAATATTAAAATAAAATTGAATGATAATTAATTGCCACAGATGAATGAACACAAATTGGCATAAATTTAAAAGATTGGACAATGAAAAATTGTCATAATTGAAACAAATTTGGCTGATAATGGATTGCAATAATAAACAAAAGTACTCTAATGAAAAAATTAAGTGAGGTTTTAATCGATATTTTGATAATTACAAAACATAATTATTACCAATGAGTTTATTATTTTAATGAGAAGTGATATAAGAACAAGATGTAACCATAAAAGTCAAGAAGATAATTTATGAAGTTCATATTTGCAATCGTTAGTATGAAGATTAAATCAAGAATAAAGGAGATCAAGGAACATCAAAGTCATTCCATATTTTGTAATGTTAATTGTAGTATCATTTAGTCAATTTGATGATCTTAAAACTCACCATGTATAAACATTTTATATCACTTTATTGCCTATGTTATTTCATTCATCACGAGTCATTGAAGTTTTTAATTTTAAAAGAAAAGCCTATTAATCTTCAAATACTCTTTGAGAGAAATTTGAAGGTGTTTTTAATTATAATTTCATTAAACAATTCAAGTTTTGGAATTTGAAGTTGATAATAATATGTTTTTAAGAGGATTGATCGACTAATATAATTTTGTAATCGACTAATGTAAGTTAAATATGCAATAGGTGATTTTGTTGACATATTGTCCGAGCATTATGGTGATCTGATTGACCAATGTCCCTCTAAAGGACATATTGGTTGACCAATATGAATGAGAGGTTAACCATTTTGCAACAATAGCAAATTTTGTGTAGTAAACGCACTTTGATCAACTAATATAACATAGTAATCAACCAATGTAGTTTAGACTTATAACTAGGTTGTTTTTTGACATAATGACCAACCAA
Source organism: Erythroxylum baracoense (assembly GCA_025629805.1). Taxonomy (NCBI): domain Eukaryota; kingdom Viridiplantae; phylum Streptophyta; class Magnoliopsida; order Malpighiales; family Erythroxylaceae; genus Erythroxylum; species Erythroxylum baracoense. The sequence continues at coordinate 24,032,635 of JAOTAY010000003.1, read as the reverse complement.
TATAGGTGGGTAGTGAATTAATATCCCTTTAAAGGAAACATTGGTTGACCAATATGTCAAATGGTTGACCAATGTCTCAACAATTAGTCAATCTGTGCATTTAATGTACATTAGTCTTCAAGACCCCTAATAGTCAAATCCAAAAGCTAGTTGTTACAATGGTTAGTTGTAGAGCGTTAGTTGAC
>JAOTAY010000003.1:23989561-24027563 GCA_025629805.1 Erythroxylum baracoense | reverse complement strand
AAGGGTGAGTCCACGACTCGAACCCAAGACCTCAAGGTTTTGTTGCATCTAGCTGCACGCCTCTTACCATTGAGCTATGAATAAACAGAAATATCCTTAGAAATGAAGTTCGAAAAGTCAAATCATGTAGTCTGTCGCACAGGCCATGATCGTGGCTCCCTTGTTTGGCCCTCTATCACTATCATTGGCCAGTCCTCCATGCTTCTATCACAATTGTGGCCCTCTGTTTTGGTTCAAGTCTGCTCCAAAACTCTTCTATTCTTAACATTAGTAAACTCATCAAGGTACCTAAAATAAATAACATTGAAGCTCAAAAGTATGCTCTAACCTATAAAATACTTAAAACACAAATATTTGACTAACTATCACAATTATAACCTAAACACACACGAATCGATTAAATTTAACCACTAAACACTTCCTAAACTACCCACAAAACATGATGCAATATACAGCCATCATTTTCCTAATCTATCGATGTCTTATAAGCACAAGTATAAAAAGTCAAGAAAAGTATAACATAAAATAGGCATGTAGTAAATAAGGAAACATAAAAGGAATACATAAAGGTACGTACAAGGTGAAGAATGGATGTAATTAGGGAGATCCCCTCTCCTCTAAGCTAAGCCTCTTCAACAAGCAATGAGTAATAGAGAGATATGCAAAGTTCTATAAGAGTAAAGATAAGAGTAGCAACTAAGACTAAATCGATAGATGAACAAAGAGGAAAAATATACAGATTAAATTCAAAGAAGCATATCTGAAGTTTGACTTCACAAGTGTTCAATATCCTCTTTTACTAAATTAGGGCTCAATTGATGTTATATAGAGAAAAAAATTTGGGGTCTCACAGTAAAATTGGGCAAATTAAATAGTATACACAAGTTTAGTTATTAGGCAATTTTCAAATGAAATGTTACAATTGAGAGTTTTAACCTGAAGAATTAAAGTCAAAAGTCTATGAACATAATATACTTTGGTACCATGTAATTTTCCCCTTTGAGGTATTAATTTAATTAATTTTATATTTTCAAAAAATCTCTTTTTTTCTTGATATCAAATTATGTCTTAAACATGAATTAAAGGGGAGCTACTTATTATCGTAAGATATAATTTTACTTGTGTGTTTAATTTTATTATTGTTCTTTGATATCAAAAATATTTTGTAATCACCAAAAAGAGGAGATTATTGAACCAAGGAAAGTTCCAATTGATGTTTTAATGGTAAAAAAAATATAATTATTACAAATGGGTTTATCATTTTGATTTGAGAAGAAATATAAAAACAAGATGTAGCGATAAACTCAAGAAGATAATTCATGAAGTTGATAAAGAGAAGTTGATATTTGCAACGATCAAAGTGAAGATCAAGTCAAGAACAAAAGAAGATTAAATATTTCATATCATTTCATTTTGTCTCTTTTTATTCATCAAAAGGCATTGAAGCTTTGAGTTTTAAAAGAAAAGCCTCTTAATCTTTCAAAACACTCTTTAAGGGATTTTTGGAATTTTTAATTATAATTTCATTAGAAAAGCAAATTTAAGCATTTTAAGTTATTAAAATCATATTTTTAGGGGGAATTGGTCAACCAATATATGTTAATGATCAACCGATGTAAGTCAAATGTGCCACAGGTGAGTTTGTTGACATATTGGTTGACTAATGTGGTGATATAGTCTACCAATGTCCCTCCAAGGGCATATTTATCGACCAATATGGTTAAGAGGTTGAACAATGTGTAATGAATAGCAAATTTTATACAATGAATGCAAATTGGTAGACCAATACAATATAATGGTTGACCAATGTAATTAAACTTATAAATGAGTTATTTCTTAACATATTGGTCGACTATTGTAGGTGTGTAGTCGATCAATATCCCTCTAAAGATTACATTGGTCCTGCATAGTGGTTGACCAATGTTCCAACAGCTAATGAATTGTATATACAATGCACATTGGTCAACTAATATACTACATTGGTTAACCAATGTTCTACAACAACAGGTAGTATTAAGGGCTAGTAAGGTTTTATCACTATAATTCCTTAATTCTTATTTTTCTTTGTTTTGTCTAATATGTTGGTCAAATTGTAGGTGTTATAGAATGTTGAAGTGAAGCTTTGACTAAGGGTTTCAAAAAATTGATGAAGTTTTTGCAAATACTCCTTTTGTAGTTGGGGCTCTTGAATTACTACTTTCAAGAGAAATTATTTTATATTTGGTAAGCATGTTAACTTGTTTTTCTAATTATATTTGATCATTGTCTAATTTTTCATCACTAATTACTGAATTATATGTTTCTAATCCTAAGCTTCATTTTCAAATTCTTCATCAAAATATTGTTTAGAAGTTTCACTACTAGAAATCATTAAGGCTTGAATTTTAATTAATATCTCTTGATGTAAATCTAGGCTTTGAACTTTTCTGTTGATCCTACAATACCTAGTTGTATGACCTTTCTTATCGCACCTATAATACATTATGTTTCTAAATTTTGATGTTAAAGGAAAGTTTTACGGTTTGCTCACATATTTCCTATTTGTTTTGGACTTTTTATAGAATTTCCTAATTTTTTGGTATGATAATTTGTTTCTATTTTTGGTTCGTTAGGCTTTACTATAGTCTTTTTAGGTTTTTAGGCTATTGTTTTAAGAAGCATCAAATTGTTGACAAAAGGTTCCTTTTTTTTTTTTTTAGTTTTGAACATATCATATTTGAACTATTTTTAGAGTTTCATATCTTGGCATAGTTTTAAACCTTCTCTTTGGATATAACTAATAAGTTCACCATAAGTTAATCTAATATAAGGGATTTAGTCATTGTGGGTTTCTCTAATTTTATTTCTTGCTTTCTAACCAAATAAAGGTGGTGGTTCTACTATAAACTTCTCCTTCCAAAAGAGTCGGTTGGAATTTTGTCTCAATATCACTTATGTTAAGAATGTGTCTATGTTCCATTTGAAATCAAAAAGATTTCCAATATAAAGGGTCGCCTACGAAATGTAAACAGGTCACTAACATCAAAGTTGGCACTGCATCCTTAATAAGCTCATTGTTTTCATTTCAAATCATCTCACTTGCTTCATTGATTCTAGTAGTTTCAAGGATATCGAATCTTTAGGATTTGGTGCAATGGTAATCCCACCATCCTTTCAATTGTCTGAAAAATCCATATATTAAGAGTTTAGTTATTGCATGATCGGAGGATTCTAATTGGGTTTTATAAGCATTGGTAGCCATTGTCATTTGTTGAAGCATGCTCAAAATATTATATTCAAAAATTCCATTAATATTCCACTCATAGATAAAAGAAGAATTGTACTTAGTCTATTGCAAGATATTGGTTTTTTTAATCAATATCTATGTCAGAGGCAATCAGTTTTGATCCATGGGTTTTGCATTGTGTTGTCTATGAAGTTTGTTTACTATTAGAGAAGTAGTTTAGAGGCTTTCAGATTCAATGTTACGCTCTTTCTCAATTATGTTCACTACAAAGGAGCTACCAGTTTTGATCTTAGTTTGACCCCTAGTTTGGATGGTGTTTAAAGCTTTAGATGTTGAGGATTTTGGAGAATCAGAAACTATGTTTTCATTAATCATATTCAATTAGCTTTAAATGGCATTAAGGAATTATTAATTATTCTTATTCCTAAATAGGCCAAAATTATTACTAAACACTACTTAAGGCTTAAAGATTAGAGTTCTCACTGACTTTGATTTGGTTATCATCGTAGGATTTTTTTAAAACTTTTCTATTATAGACTGTTGTCCTTGTAAAGAATTCAAATAACTATTGGTTTAGTTATTCTGAGACATAACGTTTTTTTAATGTCTTTTAAGTTCACATTTTCACTTTTATTTTTAATTTTTTAAGAGGAAGATATTGTTAGCTAAAGGGTTATGTTTAACGATTTTGATGATAAATTTATAATATTTCAAAATTCAAACTAAATTTATTTCCTTATATAGGCAATGGTATAATTCTTAAAGGGAAATAAAATCATAGGATAATTGCTTCCTTTCTTGCAGTAATCTTCTTTATGAACTTGCCTATTCAGAAATAGTTCTATAACATCCAAAAGTTTTTACGAATTCGAATAATCAGCTTTAGAAGCCTTGGTAGAACGTTCTTGTTAACGTTTCAATATCAAGGATTTCAACTGGAAAGATATCGTAGATTAAGCAATGGCTAACTGAAGAAAATGTCTACTTAAGAAAGAGCCACTATATTTGCGAAATACACGAAACTTACAAAATATCCTAGCAGCATCAATATTCTTGAAATTCTTATCAAATTCTTTGTGCCTTAGAAAGTTTTTTTTGGGCTCAAAGTGGGGTCTTTCGCCCTAAATGAATTAAGAACGTAAAGGAAAAAAAATGGGTCATGGTGGCCCCTATTACATCTCTAAATAATCAAAATCCTAGCCCACTCGGGATATTATCCAATCTATGGTACCCTACAGGCAATGAAAGGGTATAATTCGAAAGCCAATTGGCACATTGATTAGCCTCACGATAAACATGATTGTGTAGCACTACCCAGTTACCACTCAGAAGCTCCTTAATATCTTTTAACAACGCCCCATTCAGCCCTAGCATATTCAGATCCTTTGCAATCAAAGATTGTTAAATCACTTTATTGAGAGAGATTGTTAAATCCTCTATATATATCTTGTTGGGAGATTGTAGAGTTTTGTTAAACACTACGAGTGTGGAAGGTTGAAGAACCTTGAAAAATATGTATGTGTGAGCTTGGAGAGGCTCGTGAAAATTTACTACTTAGATTTTATAGTGAAATACTCATGTTGAATACTTGGGAACTAGACGTAGGCTTCGTTATAAGATGAACCAGTATAATTGATTGTGTTATTCTTTCTCTCTTCCTAACTTTTAAATTTTCGTATTATAAGTTTGTGTTTTTAAGAGGCTCCTTCAGTTTTACAATAGGCTCCTTATGTTTTTCTATCGCAATAGGTTCGCTTTGTTTTTAAACGTTAATAGACTCCTTTCATTTTTGAGCGTTAATATGCTCCTATCGATTAACATGGTCCTTTCACTTTTTAATAGCTAGCATACTCCTTTTCTTTTGAGCACTAGCAGGCTCCTTCTATTAACATGATCCTTTTTGTTTTTTTAACATTAATATGATCTTTTCAAAAGTTGATAGGACCTTCCTATTTATAGACTTATTTTTATTTAGAAAGATATTATCATTTTTAAAGTATCTTGCATTTTTTTTACTCAATTTACCCCTATTGCGTATGTTTGCTTTATCATTTGGTATCAGAGCAAGGTTTCACATTTATTGTGTTTTACAGCACGTGGTAGATCATGGCAAACAATTTAAAAATCCTTAAAGGACAATCCATCTCAAAGCCTCCTTACTTCATTGGAAATAACTACTCATACTAGAAAGAGATAATGACAATCTATCTCCAATTTATAGACATTGAAGTCTAGCAAGCCATCAAAGTTGGGGCTACACTTCCCACTATAAAAAAACATAAAAGTTTAGTATGATACTGACAGAAGAAATGCATAGTTGAACGTTAAAGCAAAACATCATCTAATCTTTACAGTATCTCTAGAAGAAAATGAGAAGATATTCTATTGCTCTACAAAAAAAGGAAATGTGGGATAAACTACAAGTCACCTTTGAAGGAATGAATGAGGTAAAGAAACATAGAATAAGCCTTTTATTGCATCAATATAAAACTATTGACAAGAAATAGGGAAAAACCATAGATGAATTCTTCGAACAGTTCAACATCATCACGACCTTAAAGAACTTGGGAAAGATATATCCCAATGATGAACTTGTAACAAAAATTCTAAGATCACTACCAAAGGAGTGGAGACTAAAGGTGATAGCTCTGGAAACTGTAAAGGATCTCGATACCATCTCACTCTACTAATTAAGAGGAAATTTGATGATCTATGAAGCTAAGCTTAGGTGAGATGAAGGATCCTCGTACAAAAGAGGAATGACACTAAAAGCAACTGATGAATCAATCGTTGATGAAAGTGACATTGAATTTCAAATAGATGGAGATGACGAATTCAATTTCATGGTCAGGCAATATGCCCGCTTCTACAAAAAGAAGCTAATGAAGGAAAGAGAAGGGAACAGGAAAACTAGAAACAACAGATCCCTACCAATAAGCAGTAAAAGCAATAACAATACAAAAAATACTTAAATCATATGATATCACTACAAGAAGCCTGGACACACAAGACCAGAATGTCCCCTTCTTTAAAAGGACAAAATAGAGAACAAAAAACACAAAAGCAAGTGATATCTGCAACTTGGTCAGATGAAGATTTTGAAAACTTCGAAGAAGAAGAGCCAAAAGAAGTCAACAATGTTTGCTTCATGGCTGAATTAGGAGATGATGAGGTATGGTATCCTGACTCTGATATTGAAGTTGATGAAATGAGAAATGCATATCATGAATTGTATGATCAGTACAAAAAATTGACAGTGAAGTAATTCAAAGAAGTTGAGAAGTCCAAGAACAATGAAGCATCCTTAAAGAGTAAGATTAAATCATTAGAATCCGTGAATGAAAATATAACAACCAAGAATATGTCTCTTGAGGTTGATTATAAGCAAAAAGTTTCTAAAAAGGAAGTTCTGGAAGAAAGATTAGCCAAATTGGAAAATAATTTGCTTTAGAATGATTATGATAAAGTGAGACAACTAGAAGAAAAGGTTATCAACCTAGAACTTGAGAAAGAGAAATGTGCAGGAAATATCTTATCTTTAGAAAAAAGGCCTTGCAAAGTTCGTTGATGGAAGGAACAACCTTGATGTACTACTTGGTAGTGGTAAATGCATTTTTGATAAAGTTGTAATAGGTTACAATGAAAATAATAATGTTAGGCCATACAAGAACTTCTTTGTTAAATTCAGTAGTAGCTATAGTCAAAATAGCAAGAACCTGATACATGATTGAAATTATAGCAATTCTCATTCATCTGTTTTATGCTTCTTCTGTGGTAGATATGGTCACATTATTCATTCTTGTAAATTTCGTAAAATGGAGAAATTATCTCAATGTTTGTTTGGAGACTGAAAGGTCAAACTACTAACCTGAAAGGACAGAGAAAAATATAGGTACCTAAAATGAGATAATACTTTCTGCAGATATACTTCAAAATAGAGACAAGAAAAAATCAATGGATAGTTGATAGTGGTTGTTTGAGACACATGACAGGTAAAATATCACATTTCAACTACATTGAAAGAAAAGATGGAGGTAATGTTGTCTTTGCCGATAAAAATAAGGCAAAAGTCATTGGAATTGGTAAAATTGGTGACTCTAACTCTACTTCTATTGATAATGTTCATTATGTTGATGGATTGAAATATAACTTGTTGAGTATGAGTCAATTATATGATAAAGGTTATACAGTTACTTTCTGTACATCACATTGTGAAATTATTGATAATCTTAATGATAATAATGTATATGTTGATCCTAGAAATCAGAACATGTACTACTAAATTGGAACATATGTCTTCACAAAATGTCAAGTGTTTTGTTTCTATAGAAAATGATTCTTTTATCTGGCACAGAAGATTTGGACATGCTAGCATGAGCATTCTATCAAAATTATCTAAAAATGAGTTAGTAAGAGGACTATCGACTTTTAAGTTTGAAAGTAATCAGGTTTGTGAGGTTTATTTAAAAGGAAAACATTTATAAGCAATTTTCCTCCCAAAAATATTGTCTACTAACCAACCTCTTAAACTTGTGTATATAGATTTATTTGTTCCCACTAGGACTCAAGTTACATTATGGTTGTGTTTTAATAGATGTTTATTCCAGATTTACATGGGTTTACTTCTTATCAAATAAGGATGATGCTTTTAAAGTTTTGAAAAATTTTTCAGAAAAATTCAGATCGTAAAAGGATACTGTATTACTTCAATTCGGAGTAATCATGGAGGAGAATTTGATAACAAAAAGTTTGAAGATTTCTGTGATAATAACGATATAACTAACAATTTTTCATACCCAAGGACTCCTTAGCAAAACAGAGTGGTTGAAAGAAAGAACAAGACTCTCGTTGATATGGCCAAAACAATGCTATGTGAAAGTGGTCTACCTTATAGTTACTAGGTAGAAGTCGTGTCAACTACCTGTTACATTCTTAACAGGTGCCTTATAAGACCCATTCTAAAAAGACCCCTCTGAGTTGTGGAAAGAAAGAAAACCAAATGTCACTTACTTTCGAGCATTTGGTTATAAGTGCTTCGTTCTAAATAATGGAAAAGACAATCTTAGAAATTTCGATGCGAGATCAGATGAAGACATCTCTTTAAGCTACAGTATCCCTAGGAAGGATTTAGAGTTTACAACAAAAGAACAAAGAAGATAGAAGAATCAATATATGTATTATTTGATGAAGCAATACCCTCGACAGCAGTAACTGATTTAGATGATGAAGAGCATCCTTTGGCTTCTAAAAATTCATCGCAAACTTAAACAACACCTATAGTACCTTCAGAATTAAAAGATCAAGAAGGTCCTTCTAAAGCTAGGATAGAGAAGGCTCTTTCCTTTCAGCAGGAGCCTATACAACAAAGAACACCAAGAGAATGAAGAGGTCTTGATACACATCAGTAAATTCTAGGAGACCCCTATGAAAATATAAGAACCAAATCATCCTTCAAGAACAATTTTATTGCCCCATCTCACAATTAGAACCAAATACGTTGAAGAGGCTCTTACTAATGAAAATTGGGTTTTATCCATGAAAGACAAACTAAATTAGTTTGACCAAAACAATGTTTGGAATATAGTACCTCGATAAAACAAGTCAGTAATTGGAACTCGTTGGATTTTTCAAAACAAACTTGACGAAAGCGATAAGGTGTTAAGAAACAAAGCTAGACTTGTAACTTAAGGTCATAATCAACAGAAAGGTATTGATTTTGATGAAACTTATGCACTTGTTGCTAGACTGGAATTGATTAGAATTTTACTTGCCTTCGCATATTATAGAAACTTTAAATTGTTCTAAATGGATGTCAAAAGTGCCTTCTTAATGGATATATTAATGAATAATTGTTTGTTAAGCAACCTCCAGGCTTTGAAGATGAAAACCATCCTGACTATATGAAGAAATTGACTAAAGCCTTGTATGGTCTAAAACAAGCCCCTTGAGCATGGTATGAGAGGTCAAGTAACTTTCTGCTTGAGAATAACTTCAAAAGAGGAAAGGTAAATAAAACCTTATTTATTAAGAAGAAGGAGAATGATTTACTCATAGTGCAAATATATGTTGATGATATAATATTTGGTGCTACTAATCAATCATTCTATGAAGAATTCTCAGCATTAATGCAAGGGGAGTTTGAAATGAGCATGATAAGAGATTTATCTTTCTTCCTTGGATTACAAATCAATCAAATAGAAAAAGGGATCTTTATTAGCCAAAAAAAATACACAAAGGAACTCATCAAGAAGTATCACTTCAAAAATTCCAAACATGTGGGTACTCCTATATACACTGAAACTAAACTTGATAAGGATGAAGAAGTTAAGGCTACGGATGAGACAAAGTATAGATTAATGACTAAGTCACTACTATATCTTACAAGCTCAAGACTAGATATTATGCTTAGTGTGTGCCTTTACGCACATTTTCAATCAAATCCAAAAGAAAGCCACCTTCAATTAGTCAAAAGGATCTTTCGATATCTTCACGAAACTATAAACTTAAGACTATGGTATCCAAAAGCTTATTCTTTTAAAATAGTTGACTATTATGATGCAAATTATGCAGGTGATAAAGTTGATCAAAAAAACACAAATGGTCACTGTCAATTTATTAGAGGATGTCTAGTTTCTTGATCTTACAAGAAACAAAATTGCACAGCTCTTTCAACAACTAAAATATATAGCTATTGCCAGCTATTGTGCTCAAATATTATGGATGACGCATCAACTTTAAGATTTCTCTCTGAACTTTAATCATATTCCTATATTATATGATAATACTAATGCAATAAATCTTTAAAAAAATCCTATACATCATTCTAGGACTAATCATATAGAAATCAAACATCATTTTCTTACAGATCATGTTTTAGAAGGAACCATTGATCTTTTGCATGTTAATACTGAAAATCAAGTAGATGATATTTTCACTAAGTCACTCTCTAAAGATAGATTTTGCATGTTAAGAAAAGAACTTGGTATGTACATACTATCTTATGTTATTTCTTTATAATTCTTTTATACTACTTCTTTTTGGCAGGCTCCTTTTACTCCAAACCTTTAATAAGCGCCTTCTAGTTTAAAAGGCTCTTCTCAGTTTCAAGACCTCCTTTTAATTTAGTAGGCTCCTTCTAGTTTAGAAGACGCTTCATATTTTTTGAAGGACCCTCTCAATCTAACTGAATAGGGTACATGTGTCCTAAAAAGAAGGTTTTCATGGCATCGTTTTAGCTTTTAAAAATACGCGCGTTATTCTGACAACTCTCCTTATTTGTTTAATAGAAGATATACAGATGATCATACTTCCTCTTTTGGCATGTACGACTGCCCATTCTCACATGAAATCAACACTTAAGAATTGTTTAATATATCATAAACAAACTCTTCTACTCTTCGTTATTATTCTCCTAGAAACATCATTCTCTTCCTCTTTGCACCCTAACTTTTTACTTTCTCTCAGAAATTCCTAAATCTCACCAATCTCTCTTACAATGGTAAGAACAAAATCAAAAGGAAAAAAGAAAACCCCAACTTCTATTGATAGTCATAGTGAAGCTCGTGTTACTGAACCTATCTCCTCTAATCCCTAAGTATCAAAAACACCCATTCTATCTCTACCCATTCCTACTCCAAAAATTTCCCCACCTCCTAAACTCAGTCTTAAAGATAAGAAAGTGCCTGAAGTGTACTAGATTACAAATGACAATGACTCAGATGAAGAACCTGCTCAGTTGATTGGACGACCAAGAACCAAAGGAAGTCTTACAAAGCAAGTTAATAAAGTTTTTAAACAAAAAGAAGCCCCTAATGTTGAAAAGGAGGAAGAAGAACCTAGAAAAAAAAAGGGAAGAAATAAAGAAAGGCAAAGCATCTGTGACTGAAGATACTATTAAAGACCCCATTGACAGAAGTGAGTTGTTTCATGAAGAGATAATTCTTAAAGAAAAAATAGCAAAGAAAATAAGATAGCTTACATAAAAGTAAGGAAAGACAGCAGCACCACCAAAAATGTTTCAATCAATGGAAAATGAAGTCCACTATAAAATGCAATACAGGAAAAGAAAGATGGTTGCTGAGCGGTTCTTGCCTCCCATGATGTTTGATGACATAGGTATATCTATCTTTCCTTACTTTGTTGCCATTGGTTGGGAAATTTTTCTGAATTAGATCAGACTGTATGTGATGAGCTAGTTTGGACATTTTACACACACATAAGAAAAGAAGAAATTGATCGAAAGCTAGCCATTGTCTCATGAGTGGGTGAATGCAAAATTTTAATTTCTTAAGAAATATACTAGACATAGCTCCTATAGGGAGAAGTAATTTTCCTTGTCATAAGTGAGATGTCGATGATCTAAAACTAGTAGAAGTTTTCAAATCCATCTACTTTCATGCTAAGAGCACCCAAGATGAGAGACCCTGGAGCAGGCAATTAGATTTTCTACCACGATGCCTTGCATTGATATCAGCTACTTTAATTTTTCCCAGGAGTAGCTCAATTGAAAGGTGCAGCGTACTGGACACTTATGTAGTATATAATTTTCTAAAAGGGAACAGAACGAATATTCCAACAATGATCTTGAGGTTCATGGTGGATAAAGGAAATCATCAGAATATCACTGGTTGCCTACCTTATGGTATGTTGCTCACCAAGATTTTCACATATTATGAACTTCCTTTTGTAAATCTGAATTGGTATTCACCAGTTAAGTTTCACCCTTCCATTCCCTACCAATTTGGATATAAATTGCAAAACAATGTCTTTGTAGAAAAAAGATCTAAAAAAGTAGCAAAAAACCTAGATCCTACTCCAGAACAACAAACTCCTATCCCTACTCAAGATGAAAATAGTGCGAATCTCCAACAACAGCTAAAGGACACTCAAGCCAATCAAGAACAAATGCGAGAACAAATAGATAGCAAGCAAAACCAACTTTTTGACTTGCAGATTTTGCTTAGCAAAATCTTTGAATCTCTTTAATAACTTTGTTGCTATTTTTTCTGTCTAGCTTATTCATACTTGTGATAGTTTGTGAATTTTTAAGTTCCTTCCTCCCTATATTTTTAATAATGACAAAGAGGGAGAATAGTTAATGATATACATTGCATACATCTTTCTTTGCATATATATTTTCAATTGCCTTGATGATATATTTTCTACTAACTGCTGCTAAATGTTGAAATTGTGAAGTTTAATAGGCACCTTCCTTTAGAAATAACGCTCCTTCTTTTTATAACTGTGAGTAAAAACATATAAAGTTTACATATATATTTCTAAATCCTTTATGATTATTTGAATTTTGAAAATATATCTATTATTGTTTGTCATCATTAAAAAAGGGGGATTGTTAGCTCAAGGGTTATGTTTAACAATTTTGATGATAACTTTTTAATATTTCAAAATTCAAATTGGATTTATTTCCTTATATAGTCAATGGTATAATTCTTAAAAGGAAATAAAATCATAGGCCTTTCTTACAGGAACCTTCTTTATAAACTTGCCTATTTAGAAATGGTTCCATAACATCAAGAAGTTTTTATAAATTTGAATAATTAGCTCTATAAGTCTTGACAGAACGTTCTTCTTAATGTCTAAATATCGAAGATTTCAGTAAGAAAGATATTGTAGATTAAGCAATGACTAGTTGAGGAAAATATCTACTTAAGGAAAAGCCGTTGCATTTGTAAAATACACGAGACTTGAAAAATATCCTAGCAACATCAATATTCTTGAAAGTCTTATCAAATTATTTGTGCCTTAGAAAGTGAAATCACTCTATTGAGAGAGACTGATAAATCCTCTATATTTTTCTTGTTGAGAGCTTGTAGAGTTTTGTTAAACACTACGAGTGTGGAAGGTTGAAGAACTTTGAAAAATATGTACTTGTGAGCTTGGAAAGGCTCATGAAAATTTATTACTTAGATTTTATAGTGAGATACTCAAGTTGAATATTTAGGGACTAGACGTAGGCTTCGTTATAAGTCGAACCATTATAAATTAATTGTGTCATTCTTTCTCTTTTCCCAACTTTTAAATTTTTGAATTATAAGTTTGTGTTTTCAATAGGCTCCTTCTATTTTATAATAAGCTCCTTCTGTTTTTCTATCGCAAGAGGTCCTTTCATTTTTAAGCATTAATAAGCTCCTATTAATTAAAAGGCTCCTTTCATTTTTGAGCATTAACAAGCTCCTTTCATTTTTTAATCACTAACAAGCTCCTTTCATTTTTTAATCAATAAAAAACTCCTTTCTATTAACAGGATCCTTTTTTTAATGTTAACAAGATCTTTTCGAAAGTTGATAGGAACTTCCTATTTATAGACTTATTTTTTTATAAGGATATTATCATTTTAAAAATATCTTGCCAATTTTTTTTACACAATTCACCCCCTTCCATGTCTTTACTTTATCAAGTATCACTATGTTTTTCTTATAAGGAATCCTAATCTCATAGAAATGAGGGTTTTCTTATTGTAGTGTCTTTCCTATTGCAGTTTTTCATACCTTCATTTTGGTGTTATTATTGATGGCTATAAAAGGTTGTTTTATATTGTTCTCTAAACCATATATCTCAAACCAATCAAAGAATAAGATGTGTAGTCTATAGCTATTAACAAACTCATAATATCTTTCCTAGATTTTTTTATTCTAAGAACTTGTTAAAAACTAAAGGTTTTTTTAAAAGTACAATTCACCATGTAAATATTTTTTGTTTACCTCAAATTATTTTTCAACTCATACAATTCATTGTTCACATCTTCTATTATTAAAGAAAAATTTTAAGATATTAGGGGAGATTGTGAGATATTAGGGGAGATTGTGGCTCACTATCTTCATAGATGGTTTGTGGAATGTTTTTATTGTAATCGACTCCTTGAATTTTTGAAGACGGGACATTAGATTCTAAGTGCTTAGGTAAGTCTTTGTTAAAGATGTTGACCATGGATGGAATCCTAGAGACTCTTCCTTATTTAATAGTTGATGCTGAGACATTATCATCAAATCTTTAGCTCACAGATTTTCCATTAAAAGATAAATTTACCTTATCATTTGGGTATTATTTTACATCTCTGATTTTTGTGTTTTGAGTCAGAGGTACTTATAAAATTGGATCTGTTGCTCCCTCAAGTATCATTTCCTCATAAAGATTCGTGTCTTTTTATTTTATGGACTTTAGGAATATATTGTTGGACTTTGTCAAATCTGTTTGTAAAAACAGAGTTTCACATTTTTTACTGTAGGTCAAGGCTTTAGAGGAAAATGCAGTGTTCATAGCTTTGTAATGGATTTTGTAAATCAAGGTTACAGGGATAGATAATGTGTTCATTTTATAATTGTCAATTTCTATTTGCAATAATAAGATATCTAAGATGTTTTGATCCCTAAAGGAAATTGTCAAGTTTGGGTAACAATCAAATGAAATGGGGCATATGTAGAGAATAGACTCTATTAAACTTAACAGTGAATTAATTTTGAAAAGTCTTAGAACCTAACATCTCTCAATACCCTCAAAATGGAAGTGTTTAACCCTTTTTTCAAATGGTGCATTACTCATGCTTGCACTAATCCTATGTGGACGTATTGGAAACCTTTTCTTTGTGTTTGCTCATTTAGCTTTGGGTCATTAAGTGGATGCTATCAAAGATATTTAACATAGGGATATCATGTTCTTTAGTTTTAATGGTGTAACCGTTTTTTTGAAAAGTTTCAACTTCATTTGTCGATAAATTTGATCCTTTTGGATTTGGGATATTTTCCAAATATTGATAGACTTTTTAAAATTTTTATTATTTCATCTTTGTTCATGATCCTATAATTGGTACTAAATGTAGATACACTTGAGATATACTTACATCTTCTAAAGAAATTCATTTTTTCGAATTGTATTGACTTCCTCAGTTATGAATAGACTAAACCAACAAACTTACAAGCCTCTTCCAAGCTTAAATTGTCAGGACCATCTATGCTCAGTGAATAGCAATCAATAGACTCAATACCCAATCCTTACCCTCTTTGGCAACACTTTGCATGATGAATTTTACTCTTTAGAAAACAAAGAGAAAAGATTATGTTTTTTTAACAAGTTCATAAAACAATGAAAACAAATATAGGAATATTATAGGTTTATCAATAGCTATAGAGTACACATCTTATTCTTTGATTGGTTTAAGATACATGCCTAGGAGAACAATATAGAATATCCTTTTAAAGTCATCAACAACAACACCAAGATAGAGATGTGATAAAAAGCAATAAGAGAGAAATGGCAATCAGAAACCCTCCTTTATATGATATTATGATTCCTTATAAACAAAACATAATGATAGCATCCATTTTGAAAATTAAAATGAAAGTGAAAATGTGAAGCCAAAAGACATCAAAAATATTATATGTCAAAATAATTACACCAATAGTTATTTACATTCTTTATAAGGACAATTGTCTCAAATAGAGAAAATTCTATCAAATCCCACCATGATAACCAAAACTGATTCAGTGAAAACTCCCATTTTTAAGAGTTACGAAGTATCCAACAATAATTTGAGCCAAATTTGGAAAAATCCAGAGCCAAATAAGATATATGTAAGCGAAACCTAAAAATTTCTTTAAACATCCAAAATTTAGAAACATAACGTGCTATAGGTGTAACAAGAAAGGTTACAAGGCTAGGTACTGTAGGATAAATAGAAAATTCCAAAACCTAGATTTAGATTAAGAAATAATAGATAAAATCCAAGTCGTAATGATTTCTAATAGTGAAACCTCTGAACAATATTTTAATGAAGAATTTAAAAATGATGCTTTAGAATTAGAAACAGATAACCAATAAGTAGTGGTAAAACATTAGACAATGATCAATTAGAATTAGAAAATTAAGTCAATATGTTAACCCCTACGATTTAACCAACATCTTAGACAAAGCAAAGAAAAACAAGAATTTAGAGCTAACCCTTTCTATTCATACTCAACCAAATCACATCCCAAAAATATTTAATTAAGATAACTATTAGTGTGAGAGAAGATATAGCATTGACACTATAACATTATTTGACACAGGAGTTAATTTGAATTATATTAATTAAGGTATAATCCTTACAAAAATGTTACAGAAAACCCAAGAAAGACTCAAAGTCATCAATTAGTCAAACCATAAAACTGATGCGTACATTTACTAAGGTGAATTTTTTTTTCAAAACTTCCTTTGTAATCGTAGAGGATATACGCCATAAAGTTATCTTATATACCTCTTTTATAAAGCTTATTACCCCTTACATAGTGAGTTATGATAACATCTCAGCAAAAATCAACAATAAGAAATTATGCTTTCCCTTTATAGAAAAATCATACACTAGGAATATCAACTTAATCACAGCTTGTTCCATTTATGAAAATCAATTTAATAACATTATTAGTGCAAAACAGAAAAAAAATTTGACGTATTTGAAGAATGATGTTGTAATAAAGAAGACAGAAAACTAAATACAAGGTGGGAAATAAAATAAAAAGATTAGAAATTTGCAAAAAAAAATGGTTATTGAAAGTGAAATATGTTATGATTTGTCTAATGCATTTTGGGATAAAAAAAATAACACATTATAGATTTGCCTTATGAAAAAGATTTTGATGAAAAATAAATCCCAACTAAATTTAGGCCTATATAAATGAAGAAAGTGCTGAATCAATTCTATATAAAAGAGATCAATCATTTGTTTAAAAAAAAGTTAATCTCTGAGTTTAGATCTTATTAGAGTTGTATAGCCTTGTATATGAAAAAAAATTCAAAGAAAGGGAGAGGAGTGTCGAGGTTAGTCATCAACTACAAACATATCAACAAATTCTTGAAATGGATTAGGTATCATGTTCCAAAAAAGAAGGATTTGCTTCAAAGACTATATACTGCCTAAAGCTTTTTCAAATTTGACATGAAATCTATATTCTTGTAAGTCCAAATAGATTCTAAAGATAAGCATAAAGTCGTGTTTACTATCTCATTCAGTTAATATGAGTGGAATGTGATGCCTTTTGGATTAAAAATGTCCCTTTTAAATTCTAGAGAATCATAAATGAAATATTTATTCCTTATTTTTGTATCATATACATTGATGATGTCTTGATATTCTCCTTAACACTAAAAAAACACTTCAAACAAGCCAAGGCTTTCATCCACGTCATTAGGAAATGGATTATTAATGTTAGAGACCAAACTTAGCATTTTCCAAACCAAGGTTAGGTTTATAAGACACTATATCCACAACGATACTATCATACTCATTGAGAGAACTTTGGAATTTAGCAGTAAATTCCCAATCAAATCATTTATAAAAATTAGTTCCAAAGTTAAACAATTATTTGAAAGTTAAATGTGAGATACTTGCCTTAAAACTTTCTTATTTGATATTTTCACTTGTTTATGCACAGCTTGTAATCGAGTGGCTCTATCACCTGTCAAGCTTTTTTCTTTGCTTTCATATTTGATATTTATATTTGTATTTGTATATTGGCGCTCTGCCACCCTTCAAAGTGTAATATTGTTTATTTGCTTTAATATTTAAGCTCTTATTTGCCTTAAATATTATAAAATGCAGTAGTCGTCTCTGCAGCCCATCAAGTTATAGTATTCAAGATTTGCTTAAATTTATGCTAATCATATTTGCTTTATTTTATATTTGTTTAAATGCTTTAATGTTTTATTCATGTTATCTCAATATTTATGAAAACAATTCATAAAAGTATTAGGTAAAGACCGTTCTAGGTTAGAAGAACAACACTTAGAGCTCATAGAATGGTCCGTAACAATAACAAGAACATTATCCTTTCAAACCAACTTAGAAACGAAGTAAGACCAATAGGATCTTGAGAAGAGCCCTTAAAAAGTATTGAAAAGATAAAAAGCCAAACTAAAAATCTTAAGTAGACCTTAAGTATTTACTTCTGATTTATCTCATTTGAGCCTTGAGTGAGCTCACTTTGTTAAAATGAATCTTTAAGTGAGCTCGGATACCAACGGGGGAAAGCGAGAGGATTAGTAGGAGAAATAACAAAATTCACTTTGATAAAAGCTCTAAGATAACAAAGGCTTAAACTTTAAGGTTAAAGTGGCTCAAATCTAAAAATCAAAGGTTCACTTTCAGGAAAGCTCACTTAAAGGCTCACTTTAACCAAGGGGTCTCAAGATTCAAATGGGATAAATTATATGTAGATCCTTAAGCTCTACTTAAAAGGATCAAATACTCTTTGTAAATTTTTAGTTGTTGCTTAAGTCTCATTATTAGGCTTTTGAGTAAATCTTATCTTTCTACCAAATTTAATGCTACTAGCTTGATTTGGAACTGCTCTAGAGTTTTCAAAATGTTGAGTTGCTCTTGTTTCAAAACATTTAATGTTGAGTTGATCTTATTTCAAAACATTTATTTCTACTTCTATGATCTTAAATATTTTCTTCACAAATCTAATAAACAACATGACATGAATAAAGCATTAAAAGAGAATATTAAAGCAAACTAAAGCAAGTATTGAACATTATAATATGATGGGTGATAAAACTAACCTCTCCAGATTATAATACTTAACAAAAATAGGAGTACAACTATTAAAGAAAATAAACAATGTTACACCATCATGAGCGGAAAAACCGACTGCTACAAGACGCAATATGCAAATGTAATAAAGCATATAAATAAGCTTGACAGGCAAAAAAATCAATCCATTATATGTCATGTGCACAATTTAGCCGCTCCCGTTTTTACTGAAATATAATTTGGACCTTAACGTTTTGGACCTTAACAATTGAAAAATATTCAAAATAAAATCTAACTTTCGGAAAACATATTTAGGTGTGTTTGGAACAGGTAACGAAGTTAGGCCTATGTAGGTAGCGTGGTTTTTTTTAATTTTTTTTAATAAAATGGGACCCTTGACGTTGCTTTTCTTATTTAGGTGTGCTTGGGAAAACCAAAAAGCAGATTAGTGATGACACCATTCAAAGGAAACAATACCGTCGATGATCTTCCATCACTGAATGACTACTGCCACTTCTCCGAGCAAAGCAAGGAACAGTTCTGGAAACAGATGCCCAGTTCATGCAAAAGTACGAGAATGCAAAAATGCACGAAGCCCTTTTCATGAACAACGTAAGAGAAATCTTCTATTCCACTCGGCGTCCGGGAATAAGCGACAGCTTGTAACAAAACAGCACAACAAAGGTCACAGACTTCATTTGCAAGTACCAATTCCTTGCCTAAACAAGTCCTTGGTTCAGCATAAATGCCACAATTTTATAGCCATCTTAAGGTGGTTCATATCTGTCACCTTCCGGTGATAGCCACCTTTTTTTCAGGCTTGAATTTGAGACAATCCTCACCCTAAAGGCTCTTCATCCTTCCAATGGAGTAGATAGAACATGTGATGTTTGATCCAGCAGTCAAGAAGGAACCGTTAGGTAGAACATCGTCGGAGACTACGTACTAACAAATAATTTAGAAGCCACTTCACATAGATGTTTATTCTATGCAGAAGGGTTGTTCTTAATCTTGCGTGGGAGAGAATCCTTCACATGCCAGGCATCGACCATAACTCTGGTTCAGTACAAGCTGCGAATTAATTTTTGCATTCATTTTTTAGTAAACAGCTTGGCAATGTCCAGGGGAAGAAAAGAATGCTTCAGCAACTTGAGGGAAAAGGCATATAAAACAAAGCATCAAACTGGAGGGGTATCTCAAAGTGAGTTGCAACGTCAAGCATGTTGTTGCAGGATACTTTCTTTTCTGTCGTATTTGCTTGTGCAATAGTATTCATTTTACCAATGAAGAAAGAAAATAAGCAACATCTTACGAGCTTTTTGCGCCTCATCGAGTTGAAGTGCTTCTCTGAGACATTCTTTTCGGTGTTTGGCAAACACCAATGTTACACAACTTTGGCAACATAAAGGTGTCATGTTTTGAAATTTTGTAAGGTCCTTTGATGGTATGTTGCCACAAAACCATATAGTATATAGGGTGGAATTATTTGTGGGAGCTGGAAAAATGAAGATGCGTTGGTGGATAGCCTGAGTTTTGGTTGGCTGCATGTAAATGTGTTTGGTGCTCCAATGTTGCATGGAACACTACAACGCTGCATGGCTTGGACGTACCTGGAAGTTATTGGATGGCATGACATCTTGATGTGCTGGACGTGAGCCTAGCATGGCTTGAACGAAGATGGACGCTACAGACACTTTATTTTCGTTAGTTGTTTGGACAGTTTTATGTAAATTGTCCAAACCACTTGTAACCGGCCAAACTACTTTAATGTTTATCCTTTAAGACGTTAACTCTGGATGGATATAAATATGTGTAAATCCTCCAGACCTGTGTTGGTTATGTTCTCCAACATTCTGCAATAAAAGTTCTTCTATTTGTATCATATGTTGCTAGTTCCATTTACTTGTTTAATTCAAACAAATTAGCTCCGCTTTACTACCTACATAGCGTCTTCGTTTTTACTTGGAGGAGTGTTTTTGTTGAATCAAGTGAGGGCACTTAGTTACATTACAGTTGAGTTTGCTAGCCTAAAAAATAATCCTATGACAGCTTCCATGTTCAAGGGCTACTTACCTATTGATGCGGCTGGGACCTCGGGGAAAAATGGTTGTACTGGGGTGGGGTACAAGAAGTGGTGTCTGGCGGTGGAGGTAGGGGTGGGGTTAATGACTTGTCGGTGTCAGGAGGTGGGCGGAGGTGGCAAGAAACAATGGTTGGTGGATAATTCTTCTCTGAATTGGTGGATAATTCTTATTTTGCTACTGATGCTTGCTTTAGGAACGGTAATGTACAAGACCCAGTCTTTTAACTTCCACCTTTATCTTCTCATACTCTATGTTCTTTGGTAACGCGATCCTGCAGGTGTACTTGTCGTAGCTCTTGGTTGGCCAGTCTTCCTCACCAATACCAACTGCTATTAGACACTAAAGGATCCTCCATCATACTCTCCATTGCATCCATCATTTGTTGCACTGTCCTTGTTGTTGGAAACATGTCCCACAAACCTGTAACTAGAAAGTTTAGAGCAATCAGTTGAAGAACGAAGATTGGAAAAGGGTTTCCATCAATGTGTCTTTTCCTCATAAATCTCGATAACAAATCATCTGATGGAGCTTCTTTGCATGTTGCTACTGCTTCGTCCATGTAAGCTTCGACGATTTTAAGGCTCTCCAAAATCTCTTCTCTGTTCCAACGCCAAAAATCTGCCATATAAAGCAAGGGTAAAGAATCCTTTGTAGAGTAGCTTTAGTGGTTCTATTGAAAGCGATAGAGAAAGGTTTTCTGGGTATCTCCGACGAGAGTGTGAGACCACAAATGTTGTCAAAGGTCAAGCGAAGCAACAAATCCTGCAATTCCACGGAGATCTTGGGTGAGATCCATTTCTTTTTTTAAAGTTTGCGGTCGCACTTTACTAAAAAAATTTATAAAAACTTAGACAATATTTAACTAACGAGCTTAATTTTGTTTAACTGTTTCGTCCGGTCAGAAATTAAACATTATAGTTCATATTAAATATTTTTCAATCGTTAAAATTCATTTTGTTAGGACCCAACTTATACTGAAGTGAAAACATTATGAGCTAAATTACCCTCTTGCCCAAGACTACAATTTTGAAGGTTTTGAAGAAAGAAAGGAATAAAAGTTCCTTAAATAGGCTTTGATATAAATAAACTTTAATACAAAGCGTTGATACAAGCTTTGACTCAGGCTTGTAAATGAATAGATAAGAAAAGAATTTCCAATTCGAGGCAACTGATATAAATTGCAGTTTATTAAATTGTTTGGTAGATTTTAGTTAGTGAGGCATAATTAAAAGATGATTCAAGTTCTATAAAACCGGATTGAACCAACAAATTTGGAATCAAACACAAGTTGCCAATATCAAAGCACGACCTGCTAATTTACATAACTAGCACAAAGACGCATTGAACTAGAAAAACAACCAAGCCATGGATCTGGGGCTAAGCCCTCGTACCATGTCTTTTTGGCACCATACTAGTTTAATAAGTAAGCATTAAGTCCTTCAAAGTACCTTTTTCTAGACTAACTTCCACTAAGCATTTCCCTAAGTTTTGGTCCCTGACCTCTCAATTACCTTCATCACAAGCTTTCAAATACACTGTTTCACCTGCCTCATCACTCTGGCCTGCAGAGCTTCCACCTCGACCTTCGCTGGACCCAGCACTCCCGATATCTTGGTTGCTGGTACCTGCCATTCCTCGACCACTAGTATCTCGACCAAAATCCGGAAACCCTCCAGCCCCAAGTGCTCCACCTGCTGCAGTGCTCACCTCACTCTGTAACATGTTAAGTCCTGTGTTTCCACCAGAACTTATGCCAAGTTGGTTGTGCAAGGCTTGGTGTTGCTGTAGTGCTGAGTAGGGTTGTGTATACAGCATAGAGGAACGAGCAGCCAAAAGAGATTG
This sequence comes from Erythroxylum baracoense, assembly GCA_025629805.1. NCBI lineage: Eukaryota > Viridiplantae > Streptophyta > Magnoliopsida > Malpighiales > Erythroxylaceae > Erythroxylum > Erythroxylum baracoense. The sequence goes on along the minus strand of JAOTAY010000003.1, from coordinate 24,004,888 downwards.
TTGTGCCATCTGTTGAGCTTGTTGATGCTGCATGTAGTGTGTTCCTGGTTGCATAATGCTGGTTGAAGGGTACTGCAGCAATTCAGGTATTAATTCATAATCGATGAGTAAAAGGATCAAGCGAGCATTATCTATAATGCATAAATTTACAGCTCAAACACAAATTTGTAAACCTAGGAATGGCAGGTAGAATGAAATCAAGCTACTCGTTGCATGCTCTAGTTCAGAAAAACTTATTGTACCTGGCTATGCATATTAGGTGGTGGGGGTTGAGAATCAGCAATTGCAGCTAGGTACATGAGATTACGCTGCAGCCTTGCTTGGTTCCTATAAAAAATAAGGGTAAGTTTTGGAACTTGAAGTACAAAATGGACTGAAATGGATTTCTACTGCTGCTTGTTTTTCATGTATTTAGTTAAATTGCTACATGCACAATCATCTGCAAAGGTCAAGTTTATTTGAAAACACTATGCCTTGATTCTTGACAACTGTGCATTAGGAAGTACATTCTTGAGAGCCCGCTTCCAACACAGAAACATATAACAGAATGTCCAAATGATTACATTGGTATAAGACCATTTTAACTGAAGACAACAAGATGCATGCAAAGCTCAACAGTTAAAACCAACAATGAAACAATGAACAACCTCAATGAATAGTTCACTAGATAATTGACTTGATAAGCTCAACAGATTCTTAACAATTAACATCACCTGTAACTTTCTGTTATTTCAATTCACATTGGATTTTTTTAACAGTAGGAATGGTCCTCTCCAAGGAAGAAAATTAAAATTACAGCTTAGAATAGACAGTGCTTACTCTGCACACTCGCTGAGTTTCCCAGAGTTCTGGCTCTCAACAATCTTCAAAATCAAAGACTTGTTTTCATCAAGATACTGCATGCATAAACAACATGACGTAATAGAGAGAAAAGGGGAAAAAATAAATGTTGAAATTGAAAGTCGGTAAGAGAGAAATCCATAAATCCTTAACTTGGTTTCCCTATTATCACTATTATTATTTTAAAAAGCTCATTATTAGGAATAAATTATGATGTTGGTCTCCCTGGCAGATACTATGTTCAGACAAAGGTTGAATTCCAGCAGTTCTTATCCAACACAATTAAAACAGCAAGCAATTGAAAGTTAACCTCTCCGGAAAACAAATCATGAAATCAATTTCCTATATCCTTTTAGTATATGCAGAAACAGAAAGCACTAATAGGGCTCAGTAAACTTGCAAAAAGAGCAAAGTTTAACACGTTTTTTTTTATCTTTTTTTGAGTCAAGCCCATGCCACGCATATAATCAAATGCCAAAAAAGGATCCTAGGGTTGATCTCAAGCAAGTTCATAATTAGATTGACAGCTAAACCTTTGACCAGTGGGATAGTTATTGACCCAGGCAACCTCCACCTCAAGTTCAGGCTTGCTTCCAGAAAAGTTCCACTTAGACCTTCTAAAAGATATCACCACATACGATAAATGATAAAAGCGTATAAGCTGAATTTATGAATTTGCAAATATTTCAATTACATAAAAGAAAATTTGTGAGATTAGTATTTCACAAATGGGTATTGTTGGAATCTCCTGTGCTAGTACTGTTAATCTGATCCAAACTCTACATTGTCATACTTTATCTTGGCACAATCACGGCAATCACCTTAACATATTGGTTGAGAAATGGGAATTAATAGCAACGCAAACAAGCTCTAAACATCAAGGTCAGCATATGCTTAGCTAAGCTAAGGTCTCAACTTAAAAAGGTTCACTATCGACATAAACTACAAAATATGGAAGAACAAACCTTGTACTACAATGCATATGTAGAGTAATAGTAGTCCTTTTGCCCTCTAACACGTGAAATTACCAGGAATATGCAAGAAGACAAGGTATGCAATTTTACGAATTTTCTTAGGAGCCAATTACAGATCAGCATAAAACAAGTATAGGTCTAGATTGAGATTGTTATTCATACGTTACTATAAAAATAAGCAGAATGGAAGATTGGAAATATATGGCCAAGATGAAAAGAAAAATGGCAATGCATCAAATGCTAGGAGAGGACCACCGGAGAAGGACTATCTACAAAGGACCACATCAGCATTAAAGTGAACATGTCCAAACAAATGACTGTCTATAAAATGAAATAGATTCAGTGAGGACAACCAGACAAAATTGCATCAGAGACATTGCAATGGATCATATGACCCAAATAATAGTCCAGACCAATTATTTGACCTCATGCTGTCAATGGCAATATGATGTAATAAAGACTAATAAATCCTAGCAATTAGATTTTCCAGATATGTTTATGATAATATCAAGGGATGATAGAAAAGTATGTTCACTGAACAAAAAACCAATAATTATTTGGATGAGGTGGAGATAACCATCATGCAGTCCTTAATTTGATAATAAAAGATTTTCACAACGTTCCCATGCTCACTCATAATTTCCACCACAGGTTTTCTTCCAATACTAATAACAGGGTGTCACCTTTGCAATGTATTAAAAGTTATTCTACTACTAAAAATTATCTGCATCTTTCTTTTACATTACAGTCTCATTTTCTCACTAATAGAGTTATTACAGAGAAACCTTATCAGTTGATGTCACCACTTTGTAACACCAATACGTTAAACACATACAAAATTGAAAAACAAATGCATTTAAACACATAAAAGATATAAAACAAATGCAACAACGGCACTAACCCGGTCAATTATCTGAAGCTTAGTAAAATAGACACTTTAACTTAAATTTGAACCCAAAAAAAAAAAAGGAACAGTGAAATCAGCCCAACTTCAGCAATAAACCAAGTATCATGTAAAAATGACCCCTAAACTTTAAGCCATGAACAGAAGACAAACTTTAGGTTTGTGCACTAATAACACTGTCCATTCTCTATTCAAAGAGAATACAACCTACCAGCTTTTGTTGCAATGCAGTTAGAATAATACCCCATCCTTAGCCTCTTCTTATTAACACAGAATCAGTGAAAGACCCGGTTCTCTAACAGTGATAATTAGTACATACATCGCAGTTAAATTTGAACCGAAAAGGAAGCTGATTAAACCACACCAAGAAATTAATAGCAGCAAGAGATATAGATGGATAATACGGCATGGATGAGCTGCTACACTTTGGCCCCATTAAAAAAATTACCATAAGATGAGGGATTACGGAAGTTTCAGCATCCGAAAACCACAAGGGAAAACAGTGGAAAGAAGTGTTCAACCTTCCCACAGCAACAAACGGCATGAGATAAACCCCAGTTTTCGAAACAAAGAAAGATTAAGAACCCACTTAATAGCACACTCATAATTTAAATGGCAGTTAACAGATTGTGCAAAGAGAAGTTCAAATAGAATAAGATGGCTACCTAACGCACTTTCGAAAAAAGTATGAATGATAGGGGAAACATAAATACCAAAGCCATGGAAAAGATAATGAAAAGCAACTTACAACCCTTAAAGTGTAACTGAATAGAAAGTCCCCAAATGTTAGAAAGAGTAAGATAAATCGGCCAATATGGCGTAGAATCAAAAAAAGAAACACCAGACCCTTAGAACTGAGATGCAATGAAGAAAAAAGAAGACCAAAGTCAGGAAAAAAAACACAAAAAGATAGAAAAGAGTGGTACAGGTACAGGTACAGGTACAGAGAAGAAGAGGAGAGGAGAGGAGAAGAGAAGCGAGGACCTGCTGAATATGATCAGTAGTGACGTTGCTGGGATAATAAGCTGCCATCATGGGCTGCATCTGCATCAGGTGCTGTTGCATATTTCTTACTTATAATACTATACACCAAGTCACAAACACTTACACTTGCTCAATCTCTGTGAGTGTAACCCACTGAGCTAAAGGCCTCAGACTCAGATAGATGCTGCAAGCAAACAAAAGGAGATGCCTTTGCCTTTCCCAGTGTTCACTCTCTCTCTTACACAGACTTAAGACAGTGAGACAGTGAGCTACAATAATACGAAAGAGAAAGGGGGCTTGGACTTGGAGGGAGGGCCGAGGTGTGTAATAAAATGTAAAAACAGCACCTTTTTTGATGGACCTTCTCTCTCTAGGATTTGGTGTAGTGTCACGTGATGGAAGAGATAGGGAGAGACAGGTTGCAGAGCAATGAAATGAATAGGAGGGAGGTCAAGGGACCCAAGTACAAAAGAGACTTGTGTTTTTTATGTTGTGTTGAGTTGTAGTGTATTTGACATTTGTACAGTAAATTGGAAGTTAAATGCACAGACAGAGGGGGGAGGGAGGGAGGCTTTATGCTGCTCTTCTTGTTTACCTTTGGACCAAAAGGAAAAGAAGCCCTCCTGTCTGTCTTAGCTTTTTACCTCGGTTACTGTCCATCTGACGTTGTAACTTGCATTTCAGATTCCAGTGGATAGGGACTTACCCACCATCACAATCTCCAACTACTCAAGTTGCTTTAACCCCTGCAAACACGTTTTTGTTTAAACATAATTTTTAAATTTCTAATATTACAAGATAGTTTACCATTAACTTGAAAAAAGCAATGAGGAACATCTTTTCAGAAATAATAACCCAAAATATTAGAAATGAGCTGATGTTAGAATTATAGTAGTTTACTTAGGGCTCAGTTTGTTAGATAACCAATCAGTTACAAAAGTTGTTTGGAGACTAGCAAATCGTTGACTACTGATTTATGATAAATAGTCGTTTTTATCATTGAGCCAAAATTTTTACTATTAAAAGTCAACTGTATCCTTTAATTGAAGTTCCTACATGCTTACGATTAAAAAAGTCAATTGTATCCTTTAATTGAGGTTCCTACAGTGCTTGTTCTTATAATTATTTTATGCAGTTATAGGTTAGAAATAAAATATTGACCTTAAACGAAAATGAAAATAGAAAGAGTTACATAAATTTTTCATAGATGATGAAATAGTACAGGTGAACATAACTTCTCCAAAATCTAAATTCTTATAAGATTATTCAACGAAATACTAACACATATAATATTTATATCTTTTTTTTTAAATCGTGTCCTCATAAGTTGTTTTACATATAAACAGCTAATTTTACCAAACATCTCTAACAAATAACTGATATAATCTACTGATCAAATCAGTTAATATAATTAGCTATCAGCTAATCGCTAATGTAAATTATCAAACAAGGCCTTAATCTAAGAGTTAGTAAAAAAAACAATCAAATCAGGCTATCTTTAGGACGTAATCAAATTTCCATAAATTTATATCTAATAGTGCGTGGACAACTTTTCCATGCTTCATAATTACGGGAAAAGCCGGGACTCATTGAACACGTCATCAGGTTCCCATGAATAATTATAAATCTCAGGTCTCTTTCATGTTCTATACAGAAAGAAACCAGCCCGAGCGTGTCCGTTTGTCTCGTGCTTGCTTTCGCCAGAAGTCCATCAGATAGTTTCTTTTCTATACATTCCCACCTTCCTCATAAAACTAGGACTTTGGTTTTATTGCTGACGGTTAGGTGGAATAAAACTGGGATAGTGTCTTGCCGCTTATATAAGATTTGATCAGTTGAATCCGAGATTGAATTTGAAGGTATGTCTACAATATTAGGGATTCTTATTGTTCCCTTTTTCGTTTCAAGGATAACTAACATTAGCTGTCCAGCAGCTGAAAGTTTTGAACAAGAAATGTGGGATGATTTTGAAATATTCTAAACGGTGAATAACAGTGAATAGTGAATAATACAGTATAATATATACATACTTGATACGGAGGACTTCATTTCAACCAAAAGTGGATTCCTTTTGGCTTCTCAATGTGAAATTACTGTATACATGTAGCCTAACGAACAGAGGCTGCTCAAAACCTTGAAATCGTTTTCATTTATTGTGAAATGGGTCCCAAAAAACTCGCAGCTTCACATCACAATCACATGCCTAAGCAGTTCCGCTGGTGAAGGCCAGTCCATGTACTACTGGCATTTGTACCTCGTGAAATAGAACACAAAGAGAAGGTGATCAATAGAACTTATCCTTCAGCAGCCACGAATCTTAATGGGATGGGAGTGGACACCCCATGTTCTCTTATAACTTCATCACCACGGAAGCAAGCATAAAATATATGCCCGAGGCTTTAGGCATATCAGGAGGAGAGGGTTACTTTGTTAACAATTGTGCAGTGAAGAGAAGGGATGATCATGAGGTAGGTGGTGCTCCCAGCAAACCGAACATGATGGGTAGTTGGGGTGCCTCATTGATTGGTGTACTCAAAAATTCCAATCCTGTCTTTTCTTTTCAATGTCTTTGCTTACCTATGCCCCATCTAGCTGCTGCCTTGTTCCCTCACTATAATTCTTTGGCTCCACGCGCTTTTAAACAGTATTGCAATTTTGTTTCTCTTAATTAGTTTAGACCAGCTAGAAGTAACTATTATTTGTAATTACATTTAATAACCATCTTAAAATTCTGCATTTTTAGTGCGAAAGGCTCTATATGATTAAGCCTTTCCAAATCTATCACTATGTGTATATGCATTTTTAGGCAATATGTCATCATGTTAGTGAGTGCAAAATAGAAATTATGCAAAATTAATGCACGCTTTGTTGTCTATACCAACTTTAACATGTGTTTATATGCAATTTTTTTTAATCTCTAACATATGTTTATGAAACAGCTGTTAGAAAGTAAACTTAGTTTTGTATTTAACCGATAAAAAAAAAACAAGCCAAATTGGCTTTCTGTCCATAGACCATATGGACTGCTTGAATGAAGCTGTCCTTATGGTTTTATCGGATCTCCCCGAAGGGACAAGCTGTCCTTATGGTTGGTTATTACCGACTCTACCTTCGTCTATATATGGCCATTTGGCCACTCCATTGTATTGTACAAAAACAAGAAGAAAAGTGAGTGAAAAGAAAGGCTGTGTAAAGTGTGAAAGCTTTGTAAGATTCTCAACTCCAAGTAAGTGTATGTTTTGTTAAACAAGTTTATTTCTAGGCAATTTAATTGCCAACATCTACAAAATTTATTCATATCAAAGTTAGAATGTGATAAGGATAATAATTTATTTATATAATTAAAATATTTAATGAGTATATTATAAATTTCATATTAACTAAAGTTATTTTGTAAACATGTATTAATGTTGAGAATTGGCTTATCGACTGAGGAAATATTATATTTTATTTAAATTTTATAAAAATTAATAAATTAATTCATATGTTTTGTCAAAAAAATTTATATATTTCGAGTTTGAGAGTTCACCCCTATCTTCGTATACCTCATTATGTTTTCATTAATTTAACGAAGAAAAATATAATCTGTGGCAACTAATACATGATATATAGTCAATGTTGCATTTAGAAAAAAAACTCAATAAAATTTACATCTAATTTAGTAATAGGTTGGGTTTAAATTTAAAAATTTTAATCAATTTAATTTCATTCGAAATTCAATTAAATTTAAACAGATTTGAAAAATCACAATCTTCAAAAATCTGGAAGCAAAAATGAGAAGGAAATAAAAAAATCAAAACCAACACATCAACATTTCCAGTTATGAACTTCCGCAACAGGCTAGTTTGGAACAATCTTAAAGGAGTTGAGAAGAATCTTTAGTGTTGAGACATTTTAAAAAATCAAGAAAATTTTGAAATTAAATTCCTATTTTCTTAGAAAATAACCTTTAAAAATTCACTTTCATAGAAATAGGAATAAAGATAGAAGAAAGGGCACAAATAAAAATTAAGAAAAAGACCACTGGTACCGACCTTGATTGGAATAAATGGATGTGATCACATCCTCTCTTTTCATCATTTTGGTTGTTAATATGTGGTGTATAAAAGTAGTATTCTCTGATTCAATAACTCTGTTATGACCTAATGCAATGTCATTTTGTAAGTTAGCGCAGAAGAGGGTTAAAAGAGAATAATGAGATTCGAAACTATAGAAAGCTAATAGGGATAGTTTTCACATTGATTGGGGATTGAGGCTGTCATTGAAAGGAGTGCCAAATGTGCGAAAGCAGCTGCCTTGCGTAGGTTTTGCGGTTTAAACAAACAAAAAATCAGGCTAAACAAGACAGCTATCCAATTTCGTTGATGAATAAGAGATAAAATATATGTAATAAGCATGTTCTCAGACAAGTTATTCGGTGGAAATATTTTAACTTTATATTCTAGGTCAGAAACCAAGCTTTCACTAACATGACTCATCTAATGTAACACATTGATTTTTGTTTACTATAAAAATATAAAGAGAAATTATTATACCTCTTTTGATGTTGAGCCAAAACATTTGATAGTCTAATAATTACTTTGCATAATTTTCCAAATTATTTTTAACCAATGGAATGGATAATGAGGTACAATCATTCCTTCATTTGCAAGTGTAATGTACCAAATGATATAAATTTTGATGATAATGAGGATATCTTGCCTTCTAATATCCCGAATGCTGACTGATTCATGTGCGTGGATGACAGAATTCACATGTTTGTATTCATTTGGTTGGTAGTCTTGCTACCAACATTTCCATTTTGATGTAAAACCCCACTTGGTCTCTGCCTTGCCCATTAAAGTTTTGTCGTTAAAGGGGTATATTTTTTTCACCTTTCTTTTTATGCGGTTGTGCAGCTACCATGTGGCTTGCAGAGGCCGAGGAGAGTCAGTACTCAGTGCACATTTACTCTTCTCTGGCTCTTTCTACACACTTCAATGGCTGTAGAAGATGAAGATATTAATGGCCTAACTAATATTTCTTGTAGGGAATGGAAGTAAACCATACAATTATATAGGTTGGAAAGTATTATATAACTCCACTTGGATTTTATAGCTTATAATTATATCCGACCACTACAAGAAAAATGAAATTTTGTGACAAAAATTACCGACGAAAACTTACACATTCTATTGGCAAGCTAAGTTAGCGACGGAATTTATCGACTGACGCCTTCGTCAGAGAAACGACCGTAAGTAATAATTTGCGACGAATCACAGAATGTCTGTCACAAATTTACTGACGGATATTTTGTGTAACTGTTGGTGAATATACTGATGGTTATTCTATGTTGTCTTCAGTCGGTAAAGTTACCGAAAAACAACCTTACCTACAAAATTGATTATTCCGTTGATAAGTTAATGACAACATTACCGACGGTTATTAGTTATCCGTCGGTAAATTGAATAGATTTTACCGACGAACTTTTTTTTTCCATCGGTAAATTTACTAAAACTATTTTTTAATTTCCCTACATTAAATTTTATTTGATGATTTTATAGTTGATGCATAATTAAACAGTTATGAGTTTTATGTTGATAATATTTTGATTTATTTCTACATTTAATTTGTTAAAAAGAAAGTTGATTGATGATATAAAGTAAAAATTTTCTTAATTGATAATCAAAAAAATTATTTTGTATATAATAAGTATTTGTAATTCATACGAAATGACTACAGTACGCTATTTATTTGGTGACCGTAGATGCTCTCATTGCTGCGATGAGATGTTGTCCCCTCCCCTTCAACTCATCCATCTCATTACGGAGCTGAGTTATGTACTCCATCAACTGTTGCAACTAAGTTGCCAATGTCTGTACTATGCTCCGAAGCTCATGGACTTCATTGGGTGTAGACCACCTACTAGATGCTACTGTACTGGATGTAGAGGATTGCGAATAACATGTGTTCACAAATGAACCTAAACCAAATATTCTTTCACAACGGTCCCTACCACCCATTGCATAAAGACAGGTTTAAGTCTCATCAACATCTTCAGACTGCTGAGACTGTCGCTGAATGCTTTCTTATATTTGGTCCTATCAGAAGGAAATGTTTATGTTAGTAAGTGATAATTATTAAGCATTAATATTAAAGCATAAATTTTACATACATTTAGTTCTCTATATCAGGTGTTGACGAATGACACTCTGTCATGCTTCTTAGTGTGAATATACAAAAAGAGTTGACAGGGTGTAAGCTTCGTACCCATAGACTTTTCCTGCATCAGAATAAATTGTCATAAGTGAACTACAACTTATAAAAATTTCGGCATAATTTTCTCTATTTTTATGATATTTACCCCTGTCGAACAAAGAAAATAACTCAACAAAACAATCATATATAGCACTAGACATTTATAACATTATCATTCTCTATAATACACATATTTTCATTCCATATTTCACACATCAAATTAAATTGAAATATGCCAAAGTAAAAAATTTAGAATATAAATGTAAAGTGTAGATACTTACAAGTCTCTCTACATGATTATGGTGGGTAATAGATCCTCCAAGTACGGGAAAACTCTCTCCTCCTAGTCCTCCACGACTGTTGATAGAATTACGCTCTGAAATGGACATTGCTTCGGGTGATGTCCAATACTACTGCCAACAACTCCATATTTGTTCAGAAATATTAGGTGGTCGTACATTAGTCTTGTGTATCGCACTAACAAAGTCTCGATAACGTGTACATGCTCGTCTCTCCCATACTTTATAACTGACCGCATCAAATTTAAAATCCCAAAAAAATTCTTTCTGAAACAAAAGGAAAACATACGATAAGTACTTATAATGTAATAATATTTATCTAATGAATGTATAAAAATCAATTAAAAATAAAAAAGTACTTTTTTGTACCTCAAAATCGTGATAGTAAAATTTCTTTGTCACTTGAGAGATATTCTTCCATATATAACCCTCAAGATCAATCTTCTCCTTGAATTTGGATATCATATTTCTTGAGCACGATCCAGACAGAATCAACCTCATATAAAAACAATTAATTTTATACCATTTTTTAAATTTAAACCTATAACTCAATTATAAACATATGGTTTTTCTTAATTATAAACATATGGATTTTCATGTATTTTCACTTATAGATTATTGGTAATTGTGATGTAAATTCTTCCATCAGCTCCCTTAGCTCCAAGCTAGAGGCCGCTTCCTTTATCCGCATCATTTACTCCTGATATCTCTGTCGGTATAGGGGTGGTGGATGGTGTAGCAGCAGGTACGGAAGGTGATGCCTCATCTGCAAGTGTATTAACTGGAGGTACAGCATAGCTGTAGAATGTGATGCTTCACCTAGATAGTAACTGGCTGTAAATCGTGGTCTGAACCTTGGTCGCATCATATCCTGTTTTCTTTTTGATGGCATATTTCAACCTGAAATTCATATTCAATTAAATATTCCAGAAATATAACAATTTCAATTTAATATTTCACATAATATATTGAAAAGGAATTAATTAATTTGTTGAATATAATATTCTATTACAAATACAAATTAATCGCTATCAGCACTTAATTGTAAATCAAAATCATCATCTTCTTTTTATGAAGAAATATAATCAAACTCAGGCTCCTTTTCATATCTCTAGCCCTCCTCATCCTCTCCACATGAACATGAAATTTCAACATATTTATTATTTTGATCGTTCAAAGGTTTATTCTCGTCATATATAACAGATGTATTTATTTCATAAATATCTTCTTGAAACGCTTCACTTTCAATTCTCTGTTCTCCTTTTCCATGTGATTCAAAAACACCTATAGGTTTAACTTTGCAAACGACCAACCAATCTGACTTATGTCGTTGTAATCTAGAAAAAGAGACATAACACATTTGGATCGCTTGCATTGCCAACACTAAAGGTTTAAATTGTCTAAATCTTCTTCACTTGTTGATTTCAACTAGAATGTATTAGCTATGCACTTTTATACCAACCTTTGGAGTTGGATCAAACTAGTCACACTTAAATATCACACTTCACTTTATTGATAATGCAGGGTACTCAATTTCAAGTATCTCAATAATTTTACCATCGTAATCCATCAATTCTCCCTGTATGCAAACTCTATTATATATTGTTGTCATGCTATGATCATGATATTATGTATGTGGGTTTGGTTCTTCTTAAAAAAAATTTATATTTTCCTAAAAGGTATAACCGACTGCATTATAAACCATTTGCATGTAAGGATTTTCATTTGCATCCACATTATTTGTTCTAAATCCAATCCCCTTTCAAACTCATCCACATTCACTGACGAGTTTACTTCATTACCACTTGAGGTGTTACAAATCAATGGCTCCTCATGTCGTGTCCACTCAAAATATTTTGGGACAAACCTTTTCTCAGCAAATGCCCATTCACTTCATCAATAAAAAGGAAACGAATGTGTTTGCACTTTTTACATGAAAATCTGATCTTTGGGTCATCCATATATGCAGGTTGAGAACATGCATAATGAATAAAAGCTTTAACTCCCTTAACAAACTCAGGATTAATGAAACCATCAGGTGTTAATCATCTATACATCCAAGATATATCAACATTACTCATTTCTACAAAACTATTAATTTAAAAGAGTGATTTTATAGTTAGTATCCTTCATGCCCCCTAAGTTTGCAGAATATCTAAACTTTATATAACATCCCCTAAGTATTAATTAATCGAATTAATCACCTACAATTGATTTCAATACTATGGTACGTGGAATTGTTTACACCTATGAATCAAGAAAGCAAGTTCTTGCTGTGACTTTTAGGCTCGTGAAATTTTTCACTGATAAGCCTCACGGGAGCTACATCACGGGTTTCCAACCTATATATCATCCTAGGGGTTTATTATGCAAAAAACTGTCTTGTCTATCAAACATATGAATTTCTTGTGTTAATACTAAGTTTGCATTAATCACATTTAAGTTGAAGTATTTATGTTTGAATTAATCACCTATAATTGATTTCAGTACTATAGTACGTGGAATTGTTTATACCTGTGAATCAAGAAAGCAAGTTCTTGCTGTGACTCTTAGGCTCGTGAAATTTTTCACTAATAAGCCTCACGAGAGCTACATCACAGATTTCTAGCCTATATACTATCTTAGGGTTTTTTTTATGCAAACAACTGTTTTGTCTATAAAATGTGTGAATTTCTTGTGTTAATACTAAGTTTACATTAATCACATTGAATTTGAATTATTAATCAATTGATTTTGAAACTATGGTACGTGGCATTGTTTACACCTGTGAATCAAGAAAACAAGTTCTCGCTATGACTCCTAGGCTCATGGAATTTTTCACCAATAAGCCTCATGGGAGCTGCTTCACAGGTTTCTAGCCTATATACCATCCTAAGGGTTTATTGTGCCTCAAAACATCCATAAGATCTCAAACTCATTCCACATACAGTAAATGCTTATGTAATCATACATCTATTATCAATGATTCAAATATAACTCAAACATAAATAGTTAGACTATTAAAGAAGAACATAAAAACTCATCAATGATTATAAAAATATTCTAAATAACAACATAAAATAAAGACCTCCTTTGCATTCACATAAAACTCAAACACATCTAATTAATGTATTATTAAAGCAAACACACGGTAGATATTAGTTAGACGACTTACCTAGATGGACGGACAACTATAGACTATAAAGAAGAAGGATGAGCGATGCTCTTCAATATAAAGTAGGCCCTGTGAAAAAAATATTTCTTATTAGTTAATTGGGGAATGCACCATTATTTAAAAAGGACTATAGCCTACATAAAAATATGTTTCATCTTCAAAAGTATGTAAGATAAAACAAAGACATCATGAACATCAATTTAAGAATTTCTTTTTTAATATTTCTTTTCTTTTTATAGACATCATACATCTTCTTTAATTAACTTTTGTAAGCTCTTCTCAATAGAGATTATTTGGAAACAACCTCTCTAATAGTTGGGGGTAAGGCTGCATACTACTAAACTCCCTTAAATCTCACGTATCAACAAAATTATAATGAGTATTGTGTTATTGTTGTTCTTTTTCAGAGAGATTATCTCTGTCCATACTTTCATAGAAATATTTGTTTAAAAGATCAAGGAATAAAATTATTGATTGGAAAATTCTTAAAAATATAAATGATTGAGTGTTTAATTTTTAAATTAACTTAATAAAAATTAACAACAATCAATATATCAATATATAATAAAGAGTTAACAAATTAATGTTTACAAAAAATCATATATGAATTATTCTTCCTTTAAAATAAAAGTTTATAAAAATTTTGAAGAAATGAATTTTAAACACAATGCAGTATCATATAATCTACTGAAGCACCATTTTGCATTTCCTATGGGTTGTTCCAAATACCAACTTTTTCTTTTTCTAATTTTATGAAGTCGTCTTCTTGGTTTTGCCCCCCATTTTCACATTTTTCACACTCGTCTCCCTCTTATCAATTCAAGTGTGCTATTTTTTCATTTTCTTTCACTTTTGCTCCTCATCTCCTTCTCAATTACAATCTAACCCACTCAATTTACGAACTTTGCAGTTAAAGCAGGATATAAGGTATGATTAGAGATGAGGCCTAACTAGATACCTAAGTTGCTTAAATAAGGTATGAATCAAAAGGTCAAATTTGGATGACACTACTTAGTCTAATTTAATTGCTTCTCAACTCTCCTTCATTAATTGTTAAATAAGCAATCAAAGATATTTATCAATTGATAACATGTATAATTGAATGATAAGAGATTCCTTAAAATAATTATAGCATAACACTTATTTAAATAGATTCTCAAAATAAAATCGATTAATTAGTAAGCAAACCACACAAAGTGTTTCTTTATAGGAAGAACTATCCAATAAACGCTGAACATTATTATTGCCAATCATATCCTAATCCGTATATACATCAATACTGTATACAACTTAGTACTTGTTAATGACTATAAAATCCTTAAACCATGCAAAATAGGTAATTAATAAAAACAAGATAAATAATAAATTAATATTCTACCACATAAAATTTTCTTGATAACTTCACCAATACTCTGTTTATTAGGTCATCAAAAAAACTTAAATCTTCCATCCCCTTTCTTTCCCTAGTTTCGTTTCTCACAAAGCAAACACAGTTTTAAGGTTTTGCTTAAATAATTTCAACTCCACATTATTATTGCCTAGATTATTAGTGCATGAGAATTTTAACTTACAGAAATATATTGTCTCTCGTTAAGAAAAAATGCCACCATACATGAAACTAATAATTGTTAATTATGCCATATACACACAATCTTAAATCTAATAATGAACCAAATTAACCTAATCAACCTATACATTGACAGGAAGATGACAGCAATGAGGTGTGGTGCACAAGAGACAATTATACAGTACGTGAAGCGGATGCGTGGATGATGGCGAGGACGAGTAGCAACGTGGTGTGGTAGCATGATGTACGGTGGCCTTCAGTTGTGACAGAGATGAAGACGCTAGCTACTTGAGGACGGTGGCACGCTAGTGACCCACAGCGGCACGATGATGATGCATAGTGGGGCGACAAGGAGGAATGGTGGGAAG
>JAOTAY010000003.1:23975701-23989461 GCA_025629805.1 Erythroxylum baracoense | reverse complement strand
TTAAAACATATAAAAAATTCAAATAATATTATATAAATCTCAAAATAAACGTGAAAATGTGTTTGTGGATATTGTAGAAATTATGTGTAAAGCATAAGAGTAAAAGGGACTAAAAAATAGGCTCATTAATTGATATAAAAAATCTATCTGAAAAAGTGCTTTTTTGAAAAGCTCCAAATTTGAACTTTTAAAAAAGCTGTATTTTAGCTTTTAAAAAAGCTATTTCTACACCAAAAGTGCTTTTGAAGTTTACAGCCAAACACTCATTTTTTCCTTAAAATAACTTTTGCGGTAGATAAAAGTACTTTTCTACCTACCAAAAGATGAACCAAATGCATTATTATAAAGGATTAGTATCTACGCCATAAACTTATAAAGGATTTATATCTATCTGATGCATGTTTTGATTTTGACCAACTTTTCATAATTCTGTCTTCATAGATGCTTCGGTTTCATAGCTGATAACGGAAATTAACTAGATGTCGTAAGCTAAAATCTTTTGGAATTTCAACAACATTTAAACAAAACACTGGTTAACGATCGATGCTAGGGATATAGATAGGATAAATTACAGCAAAGATTTAATTAAACTACCATAACTTTATTAGTTTTGACAACCATCCCACCGGAAATAATATTCTTGCTTATATTTTTAGCTACATTTCATTCGGTGTCATTCTTGAAAAAAAAAACTTGGTATCGCTGCATATGTTCATCCATACACAGCTAGTATCATTTATCTACACCTTGCGAACTGATTGATCAAGAGCTTGTTTCTTGTCTTTGGGTCTCACGAGGATCAGACTCCTTAGCAGTGTCCGTAAAGGTATATGACGCTTGAGCAGCATGGCCAGCGACGTGCATCTCCCCTAACGACGGGCAATGGCCGCTGCCACCGTGAGGAATATGGGTGCACCCGGAGGGTCCGCTCGGTGGCACGGGACCCCTTTGAAGGGACTGGGTTATGACCAAGTTCTTCTCTAACCATTCATCTCCTTGTAACGGCCTAGCTGATATGTTATCACAATGAACAAAGATAAGAATGGTGATCATGACAATTATAGCTGTCGACTGCTTGTTTATGTAAGAAGCCATTAGTGAGATGAAACTGGAAAAGGTGTTGGGGGCTTTGGTTTTTTTTTTTTTAATGATGTGATCAGGGAGCTTGAAGATGGTCAGTAGGGTTTTTGAGATGGTTTTTTGCATAAGGTTTATGAATGTATTTATAGCCACATGAAATGTACGTACTGCGAGTTAATCTTTGTATTTAGTGGGAAATGAATGCTATGTCTTGACTTGACAAAAATGGCCGCGTAATTGAACTTTGAATCAAGAATATAGACCTTGAAAACCTTAACTACCTCGAGTTGACAAATGGCTGAAGTGGTCTTACACGGAGCTTAGAGGGCAAATTCTGGTTCGAGCCATGTGGTAGACCGGATTTGGGACTAGATTGAGCCTGGTTCTGGACTAGAGTTGATACATAAAACGATTCTTATTCCCTAGCTTAGGCCCTCATCCCAGTCCTAACTAAAGACACAGAGAAAAATTTTCTCGACAACTTAGATTGCGTAAATCATACAATACCATATATACTAAAATTTATGTATTTCTCTTATTTTCACTCAAAAATAATTGATTAAAAAATAATTATTAATAGAAGGACTTAATTAAAAATTATTAAAATTGGTCTATATCATAAATGTGCCTAAAATAATAAACTATTAATCAATAGATATTGTTATATTGACGGGTGTAAGTTTGTTGAATATCTTCTAAAACGTTTGATTCCAGTGTCGATAGTCATCCACTTCCTGTCACACATCTTCAATTGCATTTTACGTTAAACCTGCCAGTTTCATTCGTCTCTTGACCCTTCATTTGTTCATACTTCATTGGGTTATGAGAAGTAGTAAGCAGTCTAGTCTTCAGGGGCAAGAGGATGGAAGCCGAAATCGAAGAACCAACACCTTTCCGTATTGGACTTTGACGAATTGGACTGTTAGCCTTCGGCTTCTTCTCTGGAAAAAGAGTGATGACTCCAAGACTCTTCCTAACTTAATTATAAATCCAACACTGTAAGATGTTATTAAGTCAATTCCTTTGAAAGGAGCTCCATATGAACCCAAAAAAACGAAAGAAAATATAGACTTATTTCCATGGAAAATATAGAGGGGTTTTAGTGTTTTACTCTTCTACTACCTCTAAGGCCTAAAATGACATATTATATTAACTATTCTTGTACCCTTCATAAAGGTAAATTAACTCTGGCTAATTAAGGACCCTTACTAGCTCTAATTCCTATCAGTAAGAATCTTTAACGTGCATCTGGAATTGATCTGATACTTTTATGAGGATTAGGCATATGTGAAGAAGAGTCAGCAATCTATTATTGCTTTCACAAAATCAGATTTCGGAAGTCCCAATGACCGTCCAAGGCAAGGCTTTTTATGGCCAACTGAAGTGACAGAGTAGCCTTAATTTCTCCAATTACAGCCTCAAGCAATTGACGCTGTTCCTTGGAGTGACTGGGAGTGCAACATGCTTAAGTAAAATGCAACAGCTTCAGATTGTATCTGTTGAATGTCATGTCGCAGACCCTGGTCCATAACATTGAAGCTCTATATCAAAGATCATTTAATAATGAGTGTTAAGAGTATTATATATTCATTAAACATAAAAATGTTAAAGAATTTACGAGTGGTAAACGTTAATTATTCAAATGACTAGTTCTAGTCATTTAATAATGATTGACTCAAGCTTAATTCTTGTTATTGACTCTACACTCTTCCCATATTAAAAATTATAATATAATATCATAGCATGTTTGATCTGAATTATTAATTTTTCAGTTGTCCTTTTGGATGTCTAGTTCCAGCGGCTCGGTCCGATTACTTCTACTTTTATTTCAAGTGACAACTGAATGTCCAGTCTCAATTACACTTGAGGGGGAGTGTTAAAGTATCTCATATTCACTAAACATGAAAATGTTAAAGGGTTTATAAGTGGTAAGGGTCAACTATCTAAATGACTAGTTCTAGTCATTTTGACAATACTTGACTCAAGTCCAACTCTTATTAGTGAACTTTACACTCTATCTATATTAAAAATTCTAATAATAAAGTCTAACATAGATACTATTATTTTCACTTTTATTCTTATTTTCAAAACAAAACAAAATTTTGATTGATCATGTATTAATGTAGTTGTAATTTTTTTACTAATAATAACTAAAATATAAAAAAATTTAGAGATAAATTAATTTTATAAATTAAATAAATTAAAATTTAATTTCATATAAAATATTTGTTAATAAATACTATTGTATTTTATTTAAATAAATAATTAAAATTTATAGTTTTGTTGAGTTATAAAACTTAAAGATACTAAAATAAAAAATTTTAAAAACAAAAAATTTACTAAATTTGAAAATAAAATCTAAAAACTAAAAATTGCAATAGAACCAAACAAGCTTTAATATAATTTCTTTTTATCTAACAATAATTATGATGAATATCGTGCTAAAATTTTGTTTAGGCCCATGCATTGTCTCGTACTCCTCCCTTGTAAACATAACTGTAATAAGGTAGCATACATCAGGAAAACAAATAAACAAATAACCTAAAAAACCTTATTTCCTACCGATATATGAATAAAACCTTATTACTTATACCTAATCTTCCACCCAATAGAACAAATTGTTCCCTTCCAAATCTCCCATTATAAATCTAAAGTCCTATACAAATGTTGCCAAGAACCACCCTAATCGAATCTCAAACTTCTTTGGTCATTACTAACACTTCCTCCATACAAAACCATTTAACATACTGTACAAATTTTACCATCTAGTAATGGGGTGAATAAAACCTCATTTGGTCAAACTTATCCTTTATCTTTTAGAATGTAAGAGGGATCAATGTTTCTTTTAAATAACAAAAGATTACAAAATTTTTTAATTTTTTATATGATTTCCTTTATAAAAATAAAGGTTGAAGAACATGATTTCTTATAGGTGTGCAAGTCCTTATTTCACACTTGGCCAACCCTAGACAACATAAGTCAATTTGTATAATGTAATGATTCGTGATGTATGGCATCCCTCTAAACTCTCTACCACTCTTAAAGAATTCTTTGTTAAATTCTTACACCTTAGGGTTCTTGATTTTCATTCTAGAATCTCACTAAAATAGTTTATTCCTCAAAAAATTTTATCACTAAAAAATAATTATGGAACACTTTTAGTTTGCTCTCTCTTAGTTATAGCTTTCCTTAGCTTGCAGAAGGAAGTGATTAACTCATCTTCATTAGGATTGTAATTATCCTCATTAGGATCTTGAGCATTTTGGAAGATAAAGTTATCAGGCTGAGAAGGTCCTGCAATATCTGAAACTGTTTCTTTTGTGTCATATTGAGGACTATTGGAATCTGGTATGTTAACTTCTAGTGGTTTTGATTCACTAGGAACAAAAACTTAGAATGATTTACATAAATGGGATAACAACAAATAAATTTTATTTAATTGTATTGACTCTTCTAATCTTTTTTTATATATATTTAAGATTCATCTCCACTTTGTTTAACAAGCAATATGGGAGAACTTTCATTAGGAAAAAGTTAGACAAGGTTTTATTAAATGGGAATTGAATGGCTACTTACCAAGCTTCTTAAACAAACTTCCTAATGCCCAATACAATTGACCACTCACTATGTGTTGTCACTATAGGAGGGAAACCTCTTAGGAGATCTACCCCTTCATATTTTACAATTTTTTAGTTGATTTGTCTAAGTTTTTAAAGAAAGTAAGGCAAAGATGGAATAGTGAAATCAAAGGCTTTCTTTTGTTCTAAATCATTAAAAAACGAAAGGTAATGCTTAAAGCTCTTATTGGAGACAACCTATGCAACTAAAATTCATCACTAATAAAGTTAAACCTTAGCTTAAACACATCAATCAACTGTCTTATTCCTCTTGTCATAATCTTATTTGCACTGATAAAGAAAAAATCAATCTCTAAGTATTTCTTTATGCCTATGCTACAGAAAATCTCTTATAAGAAAAAAATAATTAATTAGCTCAAAAGAGAGAATAGTAATACTATCTTTTATTTTAGATCCTTGCAACTCAGAAGGATCCATAATAATTTCATTCTTCTCAAACATGAGCTAACAATGAATTAGTAATTCAAAGCTCAAATATTTATCCAACAACTACTTCCTTAACTATGAAAGGCTAGACATAATATAACCTTAACCTCTATTATTCAAACTCTTCAAACAAAAATCCTCGTTAATCAAGCTCAATCTAAGCTCTACAAACCCCTCATAAGTCAAGAAATCAAAGATGTCATTCTACCTTAATGGGGATATACCCTCAGACTTGATGACTTTAATTATAATTTTTATAAAAAAACATATTATTGGTCAAGATATAGTCTTGGTTAACCAAAGTTTCTTTTAAAAGTGAAAAAAATTTAAAAAGATAAACAATACTTTCACAATCCTTATTCTAAAGAACTCTAACCCTACTATTTTGTATGTGATCTAAAAACTAATTTTTAAACTGCTAGCATAAAGATATGCTTTTTTATAAATCATAAATAACTAAGAAATAGCTTTTCTTCAAGGAAGAAGAATAAATGACATCAATCTTTTAGATCAAGAACTTATAATAGATTACCATATTAATAAAGCTTCAAAAGATTTATAGTGAAATTTGACTTGAAGAAGGCTTTTATTTCTATTGAATGATATATCCTCTTAAAGTATCTTCAAACTTCTTAAATAAAAAAAAAGAAGAAGAACTAAACCTAATATTGCATCAATAACCATTTTTACTCCATTCTAATAAAAGAGAGCTGACAATTCCTTTGTAAAACAGAGGAAATTTTTGATTTCTTGTTGTAGGAAAAGTTTATTATTTTGTCATTAAAACACATGATTCTTACAATGGAAGAGACTTAAGAGAGAGATTACTATAAGTGCCACAACCTATGAAGTCATCCTATGAATTTAGGACTCTTTTTGGCTAAGGGTTGTATAAAAATTATCCTAATGATGTTTCTAGAATTCTTCCAATTGAATTTTTCTTAGTTCCTAAACTTCCTAAAAGCATTAGTCCAATATATGAATTTGATCAATGACCTTGAACTCATTCTTGTCAAAGTCCATTGAAGTTCTTTAATGCCATATGTTTGGTTTACTTAACCAAACATATAAAGGTGGAAATTACTGATAATAAGTGAAATTCATCCCATTTAGCCCAAAGATGAAAAGATCTAGTTGCATTAAAACTTTCAAAAGTCAATAGATTGTTTAGGGAATTCTTGAGTATGAGAATCAATATGAGAGTCAAGGATTTTAGAGTCAAGACGATTGAAACATGATTACATATGCTTTAAAAATAATTGCGCATTGATGGGCAGTTAATTAAAACTTGGCCATGATTGGAGGATAATTAGAGGTTGAATATGATTATATGAGAACTATTTAAGGTGGTTGAATTTGGGAGAGGTTTATAAATACACCAGTATCACAACACAAGGGAACCCAGACAAAAACACACTACTCAAACTTAAACCTTATCATTATTCCTCTTCCTTTGCACTTTAAGTTCATTCTTCATTTAAATGAAATTATCCTTTTAACTTAAATTTTCAGCTTCAACACTATATAGCATTTCACAACTTAGTAACTAAGAATTCTATTCTCTAAGTTTTTCAAAAACCACCTATATCGTTGTTTCAAATTTGGGCATATTTTTGAAAAAATTCTTCCGCTCAAATTCTAAGTTGGTCATAAAAACAATCAACACAATGAAACTAAATTATTTATCCATTTTTTCCTTTCTCTATTTATTTTTATCTTCTATATTTTAATAATTAACAAATATAAAAAGGGACATTTACATTATTTCACACTACATGAAAACCATATAATGTTTTAAATTATAAGTTTTGCTTAAGTTTAGGTATGCTAGTTAAACATTAATCTATTATATTAATGAATACTAAATAAACCTTTCATTTTTTAATCTAAATAGTGTGTCATTATTTAACTTGATAATTGAATCTAAATTAACATGTTAAAAGTGAACTTTTAAAGAGATTAATTTTAATCAACGGAATCACAGATAGCTGCCTATTTTAGGTTCTATCATAGGCAGGCCTGGCTACGAGTAAAGGCAGGAAGACTACTTGTCCAGGGCCCGCTCCTGACTTATTCATATTGTACTTCATTTTATTCTTTATAAGAGTCCACTTTTGACATTCATAAAAAATAAAAAGAGACAAAATATAGTTTTTTTTTAATTTACCCAAGGCCTAGGAAACATTAAGAACGGGCTTGATCATGGATTGAAATATAATTTTGTTACATAGTTGCTCTTAACTACATCCAACTTAATCCCACCAAACACTAATCATCATACATAATTTTTGTAATTATTGAATAATATTTTTGTACAATTTGATAGTCATATTTTTATGTTTTGTTTATAACAAATAATATCATTACCATTAAATTTCTGTAAAAGTTCATAATAAATATAACTACGATGTTGATAGATCTAATAAAAATTCTTATTTGTTATTCATATTAACCAGATTTTCATTTTTTAAAAAATCCTATAAAGAGTTGTACGATACATAAAAATATAACCTAAAGTAAAGAAACCAATACTTTAAGTTCGAATACATGAAGAATATAACTGTATGTTCATTTTTATATTTAATAAACATAATTATTTGTTAATTATTGAATATAACTTTTTAATCTAGACTCGCCTATAATTTTCATGGCTTAGAATAAGGCTTTTACCAACTTAATTAATTTATATATTCATGTGTACCCCTATCATTTGGCATTTGTTACTTGTGTTCATTTTGAGAATATGTTATAATGTTACGAGATGTAGTTATGATTAGTATTTAATTCTTAGTTTACATTAATATAATAGTAAACCTTAATGTTGGTCAAATAATTTTATGTAACATATAGTTTATTTATGATATATGTAGTAGATTGTCCAATCAAAATATTTATAAAAATATTTTTTGTTTAATAAATAGAAATTAAATAATTTTTATTTTATTAATTTCACATGAAGACTATAAAACTTCCAAATTATTTAAATTTTTATTTCAATTTGTAAATCATATGTTTTAATTCCGTAGAATGTTAATTTATTGGAATGGTTGAATATAGAGTCAGCCTTTGGTTTTTGTAATCTTAAGTTATTATTTTCAAACTTTAATTTCCACAACTTAAGTTCTAAATTAACATTTATTGAAATTAATATTTTAAATTTTCAAATTCAGGCCCATCCCCAACACGATTGATATATAATATAAGAGTTGCTCAAAAACAAAAACACTAATTCCGAAAAGACCCAACCCTTGAAAATCTACAAACAATAGATAAGAGTCCATCGCAAACACGGATTCCTAAGGAACCCAGAGAAAAAGAACACCCTTGAAAATCTAGAATGCCCAAAACGCCCCCATCCCCTTCTAATCAGCTGTCTCTGTATTTCCCTTCTCAACCCTCGTCGCCCCCAGCACTCCCTCTTCTGCCCTTCTCTCTAATTTCACTCTTCGCCCGATCAATCTTCTCGTTTCCCCGCCTTTTTTCAAATTCTCGTTTTCAATCTTACACTCCTATACACCGTACCTCTCCGTAAATCTCTGATAGTGAATTCCACTTGAATTGATGGATTCCACCGTGCTGGTCTGGTTTACTCTCCATCTGCAGTTGTTTTGATCCATACCCACTTCTTCTCTGGATATTAGTTCTTGTCGTTGAGGTCTCTCTTATTGGTAATTGCTGCTTTTGGATATTTGTTGTTTCCAACTCTGACTGTTGAAAATTGTGTGTGCTTTTCTTTTCCCGAGAATTGAACATTACCTATCAAACTTGCGTCTTTTTCTTTAATATATATAAATTATTTATCAATCCCCAATTCTTAGTTTGTTTGTTTAGCTTTTCTGTGATTGGTTTTCGGGGTGTGGTCTGTTGTCAAGTTAAGGGCGTGCTCGGCTCTTTTTGTTGGAGTATAAGTGTTGTAGTTTGGAATTTGGCTTTCGTCCTCATCATTGACAACTTTGTTTGATCCTCTGTTGTGCTTGGTTGAGCTGACTAGCTATGAAGTAAACTTTTAAAGTGAAAATGTTGTTAATTACTGGTGAATTGGAAAAACTTTATTGCTAAAGTAGACATCTTTGCCTTTGTAATTTTCTTTGTTGTTTGGTTTGACCATTGTCCCCGTTTCTTAAGTGAAGATAGTTTTGCTTCCTCCATTCACTCTTTTATTATGTTAGATCAGTGTTCCTCAAAGTGATCTGGACCTTTTTGGTACACCATGTGAGTTGAACATGTGAAAGAGTGAGGATTTTTTGCTTAGCTATGTGTATTGAGACTGATGAGCTTGAAGCTGTAATGATAGATGACATAATAGAGGAAGAATAGCTGAGCTTTTTATCCTGTGTTATAAGTTGAGATTTTTCATGTAACTGTTGCATCTGACTATTCATTTAGGTTTTTCTTTAATTGATTATTCATTTAAGCTGATCATTTCCATTGTGCTCCTTTTTAAGATTCAGAAGGAAAACATTTGCCAATAACTACTATGGGTGAATCTCATTTGGTTAAAATGAACTTGCTTCTGCATTTCTACACTTGGTTATGCTTTCACCAAGTTATGTGTTGCTTCATGCTTTTAGTTAATGTCAAATATGCAAGGTGTATCCTTGAGTTTACAGTTGCGTTTTTCGTACTCCTTTTTTTGACAGGCATGTGGTGATGTTGATGACATATTAGAGTTTCTGGTAGCATCTGCTTCTCAGGGTGAAATTTTACTGTTGTTTATGTATAGTGATTTTGTCCAATGGCTAACCATGACTTGGTACTTGGACAAAGCCACAATTTGGGGCATGGACAGAATCAACAATTGGTCTTAGGCCATAATCACGATTTGGGTTTGAGTCAGGACCATGATTTGGAGCTGGATCAAGTGGAAGAGCACCATTTGGGTTTGGGTCAAACCCATGATCATGAGTTAGGCTTAGGGCATCATCATGACCATGAATTGGGTTTAGGACAGTGCCATAACCACGAGGGAGATCACAGTTACGTGCTTGAAAATGATTTAGGTATGGATAGAAAACCTGAACACATCCATCACGAATTGTCTCTTCCTGCACAGAACCATGACTTAGCTTTATCGGAAAGCCATGAACTGGTTGTTTCAGGAAACCAAGAACTAGATGAGAATCTTGAGTTGACTGTGGACCAGAATCAAGATATGTCATTGGACCCGAATCATGACTTAGATTTGCATGAATCTCATCTTGTAGTCCATACTCCTGTCCTTCAGGCACGTACTCTTGCTGTAAGTCCTAACTATGAGCTTTCAGTAGGGCAAGAGTTCCCAGATGTCATCAGCTGTCGCAGGGCTCTAAGGGATACAGCCATTGCCCTTCATTTTGAAATGCAGACCATAAAATCAGATAAGACACGGTTCACGGCTAAATGTGCAAGTGAGGGATGTCCTTGGCGCATACATGCTGCAAAGCTCCCTGGTGTTCCAACTTTCACAATCAGAACCATCCATGAGACCCATAACTGTGGAGGGATTTCTCATCTTGGTCATCAGCAAGCCTCTGTTCAGTGGGTTGCTAACTCTGTGGAACAACGTCTTAGAGAGAATCCGAATTACAAGCCAAAGGAGATTTTGGAAGAGATTCATCGTGTTCATGGTATTACCTTATCTTACAAGCAGGCCTGGAGGGGGAAAGAACGCATCATTGCCACAATGCGGGGATCATTTGAAGAAGGATATCGTTTGCTCCCACAGTATTGTGAACAGGTTAAGAGGACAAACCCTGGGAGTATTGCAGCTGTGTATGGAAACCCAGCAGATAATTGCTTCCAGCGACTTTTCATATCATTTCAGGCTTCAATTTATGGTTTTCTGAATGCTTGCCGGCCTCTCCTAGGACTTGATAAGACATATTTGAAGAGCAAATATCTTGGTACTCTGCTTCTTGCTACTGGCTTTGATGGTGATGGTGCTTTGTTTCCTTTGGCATTTGGTGTTGTAGATGAGGAGAATGATGAAAATTGGATGTGGTTTCTTTCTGAGCTTCATAATCTCCTTGAGATAAATACAGAAAACATGCCTAGACTTACAATTTTGTCAGACCGCCAAAAGGGTATTGTAGATGGGGTGGAGGCAAATTTTCCCACTGCTTTTCATGGATTTTGCATGCGTCACTTGAGTGAGAGCTTCCGTAAAGAATTCAACAATACAATGCTTGTTAACATTCTGTGGGAGGCTGCTCATGCTTTGACTGTCATTGAATTTGAAGCCAAAATTCTGGAGATTGAGGATATATCACAAGATGCTGCATATTGGATACGGAGAATTCCCCCGAGGTTATGGGCTACAGCTTATTTTGAAGGAGCTCGTTTTGGACATTTGACAGCTAATATAGTTGAATCATTTAACTCTTGGATATTAGAGGCCTCTGGGCTTCCTATAATCCAGATGATGGAATGCATTAGGAGGCAGCTCATGACCTGGTTCAATGAACGTCGAGAGACGAGTATGCAGTGGACATCAATACTTGTACCTTCTGCTGAAAGACGTGTTGCAGATGCACTTGAACTTGCACATACATATCAGGTTCTTCGTGCCAATGAAGCTGAATTTGAAGTTATGAACCATGATGGAACAATTATTGTGGACATCAGAAACCGCTGTTGCCTTTGTCGTGGCTGGCAACTGTATGGCCTACCCTGTGCTCATGCCGTTGCAGCACTACTCTCTTGCAGGCAGAATGTGCATCGGTTTACAGAGAGTTGTTTCACTGTAGCAACCTATCGGAAGACTTACTCACAAACCATTCATCCAATTCCAGATAAGAGTCTCTGGAAGGAATTATCTGAGGGAGATCCAAATGGTAGCAAGTCTCTTGAGGTTGTAATTAACCCACCAAAGTCACTTCGGCCACCTGGTCGACCAAGGAAAAAGCGAGTTCGAGCAGAAGATCGTGGCCGTGTGAAGCGAGTTGTGCACTGTAGCCGTTGTAATCAAACAGGCCACTTTAGAACTACATGTGCTGCGCCCATCTAGGCTGTCACTGGTGATGGTTGACTCTTGTTACCTTTGGGGACTGATCATTCTGTGCAGTAGTATGTTCTTAGTTCTAATTTTTATAATTTAATCATTTTAGAATGCAATTTATTAGATATGCAAGTAGTAGGCCTTGTTCATTCTCGTACACAGTTTAGTTAATTGACCATAGTGTCTAGTCACCTACATGTTTTGTTCAACTCAATAATGTAATATGACGGCGGATTGTGATTTTAGTTCTACTTTCAATGGCAAGATAGACTTATTCTATTGTCCATCTGGCATTGCTGCTCTCTTCCGTTTCCTGGTTTTCTATTTTCATTTCTTAGTTCCTACTTTTCTTACCTGGTTCACTCAAGTCTAATCATGTTTGTCCTTTGAAGATAGAAGTGGCAGTCTTTTCGTTCCAATTCTCTAGTTTGTTGGATTTATGCATTTGTTGGAAGATTTTACGAATGGAGTTTCAGTTCAGCCTGACATGTATGATATTATATTCCAATCTAATACAATGACACAATTGAACCTATTGACAATGTGATTGTTTTTAATAAATTATTATGGTACAAGATCAAAGTTGATGAACTTACGATTTTTTTGCAATTTTTTAATAAATAAAATTACAAATATTGCAATAGATATTCTATACTAAAATAGCAACGTTTACAATTTTCTAGTTTCACAAATTGTATATTTAAAATATATTTTAACTTTTATCAAATCACATGTAACTTAAGCATCTACTCCGTGTATTTGCTATCATTCTGCGTACTAATGTCCTCTTTACCTTCTTGGTTTCATGATTCAACTTTATATTGTCGTAATTCAATCGATTAATAATTAATTTGGCCCACTCTTGTTCCCACTCTTGTTCTAACATTGGTTTAAGAAGTTATTAAAGAGTTTTAATTTCTATATCAATATGCTCATCATGTTACTTTTTACTATGACTCTTTATTGTTGATTTAGAAGATTCACTATCCATTATTCCTTCCAAAGATCTATAAGAACCTAATGCTAAATATAAGTGTTTTTATGAGACAAGAACATAATAAACTAATAAATAGTTAATAATATATGAGCCAAAAATTACGTTTACTTATATTAAATATATCAACACAAATACACTATTATAACGTAGAATAAGAGATGAAGATAGAATCCAAATAAGAAATTAAAAGTACATTTCAATGCAATTATTTATTAACAAAAAGATTGTGATGTATTTAATGGGACATGCAAGGAAGATTCGAAACCCTACTTTATGAGGTCTAAAAGAATGTATCAAATTTGTTCTAAAGTCGAATTGTACCTAAACCCTCAAATCCTGAGAGTGTGAACAATATTGTTAAAGCTTATGCAATTTAAAATTACCCACTACAAGTAATCACCTCCTAGCAATATTGCTTCAATTCTCTTTAAGATTGTCAAAGAAAATTGGTCATGAACTTGCTGCATTTTATTTTCTTTACCTTCACCATTAGTACCATTGAGTTTTAATCTAACTGATTATTATTCTTCTTATGATTAACTATCCACTCTTACTTGGATCACTCGCAGTGACGGAGCCAGAAATTTAAGATAGGAGGGCCCAAATAAAATATAGATTTTTCGAAAATTTTTATATCAAAACT
>JAOTAY010000003.1:23961955-23975601 GCA_025629805.1 Erythroxylum baracoense | reverse complement strand
AATACTGAATAGGAAACAAAATTCTTGGAAGATAAAGAGTGAAACGTACGCGAAGAAAATTTTGAGAGTTGAAGCAGAAAATACCAATGTGCAGCAGTTGCCGACCTGTTTGTTAGGGTTTTAAAGTAACGAACAATATGTTACTATATATATATATATTATTAATTAATTAATTAAAAATAAAAATTATTTAATTTTTTTTAAAATCTTGGGGGGCCCAGTGCACCACTGGGCCCCATATATCTCCGTCCCTGATCACTCGTATTGCTAACCAAAAGGTGCAGGATGAAGCTATGTATAAAACATCTTTTACTACAAGTACAACTGTTTGCTCCCTATGGAAAGAAAGAAATAAGAGGATCTAGAGGAGTGAGGAAGTAAGCAAGCACCACTTAGCTGAAGATATCATCAATCGGATTAAAGTTATTATGATAGCTAAATTTGATCAGCATGCACTATCTACAAGAATGAAAAATAGATTAAATTTGTAACTCCTGTTGTTATATTTAATATGTTCTTATAATATCTTATATTTCATGAACTCATTGTAATATTGAGTTAGCTTTGCTATAGTTAATAATAATCTTTATTCAATTTTCAAAAGAATAACTTTGGTTATTAGAAAGTTTTATTTCCATTTACTGGTTTAATTTATATTCATATTCTTACACTGAAATTAGTGTCTAAAAACCTATTTGAAATGTATAAACTTATATAATTTCGGGCTGGGTGATGATGATGATAAGATTTTTTATTTCTTTACTCATTCTTAATCATTAAGGTTCTGATCGAGAATGGCATCAAGTGTCCACTACTTGATCCTAATTTTTATCATTATTGGTAGGGTTAAAATTTTTACTTAAACCAAAAATGTACCTACTAAGCGCAAGTTGGTATAAAAAATTATTATTAATTAGGATTTGTTTTTAATTTTTTATTTCTATTTTTAGTTGTAATTTTTTCTTATTTTTATAACTTATAAACCATAAAATTGATTTTTACTTTTTGCTTTTATCTTGTTATAATCTCGTTTACTATTAACTAACATTTATGATAAATTTCTATATGGATTATATTTCAAATCCTATAGTTAATGCATTTTACTTGTTTATTTGAGATTTTCTTACTGTTTATAATACTTATTTTTGTTTTTATTGTGTTTTTAGGTCTTATTTTCCTTCTTGAGTAAAAAGAAGAAGAATTAGGGTGAAATCGAGATAGAAAGCAGAAAAATTGAGGATATTTTGGTGGTTGCCCGGTAAGTTTACACAATCATGTGGCTGCCCATGTAGCTCTCTAAGATCGTGTTTCTTCACAATTTTTGAAGATTGAGGGACATAATTATGTGAGTGACAATGTCCATTCTATGCCCCCTAAATTCGAGCTATAAATGGATAAAACGAAGAAAAAACAAGGGAAAGTAAAAAAAAGGGTTTGTAAGAGGCTCAGAGGGCTTAGGAAAAGACATATTGACGGTCTAGATAGATAGAGAAAACGAAGAATAATTAAGCAATGAAACATGTTTGGGGTGGATTTTCATTAATCTAAAGTAGATTTCATGAAGATTAAAAGGGATTTCATCATGGTTCTTTTATTTTTTTTGTTTTCTCTTTGGTCTTGATGGTATGAATATTAGCTAAACTTTTGTTGGTACTTAGATTAGATGAACCCTAGAATAGTCCTTGTAGTGATTTTATTTTAACTTAATTTATTTTTTAATTTCATTGAGATTCAATTATAGATTCTTAATTAGTCTTAAAGTAATATTGCTAGCATATTATTTTATATATGATTTCATGTAATTGAGATTGAGAAATCCTTTTGTATGAATATATCTACCATAATTGAAAAGAGCTGCATGAAAACCTAGAGATAGGTTGGCATAAACCATTTGAATTAGGGTCAAACCTAATAGTGAAATTCACAAATTGATTAATGCAATCTTAGAAGTTTTCACTAGAAAGAGGTTTTAGTTAACCAATCGAGGATTAGTTGTTAATAGTCTTAAGAAAGATATTAACATAAAATAGGTATTTCTACAATCCAATGAACTAAAGATTACATTGATTAGTGAAATCATGATTTCACGAGAAGTCATAAGGGGATTCGAAAGCTAGATAGCAATGTTTTTCTTAATTGTTACTTAGTTTGATTTTTGTTCTAGGTAATTAACTATATTAATCTAATTTTCTTTATTGTTTTAATTGTGCATTTGATTTATCTTAAATACCATAATTTGTTAGGTTAGATAATATAAAGATGGTAAGTGCTAGTAATTCTTGTCTTCATAGGATCGACTCATACTTGCCAGTACTAGTAAGAGCTACACCATGTACTTGTTATTTAAAACAGAAAATTATACATCAAGTTTTTGGCATCGTTACCAAGTATTAGAATACTAGGAAAACCATATTTTTGTTACTCTAGTCATTTTTAGGTAGTTTTTATTTCTTTTCTTTTTATATTAATTTATTTCCTTATAACTTTCTTTCTTGATCTTGTGTCTGTATCTTATATTCAGGATTCAGGTAATCATCGTTATAGCCAACAAATATAATGGAAGGATGGAGAGGACAATATTCTTATGAAGATTATAGTATGCCATCACTTATCATAGTTTTGGAAGCTTGGAATGAGAGGCATGGTGACATGTATTTAGGAGCTCAATCGATATCCATGACACTTATGACACTTATAGGAGTGATCACCCTAATCATGAACGTCAGACATCAAACTATATGTGGGAGCAGTCAAATTACGTGGAGAATTGACCTCATGATACCTTATATCAGAATACTTATAATCCATCTTAGAGTAGTTATTACGACTATGTATGGATTGATCATGCTTCATCTTTATTTCTAAAACAACAACAACAAGAAAAAGTGGAAAGCCTTAGAGATGTCCTTGTAAAAGGTATTACTTTACAAAAGGTTGCCCATCATTAGAGTCCAAGAGTTAGTTTTTCATCTGAATAGATCAGGTTAGACTTGAGGAATCATGTGAGCGCATTAATTTTCTAGAGTGAAGAGTAGCCAGAGGTTGAATACATGGAGAAAGTTGCAGTTCAAGAAAAGAAGGAAGAAGATTCAATAGAGAACACAGAGGTTGAAGAAAAGAAGGAAGTTGTTGTTTAAGAAGAGGAGAACAAAGAGGAAAAATAGGAAGTTGAAGAGGAGAAGTTAAAAAAAAGGCTATCAGGAATTATCGAAGTCATCTTAAATACAGAGGGCTCTTATCAAAGTCAATCGAAGACTCGAGGATTTTTTTATTTCTTGTTATATTGATAACTATTACTAAAAAGTACATTAATGGAGTTAATTGGTTTTATTGATTTGATACCTTATGTCTTTATCATCTTGCAATATATGACCTATTTATAGGTTAAAAAACTTTTCTATCAGAAAATAAGTAGAAGCAAACTGTTAATTATAGATCCAGCTTAAGAAGTTACTTGTTGAGAAGTTCAACTACAAGACTTGTAAAGAAGCGTTGGTTAGGAGGCAACCTAATAATTAGGTTTTTGCTTTGATTGAGTAGTTTATAGGATTCTCATTAATTATTTACTTATTTTTATAGTTTTAATTTGATGGTCCTAATTTTGTTATTTGAGATTTGATGAAATTCCACAAGTTGTGAAGGCAATAACAACCATTGCTTTAGAGTAGAAAAGATTTCACCAATAGTGGATAGATGCTGATGACATTAGATAATACTAGAAATATTTCTCTCATGGGAGTATCAGTTATCCTTACCCCTCCATTATTCATATTTTTTATTGTTCTCACATGTTATGTACATTGAGGACAACATATAACTTAAATGTAGGGTAAGGATTTAATAGTCAAACTTGCCAATTTTATTATAATTGGCTTAATGATGAATAACTCGGGAATTTTTTCTAAAGAAGATGTTGATCAAGATGATTCATTATGAGTTTAGTTTGACTGTGATTTGATTTTTTAAGGGAAATAGTTATGAGTTTTGATGATTAAGTTGATTTCAATTTAGTTCATTAATTTTGAGAATGCATACTTAATTTACATTTTGATACTTTATGTATAATTTTGTAAATGCATTAAGTTAAATATGAATTCTTTTTTTAGCATTTTATAAAAAATAAAAGAAAAATAATAGTATGTGAATAAATAAGCATAAATAATTTCACTCTGTTGGCTTTGTACCATAAAAAAGTTCAAAGTTAAAGAGTACTATTAGTAGCTATTTGAGATAGTGACCTAGTTCAGTAATCGAGGGTATTCATGATAAGGTATTTATTCTTACGTCAAAAGGATAGGTGACCTTTTAAACAAGTTTCTAAATGCTCCTGTGTTGTTTAAATTTAGTGTTTTGTTTTTAATCAAGGAGTATAAAGTGTTTAAAGATTGTATAAAGTGTTTAAAGATTTTATCATTTTTGTTATGTATGTTCACTTTATGTATTAAGTGGAATAGTGTTAATTGAGTTAAAATTTAAAGAATTATGGATTTAATTGGATTAATTTATAATTTGATGCAAGTACTAAATGCTTAAAATTTCATAGAACATTGCAATTGAATGAATAATGGAGAATCATGATGAATATCATCTTTTTGTTTAATGTTTTTTCAGAGTTATTTCTTATTAAGTTAAGAGTAATAAAGTTGATTTGCTTAAGGATAAGCAAATGCTCAAATGTGGGTGAGTTTGATAAATGCCAAATAGAATATATTTTTAATCTCATATTTAATGCATTTTGCTTATTTATTTGAGAGTTTCTTATTGTCTATAATACTTATTTTATTTCTATTGTGATGTTAGGTCTTATTTGCTTTCGTAGATAAAAAGGAGAAGAATTATGGTGAAATCGGGATAGAAAACGGAAGAATTGAAGTTATTTTGGTGGTTGCCTGTGTAAGTCTACCTAGTTGTGTTGGTGCCCATATAAGTCTACACGACCTAGTGGCTACTCGTGTAGCTATTTGGGATTGTGTTTCTTGACGATTTTGGAAGATTGAAGTAAGTTTAAGGGACATAATCATAGACACTGACGTGTGAGTGATCATGTCCACTCATAAACTCTAAATTTGAGCTATAAATGGATAAAGTGAAGAGAAAATAAAAGGAACTGAAAAACGGGGTTTATAAGAAGCTCTAAGGGGCTTAGGAAAAGACATATGGATGGGCTATAATGATAAAGAGAACGAAGAATGAGCAAGGAAACATATTTGAGGTGGATTTTCATTAATCTAAAGTGGATTTCATGAAAATTAAAAGGGATTGCATCATATTATTCTAGTTTTTTGTTTTTCCTTTAGTCTTAATATTATGATTCTGAGCTAAAATTTTATTGGTACTTGATTTAGATGACGAGATAGACCTTGCAGTAATTTTATTTTAACTTAGCTTATTCTTTAGTTTCATTCAGATTCAATTATGTGTTCTTAATTATTCTTGATTAATATTGCTATTGTATTATTTCATATATGATTTCATGCTATTATATTATTTCACTATTAGGGTCACACTTAATAGTGAATTCACAAATCGATTAATGCAATCCTAAAGATTTTAACTAAAAAGATGTTTCAGTTAATCAACTGTGGATTAGTTATTAATCGTCTTGAGAAAGAAACTAACATAAGATAGGAATTTCTACGGTCTAATGAACTAAAGATTACATTGACAGGTGGTATCATGATTGCACGAGAAGTCCTAAGGAAATTCGAAATCCATGTACGAATGTTTTCTTTAATTGTTTATTAGTTTAATCTTCGTTCTAGTTAATTAATTGTGTTAATCTATTTTACTTTATTGTTTTAATTTTACATTTGATTTATCTTAAATACCATAATTTGTCAAGTTAGATAATAGACAGATGGTAAGTACTAGTAACTTTAGTTCTCATGTGATCAACCCTACTTACTACTAGCACTAGCTACAGTTACACTGTACACTTGTAATTTAAAATATAAAATTATGCATCCATATAATATAATTACTTGATATTATTTACTGATAAATATATTTATTTTATTTTATTTAAATTTAAATTTAAAATTTATTTTAACATAAAATTATATTTAAATTAAATAATTATTTAATAAATAAAGTATATTTAAATACTTTAAGATGGATAAAATTTAAATAACATTTATTTTAATAACCATAATATATGTTAAACAAAATAAATATTATTTTATAAATAATATTTTATAGTTTTTACTTATTTGAGTATTTATTTTACTATTATATAATAATCTTATTATTATTTACAAATATTTTATATAAAATTGATTTAATATCTAACTATTATTAATAATAAAAGTATAATTATATTGACGCCAATAATTAAATAGATTTTCACATTTTATTTGAGAAATAGAAACTAAATGAAAATAAAAGTTTAAAGACACAAAAAAGTTAAACTGATTACTTTTCATGTCTACATCTATCGAATCTTGCATCGTTACTCGAAGAAATATATAATCATTGCTACTTTATTAATCTCTTTTAGTATTTTATGTTGAAGATATTTATCTTCCAATTAGGATTTTAATTTGCAATTCTTATTATAAGCAAGTTTTAAATAATAATTCAAGCTTAAACTTAACTTTTCACATTAAAATTATCACCAACCGAGCAATAAGAAAAATTATTCATTTCCTCTTAACAAAATTTTGTCAATATCATTAGTTATTATTTTCTTTAATTTATGTAGTGAATTATAATCATCTTGGAATGAATATTTAACTTATTTTTAAGTACTAATTTTAAGAGAGCTTAAGTTGACTCTTAAAATTTAATATACATCAAATAAAATTTTAAATGCACTTAATAATTTATCAATAATAAATTTATAATTCTCTAAATTACATCTCCAATTTTCAACTTCTTAAATTAAAAGATTAAAAAATTTGATTTCAAATTACTTTATTTCGTGGTTGGGCCAGGTGTTAATACATATTCACGGGTAGTCCTTATTTTTTTGCTCGTATTTTCAAACAAATTTTGCGTGGTTAAGATTGAGGGGTGCTTGGTTAATGGATTTGGGAAGAAAAGAATGGTTAAAAAATGAAAAACAACTGCTTGGTAATATATTATTATTGGATGAATATAATTCTATATTTGAGTTTGGGGCATTACTCCATACCCCTCGATTATGAGAGGAATGAAAGTTATTCCTTTGAAAAAAAAAGTTTCACGCATGTGACAGGAATTGTTACCAGCGTGGCAGAAGTGTCATGTCTGTGACACTTCTTATTACCCGCATGACACTTCTTTTTTTTAATTATTTCTATATATAATATATATTAGTGTCACACCCATGACGGTTTTTTTTAAAATTATTTCTATATATAATAATTATCTATATATAATATATATCTATATATAATATTATCTAAATATAATAATTTATTGTAAAATAATGAGGCTAAAAGCCCAAGTTGAGGCTTAACCTTTTTGAGTTTGATCATTTTAGGACTTAAACTTGAAACTTGCTCAATGAAGGGCTAAAATTTCACGAGTCTACTCAATTTAAGACTTTTTTGGACGAAAATTAGGACGTGTTTACACGCGTCGTTACATGCAAAGTAGCACCATTACCTTTTTTTAAATGCCACATATAAAAGAGTAAAAGGTTTTAAGTTTTAACCCTAAAATTTTGTAAATTTTCGTAAATTCTGTAAATTTTGTAAAGTAAAAAAGTAAACTTTAACGTATCTTCATCGTCGGCCATTCCGCTCCAGTCTTTGTGCAAGAGTTGTCTTGCTTGTTCTCGCATCTTCACCAAGGGTTGTCCTCGCCAGATCTGCGCTTTATCGTTCGTTGAAGGGGTTGTGTTAGTTGGTTGACACATCTTCACTGTCCCTAGATCTGTGCTCCAGTCTTCATTGAAGGGGTTGGCTTGCTTGGTTCACACATCATCTCTTAAAACTAAGGTAAGTCCTAGAATTAAAGTATTAGCCATTAGGCTTAAGAGCGGTAAACTTTTAATTCTGAAAGTTCTGAGGTTAGAGAAGTCTAAGGTTAGAGCGGTATCAATCAGAGCACAATAGAAAAGTAGTTGGTCGTATAAAATCTTAATTTGATGCTTCTAATTCCATTGCCCTCTTATATCCTTTTTGCTTTACTAGTGGGAGTATTTGTCGTATGAGTGTGCATTTTTGTAATTGAAACCGATGTATTGTTTTTATATTGTTGTTTGCAATACTCTAACTATCATTGATGATAACATAAAGTTCTGATTTTGTGATTATAGTAGTAACTTAAATCTAAAAGACTCTAAGTAACTTAAATCTGAAAGACTCTAATTGCTAGCAACTTAAAGTTGATGTAACAATTGGATTGAATAAGGATTGCATTTAATATGGATATTTTTTAAACATTGAGGCATAATAAACCATTATGTAGGTATATAAGCTGGAAACCAGTGATGCAGCTCCTATGAGGCTTATAGATGAAAAATTCGGCGAGCCTAGGAGCCACAGTGAGAATATGTTTCTCAATTCACAGGTGTAGACGACTTCACATACCTTAATTAATAGAACTTAGTAAGTTGGTTGATGGAATTGTTATGAATATGTTAAGCATCATGTGCTATTCTAGGCTTGAATTTTTTACTTTCACTTCAATGTTTCCTTTCAACATTCTGATTGAGTGTTTTGTTTTCCTGGAGTTGGTTTTTTAGTTTGGAATAATGACATTTGATAAAGTAACTCTGAAGTTTTATCATGCGGAATGTTTTGTTAATGTGGGTGATAATGTTATGTATGAGGGTGGTTTTATATCCTGACTTACTGAGCTATTTTGAAATGGATGATGGGTGGGTATAACAATGTGAAAAAGATAATTCATCTTATGTCTGGTTTTGAACTATGTAATGGTTTGAGAGTTGTATAAGATGATTCTAGTGTGTTAGATATGGTTACTCAGATGATGGATATGAGTGGCATTGATATTTATATTGAACATGGTGTGAATACCCTTGTTAAAGGGATTGAGGATGAATGTAATGAGGTTAATCAGGGTAATGTAGTTGAAGATAATGGTGAGGATGTTAATAATGAATGGTTTGGAGGTAATGTAGTTAATTTAGACATTGTGCCAAATGTAAAGGATGAAAATGATGCAGATATGGAAAATGAAGATGATATAAATATGGAGGTTGAAGAGGGTTTAAAGCAAGGAGATGAAGGTAATGGTCCGGATGAACATAATGGACCATATGAAGCTGATGCAAGTGATGCCTATATATATATATATATATGATATGGTAGATGATGTCACTAGGAGGAAAAGGAAATATCTTGTTTATGATAAAAATGTAGCTGAGCCTTATATTGAATTAAGGATGATTTTTCTTAATCATTTCCAATTTAAACATGTAGTAAGTTTGTTGTTCATCAAAACAAAAAGGGCTATCATGTTTACTACATACATACATACATAAATACATATACATATATATATAGATGATATGGTAGATGATGCCATTAAGAGGAAAAGAAAATACCCTGTTTATCATGAAAATGCAGCTGAGCCTTACATTGAATTATAGATAATTTTTCTTAATCATTTGCAATTTAAGCGTGCTATAAGTTTGTTGTCCATCAAAACAAAGAGGGCTATCATGTTTACTAAAAATAAGCTTAACTTTGTCAAAGGTAAATGTACGACAAAGAACTACCCTTGGTATATATATAGAGCATTTGATAGGAAGCTATAGTCATTTCAAGCTAGGAAATTCATGAACAATCATTAATGTAATATGGTATACACAAATCTTAAGATGAACACCATTATCTTCGTTGACTTATTAAAGGATAAGCTTAAAAGGGAGCCATTTTTTAAGAATAATGATATAAAATTTTACGTTAAGGATTGTTTAGGTGTTGAAGTGTCCATAACTATGGTGAGAAGAGCAAAGAAAAAAATAGTAGACAGCGTTGTGATCAATATTGAAGAGGAGTTTGGGAAGCTTTAGTCTTATGCTGAAGTGATTAGGCAGGCCAACCCAGGAAGCACTATTACATTGACACTGTCTTGACCAATTCCAATATCTCCACCTGTATATGAAAGAATGTACATATACTTAGAAGCTATTAAACATGGGTTTAGGCATGGATGCAGGCATTTTTTTTAGCCTAGATGGATGTTGGCTGAAAACCAAAATTAAGAGCGAACTTCTATATGCTGTGGGAAGAGATGGAAATAAACAAATGTTTCCTGTTACTTGGGCTATGGTTGAAGTTGAGTC
Source organism: Erythroxylum baracoense (assembly GCA_025629805.1). NCBI lineage: Eukaryota > Viridiplantae > Streptophyta > Magnoliopsida > Malpighiales > Erythroxylaceae > Erythroxylum > Erythroxylum baracoense. The sequence goes on along the minus strand of JAOTAY010000003.1, from coordinate 23,965,361 downwards.
AACAGTCACATAAAAGTGGTTCATTGAAAGGCTGAAAGAAGATTTACCTCAATTGGGCTTCGGAATTGGTTGGACTATAATGACTAACCAAAAAAAGGTAAAAGTTTCACATCAATCTTGCTTTTACTTTCATTGAGAGTGTAACTGTTATAAAATAGGTAGAGTTGCGTCCATATGCTTATTCAAATGGTTATGTTTTCCATTATAGGAACTTGATAGAGCCATTGCCGATTTATGTCTAGATGCTGAGCACAGGTTTTATGCTAAACATGTTTATGTTAATTAGCATTGAAGAGGACATAAAGAGAAAAATAATAAGGAGCACTTTTGGAAAATTGCAATTTTTCACACTAAGGGAATATGAAGAAAATTTGGATAAGCTTAGAGCCAAAAACCAAAGGGTAACAGAAGATATTGAAAGTTATGCACCAGTTTAGCAATGGTGTCGAACTTTCTAGAGGGAAGATTCTATGATTGAGTTAGTTGATAATAACTTATATGAGGCCTTCAATAACACTCTAGTTGATACAAGCAAAATGTCAGTTTTAGGGTTATTTGAGCATCTTAAAAGAGAATTAATGAAAAGAATTGTGAGAAAAAGGAAAGAAACTGCCAAGTGGAAGGTAATTTAAGGCCAAGAATATAGGAAGCAATTGAGAAAAGTTCCATGATTGCTCAACATTATTTAGTGCATCATAATAGAGAAGGAGGGTATGAGATTGATCATGGACAAAACAGACATGTGGTGAGGCTTCATAACAAAATATGTTGTTATAGGAGATATACTCTCTTTGGCATTCCTTGTGAACATGACATATGTGCTATTATAGACAGTAGGGTTAATATTGAAGAGTAGACTTCTAGTTGATTATAGAAGAATGAATATGTCAAAGTATATGAAAAGGTAATTCAACTGATGCCTGGTATGAAAGACTGACCTATTAGCAATGAAAAAACTATTAGGCCACTAGAATTCAAACAAGGCATTAATGAGCCTCAAAAGAATACAAAAGTAAACAAAAAGCAAAATATTGACCATGTGTCTAAGAGGGGCATGATCATTACATGTAGTCACTGTCATACAAAAAGACACAACAAAATAAGCTATCCTTGGAAGGGTCGAGAGGTAATTTCTAAGTAGTTTTGTCTTTTTATAGTACAGTTAAGATTCTTTTTCATAGTAGTGATAATCTTCTAGGTTGTTTTATTCTGTTATCAATGGCAGGTTCCAGCCTAGTTTCAAAATTTGAACCTAGATTAGTCAACTGATTTCCATATGGAGCAACACACAACGAATTCATAATCAACCCCCGAAAACATATCCACAGTTGAAACCAACACTGACAATCCTGTGAGTGCCTCTAGATCTACATCCAACGCTAAAAGGGGAAAGAAAGGTAAAATAAGAGCAAAAACCTTTGCTTCTGCCTTTGCTACTGTGTCTGTATCTGCTGGTGCCACAACTGCTTCAGGTACTGCCAACACCTCAAGTACTGCTCATATAAGTAGGAGTCCATATGCAATAGCCTCAGTTGTTGTCCCAACACCTTAAGGTCCTTCAAAAACAACAAATATCTGTACATCTTCAAAGGCCATCGCCAAGAACCAAACCAAAGGGAGAAGAGGGCCTAGTTATGTTGTTACAGATGATGGAAGCAGATTGAGGATGTTGGCAGCTGGAAGATGTAGTCCAAAATCTTAAGCGAAAATTATAAAAAAAAAGGTCTATCATATACTCTTCTCTTCAACAAGAAGTAAATAGGAAGATCAAGAAACAGATGGAAGGGATGGGGGTATACACAAATGAAACCACATGGTTGCAGATACTAAATATAAGTGTTAAATTTTTGCGTTCTTACTTAACATTAAGTAATTCATACAACTTAACAAACATTTGCATTTTATCTACAGCCTAGAAGGAGCAGTTAGATACTACAAAACCTTGGGAAGAAATCAATAAAAAGGAAGGAAGCTATTACTGCGCATGTGAATCCAAGCTAACAAAGTCAAACTATATCTTCAAAGGGAAAGGAAAAATCTAAACTTAACATTTAATTGTTAGTGAACTGAACAATTTTGTGATACTTGTGAACTGAACAATAATAGATTGTAAGGATGTTGTTGGGATTAATTTTGTTAAGCAATGAATGCAATAACTTCCAATTTCAGTTTGAATTGCATTTCTTGTACGTTTTTTCCTTTTTGTTGAAGCTCGTGAATGGGTTACCGAGGGTGATGGAAGGGTGATGGAAGCTTGGTTGGAATTGTCAAATTATTTGTAATATTTTGTATTTTTCAAGGAAAGCTTAAAGTCTATGGATGGAAAGAGATTATCAGTTTTTTGTAGTAAAATGTTGGTTTCCTTTATTTTCCAATAAGTGTGCATTGCATTTCTTTTAGTTTTTTCCATTTTCGTTGAAGTTCATGAATGGTACAACATGTATATTGTTAATACAACCTCAGTTGGAATTATAGGTCTATTAAACATCCTTGTCTCCTCGCCAATAATTTGATGACTTAGAAAACAACTTAACAGTTGTGTTAATCGTTGGATTGGAGGTAAAATACGGATAACATTTTTTAGAGTAGTCAATTGCTGCCTCTTTTAACTCTTTTTGACTACGAAGGAATACTCCATCTCCATTGATTAAAGATCCTATTTTGTCACTAATCTTCCTTACCAAATGTTGAAACACCAAACATCTTTAGGCTAGTACATCAAACATGTTTAGGTTAGTACATAAAACATCAAACCTGTTTAGGCTAGAACATCAAATTAGTAATACAGTAGATGTTAAAAAATCTAACACTTTTCACTTTCCAACATCAAGTTAGGTGAAAAACATTTACATATTGTTCTAGTACATCAAACCATTTCCAGGTAAGGCTTTAAAGGTACAACTATTGCCTTTTTTGCCTTCACTATTTGGACTAAAACATAAGCAAAACTACTAAACACAAGCTTAAACAAGTAAGCCATTTCCAACAGTTTGTTGAATGTGTTTCATAACTAGTCCTCGTGGCAACTAATTCATTCTTCAATTTCAAATTTCTACAATCCTTTCAGCTTGCAAAACATCTACTGCATTCTCTCTTAACTCTGTCACTTCTGCCTTCAATAGATTATTTTGACGATATAACATCTTCTCTCTATTTTTCAGCTTTAAAATAATCTGTCTTGCTCTTGGACAAAATCTTTGATCATGCTATTCATGAAATCTACAAACATTTTCACTCTACCATTAAAGAAAAAGCAGCAATTCGTTAATGAAATATATGAACCTATTTAGCTAAAACAACATAAAAATGTACTGATAACTTGTATTTTATGCATGTTAATTGTTTGTGTTTTGTGTTCTTTTGGTAGGCTTTTGTGATGTTTTGCTTGTGTTTTTATGGTAATTCG
>JAOTAY010000003.1:23948948-23961855 GCA_025629805.1 Erythroxylum baracoense | reverse complement strand
AGCATGAGGTGTGGTAATTTACCACACCTGGACCCGTTCCTCTGGTCCGACCCGTTCTCTGGAAACGGGATGTTACACATTATATTTGGCTTCTCGTGGTAGCTGTAAGGAATAAAAAGTTGGTGTTGTCAAAATAACATGCTCATTACCAGGGATTGATTCAATGGATTTATTGTGTTTGATGGTTTTCTCATATAATATTAGCCATATATGGCAACCATCCATTTTAGATAGCCTAGCACTAGTTGCCAACAAATTTGATGACAATTTTCACTTTTTCAGGAATAAAGGGGTTTGGAATCATCAATCTAAAGCCTAATTAGAGATATTAAGAGAAAAGTTTCAAACTAATTTGCAAATTATGCTATGAATAGCGAGAGAAAGTGAATAGAAATAAAAAGACTTGACATCTCGTATTCCTACATAAAAAAAGAAATCATTTGATTTTATGCTCAAATCCTATGAAAAAGGTTACATAAGTTACTTCAATGAAATGATTTGTACAAGACAAACCAATACTCCATATTTACTTGCATTTACATATTCCTTTTGCAATAACAAATAGTATAATAAAGTCTGTGAGAACAAAATTCCTCTTTATCCAACTTTCCCAACTGCTTCAATGGCTTAAGTAAGTTGATTAAAAAACTTTCGTTAAAATAAACATTATATAAGAATGATCCATCAATCAAGTTTAGAACTAAACTAGTGTGCCAAAAATGCTAGTACTTACTCTTCCTTGACAAAGTAACTCTATGACAAGCAGGACTTAAAATTTCTGAATTAAGAAGGTCCCTGAATTAATATGTTTTAAAAACAAGAGAAAAGCAAAGATAAAACTAAAATTAAGGAGCTAAAAATGTATATATTATTGTAACCTTTAATGCTGAAATTCTTTTATGTGACATCAAGGAAGGATTTCTTCACATCTTACACTTCAAGTGATTATGGAGTTTTGAAGAAAGTAATGATGGTCTACACAGATTATTGACATCGAGATTGTTGCATTAGAGACTAATAACAACTTATAGTTACTTTGTTAAAAATGCATTTGATATATGTTTGAATATGATTTTTACATAAGTTTTTAATGATGATGGTTATTTCAGTACTTCTAGTGACAATCTATGTAAAATCACTAAAGGTTTTTTTTATGATGGTACATGAAACAAAGTCTTTTTGTTTATACTAAACTAAAGCTTTAGTTTACGTTGATACTATTAATGTAGTTAAGAGTGATAATTTTTTAGAGTTATGGTATAACAGAGATGGCGAGACTAGTAAAAAAGGACTCGATTCTTTATCCAAGAATAATCGATGTTTTGATTTAAAAGGTGTAAGATTATAAAAGTGTGCTTACTGCTTGGCTAGTAATGGAATAGAGTTTTCTTCAAGATCCATCCTTCTAGAAAGTCAGAATTACTTGATCTGGTGCATTTAGATATCTGTGGTTCAATAAAGATAAGGACTTTCAGTAGTAGACTTTATTTTGTGATATTTATTGATGACCATTTAAGAAAACTATGGGTTTGTGTATTAAAGTCAAAATATTAGGCATTTGGCATCTTTACGCATTTTTATCCGTATATTGGATCTTTTAATGAGTACTATAAATAATAAGGTATTAAACATCAGAAGACACTTCTCAAGACTCCTTAGTTGAATAGCTTAGAAGAGAGGATGAATAAGACATTAGTAGCAAGAGTCAGATGTTTACTTTCAGAAGCAAAGTTGCCTTAATCTTTTTATGGTAATGACGCTTTATATATTGATGCACATATTATTAATTTATCTTCTACTATTGCTTTTTAGGGAAGTTCCTAATCGTGTATAAAACAATAAGAGATTTTTCTACAATCATTTTCATATGTTTAGATGTAAAGTATTTGTACATTTGCTAAAAGATGAGTGATCCAAATTAGATATTAAAAGAAGGTAGTGCATCTTCATTGGTTATGGTAATGATGATTTTGGTTATAAACTATAAGATCCACTTATAAGAAGCTTGTTGGAAGTTGTACGTTATTTTTATGGAGGATTAAATGATTGAAGATATTAACAAGGCAGAGAAGTCAAATTCTCAAAATTTTGATGGTTTAATTAATATTGATCTAGCTCCAGAGACACATATGCCTAATATAGCTTAGTGTAGCAATTAGAATGATTCGCAAAATCATATTTATAATGATCAAGTTGAAGGTGTTAATGGTGATGTTGCTAATGAGGTAGATGTCTCTATTCTTAAGGTTGTTAATGAACCTGTAGCTTCACTTAGGAGGTTTAATATCCACTTATTATTCTTTTGCTGATATGAGTTCCTCACTGAAGGGGGAGAACTTGAGAGCTACGAAGATGATATAAAAAGCAAGGATGAGTAAGTTGTAGCTAAGAAAGATGAAATGAAATCTTTATATGATAACCATACTTTTAAACTAGTCAACTTGCTTAAGGGTATACAAGCTTTGCAAAATTGATAAGTTTATAAGGTGTAGGATGAAGAGAATTCTTCTCATCCATGAGATAAAGACATGTTAGTTAACAAAGGGTTTAGGTGGAAAAGGGAATTGTACTTAAAAGAGATTTTCTCACCTATTGTTAAGATTTATTCCATCAAAATTATTCCTAGTTTAGCAGAAAGTCTTGGTTTGGAGGTTGAACAGTTAGATGTGAAAATCACTGTTCTTTATAGTGTTTTAGAGAAGGAGATTTATATGGAAGAGATAGAGGCTCTTGTGTTAAAGGATAAGGACAATTATTTTTATAAGGTGAAGAAAAGCTTATATAGCTTGAAATAAGCTACAAGGCATTTGTATAAGAAGTTAGAGTGAGGTATGATGTAGCAAAGATATAAGGAGAATACTTCTAATCACTATGTAATTGTTTAGAAATTTTCAGACAATAACTTCAACATTTTGTTGCTCTATATTGATGACATGTTGATTGTAGGTTATAATAGTTCTACAATAACAAGTTGAGAAACGAGCTTAGTAATTCTTTTGTAAAGAAAGACTTAGGATCAATAGAAAAAATGTTTGGAATTCAAGTTATTCATAATAAAAAGGCAAAGAAATTGTGGTTATCTTAAGAAAGGTACATCAAAAAAGTACTTTATTGCATGAATAAAACTAAAGTGGTAAGCACACCTTTTGCTACTCACTTTAGGCTTAGCACTAGATTGTCTCCATCAAGTGAGAAGACATGTAGAATATTCCTTATACATCTTCAGTAGGAAGTTTGATGTATAAAATGGTTTGTACAAAACCTGATATTGCTCATGCAGTTAGTATAATTAGCTAATTTCTTTCTAATCTTGGTAAAGATAATTGGAATATTGTGAAGTAGATCAAGAGATATTTTTGAGGCACTTCTACTTTGAAATTGTACTTTAGAATAGGAATTAATTCATACAGCTTAACAAACGTTTGCATTTTATCTACAACCTAGAAGGAGAAGTTAGAGACTACTAAACCTTGGGCAGAAATCAATAAAGAGGAAGGAAGCTACTACTACGAATGTGAATCCAAGCTAACAAAGTCAAACTGCATCTTCAAAGGGAAAGGAAAAAAATGTAAATTTAACATTTAATTGTTAGTGAACTGAACAATTTTGTGATATTTGTGAATTGAACAACAATAGATTGTATGGATGTTGTTGGGATTAATTTTATTAAGTAATGAATGCAATGACTTCCAATTTCAGTTTGAATTGCATTTCTTTTATGTTTTTTTCCTTTTTGTTGAAGTTCATGAATAGGTTACTGACGGTGATGGAAGGGTGATGGAAGTTTGGCTTGAATTGTCAAATTCTCTGCAATGATTTGTATTTTTAGGGAAAGCTTAAAGTCAACGGATGGAAATAGATGATTAGGTTTTTGTAATAAAGTGTTGGTTTCCTTTATTTTCCAATCAGTGTGCATTGCATTTCTTTTAGGGTTTTTTATTTTCCTTGAAGTTTATGAATGGTACAACATGTACATTGTTAATATAACCTCAATTGGAATTATAGGTCTTTAAACATCTTTCTCTCCTATTCAATAATTTGATGACTTATAAAACAACTTAATTGTTGTGTTAATCATTAGATTGGAGGTAAAATACGGATAACATTTTTTAGAGTAGTCAATTGCTACCTCTTTTAACTCCTTTTGACTACTAACGAATACTCTATCTCTATTGATTAAAGATCCTATTTTGTCACTAATTGTAACATCCTGTTTTCATACAAATGGTTAGAACCCGAGGTTTCAGTAAATAAGCAATAACAATGAGAGATTAGGAAGTGCATTTCATGCTCATGCATACTATAGCATACACGCACGTGAATTTGAATTTTTACACACATTACAATGAGTGTTCATGCACTCATTTGACAAATTTCGGGTATAATTGATTTATAAATGTGATTATGATGTGAAATGAGGATTATATGTCTTGAAATGGGACTTGGTGAGTATAATTATTGATTTAGATTTTTGGTGAAAATTTAGGAAAATTCTGAATTTCTGGGTATTTTTAGACTAGGAAAAATGCCAAGTAGCAAGACAATTGATAAATGGTAGTAGAAATAAGTATCGAATGATAGTAGAAATTTTGATAAATGACTTTAGGATTTAATGACAAGTTTCATAGAAAATTGGGAGACAATTGGAGTAGAAATTGGAGACAAATGGACTGGTTATTAAAGAGGACCAAGTGAGAACCATAAAAAATGAACATGTGGCAAGTGACAAATGTCACTGCCAAGCCATGTCTTAACCCACGAAACTCTCCCAAGTGAAAGACTATCTTCTCTTTAATTGGTTTTTCACTTTATGATTTACTTTAGCTTTTGTTAATATCTCTTCTCATCTTCTTCGATCTTCTTCATCCACGATCCTCTCTTCTTTCCCTAACAACGTAAGCCTTGCTCTCACCCTTCTTTGCTACTATCATTTTGTTATCTCCTCATTGTCATAAAAGACCTAACCCTACCACCTTTGATTGATGATGATCGTATGGTGTTGAGATGCTAGGTTAAGTGATATTTGAAGGTCTTGAGGCTAAAACAAGTAAGTATAAAGCATTACTCTTCTTGATTTGTTGAATAAAACATGTATGATGATAGATAAATATTAAATGGTCATAAAATGATGTTTTATGTATGTTGGAACGTGGGTAAAGAAATGAACACATTGATGTCTTGCTTTTATGTGTATGATGATTAATGATTCATAAATTGATGTAAAGATGATTTAGAGTTAGAATGAGTCCTAAAATGGTGTAGAAAGAAGTGCAGAAAATTGATTTGTAAATAAATGTTACATGTTCTATTTTCTATGTATATTAGCGTGGATTTCCTTGGGTGTTATAGAGATGAGTTAAAATGATTTTTGAATTTAAATAAAAGGCTAAAGTAGAGTCTTGAAATGAGGTGTATTAAAATGATAAGTTAGAGATGAAATCAAGGTGTTAATGAAGTTGAAAATGTGCAGAAAGTTGATGATGAATGTGTACATGTATATGTTCTATTTTTAGGTTAATCATAAAACATAGATCATGATTTTTTGTGTAAATGATATTGAGCTGAAATGGAAGTAGGAATGAAGAGGAAATAATAAGGACATAAGCTAGAAATGATAGACTAAGCAAAAGAGATGGACTAGGATGAAAATGATGATGAAATGTGCTGGAATATGTTAGATGGAGTGTTTTCACTGAATAGGCATCTGTATTTTAGCCATATCTTGATTTGTAGATATCCAAATGGGATGATTTTTAATTTATATTAAACAAGATACATATGGCTACAATTTTCATGAAGGAATTGAATTTTGGTTTTTAAATTTGGATTGAAGTTGAGTACTAGGTGCTGTCGTTGTTTGAGAACAGTCTGTAGTATTTTGGGTATAACTATAGGAATAATGAACCAAATTGTATGAATTTTAGTTCATTAGAAACTTAAGACATAGAGAAACATTTGTTTAAAAGAAATTATTGTCTATAAACCTAATTTTCTATGTCAAAATGGCTATACAAAACTGACCCAAAACCTGTCCTGAGATAGTCTGGAAAAAATGCAGGAAAAGGATGTGGACAGATGCAACAACTTCTGTCATAATCGTGTAAAGGTATACCACATTCATGAGTAGTGCTTTTACATGGTAATGATTTGATTTGTGCAATGGTTGAACCAATTAAGGATAAGGTGCTTAACTATGATGCATTTTGACTTAATTGGGGCTTAAAATGAACATAATTTGATGATGAATGAAATGTGTGATATTCTTAGGGTGATAATCAAGGTTATAACTTAAGCATGGATGATTGATATCAATGAGACCAATTCTGAAAATTTGGAGATATTATAGAAATGAAAGTGATCTTATATGGCCAATGTGATTCAAACGAGAGGAATAATGTATATTAAGTAAAGGTGAATGAGAATTGAAAACTTTGTGATCTTATAATGCTAGAAAAAGAATTGGAAAGCATGCATGTGATAGATATATGATTGATGATATTAGATTAAACAATTTCTTTGATCTATGAACCTAAGTGTAAGCTTGACATAGACAAATGATGTTGTTAATGATCAAGTGATGTAATTAAGGATAAATACCTGTAATAGTCAAATTGAGCATGCATTATACATTACACATATACATATGTGTACAACTGCATATTTATGTGATTGTGCAATTAGTAATGTGTGTTCAATGTGTGTAATGCATGATATTGATACACAGGATAGAACATCAGCATCCAGACGTTTCCGGATCTTGGAAGCAAATGCTAATCTGGAGCATGCTGTGAGTCAACCTAGATGGTCTTACTTTAAATGATTGTTCTGTTTAAATTTTTGTATTGCATTATTATTGATGTGAATGTGATTGTCATAATTCTAAGCATTAATAGTCCGAGGAGTTTGATGAATGTGAACATATAGGAAGTGCTTCATTAAATGTGAATGTGAATGAAATAAGTGATTCTCAACATTATTGTTAAATGTCGAACATCGATCCGATGAAAAATGTGAATTAAATGTGAAATTGAAATCAAGCGATTGATTGAATATATGTGAATGTGATGCATTTCATTACATGAATGAATGAACAGATAAAGGCCTTTGTGACCGAATTAGCCATCGAAAAAGAGCTTAAAGCTCAGAAAGTGATTAAGAGCCAAAGGCTCACTATATATAATAAGCCTTGTATCCCCAACAAACAAGGGATAGTTATTAATGAGTCTGATATCCACAATCGATATGGGACAATTACAGGCACTCGGTCACAATAATAACAAATAAAATTGAGTCTCATGAGCATTGCATTTATATAATTGATATGTATGTTTTAAATGATCAAAATGAACTGTTTGACTGCTCTTAATGTGAAATGTGAAATAAACGAATAAAGTGTTAATTGATGCTACACAATGAATTGATGAAGTGATGTAAATTTTGTGATTATATGAATTGCTGTGTTATGTGATATAAGTGAGCCATCGAGGATGGCCCGCTCACTGAGTTCACAAAACTCACCAAAATTGCAACGTTGTCTTTCAGGCTCAGAGGAGATCTCCAATTAGATAAATTGGAGTCTAACGACTGCATTCAGGTAAAAGATAGAAGTTGGGATCAGTTCGTATCTGCATATATTTTCCATTATTTTTGCATCAAAGAATGTATTCCGTAAATATTATACCACCTGTATCTGAATAATTCTGTTTTGTAATGACTTTCCAAATTAGAAACGTTTGTAAATGAGATTGATCAATGAGTGTAATAACAATTATGATTATGATGCTTGTGAATCAAATGGGCCAAAATTGAGTATTGGCTTTTTGTAATATGCGTGTGATGTTTGAAAAATTTGTATTGAGTTTGACTGATAGTTCTAGCACACCACCCTTGTAAGGTGTATTTTTGAATACCGTCTATGTGTTTGGGAATATGCCTTATAGGAGTGGGACTAATCTTCCTTACCAAATGTTGAGACATCAAACATCTTTAGGCTAGTACATCAAACATCTTTAGGCTAGTATATAAAACATGAAACTTGTTTAAGCTAGAACATCAAATTAGTAATACAACAGATGTTAAAACATCTAACACTTTGCACTTTCCAACATCAGGATAGGTGAAGAACATTTACACATTGTTCTATTACATCAAACAATTTCCAGGTAAGGCTTTAAAGGTACAACTATTTCCTTTTTTGCCTTCACTATTTAGACTAACAAACATAAGCAAAATTACTAAACACAAGCTTAAACAAGCAAATCATTTCCAACACTTTGTTGAATGTGTTTCATAACTAGTCCTCGTGGCAACTAACTCATTCTTCAACTTCAAAATTTCTGCAATCCTTTCAGCTTGCAAACATCTGTTGCATTCTCTCTTAACTTAGTCACTTCCACCTTTAATAGATTATTTTGACGATATAGCATCTTCTCTCTGTTTTCAGCTTTTAAATAATCTGTCTTACTCTTGGACAAAATCTTTGATAACGCCATTCATAAAATCCACAAACATTTTCACTCTACCATCAAAGAAAAAGAAAAATTCGTTAATGAAATAAATGAACATATTTAGCTAAAACAATATAAAAATATACCAAAATTATCGAAAATAATCTACAGCCATAGAACCTTCTTCCTGGATTTTCATCAGTCCATGAAGTCCATCTAGGTGCTTTCAAGTTACAGTAACAATATTTAGCCTCTCCGTCATAGTCCCATTTAATTGAGTAAGTTGAAGAAATCAGCTTGTATGACCTCATATCAAGCTTAGAGCGCGTCCCTCTACAGCCAAAGTTGAAAATTTTAGAAATTCCAACCTAACACAAAATCACAACCAAGAAAACAACAAACTAAATCCTCTAATCAACCTTATTGCCTTAAAGAACTACTACTTGAGCTCATTCTCAAGTATTACAACACAATGTTGTAATGTTGATTATGCACCTACTGATAGCTAAATGATGTCTACATAACTGAATTTGTTTGCTCCTAATAATCTGTATCTCTTCCATGAATGTCATACTTTATCTTGAACCCAGCGCATAGCACCAACGAAGCTAAACCAAATGATACAAATCATATCCTACGTACAATGTCAAGTACATGGGAAAGAGAAAACTTGATCATATCTTATATATAAATGTATAATAAAATTGTACATGAAAAACAATTATCGTTTACACGTTATTCAACCCAATAATCAAACCCATTTAAAGAAGATAAAACAATTTACCTAAATGTAACATTGTTAGGGCAAAGTATAAAGTGAATATTAAAACATCATAAATTTATATAAAAAAATTAGAAAGGAGCATGACTCATTACCTACTTCGATCTTTAATCACAACACATGTATGTTTCAGATCTTTAAAAACCTTACCACCCATTCACCTATAATGCCAAAAGAGAGATCTCACACTCACACTACCAAGAAGGCACAAGCGAGATTGGAGTGAAGGTACATGCATTAAGTGATGATGCATCCAGGGATTGGAGTGAAGGCACAACCGAGAGAAGAAAAAGAGGATGAAACATGTGTTCATAAAAATTATTGATTTTAGGGTTGAAGAGTTTTTCGTTTAACTCGAAATTTAAATGAAATTAATTAATTTTTTAAAAGTTCCACTGGCCTAGAAAATAAATTAGGTATATTAACGTGACATTTAAACACTAATTGACCTGTATGTAATAGCTCGTGTAAACATGTCCTAATTTTTGTCCAAAAACGTCTTAAGAGCAAACTCGTGAAAATTTTGCCCTTCATTGAGCAAGTTTCAAGTTTAAGTCCCAAAATGATCAAACTAAAAAAGGCGAAGCCCTATAAATAGAAAGGATAGGAGGGTGGCGGTGACATCAATCATTCATCATTCACTCTTCATTCTTCACTTAACATCGAAGACACTTAGAAAGGCAGAAAATAGAGAGAAATAAGGGAAGAAGAGAAGAGAACAGAGAGAGTCGGTGAAGAAGAGAGAAACATGGCAGAAAGTTGGAAGTAAAACTAAGCCTTCAACCATTTGGTGAGAACAAGCTGAAGTAGAAGGTCAGAGCTAATACGAGAAGCTTGAGAAAGGTAGGAGACCACCGCACCTCATTCACCTGATCTTTATTTTCTTGCTCTGTTATTCATCTATTGCAGTGTTTCTTTTTTATTTACTTAACTTATTACTTTGTTAGCTTAACCGACTGTTACTTTGTTATCTTTTCATAGTTCATTTAGTATTCACTTTTTTATTGCTTTAATACTTCTGTTGACAGTAACATGGGACTGAAGTGTATGGAGATGATGAACTGTGTTTATGCTATGATTGGCTGATCTCTTTTTCTTGAGAATTAAGGTAGCTATTTTAGTTGACTATGCATGATTGAGTTACGAATTTGATGTCTTATTTATTTCTATGGTTTTTGAGCTAAATGGATGTAATAGAATGGCCAAACTTTACGTCATTTTTAGTATTAAATGAAGGACCGAGAGGAGAAATTTAATACGGATCAAGAAACTATGGGCGCTTAGGTTATAAACTAGAAATATATTAACTTAAGTGGTAATTAGTAGTCAAGTTGCCATAATTACTTCAGACAATAACTTGTTGAATACTAAAGTTAGATTAGTTCATTATTCTAGTTGATTTAGAACCAACTACTAATTTTAGTTAGATAACTATCCAATCATTTCCCTTAATCATGTATAGGAGATTAAATTAGCCAAATTAATTCTCAAGAGTCTTCCATTTCAATTAATCTATTAGTCTTTGCTTCCAGTTAATTTCGTTTACTTTTCAATCTATTTTGTGATTTTCTTTAAAGTCTTCACTCAACAAATCGGGATAGAATGTTTAAGAATGCATATGTTTTTATTTTTGCCTTTGTTCAAAGTTAATTTAACTGAACCAATTTTACCTCCGTGTGAGACAACCATGGGTAATCACTACAACTACCTAGTATACTTGCGAGTAGGATAGCCTAGGTATTTTTAGAACTTATTTAGGCATAAAAAGTTTTTGGCACCGTTTCTGGAGAGGTATTTAGCGTTTAAACTTGAATTAATTTTGATTATTTTTATTTGCTAATTAATTTTGTTTGTGTTTGTTTGATCATGCATACATGTTTTATTGTGTTGTTTTGGTGATTTGTTTATTCATTTTTTTACTAATTGATTATGTTGTGTGTGTTTGTTAATTTTTGTAATTAATTTAGTACTGATTTTAGTTAGTCCCTCCTAGGTAGGAGGTCTCTAGGAAATGAACTCAATTGGTTTATGCTGGGAAGGAGATCCCTAGATGGTGAACTCGCCCCTTTAGTTGGTAACATACATTGAATATGATTTCAAGGAGATTTTGAAGATGATCACGAGGAACCCAAGCGTGAAGATCAATTAAATAACCAAAAGATGGGTGAAAGGCACTTATTCACGAAGGAGTATGTCAGACCAGTAATTAGTACTACTACGTTATGCATACGTTTAGGAGAGGAAGCTAGAACTATGAATTAAAAAACATTCACTACAACATACTGCCATCTTCCTATGGGATTCCCAATGAAGAACTTTTAAACTTCATTTGAGAATCCTATACTACCCTCAAAACCTTTCCTCTTGATGGTTTAGTCGAGGATCATCTCAGAATGAGATGCTTCCCATACATGTTGAAGGATCGGGCCAAGGCTTGGCTGATGACCCTTCCACCTAGTTCATTGACTGCAAGGAAGGAAGTGTTCAACAAATTCATGGGAAAGTTCTATTCCCATCAAAAGACTTCTGAGTTGTGTACAAGATAGTAACCTTCACTTAGATGGAAGGAGAGTCATTCCATGAGATATGGGAATGTTTCAAACTCTTGCTCATACAGTTTCCACACCATCATTTTCCTCTTCATATGCAAAATTAGTTCTTTTATGATGGATTAACACAGTAATGTTAGTACACGGTTGACAATACAGCAGGAAAAGCTGTGGGAGGAAAGAACACGAAGAAACGTCCTAAATATTCAAAATGTTAGGGGCCAATTCTCAACAAAGAGCATTAAGAGATGAAGAGCTGGAGTTCATGAAGTGAGCTCGAATCAAGAATTGGTTATGCAGTTAGCTGAGTTGATGAAGCATATGAAGATGTTAACTATAAGGCTACCCCAAAACATTCCAAATCAAGAGGTGTGTGGTATTTATGGAACTTTTGGTTATGGAGTTTTTTTTTTTGTATTCTTACGAATCCAAATGGTGGAAGAACAAGTTACTCACTTAATTGTTTTCAACCAAGGAAGCGAAATGATCCATATTCGAACACCTACAATCCTGGTTAAAGAAATCACCTCAATTTCTCTTAAAAGACCAACAATCTACCGATGCAACCCTAATCATAATATCAAAAATTTTAGAGCCCAAACTTTTTCCAAGGGCAATCCTCAAATGACAACCTATCTAGAAAGCCTTTTTTGGAGGAAAGCCTGAATGCATTCATTCAGGTCGCAACTCAGAATCAAGAAATGAACAACAATAGATTTGACTCCTTAGAAGCATCTATCAAGAGTATTGAGATTCAAGTAAGGCAACTTGCAGCTTAAATGTATAACAATCAAAAAGGTAGGTTGCCCAATTAACCTGATCATGTCCAAGAATTACTGTTGGCCCTGGGTCCCCATACGTAGTCACCATTTGATAATTATTATACATACATAGATATATATATATATATATATGGAAACATTTCAAAGAAATAAAATAAATTTTAGCATTTAAATGCAATTAAGGACTAGACAGGAAAAATTTGTGGTGGGATCGTAAAATAATTATAGGCATAAAATAACATTATTCAAGAACAAAAATTTAAGAAAAACGACTTGTAACATCCCGTTTCCAGAGAACGGGTCGGACCAGAGAAACGGGTCCAGGTGTGGTAAATTACCACACCTCAT
>JAOTAY010000003.1:23930466-23948848 GCA_025629805.1 Erythroxylum baracoense | reverse complement strand
ATTCATGCAACACATCAAACATGTAGACATATAATTCACATCTTTGCATTTTTACATAAAGCATCACATATCACTTTTGGGACAATTATACCGAAAATTTCATTCATACAAAATACATATATCAATTGTAAATGCAATGCACATGATTCATTTTCATTTGTTTCTTTGTTGTGACCAAGTGCCTTTCTATTAGCTCATATCCCTTTGTGGATGCCAAGTTGTATCAATTGATGCCCCATATCCCTTAGTGGATACCAGGTACATGCACAACTGAGCCAAAGGCTCTTATCATGTTCTGAGCTTTAAGCTCTTTTACTGGTAACTCTGATCACAACTGCCATTATCTTTCATACATTCACGTAATGAAATGCATCATACATATTCAATGATGACATTCATTCAGTCACATACACTCTTTCTTAGTCACATTTGTCATTTGACTTTTAGTTCAGCATTTAACATTGAAATTGAGAACAAATAGTCAGTCATATTCACATTCAAGTAGCACTTCCAACACAGTCCTGAATATAGAACTCCTCAGACAATCAATTGTTTAGAATCAACACAATCAATTTCACATTCATAAAATAATTCAAACATAATGTAACACAAACAATTAATTGAGTGAGATCGTCTAGGTTACTCACAAATTACTTCCGAAGCTATTGCCTCAAAGTTCTGACAATGTCTAGATGTTGATGTTCCAATTGCTCCTCTATGTCAAGTAATACATACATATATCACCATTTTGCACAATTTAAAAAGTGTCTATTCATGTACATACATGTATATGAACTATGAACGATGCATGTTCAATGACATTCTCGGGTGTTTTTCCTAGATTCAAGTCATATCATCCATCAGATATCAAAACTCACTGAAATATAATTTTTACTTAGGTTTTCACCTTATTAAACCCATAAAAAGTCAAAATTCATAACTCATTCGGTCAAATCAGATTTTTTTCATGTAACATACTTTCGGGTTAACTTTCCATGTTCTTTCTGACCAAGTAAATGGAGTAATTTGAGAACACTTTTTTCTAGGAAAATGTTCCTCATTGCCTTAAGTTCTAATGACTCCAAGATTATTCAATTTGGTTCATTATCGTATGAGTTATGCTCAAAATACTGTAGACTAAGTACATTTGAAATTTAGCTAATGCATGATCATACTTTCAAGTTGTACAACTGATATCTATCAATTACAATATCTAAAAATTACAAATTTATACCAATTAAAGCTAAGAGATAAGATACAACTTTTGTGATGACACATTTATCTGATTCGGCCTACATCAATACAGTTTATTCGATAAAAACAAGACATGATTTCTATCTCGGTTAGTGTTATAGCCTAAGCCAAGACTCAATTTCAAGCTAGATTTTGAAATTCATAAAGACATAATTAAAAGTCTATTTCTTCATAGCATTTGTATCCCTATGTATCTAGTTTATGCCAAATAAAGAATCATTCCATTTGGATAACTGCAGAACAAGTTATGTGTAAAACACAGAAGCATAATCAGTGAACATGTTACTGCAACATTTTCCAGCACTCTTCTTCCAATTTTCCAGATTTTACACCTAACACAACTTGTACAAAGATCACTTTTTCTACTTGCATTACTCTTCATTCTTAACTCCATTTCAACTCAATATCATCCATAAACAAATTATAGTCCATGATTGATGATAAACACTAATAACAGAACATACACATATATACACATTCATCATCAACTTCCTACACATTTTCAACTTCATTTTCACTTTCATTTCACTTCTAACTATCACCTTAATTCTTCTCATTTCAAGATACAATATTACTCCCTTTCTTTAGCTCTATACGCATGTTATTTCATTATAAAAACACCCAAGGAGATTCACATTAATTCATCAAGAAAATAGAACAAAAAGCCATTATACATCTAGTATTTCTGCACTTTTTCCTACACCCAGTACTCAACTTCAAGTAAATATTTGGAACTCTTAAAGACAGAATTTGAATTCGATGTTTGTAAGAAAAATGTAGAAATATGTCTCTAATTTAATCCAAATTGAAAATCATCTCATTTGGAAATTTACATAACAAGTTATGGCTAATTTACAAAATCATATCCAGTGGAAAATGTTACAGCTAACATATTCCAACCCCTTTAAACTCCATTATCATCTTGTCTCTAAACTTTCATCCTAGTTCTTTCTTTTTCAAGAAACTATACTTGTCTTTTCTTTAACTTCCATACCCAATCCAATACATTCCTAAAATAGCCAATGATCCACATTTTTATACGTTAAAAAAAAGAACATGTGAATATCATTTCACAATTCAATTTTTTCTGCACTTCTTTCCACATTCATTAAGAATTCATTCTAACTCTAAATCAACTCATGAATCATTAATCATCATACATGTAAAAGAAAGACATAAATCTACCCACATTACTCACTCAGATTTTTGCATATACCCATCCTCAATTTATGAACATTTAACCTCTAACTATTATCAAACATGCTTCATTCATCAAAGCCATGAAGAGTAATAGGTTACTTACTTGATTTACCCAAGGTTTCTTCAAGAGTCTCCAAGAACCCTAGCTCCTTAAACACCCATGAAAATTTACTTTCAAGGTGAAACGGGTTGGGTATTTTACCATCAAGAAGAAGATAGCTAGGTAGTTTAGTGGCTAGCAATGGAAGAAAGCAAGGTTCCACTTGATGCTTAGGGAAGAGAGTGTCGTGAGTAAAGAAGAGAGAAAGATAAAGGAAAATGATAAAGGTGGAGAAATGAGGTATATGTCGTGAATGGTCAAGTGAAAGACGATGAAATGGTCTTTAATTTGGTAAAATAAATAGTAAGTGGTGAGTGGTAGTGAAACTTGTCACTTTCCTATGGTTCCACTTTTGATCCTTTAATCTATTAGTCCATTTATCTCAAATTTTCAACCTAATTTTCTCCCAAATTTTCAATGACACTTGTTATTAAATCCTAATGTCATTTATTAAAATTTCTACTGTCATTCATCAATTGTTCTGCCACTTGGCATTTTTCCTAGTCCAAAAATACCCTTTAATTTCATACATTTCCCAAAGTTTTACTAAAAATTTTAAGTCAATAAGTATACTCTCTAGATCAATTCTTAACACATACAATTCACAATTCCAAATATAATCACATTTATAGATCAATTATACCCGAAATGTCAATGAATACTTATACAATCATTTTAATGTGTGAAAGTTCATTATTCACGTGTATGTGCATGTCATATAATGCATGAGCATTAAATGCAATTTTGTTTTTCTCACTTTTATTTCTCATTTACGGTATTCCCAACTCGAACCCTTAATATGGGAACGGGATATTACTCTAATAGTCTAGTAAGTGCCTCGAAATCTGCATCCAACACTGAAAGGGGAAATAAAGGTAAAAGAAGAGCAAAAGCATCTACTACTGCCTTTGCCTTTGCCTCTGCTACTATGTCCATCTCTACTGGTGCCACAACTGCTTTAGGGATGGCCAACACCTCAAGTGCTACTCATGTAAGTGGGAGCGCAAATGCAACAGCCTCAGTTGTTCTCTCAACACCTGTAGCTGCTTCAGAAGCAACAACAAATATCTGTACATCTTCAAAGGCCACTGCCAAGAACAAAACCAATGGGAGAAGAGGGCCTGGTTATGTTGTTATAGATGATGGAAGTAGATTGAGGTTGTTGGCAACTGGCAGATGTAGTCCAAATTCTCAAACGAAAAATAAAGGAAAAATGCTTGTGACATACTCTTCTCTTTAACAAGAAGCAAATAGGAAGATGAAGAAACAGATGGATGGGATGGGGGTATACACAAATGAAACCACAGGGTTGCAAATACTAAATGTAAGTGTAAAATTTTTGCATTCTTACTTAACATAAATTCATACAGCTTAACAAGCACTTGCATTTTTGGTACAGCCTAGAAGGAGAAGTCAGAGACTACTAATCCTTGGGCAGAAATCAGCAATTGAGAAGGAAGTTGTTACTACACATGTGAATTTAAGCCAACAACGTCAAACTGCATATTCAAAGGGAAAGGGAAAGAAAAGATTATAAACTTAACATTTAATTGTTAGTGAACTGTGTAAAGGTTATGATGTTTTATTAAGCAATGGCTATTAGTGAACTGAACAACAATAGATTGTAATAGTTTTATTAAGCAATGACTATTGGTGATGACTCTTATTACCTTTTCAATTTCATTTCTTATTCGTTTTTTCCTTTTAGTTGAACATTATAAATGGTGAGAAGGTGGTTAAAGGGTAATGGAAGGGCGATGGAAGCTTAGTTGGAATTGTGAACATTGTCTACAATATTTTGTATTTTTAGGGGAAGCTTAAAGTCTTTTAGATGGAAATATAATGCACACTGCAATATTTTGTATTTAGACTCCATTGCATTGTTATATAGATTTTAAATTATGATTTCCCAGCTTTTCATGTTAAGTTTTCTCCATAGAATCATAATGTAAGCTATAATATATATTTGGCACGTAACTATTTGTTGCTTCTATCATACAACATATTTACTATTCACTGTACTTGGTAGGGGCAATGTTCATTTATAATTGTTCTCAATTATCTCATATATTGAACTTGAGCAACTTCCAAAAACTCATAATTGAAGTTATTTCAACTGTATGCTAGTCTTTTGATTAAACATCCTATTTTGTAACTAATATTCCTTACCAAATGTTGAAACATCAAACATCTTCTGCCTAGTACATCAAACATGTTTAGCCTACTACATAAAACATCAAACCTGTTTAGGCAAGAACATCAAATTAGTAATACAGCAGATGCTCAAGCATCTAACACTTTACACTTTCCAATATCAGTTTAGGTGAAAAACATTTACACATTGTTCTAGGACATGAAACCATTTCTAGGTAAGGCTTTATAGGTACAACTATTGCCTTTTTTGTTTTCATTATTTAGACAAACAAACATAAGCAATAATACTAAACACAAGCTTAAACAAACCCTTCATTTCTAACACTTTGCTAATTTTGTTTCATAACTAGTCATCGTAGCAACTAAATTATTCTTCAACTTCAACATTTTTACAATCCTTTCAGCTTGCACAATTTCTACTGCATTCTCTCTTAACTCTGTCATTTCCGTCTTAAATAGATTATTTTGACGATATAGCATCTTCTCTTTGCTTTTCAGCTCTAAAATAATCTCTCTTGCTCTTAGACAAAATCTTTGATCATGCCATTCATGAAATCCACAAACATTTTCACTCTACCATAAAAGAAAAAAACAATATTTCGTTAATGAAATATATGAACATATTTAGCTAAAACAACATAAAAATGTATCAAAATTACTAGAAAGAGTGGACAGCCATAAAACCTTCTTCCTGGATTTTCATAAGTTTATGAAGTCCATTTAGGTGCTTCAAGTTATTGTAAAAATATTTAGCCTCTCCGTCATAGTCCCATTCAACTGGATAAGTTAAAGAAATCAGCTTGTATGATCTAATATCAAGCTTAGAACGTGTCCCTCTACAACCAAAGTTGAAAATTTTAAAAATTCCAACCTAACACAAAATCACAACCAAATTGAATCCTTTAATCAACCTCATTACGTTGAAGAACTGCTACTTGAGCTCATTCTTAACTATTACAGGACAATGCTGTAATATTGATTCTACACCCACTGATAGCTAAATGATGCTTACAGAACTGAATTGTTTGCTCCTATTAATTTGCATATCATCCATGAATGTCATACCCAATGAATACACAATATCAAAACATGAATAACTACCAAATGTATAATAGAAAACTTGATCATATCCTATATCCAAATTTATAATAGAAATTTTCATGAAAACCAATTATCGTCAAAATGCTGTTCAACCCAATAATCAAACTCATTTAAAGAAGACAAAATTATTTACGTAAATGTAACATTGTTAGGGAAAAGGAATAAAGTGGATATGAAAACATCATAAATTTAAATACAAAACATAGAAGGGCCCATGACATTCTCCAAAAACCTCACCACCCATTCACCTCCAAAAACCTTACCACCTATTCATACTTAGACTACCAAGAAGGCACAAGCGATGGTGCGTCCATGGATTGGAGTGAAGGCACAACCGAGGGAAGAAAAATAGGGTGAAACATCTATTCATTAACGATTCCAGGGTTATTTACGACAACATCTGTTGAAGAAGAAGAGGGAAGTGTTTTTTATTTTTTAGGTCAAAATTTTAAGCAATTATTTAATTTTTTGTTAACATCCACCTGGAGTCCATACTAAATAACGCATATTAAAGTGGCATGTAAACACTAAACAAGCTACATGTAACAATGCTTGTAAACATGCCTTAATTTTCATCCAAAAAAGTATTTAATTGAGCAGATTTTGTGAAATGGTAGCACTTAAATGAGCTGATTTGGAGTTAATGTTCTCAATTGATCAAACTCAAAAAGATTAAGCCCCAATTTGGGCTTTTAGCCTTCATTAATTTAAGTCTAACTTTTATTTTTAGGATAAATTATATTGTTATCTAATATTTATTTACCCAGCATTTTTATCAAAAAAATGTTTTGTTCACTTTTATACTTTATGACTAATATATTTTCGTTTTATATTTTTTTTAAACAAATTATTGGTTCTTCTTTAAAAGTAAGACAATGTCTTCATAAAAGATTTAGTGAATCAAATCCAGCCTTAAATGCAGAAATTGAAGACAGCAACAAGAAACCCAAATTATCCTAGACTTTTTTCGCATTACGTAAAACAATATAACCACGTAACTTTTGTAACTTTGATGATTTAATTTCCTGTTTTGAACTTTTTTTGCTATTGTTAAATGTTTCTAGCTTGTACTTGGTTTTATTATTTCTTTTTACATTTTTAGATCCTAATTTAATAGTCGTAGGAAACCTAAAACAAAATAAATTACGTATCACAATTCTCCTTATTAAACTTATCCACATTCATTAAATAATTTTTTTAATTTGTTTTTATAGTTTCCTTTTAACAAGCCTTCTTTTTCTGTTGCATTTTGATTCCTATGATATATTTGTTGAATAGATTCCATAATGATAATAAGTTAATAAAAATCTTACCCTAAAATATTAATGTTGATAACACATTTTATTATATTTGAGACCACTTTTAATTTTATGCGCAACCTTTTCATCTTATTAAAAAATGTGTCTGATATCATAAATTAACCCTTCCTTTAACAATATTATTATGCAAATATAAAAATAACTACCATAACAGATCAATAGATATTTAATGTACCTATTATGATATCATAATTTACAATTTTTCTGATTCTTTTTTCTAAATATCTTTCAATTCAACAATTAAACTTATCTCTAAAAGTCGCTAATAGCAAGAATTATAAAGGAACTATGATTAATCCATTTGCTTTTATTATTCTATCAAATTTATATTATTCTAATACTAGAATTTCATTCTCCATCTTTGAAAACATCCCAATCATTTTCACCAATTTGCCTACCTATTACTGTGTCAAACTTACAAAGTTTTATAAGATGAAATTAACCATATGGTCAGCTATTTTAATTTTATCTTTTCCAAAACCTACACTAAGACTATAAATTAACCAAAAACTTCCACTGACAAATATAACATTTTTATATAACAACAAAATATATTTGGAATTGCATATGCATATAAATAACGCATATATTAATTATCCACAATCTTTCTTCCTTAACTCTGATTTTCTTCTATTCTTCCTTACTATGCATCTCGACTGGTCTCTAAGCATGACGAATGAGTGAAGATTAATACCCCTTTATCCCTCGTTCACAGCATAATGTCGTTCAAATTCTTAAAAATTTAAATGTACAAAAATAAACCAAATTATACAAAATTAACGATAACAATACCTCAATACTTAAATCATACTTGTACTCAACCAAAATAAAAAACACTAAACTTCGAAAACACAGACACGAAGGAAAAAATTAATAATAACAACAAACTATTTTCTCATTTAATAATCAAAGATGTCAAGGATAAATTCAATAAACACATCTTAAGATTTTCAAACTCATAATAATTCGTGATCAAAATATCTTTCGCATGCATAACTATAATTAAAAAGTACATCAATTGAAAGACCATTAACAAGTGTGATTGACACTCACTCCACTTTCCATTCTCTTATAAATTGAAAGGTCATAAATATAAATTCAATATTCATTTCATGTTAAACATCTACCATAGGTTTGCTTACTAATCCAATCTTCACTACTAAATATCGAACACAAACATTAAACTGAAGGTCTTTATTTTGGTTGTAATGGGACCAAGTTAAAGATAGGAAAAAAGATAAAACCAGGCTTTACACCCTAGAACTAATTGAGCATTTAAAATAATACAAACCGATAAAACATAAAAAATTTTCTACCAATCTCCATGACTTATCCCTCCTCCACTTTCTTTTTTTTCCTCTTCTTTTTTGTCCTTCGTATTTTTTAGTTCTCTTCCTTTTTCTTTTTTTCCTTTTTCTCATTTTTTTACTTTATATATTCTCATTTTTTCCACTTTACAACAACATAAATTCAAAAAGGGAAAAATTTGTACAACAAATACAAATTGTTACAACCACTAACTTACAACCTAACTATATGATATGCTTATTCCACAATTATTCCCTACAGTCGATTGTAGCTTTTAAATACTCAACTTGCTCTTATGGTGGAGGTGATGAAAAAAGATAAACAATCAAGGCCAAGGCTCACATTTTGTGTTTCAACTAAAAAAAGTTTCGTTTAAGCTCAAAGGGGCTCACTAAGGATAATATCATAGTGGCTTTTTAAGTTGTCAAGATAAATCCTAAATGCCTTCATCCCTTCAATGTATGCATAAGGTTATGTAATCTCAACCAGTATTTCCAAGCAAGTTCTAGATCTGCTTAACCATGAAAGAATGCTCTCAACAATGAATACTTTTAATTGGTGTTTGATATTTCAAAAAAGCTCAAATTCTTACCAAAGGAAGTTCTTATTCATCTATCACAACAAGCTAATATCATTTCAATTGAAATCTAAGTCAATCAGTTTAAGCATGCAAATATATTAATTCACTCATATTTTGCATTTACAATATCTGTCAGGTTCATTTAATAACCATGCATCTCCAACTATTAAACAAGAAAACAAACACACAATGTACAATACTAAGAAGATAAAGGATCTTAGATGCAAACAACATAAATAAAGATCAACAATAAAACTAAAAAAATTTAAGGACAAACAATAAAAATAATAAAAAGAAAAAGATAGAAATACAATACTAAGATAAAGGTGGACGTTTTCTGGAACGAGTATTTAAATTTGCTAGGAAATTCCTCATCTACGCCATGCTAGCCTCAATCCTGTCTAATCTGTCATTTGTTCCCCATTCAAATGCAATTAGCTGATTCAATAATGATTGATACTCAACAAAAGTAGGCGCAATGTTCGAACGCCTAGCTTTGAATCGCAATACATCATCCTCTTGTCTACCTTCAGCTACTCCAACATAACTACACTTGCTACTTGAAGCTTCTACTGTGTTGTTGTTAACGAGAACATGCGACCACCTTGTCGCCTAACAATCTTCATAGACATCAATGATTGCAAGTCTAAAATAGAATTGCCTGAAATTAACTGTATGATTGTTCTCTTAGTTAGTAAACCAAGGTGCTCTGTAATTTGGGTGACAAATGCTCCAACAACAATTTTGCCAGTTTTTACTTTAGCCACATCAAATAGATGCATACTTAACCACATACCAGCATCAAATTGTTTAGCATGCACTATACACCACAACACAAATAATTATGCTTTAGAAACTACACCTTGGCTATGTCCTCTACCAAATAATGCAAAAGTTAACCTATGAAGATAGCAAAGGCTAGGGTCCACTAAAGCAGACGATTTAGACCTATTTAGAGAAAAAATGCTTCTTGAAATAGTAATTTCATTCCAAAATTCTGTAGGACTAAAATCATCATGGTAGCCACATAAATCACTATCTGAAAATCCAAATATACTATTTAGTACATCTAAATAATTATATGTGGCATACTTATCAATTTATGTACTATAATATCCATAATGCCATCTTCGTTACAACTTAATTATAAAGTACTAAAAAATTCCAGAGTTAATTCAACTTATGATTTTTTTTAAAATTTAGCAATTGTATCCTATACTATGTTATGTAACAATTCATTCACTCGATCTGGTACTCTTAATTCAATAAAAACTGCTTGATCGATAAATCGATTTGGAATAATCTAACGATCTTTCAAAGTTACATACCTTAAATGGCTTTCACGACTGGCAAATTTAAGATAAGGATTACCTAAAATAGGCATATTGTTCGGTTTAGAAGATGAAGATGCCGAGAATCTCATATGAGGCATACTTGATAACTTTACTTGAAACAATAAAATAAAATTGTAAAAACAGATCTACACATAGCTTGCAATTCTATAGTATGAGGAATGGTTGGAATTCTCAAAATAGTTGTCTATAATAAATAGTCAAGTCCGTAACATTGAAAATAAGACTAATTCTAATATCACTTGGTAATGCAAAAACATAAGCATCATATTGTCAATGTTAGGCATAATAAAGCCATTTACTAGACTAACGAACCTATTCTGGTTAGCTAGAATCTATTATTTTTCTTTGTTGTGGCTTTTGTTATCTTGTTCATTCTTCACTTTGGCTTATGTAATGTTTCATTTTAGTTAAATGTTGAACTACTTTCAGGATAACAATGCGAACAAATATAGTGATTCTAGTAAAAGTGTTAGTCTTATCCACCAATTAGTCATTGAGTAAGGTACTATTCCATATATTTTCTCTCTTTTTTCAAATAAAGCAATGCCTCATATTTGCTATTGTAAGAGGTTCTTAAGAATGCCATAAGTAAATAGAAGAAAGTTCTTCTAGAACCTCTTGACCAAGTTTTTTTTAGCTATAAGACCTATCTTCTTAGTAAAAAAACATGCTTTTGGGGAGATAAATGAAATGCACTTTGAGGTGTTTTCTTACTTATTGACACATTCATTCAGCATTCCATCTGCAGATCCATGATTACAAATAGTGTTAAAAAGTTTCCTTAATTGTTTTGCACAATATTTTAGAATTTGGAAACTTTTGTCCATGAAATAACAACAAACTATTGTTTCCTATGTAACCTATATTAAACTTCATATTGAAGGCAATTGTTATATTTTGGTTTATGTGATAGGAAACAAGGAATCGACATAAAACATTTATTTATCATGTTTTGCATAAAAAGTATCCATAATTCAGTCAGTTGCACAATGGTGTCTTCATGCACTAGGTTCTTCAAACATTCACATATTTTTTGCAACTTATTGATCTACACCTTTTTCTCCCATTGACTCCTACGTGTCAAAATGTGGAACATGATGCTGAAGAATGTTGGATAAAACTTTATGCACTTTCGCAACCATTTGCATGAAGGAATAAAACATGTGAGTTTTCCTAACTACTCAATGCTTATCTATCATTAAGACACTATGTTTAATGCCTCCTATGTTCCTTTAGCAATTGGTCCTTGTCCTGCTTAACTTGGCTAACTCATTTTAGTTGTTATAAATTTTCTAAAATCATTGAACTTTTGACTTTGACCCCAACCTAGTTTCTCTCTTTTTTCATTTGTTTTACTTTCACATGTCAACTCTATCTATATTATTATGCTATATCTTCAAGATTTTTTTGTATCTACTAAAAAGATTTCCTTGTTTCTTGTAGTTTAATTTGAATGAAACAGAAAATTGGTTCATGGCAGTTAGAATGACCATTTTTTTGCATATCCTAAAGAATGTGGAAATGAGATGTAAATTGTCGTACATACAAAGGGGAAAAAGTGAATGGAAGACAAAAAAGTGATTTAACCTTAATAAAAAAATTTTCATTCCTTGTCATTTACAATGGCAATGTTTGCGTACTAAAGACAAATCTAATCCATATAAGTGCAAAAGAAATGCATAAACAATACAAAAAAGAGGTGGCAATGCAGTGACATCACAACCTCACAAGCCATACGGATACGCCAAACAAAAGGGAAAAGAGGAAAAGAGTCATTTTGATCACACCCATAAAGTAAAAAGAAAGAAGATTTAAATATAAAGTAGCACAATCTTTAACAATTTATAGAAACAACTGGCAAGTCACTATGAAGGCCGCAAAATCATCACAACTTTTAGCATCAAAGAAAAACAAAAACTAGCGTACCAACTCAGAGTTGACAAATTGTTTCTCTCAAACGTCGCTGACGTTGTTGCCTTCACTAGTGGCCTCTGCTATAACTACGTGCGGTTGCCTCTCCTATGGGAGTAAAGTATGGTTATGCAGCTTGAAAATCTGCACAACCCTAAAATTAACTTTAAATCACGAGTGTGACTTACTTTTTTTTGTACTTTTCAATTATATATTATAATATATTAATTTTCATGAATCATAAAATAAGATATTATGCCTTATTTTTGTTTACATTTTCTTTAAAAAATTATGTACTAAAACACAACTCTTTTTTTTATACTTTTTAATCATATATTATAACATATTAATTTCTTTAAATTTTAGGGTCTGAAATTCTTTTAAATTTTAAAACGTTTAATTTAAATATTAT
Source organism: Erythroxylum baracoense (assembly GCA_025629805.1). Taxonomy (NCBI): domain Eukaryota; kingdom Viridiplantae; phylum Streptophyta; class Magnoliopsida; order Malpighiales; family Erythroxylaceae; genus Erythroxylum; species Erythroxylum baracoense. Next base: position 23,936,154 of record JAOTAY010000003.1, on the reverse strand, counting down.
AATTAATTTTTTTATTCTTATCTACATCACACTATCAATTTACAAGTTTTATTTTATATTTTCATTCCTAATTTTACCAACTAATTTTATTAATTCATTTCAAACATTCAAAGTCTTATATTTTTTACTTATTTTCTCCCCAAAAAATTTATCCATAATACCAAATTTTAATTTTTCGCACAAATTTTAAAAATTGACAATATTTATTTATACATATTTAGACAATCATAAAATAACATATTAAGCCTTATGTTTGTATATATTTTTTAAAATTATAACTTTATTTTTTAAATTATGTACTAAAATATTATAACACCCGTGACTTATATACATTTACAAAATTTATTTTATTAATTCATTTCAAATATTATGAATCTTATATTTTTGCTTATTTTCTCCCAAAAAATGTATCCATATTAACAAATTTTAATTTTTCCCACAGATTTTAAAATTAACAATATTTATTTACATATATTTAGCCAATCATAAAACAATATATTATTCGTATACAATATTTTAAATCATAACTTTATTTTTTAAATTCTGTACTAAAATATTATAACACATTCATTTAGAACTTTGCCTGTAAACTTTACTAAACTATTTTATCTATTCTACTATAAAAATTTCACAATATTCGCTCACATATTTCATCCATTTATCTTTTTAATTTATTCATCCATTTATTTTTTAATTCATTCTTTACTATACATTTCAAGGATTTTAAAAAAATTCAATTTTTATTTAAACTTAGTTATTTTATTAATTCATTCAAATAATTCAAATATTATATTTTTCTTCTTTTTCTTTTGACAAAATTTTAACTTCAATCCCACAATTCTATTTTTTCCCTTATATTTTAATATATTCATTTGTAGAATACTCCTTATTTTTAAATTAAGGGGGTGACTGCGCATTTGCGTAGTCTATTTCTGCTAGTCTGTCCAATGGTCATTGCTCATATAACCCAAAATGACTAATCAAACTTCGAGACCACGTCATTTTGGCATGGATGTCATCAGAATCACTGACTTCGCAAAAATAAAACTTCAAAATCAAATTTGGTAAGAAAACATTCTATGCCCAAGCGGGTGGTCCAATCTTTAACCTTATTGTAGGTTACAAGGTTTTCAACCCTGTGAATTGCACCAATTTATCTTAGTGCAGTGTCTATCAATATAAGTTGACACCTATTTTAAATTTTGTATGAAAATCCTTAACAAAATTTGCCTATTTTACACTCTTATTAATTTGGAAGCAACTACTATATATATATATATATATATATATATATAATTCCATTTTTAAAGCATAATTCATTTAGTTTTTTAATTTTTTTTGATATTTTAGTATTTATCTATTGTTTTTCTATTTATTTTGTAGGAATTTGGTTACCTGATTTCTCATGAAGAAAAGAGCATATATTTTCTTAGAAACTTAAAATTAAAGAATGCATAGAGGGAGGCCAAATTAGTCAACTCGCCTTTTAAAGCTTCTTTAACCTATTCAAATTAGCCCTAATAGGGATATAAATAGAAAGGTAAGCTAAATAGGCAAAGTAAGAGGCCACATTAGAAGAGAAAAAAAGTAAACTAGGATAGTTGTTAATTGAGAGCTAGGATATCTTAGATTTCAAGATACAAAAATAATAATTATAGAGATTTAATTTCGAAATGTTATATAACGTTTGAAAGGTTTCAATATTAAGTTCATTTGGTCCAAATTTTGTTGAATTTTAACCCTAAACGTGCCCACACTTATTGGAAGAAGATCAGTGTTACATAAAACTCATTGTGGACACTTAATTTTGTTTAATATTTTTATTTTAGTTTATTTTTTAAAAATTAAGAAAAATGAAAAATCATGTTTTAATATTCATGTTAAAAATATGAATTTGATTTTTATGATCTTGGTTAATTTTAAGATAATTACTTTTTTGCTAAAAAATTGAGTTTAAAAATTTTTAAAGACCAATTGTTGAATAGAAAATAAAATTTGGGGTTGAAATAAAAAACAAAGGTTCAAAGAAACAGATTAAAAAAAAGAAATTTATGGCTAAATTGCAAATAAGAAAATAATGTAATAAGTATGTGTGTGGCATATGCATAATTAAAAAGACAAAAAGGCTAACACGTGTTGGGGAGGGAGCCATGAGTCCATACATCTCAGGCATGGCTATGCAGCGGAAGCATTGGAATCAAAATTTCAACAACACGACATCCCTAGAAAATCCATAATCTATGTGCTTGTATAAAACAGAATGTAAGAACAAGAAATTGCAGTATATGCACCTTGCAAATGCTCCTCCTTTCTTAAATCTTCTACTTGCTTGGGTTGTAGCAAACACCAAACAACTTCAACAGCCAGTGAAGAACACACAAAGATCAAGAAAAATAAGTGTGTAAGGGTGGCTAGAACACTAAACAAGATGACTTCAAGTAGATACTCAATTGAGAGTTAGATCATAAATAAGTTACATGCAACAATTATATAAAATTGCACGAACAATCCTCAAGATCACTCCCCTCAACCTCCAGAGCTCTTTTGGACCCTTTGCATCTCAATTATGTGTGTTTTTGGCTTAATTTCATGTGTACATAAGTGACGAACTCACTTATATACCACTTATCATAAAGTGGGTCACGATCGTGACTTGCTTAAAATGACAGCCATGTATACTTTGTATTTCATCCGATCTTTTATGCGTGTGACCCTTAGGTTCCCAGTTATTTTGGGCACTTAAATTAACTCTTAATCCAAGCATATCATGAATGGCTTGATGCCATTTGAATTAACTCTTAATGCAAACAAATCATGGAGGGTTTCATGATGCCAATTTATAGGAACGTAAGTGAATTAACATATGAATTCTTTGATGGTTAATTATCAGACTTATGAAACTTTCTATAAACAATTAACATGCAATTTATCCCTTCGCCATCCTATACCCCACCTGGTTCAGAATATGGGCTATGTGTCAACTCCCACTAGACTGACTATGTCACATCTATTCTAAGTGATGTTATTTCTTTTCCTGGGGATCACATTACTCTATGTGTCATTAAAGATTCTCTTCATGACACATAACTACTTCAGCCACTCCCGAGTAATGACCCTGATCAAAGGCCGTGGTAACATCTCCTTCTATTAGGAGTGGTGAATCCTTTACTAGCTACTAAATTACCTTTGAATACCAATAACTGTACCCAATCACCACCCTATGAGCAACATCGTCTTGAGGCAACAAGGAATGGTGTCAAACAAGATTAATATCTAAGATATCCTTGAATACCTCAAGTCTAAGGATATTTTCACCATTGTTATGATGAGATTAATCACTGACATTTGATTGATCATCCATATGATAATCTCATAGCAGGTCATCCAATGTACTTACTACTCTTAGTAAGCGTTCACATGTTAACTCTAACTATCTCTTGTTTACAGTTTATGAGATCTACTGCTTGATCAAATCAAGTAGTATAACATGTGCTAGTTTATCCAAGTTAATAATATTCTGTCTTATTAATCCTATAACTAGGGATACTTTGGACACTAACATAATTGCACAAGATAGGAATCCCATTATCATGATCTCGTCATGATTTGCTTTGTGCTATATTTTGTATCATGGACTTCATTAATTTGATTTAAGAACGACATCTCATTATGATTTCCTTTATGTTATATTTTTTACCATGGACTTCATTAATTTGATTTAAGAACGACATCAATTCAAAAATAAATGAGCATCAAATTAATGAAAATTACCTTTCGCTTTACTAATCAAAATAAAGTTTGTACAAAAGTGCTAAAGGTGATTGCCTTTAGAGCACTACTCTAACAATCTCCCACTTACACTGAAGCCAATCGCCCTTATATCTAATACCATAAGCGAGTACACTAGAATCAAATCTCATTTGAGGAAGTGACTTAATCAAAGGATCAGCGGTGTTCTAATTTGTGGGTACTCTCTCTATCTTTACATCACCTTTATCAATGATCTCCCTGATCAAGTGATATCTCCTGAGTAGATGAAACCTTGGTTCCTTGGCTTGAGTAATAGCCCCATTGTTGTCATAATACAATAGTATCAAGTCAACAATGCTCATAACCACTCCAAGTTTTATAATGAACTTCTTGATCCAAATAACTTCTTTTATCGCTTTCGTAACTACAATGTACTCTGACTCGGTCATTGAATCTGTAGTTGTCTCTTGTTTGGAACTCTTCCAACTGACTGCCCCACCATTCAATGTGAAAACGTAACTTGAATGGGATTTGGAGTCATCTAGGCTAGATTGAAAACTGGCATCTGTAAGCCTACTCACTACGAGATCTCCATATCCATATACCAAAGATACATCTTTATTCCTTCTCAAATACTTTACAATATTCTTGGCAACCATCCAGTGACATTCACCAGGATCCAACTGAGCATGCAATATATTGGGTCTTGCACATAATATAGCATACATGATTTATCCTATTGACGAAGCATACGAGATCAACCTCATGCGAGTCCTCTCATCTTGCATCTTGGGACACATAGATTTTGAGAGTTTTATCCCATGAGCCATGGGAAGAAACCCTCTCTTGGACTGCTACATGCTAACTTTGTTTAGCACTTTTTCTATGATTGTAGCCTATGAAAGACCTAGCAACCTCCTTAATCTATCTCTATAGATCTTTATTCCTAATATATAAGTTGCTTATCCAAGGTCCTTCATGGAGAAATTCTGGGACAACCAAATTTTGACAGATTGTAAACTTGAGACATCATTTCCTATTAGTAATATGTCATCCACATAAAACATAAGGAATATAATAGCACTCCCACTAACCTTCTTGTACATACAAGGGTCATCCGAATTTTTTGAGAAACTAAACTCTTTGATTGTTGCATCAAATTGGATGTTCCAACTCCTAGATTCTTACTTCAATCCATAAATGGATTTCTAAAGCTTGCATACCTTTTTACCATCTTTGGATATGATGCCCTCAGGTTGTATCATATACATATCCTTGGCTAGGTTTCCATTAAGGAAAATTGTCTTCACATCCACTTGCCATATCTCATAATCATAATAAGCAGTGATGGCTAGGATTATTCTAATGGATTTAACCATAGCTACGGGGCTAAATGTCTTGTCATAGTCATCTCCTTATCTTTGACGATAACCTTTAGAGACTAACCTCACTTTATAGTTAACCACATTACCATCCATGTCAATTTTCTTCTTGAAAATCCACTTGCACCTTATGGGTTTTAGCCCTTTTAGTGGGTTAATCAAAGTCCATACTTTGTTTTGAAACATGGAATCCATTTCAGACTTCATGGCATGAAGCAATTTTTTAGATTTTGAATTGGAGCCTCTTCATAGGTTGTAGGCACATCGTCCTTTATGAGCAATATGTCATTATGTTCACTTACAAAAATCTATATCTCTTTCGAACATTACGTATCCTACTTAACTTATGAATATTTTGTGTGTGAGAAGGTTTAACTATTGTCCCATCTCTATAAATAGTAATCTCGGGTTGAGGCAATTGGTCTACATCTATTTGAGCATTATGAAAATGTAACATCCCGTTTCCATAGAACGGGTCGGACCAGAGAAACGGGTCCAAGTGAGGTAAATCAGAGAAATTAGGAAAACACATCTCATGCTCATGCATTCGTGAACA
>JAOTAY010000003.1:23898460-23927364 GCA_025629805.1 Erythroxylum baracoense | reverse complement strand
GATCGGTTTCGGAAACGGTTCGAGGGATGCATCAAGATAAAGATCAAGCTTCGGAATAAGGTACGAATTGAATTTCGCTTTATTATGATCCGTGTTAATCATTTTATAGAATTAAATAGATCTTGGTTTTCGGGAAATTAAAAGTCACGAAAAAATTTTGTGATTATTCCGCTGCGGTTCGGATCAGATTCGGACCCGGTTTCCCAACACTTTTAACATGAAGTGACTACAATCCAATAAAAAAACGTATTATAATAGCAAAATGGTTGTATAAGAGAAGACATGCCGCTTCTGATTTTTTTTTTTGGTCACATCCTTCTTGGTTTGATTAATGACTTGATTGTGCACAGACAATGATATATGCTCTTTAAATTAATGCAAGTGTTGCTTGAACTGAAATGGTATTGAGATCTTATCCAAATTTTTAGTTTGAAAATTTTTGCAACACTTAATTGAAAGAAATAGGATTACAAACCTTAATCTATTAAAGTTTTAGCGTAACTACACTGTTAATTAATTAACATTCGTTACAGATTGAAATCTATTAATTGCATATTTAATAAAATTATAATTCTTTTATTAAATTCTAAAAATGAAATATTTTTCTTTCTTATTATTTTATTTTTAAAATATGTAAAATATTATAATTATGAATCATATAACTCTTTAATTAATTAGTAATAAGTATTAGAGTGCCTAAGAGAACTAAATTTTTTTCTAGATTTATATCCCAACAATAAATCAATTAATAAGGTTTTAAAAAGATAACATGTTTATTTAATTTTGAGCCATCGTAATACATATTTAACTCTTATACGTCTCTACTAATTAGGGGTGAAGTTACGTATTATTACATCTCTTTAAATTCTAGGTCTCAGCAGGATTTCAACAAAGTATTAATGTTATAATGCTTACTGAATGAATTCAATTGTTGTAATTGTGTACATGTGGATTTAAAAGATGGAATAAATTTGTATATATGCCTTCGCATAAAAATGAAGAAAGTTTACTTTAATATTAAAAAATTAATTTTATTTTAAACAAAAATACCTATTTATTTGAGAAAGAGCTATGAACTTAATTGTTTTTTGTTTTGGGTTTTAAGATTCAAAATATCAATTAAATGTGTTCATTATAAATAAAAAATTTCTTAGTCAAGAAATTTAAATTTTTATTTATAATAATTAGCAGTCAATCAGTTGTAAATGTTGAAACCATAAATTTGAGAACTATAGTAAATTTTGACCACAATAATCACATGTTTTTCCATCATCGCCTCCGTGATGGATCTAGACCGTGGATTAGGATCTTGGACGGTGGTGGCCGACAGTTGCAACTCATTTTATTAGTATCGAGCACACAGAGACAGGGACAGAGACAATTCCGTTTAAGAGAAGAAACAGAGGGAGTAGACTTGGCTAGTGGCCACGAATTGGCGCGAAACCAAAGGGAAGCAAACCGAACTCGAAGGTCCTCTTGAAGAATGTCTCGTCTTTGTCTACAATGCTATTCATCATCATCAAATAAACACCTGTTTCTCTCCACTCTCGATTCTTTCGCTTTCCAATTCCGAAAAATTTTAACTCCTCTGCCATTTTCTTTCCCAAGTTTGATCCACCTTTTGGTTTCGGTTCTTTGTTTTTGTTGTAATTCTACCATTTTCCATCTGAGCTTTTCTGCTCAAGTTGGCTACTCTGGTGGGGTTTCCATGGAAGATGGGATTCTTATTATTACTCGTTGAGGAGGGCCAATGAGGCCACCTTTGAAGAGATATTGTATTCTTATGTATAAAGGGTAGAATTTTGGAACCAGATGTCGATGATTTGATCTCTATAGTTATGAATGTGGAACAATTTTGACAAGGTAGCCTTGGATTGTCAAAAAGATTAAAAAATGGTACGTGAAGAATAGCTTGTAAACTATAGTGCTTTTTGTTTGAGTAGGTCTCTATTCGTCAATTTTTGCTTTCCGATATGGATTCGGGAAAGTTTTCCTTTTACATCTCTGGCAAATATGCTAGATTTTTCACTAGAAAAGTAAAGTTCGAAAGTAGTAGTTATATGGAGAACCTTACCGCAACTGCTTTCTTTTCCTGTTTGTTTTGCAGTGTAACCATATATATGTATATAGATATACATATATATAGATCATTGAAAGTTCAGATAGAGAGATGAAAATATAAAATACTTAATTTTGTTGAGCGTTTTCTTGAAATGTGCTGCACAAGCATTCTTTTATTTGTTGAAAACAGAGTTCAACACGGATTCATGACAATCTTGAATATTGTAGATTGCTCGTTTATTAGTGCTAAAATATTTGAACCTTAATTAATGTGATTACTATCATGCATATGGTTCATAAGTTGAATAAGTATATACACATATCCAGTTTATTTTCTCTTTATATCTGCTTCTGCAGGGAACTCCGGTGAATATCATCGTAGGTTCTCATGTCTGGGTCGAAGACCTAGAATTGGCTTGGATTGATGGATGTGTTACAAAAATTAATGGAAAGGATGTCGAGGTTGACACATCAACTGGCAAGAAGGTAAGTTGGATGCCTAATTTGCCTAATCTGTTGAGTTTTTTCTTTACTCCAATTCAATAGAACATTTCGTTTGGATAGTTCCGATTTCTGAATGCAGAAGAGAAGTTTGATTTTATCAATTTATCTTTTTAATCTCTACATATCACAGTTACATTTTAGGGGAGTAGTTATAAGCATTACCAAACTGAGAAAAAAATAACTTACTCTGAATACTGAATCGGTCAATTAGGATAAGTCTCCATTTATAAAGAAAAAACAATATGAATACTTATGTTACATTTACGCTTTTGAAAACATTGAAAGAGACAAAACGTAAATACAACTTGAGAGTACAAGTGCTCAACCACAATGATACCATGTTTGTCCTTGGCATCTGACTATGATTGATTACTGAGATTGTCTTTCCCATTTTGTAACTTAAGGTTACTGCAAATTTATCAAAAATATATCCAAAAGATGTGGAGGCTCCACCTGGTGGAGTTGATGACATGACAAAACTTTCTTACCTGCACGAGCCTGGAGTTCTGCAGAACCTGAAAGCTAGATATGAATTGAATGAAATTTATGTAAGTTTCCTTTTCACTTGGTATTGGTTATACATAAGTTCTTACAGCATTGCAGGGACCTTTTTTTGTATGCTGAGATGGAGAAAGGAGCAAATTTTCTTTCTCTTACTTTCTATGTTGATGATCTCCTGAATATAGTGAACCTTTACGATTCTTTTGTAGACTTATACTGGAAATATTCTTATTGCTATCAATCCATTTCAAAGACTTCCTCATATATATGATGCTCACATGATGCAACAATACAAGGGAGCACCATTTGGAGAGCTGAGTCCTCATGTTTTTGCTGTTGCTGATGTAGCATACAGGTTATTCCCAATCTCAAATTACCTGCTATATATGGCTTTATTAAATCATGGACATCTTATTCAATAACCATCTTCACAAAATCAGGGCAATGGTAAATGAGATGAAAAGCAATTCTATTTTGGTCAGTGGTGAAAGTGGTGCAGGTAAAACAGAGACAACCAAAATGCTTATGAGATACCTTGCCTTTTTGGGTGGACGCTCTGGTACTGAAGGACGAACTGTGGAACAGCAAGTTCTTGAAGTATGTTTCATAACCTGAAACTTTTTCTACCTCTAGTAAAGTTTCTCTGCTTCATGTTCTTCAACTGGGAATGTTCATTCAGTTTTCAATTTGATAGTATGCTCTTTCTTGCAGTCAAATCCAGTCCTTGAAGCATTTGGGAATGCTAAAACTGTTAGAAACAACAATTCCAGGTGAAACAATTGACTTGGAAAGAAAAGCAGGATACTTTTTTATATCTCTATACGTTCATTGTGTACACGACTCTGAATCTAATCTTCCAAAGCATAAAGGAAGAATTACAATGACTTGTATTGCTTCCTGCATTACATATAATAGTTCTCTAAGAAATGCCAGACATATAATTGCCGGAGGTTTGAAGTTGATTTGATCCTATAATTGATACTGGTGCAGCCGTTTTGGTAAATTTGTTGAGATCCAGTTTGATAAGCGTGGAAGGATTTCAGGAGCTGCTATCAGAACTTACCTCCTGGAAAGGTCTCGTGTTTGCCAAATATCAGATCCTGAACGTAATTACCACTGCTTTTATCTTCTTTGTGCTGCACCTCAGGAGGTAACTGTCTATTGAAGTGGCAAACTTTATCACAATCCCCAACTTCGGTAGATTCCAACCTTTCCAGTCTGTTCTAGCTAAAGTTGATATTGTTAACAGGATGTTGAAAAATACAAATTGGGACCGCCGCAGTCATTTCATTATCTCAACCAGTCAAAGTGCTTTGAGCTCGTTGGTGTAAGTGATGCCCATGATTACATTGCTACAAGAAGAGCTATGGATATTGTTGGAATAAGCTCAAAGGAGCAGGTATACCTTCTAAAAGAAGTCATGATGCTGAATCTTATCACTTGGGACATCATCTTACTTCTATTACTCTTTCTCACTTTGCTTCAGGAAGCAATTTTCAGAGTTGTTGCTGCTGTTCTTCATCTTGGAAATATTGATTTTGCAAAAGGAAAGGAAGTTGATTCATCAGTTCCAAAAAATGACCAAGCTAAATTCCATCTTAAAACAGCAGCAGAACTACTCATGTATGATATGTACTGTCATAATGTAAGGTATATGCTCTTACTAATGTTTGTTTACCTTAATAGTAGACTTTGTTTTATTTCAGGTGTGATCCTGTAGCATTGGAAGATGCCTTATGTAAGCGTGTAATGATCACCCCAGAGGAGGTTATTAAGCGAAGTCTTGATCCCCAAAGTGCAGCTGTTAGTAGGGATGGTTTAGCTAAGACAATTTACTCTCGTTTATTTGACTGGTAAAACCTTATGGTTTGAGATGTCAACAATTTGAAATATGGCATTACATGTTAATGAAAATGTTGGTTTAACCTGCATGTTTGTTTGTTGATAGGTTGGTGGATAAAATTAATAATTCAATTGGCCAAGATCCCAATTCAAAAAGTTTGATTGGAGTTCTTGATATCTATGGCTTTGAAAGCTTTAAGGCTAACAGGTAAATAACTAATGAAAGCTACTATCTTTTAGATACTGGAGACAATTTTTGTTGATGATTTTTGTAAACATTCCACAATATCTGAATATGCAGTTTTGAGCAGTTTTGCATTAATTTTACAAATGAGAAGTTGCAACAGCATTTCAACCAGGTAATGAATATTGATCATGAGCCACCCAGTAAGGTTTCAATCATTGATTTTTAACTAAAAAGGAATTTTTATGACTTTCAGCATGTTTTCAAGATGGAACAAGAAGAATACACAAAAGAGCAGATAAATTGGAGTTACATTGAGTTTGTTGACAACCAAGATGTATTGGATCTGATTGAAAAGGTTAATTGTATTTTAACCACATTTCCCTCTTTCTAATTGATACTGATATGCTAAGCTTTTGTTTCTATTTCGATTTCAGAAACCAATTTCAATATACTCTCTCTCTCTCTCTCTCTCTCTCTCGCTTCTTTCTATTTTATCTTTGAATTAAGATTGCCGTTATTGGGATCTTGCAGAAACCTGGTGGCATAATTGCCCTTCTTGATGAAGCATGGTATGCAACCTATTCAATTCCAATGTTGTGTTATATTTTTAAGGAAAGGGACTAAATAGATGGTTTTCCTCTTGTCTTTCTTAAGATGCAAGAGCTTGTTACTTTTAGCTTTGAATGAAGATTCATTGGTTTGGTTATTTTTGTTGACTATGTTTCCTTTATTTCAGCATGTTTCCGAAGTCAACCCATGAAACATTTGCAAATAAGCTTTACCAGACATTTAAAAATCACAAGCGCTTTATCAAGCCAAAGCTATCTCGAACAGATTTTAACATTGCACATTATGCTGGAGAAGTAAGTTATTTGTACAAAAATAATGGTTATATTGTGAACAAGTTCTTATTTCAGTAAGATTGTGTTGCTTGCATTTGTTTTCAGGTTCTCTACCAATCCGACCAATTTTTGGACAAAAACAAGGACTATGTCGTTGCTGAGCACCAAGATTTGTTAAATGCATCCAAATGCTCTTTTGTAGCGGGCCTTTTCCCTCCACTACCAGAAGAGACAAGCAAATCTTCAAAGTTCTCTTCAATCGGTTCCCGTTTTAAGGTAGTTTTCTTTCTGTTATTTTTGAGACTATTGTACTTATCTTATCCAGATGGACCATGTAAAGACCTTTCTAGAAACACTTAATGCATTGTTGTGATTCATTAAGTAAAAGAGCTACGCATTTTTGTGGTTCATTAAGTAAAAGAGCTAATATGTTTGCTATTAATTATGCAGCTACAACTACAACAATTAATGGAAACACTAAATTCTACTGAGCCTCACTACATCAGATGTGTGAAGCCAAATAACCTGCTAAAACCTGCAATATTTGAGAATGCAAATATCATGCAGCAACTGCGCTGTGGTGTAAGTAAAATCTACTATTGTATAATTCTTTAGCGTCATTACCTTTCTTCTTAATCTTTTTTGTTAATATGTTGCTGGTCATACATCTTTAGGGTGTTTTAGAAGCAATAAGAATCAGCTGTGCTGGATACCCTACTCGGAAACCGTTCTTTGAATTCATAAACAGATTTGGTATTCTTGCCCCAGAGGCTGTGCAAGGGAAGTAAGCATCTCATCTGGACAAAGAGTGCATTTCATTGTAACAATGTCTCAATTGTGAAGCCATTTGTAGCTCTTTCTGAATAAACTTGAATTGTTGTGGTTTGTTGTGGAATATCTATGTCTACAGCTATGATGAAAAAGTTGCTTGCACAAAGATTTTGGAAAAGAAGGATCTTAAAGGGTTTCAGGTATAAAAGTTATCATTTTTGCTGTTGTTTCTAGTATAAGAAAAATCTGTGAAATTATTTCAGAAGCATTTTCTGATGCAGATGCTCTGTAGCAGTACATTAGTTTCTTGGTGCATGTTTCAGATATCGTCTCATTGCATTCAACTTTCATATGTCCAAATAAATGAGGTTGTTGGTGCTATTAATTGCATTGGACTTGAAATGATATACAGATAGGTAAAACAAAAGTATTTTTGAGAGCGGGGCAGATGGCCGAATTAGATGCAATGAGAGCCGAGGTACTCAGTAATGCAGCAAAAACCATCCAACGGAGGATAAGAACTCATTGTGCCCGTAAAAGGTTTATTGCATTGCGGAAGGCTACAATATTTGTCCAATCAGTATGCAGAGGTGATTCTTTTGTAAAAGCTAAAAGCATGAAGCAATTTTATTGCAATATTATCTGTATAAACAGAAGCATGGACTTCTAATTTCTTGCCCTCTTTATTTTATCTATTCTTTCTTTGTTTTTGTATAATTAGTTTCTGTCATTTACTTACATCAACAAGGATTCATGTGATTTGTAGGAAGACTGGCTTGCAAAATTTTTGAAAGTATGAGGAGGGAGGCAGCTGCTGTGAAGATTCAAAAGCAAGTCCGAAGATATGAAGCCAGAGAAGCCTACCAAAAACTTCATGCCTCTGCACTTTTCCTGCAGACTGGCTTAAGGGCTATGGTTGCTCGTAAAGAATTTAGATTCAGGAAATTAACTAAAGCTGCAATTTTTGTTCAGGTTATATTCTTGATAGTATCAGACTACTTTAACAGTTTTGTTTCTCAATACAGTCAGTTTTCAAGTACAATGATCTCTTCCTTTTATAAACTTTCAGGCTCGGTGGCGCTGTCATAAAAATTATTGCTATTATAAGAGGCTGAAGAGAGGAGCAATTGTATCACAGACCAGATGGAGGGGAAGGCTTGGCCGAAGGGAGCTAAGAAAGCTAAAAATGGTTAGCAACATGATAAGCTTTTCCTGTAAAAGTGACTGAAATTTATTGAGTGCAAGCCCCTGAAAACTATGTTGAATGAATTATTTGAATATGCAAGAGCATAAATTGATGGATAGCATTTAGATGTGTTCCATATTGCACAGTTCCTTCTTTGTTTTTAATCTTTCTTGCTGAATGCTTGAAATCTGCTTCATTTCCTTTGGAGTTTTGACAACTGCCTCCAATGTTTGCAGGCTTCAAGGGAAGCAGGTGCATTAAAGGAAGCCAAAAATAAACTTGAGAAACAAGTGGAGGAACTCTCTTGGCGTCTACAATTGGAAAAACGTCTAAGGGTTGGTTTTCATCGTATGAGGATGGCAATCAATGAGCATAAGACTGATAAAAGTTGTCTATTCCGTTAGGACTTGCATGCCAATTTAAAACATGCCCTAGTAAAGCATTATAATAATTCCTTTTCCAGTGTGATAACAGTTGATAAATCTACAGGAAAATTATTAGAACTGCCTCATTCAGTTATCACAACATTTTCATCCTTTAAAATTTCACTGATCCCCCTTAGTCATATATGCTCATTCCAAGGCTTCAACCGTTGCTTTCAGACTGATCTAGAGGAAGCAAAAGCACAAGAAGTAGCAAAATTTCAGAATTCATTGGAAGAAATGCAAAAGAAATTAGAAGAAGCAAATGCATTGATTGTCCAGGAACGAGAAGCTACAATGAAAGCCATTGAAGAAGCACCTCCTGTTATTAAGGAGACCCAAGTACTTGTTGAAGATACAGAGAAAATTACTTCCCTAAAAGAGGAACTGGAAAATCTACAGGCAAGAATCTTCCAATAATTTCTACATGCTTCTATTGTATCAAGCATGTGATACCATTATTCATTCAATTCATGTTAGAATTTCTGTTAGCTCTCATTCATTGTTCCAAAAATTTTCTTTCCATTCTCAGATTGCAAAATAAGGTTCTGTTCTCATTGAAAACAGAAGTGCATAACAATGCACTAGATCAGTCTGCATAGTTTTCACGTCTTGATAGAAGTCAGTTTACATGCCAAGATCACTATTGAAATATGCTTTCTTAAACCAGTTACAAACATTGATAGAGTTACATTTGCGTTTGAAATGACCTATATATGTCTGACTATGACCGTTTGTTTTCATTGTGAAATCTGGGCTTTTCATGCGTATTGACTATAGAGGTGAAGCACTAACTGAATAGCCAGTTTTAGAGATCAAGACATCATATCATAAGCTCAGAACAAATAGTTAATAAAGGGGAACAAGGTTAGCATGAAAAGATATTATAATTGGACACAAATCTTTCTTTTTAATGGAAGCATAGTAGTGCATGGTATTGTTGTAGTTTGTGACTGAACTTAATGAAGCAATTGCTTTCACGTGGACATAGTTGGATGTTAATACATATCTGAGGAAATTCATGGGTATCTAGGCTAACCAAAATTAGATATTTCCGAAATTGCATCTTGTTTACTGACACTAGAGCATAAAATTAGCATCTCACATTGTTGGTCTTTGCATTGGTTTCATGTTTTCACAGGCCTCGTTGCAATCGGAGAAAGAAAGAGCAGAGGATACAGACAAGAAATACAATGAGGCCCAGAAGATTATTGAAAATACACGTAAGAAGCTGGAAGAAGCAGATAAAAAGGCTCAGCAACTCCAAGAATCTGTTCAGAGGTAGTGTATTAAGAACAAAAGCCTATCTAGTGATATGTCTTTGCTGAACTTGATTACCTGCAAACTTGTGAAATTGAATTTGACCTGTACATTTCAAGAAATCATTACCTCTTCTAATTTTTCTGATGCAATTGATCTCCTGTTACACTCGTCTAATTAGATTAGAGGAGAAGCTTACGAACTTAGAATCAGAGAATCAAGTTCTTAGGCAGCAGGCTGTGTCCATGGCTCCCAACAAATTTCTTTCAGGACGCTCCAGATCAATTATGCAGGTACCAGGATCAATCAAATCTATACTTTGGTTCTTTTCTCTTTTCTGAGTATGATAGATTTTTTTTTTTCTTGTTCAATTGACAGAGGGCTGATAGTCATATACCCATTGACAAGACAGGTTTGGTGAGTATACCTCATTTAAATGCAAACTAATATGTCCTATAACAAACAACAAAATATTTTATTTCTTTGATTTCTGAAATATTCTTCGCCCTTCCTTCCTTCTGCTATTCAACTCAATAAATGCTTCAGGATCTGCATAGTGGTTCAATAAACCAAAGGGAAGAGGGAAAACCTCAGAAGTCATTAAACGAGAAACAACAGGAGAACCAGGAGCTACTCATTCGTTGTATTGCACAGCACCTAGGCTTTCAAGAAAACAGACCAATAGCTGCTTGTATCATATACAAATGTCTTCTTCAATGGAGATCCTTTGAGGTTGAGCGCACTAGTGTTTTTGATCGAATCATTCAGACAATAGGCCATGCTATTGAGGTGTGAAACTGCAAACCTTATGTGCCGATATTTTAATTCTTTTTAATGTTTAGTTTCCAGCTTTAGAAACATGCTTTGACATTCTCTTAAAACTTGGACTACAGACTCAGGATAACAATGATGTTTTAGCATATTGGTTGTCAAATGCCTCAACTCTGCTGTTACTACTGCAACGCACTTTAAAAGCTAGTGGTGCAGCAGGAATGGCTCCACAACGTCGTCGATCATCATCTGCAACTCTGTTTGGAAGAATGACCCAGGTAATTGTTCACATGGAAACAGAAAGAAATTTATAAGATTGATTTCTTTAATTGATTAAAGTTTGTGTTGTTGTCTTCATAGAGTTTCCGTGGAACTCCCCAAGGGGTCAACCTTTCCTTAATAAATAGTGGTATCAGTGTTGGAGTGGACACTTTGAGACAAGTTGAAGCCAAGTACCCAGCTTTGCTTTTCAAACAGCAGCTTACAGCATATGTAGAAAAAATTTATGGAATGATTCGGGACAATCTCAAGAAGGAGATTTCGCCTTTGCTTGGATTGTGCATCCAGGTAATTTATATATGTGCCTACCATATTCTCTGTTTTGTGTCCAATAAAATGCTATCCTTCTATGCATATATTTCTTGTACTAGTTTTAATTTATGCTGTTAGCTGTATGTATGACTGACTGGAATAGGCTCCAAGAACATCCAGAGCAAGCTTAGTTAAGGGTGTACGTTCAGTTGCTAATGCTGCAGCTCAGCAAGCTTTGATTGCTCACTGGCAAGGGATTGTGACAAGCCTCGGAAACTTTTTAAACACTTTGAAAGCAAATCATGTAAGTTAAACTTCCATTTTGTTTTGTTCCTTCATCACAGTTTTTCCTACTCTATGCTCTGCTTAGACAATTGTGATGCTGCTAAGAACCTTGTTTTGGAATCTAAACATTAATCTCAAGTTTGAAGCTGACTCTTCTTTTGGTTGCATAATGGCTGGAAGAATTAGATCAGAAGTGAATGGAAAGGAATTACCATCCTCTGTATGCTTATTTATAAGATGCAGGAATGAGTTGCTTCATCTGATTAGTTTTCCATGCTCTTTATATCTACTTTTGCTAGGACAACAGTTTTTCTATAGCACTTCGCAAAGCCCCTAATTGTTTTATTTAAATTCCATTCCATCTGAATATGTTGACTGGTGAATTCTGAAATCCTAGTCCCTAGAACTTTCAGTATCCATACCTTTCTGCAGGTTTATCACTTGATAAAGGAGTTCTGTTCTTATCACTTGCCTATATTTTTACGATTCATTTCCAGGTACCACCATTTTTGGTCCGTAAGGTGTTCACTCAAATATTTTCCTTCATCAATGTTCAACTGTTTAACAGGTATTCGACTTATATTCCTCCGTTGTACATGTTACTGTATCCACACTTTGTGTGTGGCTTAAGTTGATTTGTAGTTTTACCATTATGCTTTACTAAGTGGCTGCATTTCTATTTATTTGGCAGCCTTTTGTTGAGACGAGAGTGTTGTTCATTTAGTAATGGTGAATATGTCAAGGCCGGACTAGCTGAATTGGAACATTGGTGTTATAAGGCAACAGATGAGGTACTTTAGAAAGTTAAATCCGATGCGCTTTGTGGTTCTAACCAGTTTATGTACTAACTGCATAAAATAATATGTGCAGTATGCCGGTTCAGCCTGGGATGAGCTGAAACATATAAGACAGGCTATCGGGTTTCTGGTACATTATCAGTTGGTTGTCGATTTACTTTTCTTCTACTTACATGCTACTATGGTTAAGGAGTTGATAAACGTCGTGTAATTTATCGTTTCTGACATAGGTCATACATCAAAAACCAAAGAAAACACTGGATGAAATTAGCCATGATCTATGCCCAGTGAGTAATGTATTTTAGTTTGGATACTAGATTGTACCAACTGCCATTTTTGTCTGTTGTAACCAAATTAGTTTCTACACTACAGGTTCTCAGTATTCAGCAGCTGTACCGAATAAGTACAATGTATTGGGATGACAAGTATGGCACACATAGTGTGGCCCCTGATGTAAGTTTAAGGGCACCCTTGTCACTTGGAACAGAAGCAAAGGTTTCGTGTTTTTATCTATAAGTGAGTAGCACATCCATGGGCTTATGAACATTCTCTTGCAGGTGATATCCAATATGAGGGTGTTGATGACAGAAGATTCAAACAATGCTGTCAGTAATTCCTTCCTCTTGGATGACGATTCAAGGTTAGCATCAGTATCAAACACGTCGGTTCTTGTTTAGTGTTTCCTTTAATTTCTCTTTCATTCTTTCGCCTTTTTCTACTTGTTTTAACAAGAGGCATAGTCTGGCATTCCTGCTAACAGTCTACTAGAAAGTATGCATGGCAAGATTTCTTAGCAGGAAAAATGGTGCTTAAGAGTTGCAAAGATTATTGTTACTTTTCTGTCCATGATTCCTACTACCATGTCACCGGGGAGGTGGATATTTACTTTATTGCTATTCGAGTTTAAGCTGATGATTGAATATTTTATGTGTTGTTATTCAATCCCAAAAGAAGGAAAAAGAGGAGAAAAGAAAAAGACAAGAATCACTCGTTTAGCTAATGAGTGAAGTTCAATGAGTTTCATGGTTTCAAAATCTTTGCAAAACAGCTTTTGTACAACTTGATCTTGCAGTTATTCCTGACTTTCTTTTTTCTTTTTTCAAATTTGATGCAGCATTCCGTTTTCAGTTGATGACTTATCTAAGTCAATGGAACAAATTGATATCTCTGACATTGAACCACCACCTCTTATTCGTGAGAATTCAGGCTTTAGCTTCTTGCTGCCCCATACTGATTAAAAAGACAGAATTCTCTTTTATTTATCTCTCTTCACTGACAAGCTGTAAATTCATTCTGCAAGCTCTTCAGGTGCTGATATGATTTTGGTGTTGTTCAGCATTGATTATTAACTTACATTAGATTCACCATCTTTGGAATTTTTAGAAGTAGATAGTTCATTGTTATAAGCAGGGATGAAGTTGCTCCCTTTCCAAATGTAACTATTTCTTTCTTCTGTTTGTACAACTAGACAATGTTTTTGAGAGGAAAAGAGTTGTCAAATTCTCTTACATCATTCCCAAAAGAACAAAATTTCACAGTGACTACATGTCATGTGAAGAATGCATGTAGGTGGCACTACAAAAATTGTCATCCAAGCTTTCTCTATCAGACTTAGTTTTCTTAAATAGTAAGACAAACAAGAACGAATCCAAGTCAAAGGGCACGGCAATATCACGAATGAAGAAGAAGAAATGAAGCTTATGGATGCACACATGCAGAGGAAATCAGAGTCGAGAACAAAACAAATGCTGATTGTTCATCGCAGGTAAAACTATTTACGGAACAAAATAAATGCCAACTGTTCATCGCAAGTAAAAACTATTTACATAAATCACGACAGTAGGAATACGGTAAAGTAAGCTTCTATTATATCATAATCGCACTACTCTGTCGGGAAGGCAAAGCGGGCCAAGCTGGACTGAAGTAGGGTACCACCCTGCTGTGAATGTGATCCCATAATATGGAAGGAGAACGACACTGATAACGAACAACTTCAACTGTTTGACTAACAAGGTCACACACAAAAATGTCTGATCCAGTTCTAATGAAGACAGATTCAGTGCTCTGAGGAATGAAAGACAGTATCTGAGTTTCTTTCTTACCCGTATGAAATGACGCCACGACGGATGGATTCATTTTCCACATGATTTTAAAATTCAATCTATATCTCCTATTCCACCGATTTGTTTCATACACATTACTTGACGTACATTCACTGGGTTCCCTTTCAAAAACCCATATCTCCAAGCCTGACTTACAGCTCCAACCATACTGCAGAAGACCATCAAAGGACTCCCCTAAAACACGCTCGTCAAAATCATTTGAACCTGGTAGCTTTAATAAAGCTATCTGCTTCCCCCCATCACCTGAGTCATAGATGGCTATCTTTCCATGTTCAGCAAACCAATAGACGACGCATTTAATCACTGTCGCCACTTTCCAAGGACACAATGATAAAGTTGAAGAACAATGGAGTATGGAAAAGTACCATGTGCTAGTCTTGGGATTGAAAGTTTCGATGGCTACAGTCTTAACTTCGTCAAGTCGGCGTTCACATTTTGCTCGAATGACCTTGTAGCACATAATGTCATCAGCATGGTCCTCTACGAGGAATGCCATACACAGCTCATCAAAATATACTCGAGGACGAGGAAGCTTGTAATGTTGCTTGGTAAAAGGATTCCAAAGAAAATAGGTCTTTGGGTGACGGCCACAAAGAATAAGGCCATTTTTAGAGTCAATGAAGTAACCAAGCTCTTTGAGGATCCCAGAAAACTTTATTTCATCACCCTCTTTACTCGTTGACAATAATGAAAGGGCAGGTTCAGATGGGGGCCGGCGGAGACCATCTCGAGGCCTTCCAAGGTATAACGTATTGCATGTAAAAAACCCCAAAAGGGAGAATTTAACTCGCCACTTCCTCGCGTAATTGTGACGAAAAGAAGAGCTGCAAATAAAGTGAAGCCATCTCTTTGACACAAGGATTAATCTAAATACTGATTCTGGAGGCAACCTAATCAGGATTTCACACAGGATGTCATCAGAGCAAAATCCAGCTTGAATGCTGTCAATGGTTGCCGTCTTTACCCTCACAGACATAAATTCAAGCTAAATCTGTGATTAAGTCCCAAGTTTCAAGCATCTGTAAGAATTTATTAAAAATTAACAAAAAAAAACAATTAAGTCATCCCATAGTGTGGCTGCCAGAAGGAAACAAGAAGCAGTCATATAACTAACGGCAATCTAGTGATATGCTGAAATCAACTTTTGTTTTTATGTTAGGAATATTGCAGTTCTGCTTTCACTCTCCAGTTTATTCTATGTACAAACCATACCGAACAGCCAAACTAAATATAGATCCTTAGCTGTAAAAGACATGTTGGACACTAAACACCCAAAGACCAAGAGCAAAAGGGTAAGTATTTATGGTTATTGATCATGCCCACTTAGGACGTGTGCGTAACTATCCAAAGATTGATCGTACCTGCTCTAGAACAAGATATATAGACATGTAATGCAACTTAAGGGAATGGCTCTCTTTTTCATGGTTAGTTCCATTCTATGACAACACGAAGAAATCAATTAAGGCATCTTTATATAATGATCGAAATAAGAACCACACAAAAGTAAAGCAAAACAAAACAAATTATCCAAATAAAACCCACGAATATTAGAACATTGACAAAAAATAAAAAACGAGAATGAGAAAGGGCAAATCTTTCATCCCATTTCAATTCCAAAATGCCCCATTTTCCAGAACCCATATACAAGCATACTTGTTAAGAAACATCTTAGTTTATTACATTTAAAAGACCCCGGTACCGAGTTTGAGTGGAAACCTAGCTGAATCTGGAAATTTGAAGTATTTGGGGAAAGCAAAAAAGGCCAAGTACAACTGTTGCTTTGACTGTAGAGAAATTATAAGAAAAAGAAGAAACCGAATGCGCTTACTAATACTAGAGAGGAGAATAAAGGTGGCGAACGCTGATGAATGACTACCCTCCAAGCCAGAGGCTATAACATCAAACTCACTCGACTTCGTTGTGTGTCTCAGTGATGTCAAACTCAAACGACTTTTAGTTCAAATCCTTCCTATATTTTGATTGTTGTTTTTTTATTTCGATTTTTAAGGACAGTTTGTTTTCATACTCCCTTTTCTGTTGTTTTTTTTATTGGTTTTTAAACTAAATTTTTAATAAAAATTGAAAATAAAAATAAATTTAATCGATTTTTATAATAAAATGTAAAAATTAAAACTTATTTAATTTTTCATCTTTATTTAATTTATTTTTATCAAAATTTATTTTTATATTAATTAATGTTATAATTATTAAAAATAAGAAAGTATAAATATTTAATATAATAATATTAATTTTATATAATAAAATATAAAAATCATATTAACTCATAACAAAACATCAAACAATTCTTATCCTTTAAATTTTCATAATTAAACATTGTTTCACAGCCATTATAATGCAAAAAATATATATATATTTAAGAGATGAAATGCCTTAAATATTAGGGGTGTATCATAAATATTCGGAAAATAGTATGCTGCCATTGTAGTTTAACAAAATTTCTCCAGTCTAGCCTGATCCGACCAAAGTTAATAGGCTCAACCTTAATTGATAAGGCTTTGGGTTAGGCTTCGGTTTTTTGGTTTTTAAAATTTCATGCTTTGGACCCAACTCCGACTCGAGATGCTAGGGATGGCAACTGGGCTTGAGCCTGAAATCAACGGACTCGAAATCAACAAGCTAGGCCCGGATTGACCGACCCTCGAATCATGCTCAGACTCCGTTGCGAGGCTCAACCCAATTGAGCATGAGACCCAACTTTTATATACAAAACGATATCGTTTTGTCAAAAACAACATTATTTTGACATTATAAATTGAAAAAAATTTAGTCGAGCTAAGTCGTGTTTAGACTCGAGCTCGGGCTCGGGCTCGGGCCTTAAGTCGGGCCCAAGCTCAATCTGACTCATTGTCATCTCTACACGCTGCTTGACTCAACTAATCCAAAGTCCGAAACTTTTATGTAGGGAAGTTCAAACTCGAAGACAAAATTTTGGGGTGAGTTAGGATTTGGGTGAATTCGAGCCCGATCTGGCCTCTTGCCAAGCTTATGCTCTTAGACAATAAGATGACGATAAATGGTTTTAAATTTTGAGTATTATGTATCCATAAAAAATTCTTAAATATAACTCATATAATTTGTATGGGAAGCAAAAAAACCCACCGGTAAGTTTAAACCAACTTTGCTGCAGATAAAGTCTTTCAGATGATGCATTGATCAAACATCAAACAATTCTTATGCTGGTAAGGTCTTTTAGATGATGCATTGATCATGTGTTTACTTTAGCAATGAAATCAGAAGTTGCACCTATCATCACCTAAGCTATAAGATTCTACTCCCCTGAAAGATCAGAATAGTCAATCACTTCACATGATGATTTCCAGAAGAACAACTCTAAAATTATAAATATCTCACATCAAAGTTAGTTAACCTATCCATATATATTCTAGAGCATAATATCTATAACCCGATATATAGGTGTTATCTCTAGTAGGCCCGAGTCCAGTAAAGCCGAAATCATAATGTTGGAGCATTTTAAAACTCTGTATGTCACATATTTCTTTTCTCCTGCATTATATGTTATTGCAACGAAGTTTTCCCATTTAAAAAATCCCCTTTATAATGCTAAATGATATACAACTTGGTCTGGCTTTGGAGGATGATGGGCTAAGACTAAGAGTGCAGGAAGAGAACATAAAAAATTTGGTGGAAAACAAAAGGACAAAAAAAATATAACTCTAACCATTTAGAAGTATGATTATGCATAATTCTAAGGAATATTCTTGGTTAGTTAAATAAGGATAATATGGGACACTTGGCAATAGTATGTTTGAGTTATAGTCCATGTGTCATTTTATCTGAATATTCAGTACCAACCCTTGTGTATTTAATCTTGAAGAATGAATGAATGAAAAAATTAAGGCTATTCGATTTAGAACAAGATATATAGACATGTAATGCAACTTAAGGGAATGGACTCTCATTTTCGTGGTTGGTTC
Source organism: Erythroxylum baracoense (assembly GCA_025629805.1). Classification (NCBI taxonomy): domain Eukaryota; kingdom Viridiplantae; phylum Streptophyta; class Magnoliopsida; order Malpighiales; family Erythroxylaceae; genus Erythroxylum; species Erythroxylum baracoense. The sequence goes on along the minus strand of JAOTAY010000003.1, from coordinate 23,909,325 downwards.
CATTCTATGACAATATAAAGAAATCAAATTAAGAAATATTTATATAGTCTCCAAAAGGACGATCAAAATAGCACCGCATAAAAGAAAAAATAAAATAAAACAAGCTATCCAAATAAAACTCACAACGAACAAAACATTTATCCAAAAAGAGAGAGAATAAAAAATAGAAACTTTTTCATTTCATTTCAAAGGAATAGATCACCTAATCTTATTACTCTATTTTTATCATATTTCATGAGCATCCATCTATTCAATAAATGAGACACACAAAAAATAAATGGATGAATGCTCATGAAAAATGACAAAAATAGAGTAATAGGAAGAAGTGATCTAACCCTCCGTTTGAACTCCAAAATAGCCCTTTTGCCACAACCCGCGTCAAAGCATACTTGGTAATAAAAACTGGAGAAAAAAAAGATGAAAACTTGTTAAGAAAATGGGCTAATCAAGCTGAACTTAGAATTTTGAAGTATTAAGGGAAAGAAAAAAAGGCCAAGTATAACTAGTATTTTGACTGTAGAAAAGTTACAAGAAAAAAAGAGAAGAAAGTCGATGCACTTACTGACACTAGAGAGGGGAATAAAGGTTGCGAAGGCTGATGAATGCTTCCCTCTAAGCTAGGGCTGTGTATCTTACTAATGTCAAACTCAAGCTACCAGGACTTCATATTCTTCTATATTTTCGTTGCTCTTTTTTATTTCAATTTTTAAAGACAGTTTATTTTCATATTCCCTTTTATGTTGTATTTTTATTGTTTTTTAATCTTATTTTTAAGTAAAATTTGTTTAATTGAAAATTTTTAATAAAAATATTATTTAATGTTATTTATAATCAAAATTAAAATTCTAAATTTATTTAATTTCATCATCTTAATTTTTATTATAATACTAGATATTAATATTAATATTTTAATTTAACTTATTTCTTAACATATCAAATTTTGTTCTTAAATTAATTAATTCTTGTAATTAATAAAAATAAAAATATATGAGTATTTAGTATAATAAAATTTTAATATAAATAAAAAATTGATATTAACTCTTAACACATCAACAATTGTTATCATTTAAAGTTTCATACTTCAACATTATTTCACAATTACAATAATGCAAAAGATCAAACTTAAGGAATAAAGTGCCTTAAACCTTACGGCATATCATAATTATCTGTAATATAATATACTGCTCTTATACAATAAGATGAGGACAAAATGGTTTAACTTTTAAGCATCATGTACCTATCAAAAGTACTTGAATACAATTCATGTAATTTGTACTAAAAGCAAATAACCACTGGCAAATCTAAACTAGATTTGTTGTTGATAAATTCTTTCAGATGTACCTTAATCAAATATCAAACAATTCTTATGATGATAAAGGCCTTCAGATGATGCATTGATCATTTGTTTTTCTTTAGAGATAAAATCAAAAGTTGCATCTATCATTTAAAGAAAAATTTGCAAAAAATCTCACCTAAGCAACAAGATTCTACTCCCTTTTGTTTTAGAATAGTCAATCGCTTTCCTTTATGTAATGATTTCCAAAAGAACAACTCCAAAATTATAAACATTTGATTTTAAAGTTAGTTAACCTATCATTATGCATTTTGGAGCACAATATCCATATGTACTTATAACTCGACACAAGGGCATTATCTCTAATAAGCCCAATTTAGAATAGCCAAAATTAGAATGTTGGAGCATTTTAAAATCTTTTTATATCACATATTTCTTTTCTTTTTTTGACTTAAAGTAAATTATAAAAAAAATCCCCTCTATAAAGATAAGTGATATGCAACTTAGTCTGAAGGATGATGGGCTAAGAGTGCATGAAGAGAATACAACATAATTGGTGGAGAAAGGGACAAAAGAAAGACAAATCAACCTATTTGGATGCATGATTATGCATCATTCTCAGGAATATTCCTAGTTAGTTAAATAAAGATAGTATGGGATACTTGGCAATAGTATGTTATAAGTTGTAATCTAGATGCCATTTTATCAAATATTTAGTAACAACCATTGTATATTTAATCTTGAAGAATAAATGAGTAAAAAAATAAGGAAGCATTAAAATTTTCTTTTTTAAAAAAATTAAGTAATTCATTAATAAAGAAAAACTATACAACCTTACTAGGTACAAAAGAAATCAGTTACAAAAGTTTGGACAATCTATGATTCTAGTTACATAAAACTTTAGAATGAATCATTCAAGTAACCATATTTCTCTCATGCTTGTTGACAAGTTGTTTCTTATTCCTCTAGCTTTCACAAAGAGTTTGCATTGGAGGAATATTTGCTGAAATAACTGCTCTTTGTTTCTAGTCTTATTTCTGAATAATCAAAAGTTCCTCTCCTGCTATATGTAGTACACTATAGTAGCCAAGCTAATCTTGATAGCTTTATAGTTTACTTTAGTTACCATTTTTAGGTTCCTAGCATATTGGATCAATCTGTGCCAGGTGTTGGTTTCTTTCCTTATGCCAAGTACTCGTTATATTTTACTCCTAATGTGTGATGTGTACCTGTACCTAACCAGCAGATGGTCCAAAGTTTCCAATTTGTAATTGCATAGCTCACACTCTAGAGAATTGATGGAGAACTTTATTCTATCCTTGGTGGGGAGTTTCCCAATCAGCCCCATCCATAATATAACTGAATGAGTTGGATAAATATCAGTATCCCAAATAAGTTTTTCCTATTCCACTATATTGCTTTTATCCTTTTGAAGTAAAGCTTTACATACCTTAGATCTTAATATCTTTGAATGCTTTAATGTCCATTGTACTTCATCCTGATATATTACCTAACATACTGGCAGATTCCCCATTATGATGTCGACATTCTTGTTGTCATGGAAAGGCCAATACCATCTATTGTTCCTGATTAGCTTGCTCAGCTTAGTATCAGGTCTTGCTCACATTAATAGGTGTTATATTTCATGAATTTTGTATAGGGGTCCTTTGGAGTGTCAGTTATCCAACCAAAACATGGTTTGTTCCCCATTTCTAATCTTATGGAAAATTAGCTCCTACATCTATTGTCGTGTGTTTAGTATTTGTTTTAAATTATAAGACATATTCTGTTTTATCCCTAGCTTCCATATACTGCTACTTTTACTCAACACACTATGTATCCATTTTACCCAGAGTTCATCCTTCTTGCTCTATAATCTCCACAGGTTCTTTGTTGGGCTGACTTGGTTTAACAACCTAGCTAAGTATATTCCTAACCCTCCTTAGTTTTTAGGCTTACAGATTATATTTCAGCTGACTTTAGCCTTGTTACTTTCATGCCTTGCCCCCTGCCATAAGAAGTCTTTCAACTTCCTGGTCAATCTCCTTAAGCACACTCTTTAAGAGAGATATGTTGCTGATCTAATAATTTGCTAGCTTGCTCAGGATGGTCTGGACCAATTGTAGTCTTCCACCATAACCGAGGTGTTTATTGCACCAATGATTGATTCTTTTTTCAAGTGTGTCCACCAGAGGTCTGCAATCTGATGTTGTGAGTCTTTTTTTGTGATATAGGCACTCCAAGGTACTTAATTGGGAGATTTCCTTGCTTCAGTCCTTTACTCATTGCTTGAGTAGCATATTTAATTCAACAATTTAAAGACAGGTAAAAGCAGCTTTACTTATATTTGTTTTCAATCTAGACATTGTCATGAAATCCTCCATTGATTTTAAGAGAAGTTTTATCAATTGTTTTTCATCCTTGTAAAATAATAAGTCATCCGCATAAGCAACCTGTGTTATTTGGCTACCTTTACATCTGTGATGTTATTAAAATCTTGAGTTATTTTCCACATTCCTTGCCATTATGATCAAGTGGACCTCCATACGCAGCACAAATAGGTAAGGGGATAATGGATCCTTTTACCTAAGCCCTATTTTAGCTTTGATTAGCCTAGAAGGTTCTCCATTCACCAAAACAACAAGGGAAGCTATAGTCACACATTCTTCAATCCATTTTTTGAACAAAGGGGGCAACCTGCTGCTTTTAAGATTCTAAACATGAAACTCTAATTGATTAAGTCATATGCCTTTGCCAAATCTATATTTATTGTGCACTTCTTCACTTTTGACTTAGTATTTTATCCTTTAAGAATCTCTTGACAAAGCAAAATGTTTGTCCCTATTGTTCTCCCTCCAATGAATGCAATCTGGGCTGGATTTATGATGTTTCTCATATTCCTCTTTAGTCTACTTGCAAGTATCTTAGTAATGGTTTTGTAGAGTATATTGCAGCAAGCAATTAGCCTGAATTGTTCAAGCCTGCATACATTGGGTTGTTTGGGGACTAGGTTCACAAAGATTTTATTCCATTCTTTTAGTATAGTTCCTTTTTTGAAAAAATCCTTGATAGCTTCTGTGACTTCCTCACCTAATATATCCCAATTCCTCTGAAAGAATCTCCCATTATAGCCATCTACGCCTGGGGCCTTGTCAGGATTTAAAGAAAATAAAGCTTCTTTGATTCTTCCCCTGATATTTCTTTAATTGTTTCTGCCCTATCCTCTTCTGAAATATACCTTATTCTCCTTGTTATGTTATTTGGAATAATCTCTAATTCCTCTTCTAATCCATATTGCTTATTCAAATATTCAAAAGTAAGTCTCTTCTTGCTCTCCTGGTATTGGTATTTCTGTCCTGAATCATTTACTAGGAATTGAATCTGGTTTTTATTCCTCCTTACTTTGATTGAGTTCATGAAGTACTGAGTGCACTTCTCCCCTTCTTTCATCCAAATCATCCTTGATTTTTGAGTCTTATAGGGCCTTATTCTACTTGCTAATTAATGTTTATTCTTCTTTTCTTAGCAGTAAGTCCTCAGGTCTGGACAGTACTCTCCTCTAGCATCTCTGTAATTCATCTAGTGCTTTTGTAAATATCTTCTATTCTAGTATTCTATTTTTGAGTTGACTAATGTCTTATAAACTTTGATGACAACATGTAATATGTACTTCAACATCATGATAGCAAGATGCAATAGGTTGCATGAAGTAGGGCTGCTAGTACTTTGATGGAATTGTTTCACTTAATTTAGCCTATTAAAAGCATAAACTTAGAGTTCAATTAAAGACGTTTGCTATAGTATGATAATAGTTATCATTAGAAGAAATGACTTTTCTTACTTATACGTAATATGATAGAGATCATGTGTATTTATAATTCATGCTTTTGAATATTTAATACTAAATGCAGATTCAGCATTACTACAATGTTCAAAGCATTATAAGAAATAGATTGTTAAATTTGATACATGTAATGCATTGGATGAAATAACAATTCATAAAAAGATAATACTTATATTTCATTATATTACTAATGACTTTTTATGATAGAGTCATATATATTAAATGAAATATTAATCTAAAATTTTGAAAAGTTCAAATTATTTAAATCTGTATAGAAATTAAGCATTACGAATTCTGAAGCACTTCAATAAGATTGTTGTAGAGAGTTTTAAATTTTCAATTATCTATAGGGGATGATATTCTCTAGTGAATACCATCATAATAAAATTTCATAAGAGTATGGTTTCATATAAGGAGGAATATACAGTATGATTGTGTAATGCAATATTTATTTCTTCTATAGCAATGAGTTACCTTCAATCCTTCTAATTAGATTAACTAGCAATACTTCATATTAGATATGAAATGCTAAGTCTTTGAAAAAGTCAAAGTTAACGATTTAAGGATGCGATGCTTGGTTGAAGCATACATATCCGTTAAGTTTAAAACTAAATTGGGTAATAAAAGGTTATGAGTTATCTAAATGGTTGGATATAATCTTACAGATCTATTAAATAAATTGTTTGTTTCAATATATACTTATAAGAGAATGGTTCTCAAGATAAGTAGTAGGAGCAAGATGAAATTTGAAAAGTTCAATTGGAACCAATGCCTTTGTTGATATATTTTGACGTATAGTTGAAAGGCTACGAGACATTGAAAGATTCACTTTTATGAAAAATTCAAATAGTTTATTTTATAGATGATTGTGAATTTATTATGTCTACAAGAATATTAGTGTGAGTATAATTGTCCTCTTTGGTGAGAGTATGTAAAGACATATTGCTTATAGAGAACAATAATTCTAATTTTCAATTATTGAAAATATAATTGTCCAAGCACAAATCTTGTTGGATATAAAAAAGGTAATAACTTAATTTTGGGAATCAGATCTATAAAGATAGATTGAAATTCTAGGTACTATAGATAATGTACTAAATATGTTTATTATTTGAGATATTTGATACTTATGAAGTATTAAAGATGTCCATTATTTTATGTATGAGTTAATATTTGAGTTCAAGGTTATATGGATATTGACTTTAGAAGTAAATCTTAATTAAGCTCTATTTTACTTAGAATAATATCATTTTAAGACTGGAAATCCAATGTAGCAATGGTTGCTAATTAAGTTATAATTCATTTTTTCATTTGGAGGAAATGATTAATTGGATCAATAAGTTCTTTAGTGAACTTGATATAGTTCCTTGCATTGTTTAAGACAGCAATGTACTGTAGAACATTAGAGCCATTAGGCATGTAAAAGGAGCTAAGGTCTCATCAAAGATCTAAGGATGTATGTAAGCAGATTTTCTTTATTATGATGATAATTAAGTTAAAAGTTGTAAGATTTAAGCAAATGCTCATTATAGAGAATCTTGTAGAATTCTCTCATTAGGCCACTATCCTAACAGTAGCATGATCACCATATGGTGATATGATATATGATACTTAAACGATTGGCTTAGTGTAAGTGGGAGATTGCTAGTTTATGCCCTAAAGCCAATATGATGGTTGTAGTTTAGTGGCAAAATAATTTAAAGACAGACTTTGTTTTATACATATTTAGATGTATCTATTTAATAAAGTCATGGGATAATTATAAATTTCAAATAAAATTAACGATTATAATTATGAGATTTATATTGTATTTACTTATTATCCATAAATTGTTCCTAGTCAATATTTTATTAAGACTGAACATTAACAGAATGCAAAAAGACTAGCACACATTATGTTTTTTCTTATGAAGGAAGTAGTTAATCTTATAGACTAAAGTTTGGAGATAAACAAATGTGTGAGTACTTATCAGAGAATAAGTTCACTGAACTGACCCGTATGAAAAATCCATTTGAAACATTACTTATACCTCTATGGAACTTTTCATTGTAATGATTGTATAAGTGATCCTTAGACTTAAGGTCTCCAAAGTTATCTTGTATAGGAATTGCTATGTTTTGATACTACTTATGACCTATTCTAATCAAAGGTAGTTCAATCAAATAAGTATTGGATATAGCGTGAACTATGTGGAAGTAGTTGTGTGATCAAAATAGGATTCATCATCTTAAAGTAATTAGGGAGAACGTTTCATTGTTCTCGATTAGAATTGATTTGGAAAATCCTTAGCCAATTAAAGATCTAAGGATGTATTTAAGCAGATGTTCTTTATTATGATGATAATTAACTTGAAAGTTGTAAGATTTAAGCAAGCGCTCATTTACAAATGTTATTATCTAAATCAATAGCTAATGGTGGAGAACTAATATGATTGGACTCAAAATAGAGTAGACATTAATTATATGCTTTATGTGTAATCAAAACATTGTATGATAAAAGGATTGAATTATACAAAAAAATCATACATGAAAAAGATTTATCAAAATCACTTTGACATTCCTAAATATTTAGGTGTTTATAATGTGATACTAGACTTAAATCTTGATTTATGGAGGGGTTTAATTTATTTAATCCTAAATATGTTTTAGGATTATAATTTGTATCCATTACCGACATATTTAAGAACTTAATGAGTCACATATAAAGAACAAGTTGAAGATAGTAAAGATATTTTAATCAAATTAGACTTGATTGTAAAGTTTGAGAAACTATATGATTAAATATGAGATATTTAATAAATAAGGATCAACAAGAGATGTCAGATCTTATTTGGGCATAATTGATATTTAATTAAAATTATTTTTTATTTCTATTAAATTTTAATTAAAATTAAAATTTAATTTCAATTAAATTATTAAAATGTCCAGAATTATTATAAATAGGCTTAAAATTTAATAGAGTTAGCTTAACCCTCCCTACAACAATTGTAGAGTTCTCTCAACTTATTTTGTGGATGTTGATAGAGATCAGATACTTATGTGTCTATGCGGCTACAGTGGTTGAGGTGAACCTATTTTAAAAATGGTTCGAGGGATACAACAATAATATGATCAAGCTATAAAATAAGTTACAAATTAAGATTCCCGTTTTATTATAATTTATGTGCTAACCATTTTAAAGAATTAAAGTGAGTTTTATTTTTGAGAAATCAAAATACAAACAAGTTTTGTTATTATTCTATTGCGGTCAGGATTAGATCCAAGCATGATTTCCTAATATATAGTCCCCTTAATTCAAAACCTATAATCCTAAGAATATGCATCTAAAAATTTTGTTTAGTTTTATAAGTTAACAAAATATTCTTATGCTCTACATTAGTTTTCCTCTGGAGATCTCCAAGAGAAGAGGAATGTAAATCCATCTACATGTTAGTGCCAAGGCTTCATCGATGCATTCGATTCAAATCACAACTGCTCATACCAGAAATAAGAGGTGGAGCTTTTATATACATGTTTCATTTTTCATTTGTATAATGGTACAGATGCAAGCCCTATGAATTTCTATTCATAGATAGAAGAGTCTCTTATTCTAAGAAAAGGAAAGAAGAGAAGTTAAAGAGAAAGAAAGGAGAGAGGAGAGAGGAGAGAGGAGAGAGAAAAAGAAAGCCTTAATTCCTTTAATTATTTTATTTTTCGTCTCATTTGCTACGTAGGATACACATCTAAGAATTAGCCTACAAAGAATATTGAATATGTTTTTTGTAATGGAGTACAAACGAAGAAGTTAAGTTATGGTTCAAATTAAACATTTGACCGATGGCTAAAAGTGCATTTTGAAACTTCAACATTTACAACAAAATACAGAACAAACCTTAACATTTCAAAGCATTCAAATTGAACCTCCAACATTTTCAAAACATTCAAAATAGACCATTAGTTAAATGTCACGTTAATACTAACATGATATTATTTTTTATTTTTTAACTAAAAAGTGAGCCTCATTTCCATATGGCAAGTGGAACTCACCAAATGTATAACAGTGAGTCCCACTAGTTTTTTGTTTAATTTAAAAAAGCTAATTATCCGACAATAGGACCTACTTTCTTTTTAAAAATATAAAAATAATGTCATGTAGCATTGACATGATATTTAACTAATGAAGAATTAATCTTGTCAAATTTTTTCATTTATTTATGGTATGTTTAGAACATTTTGAAAATGTTAAGGTTCAGTTTGAAAGTTTTAAAAGGTTAGGATTCAAGTTGTATCATAGGAAAAAAATGCATTTAAAACCTTAACGTTTATATTATAATCTAAGTCGAACCTTAACGTTTCAAGGCGTTTAATTTGAACTTTTCGAGGCTTTCAATTTGAACTCCAACGTTTAAACCAGACCTTACAAGGACGAAATATCTGTCAAATAAATGCCACATGACTTTTTTTTAACTTTACATATTAGTGCAATCTTTTGAATTTCGCACCATACTGGCTGGATTTTGGTACGAAATGGGAGATTTTTTTATTGGGTACAAATACCGGTCGATATACTGGTCAGTACCAGAAATTTTGAAAAATATAAAGACTAAGTTGCAAATTTTTCAAAATTTTTTGAAAATTTAAGCTCCCTTTATTTAAATTTATTTTAATCTTTTATATAATATTTATTAATAAAGTATTAAAAATATTTTATTTTTAAAAATAAATAATTTAAAAATTATTATTTATAAACTAATATTTATTAATGAAGCATCATGTTTCTTGTTAAGGATGATTCAAAGCATCACGTTTATCGTCGCAGCTCCTCTCTCTCTCTCTCTTAAGGATCTCAGGCTCAGACAACTACTGAGACCTCAGAGCTTTGGAAGAAACTTAAGGTAAGCTGGAGACAAATTTCGTACAAAGTTAACTTGGTTGTGTTATGGGCTAACATGGATTCTGATAATCTTTTAATCGATGGGTGTTTCTCGTTTTTGTGCATTGGTCTGGTGTGGTATGTAGCAAGTTTGATTTCTTTGATTATTCTACTTTTGTAAGAACATGGGTAAGTGTTCAAATCTAGTTTCGGAAGTCTTATGTATGTTTACTAGTTTGAGAGTGAAGAAGCCTCCGGCTACTCCAACTTGCCCAGGTAATCGTTAGATCTCCAACTTCTATTTCCTGATATTTGCGAATTTGTCATTACCCTATTTGGGTTCATATAGAATCTGAAGGAAAGTTTCCAAGAGCTTTTGAATCTTACTGTATGGCGGAGATCTACACTTTTCTTTTCGTTTGAGGGTGTCTTTTTTATTCATTCATCTAATGAGCTATAGTTTGTGACTTGTATTGGATGATAATATGCGATTGGTTTATTCAATCCCATTATTCTAAAAAGTAAGTAGATCTGGGTTTTCCAGAATTCTGGTCTGAAAAATATTGCGCTTTTCTAATATTACTCATGATGTTCCTTGTTTAGAGCAGTCATTTCTTCACTAAACAGTTGATTCATCTCGCGTGAGCTCTTTTTCTCGCCCTGTTGTATAAAAGTTAGATTCTTTTATAAGATTAGATGTAGATCTACTAAAGCCTTTTCAAGATCTGGGTTTTTCGTTACTTTTTATCATTTGGGTGTTTTGCTTGGCATTTTTCTTTTCTTTTGTGTGGTTTTCGCGTATTGTATACTCATGGTGGGTTTTAGTGAAAAGATAATAAGGTAAGTGATACTTTTTGCCACTCTCCAAACCATGTG
>JAOTAY010000003.1:23852919-23881889 GCA_025629805.1 Erythroxylum baracoense | reverse complement strand
TCTCCAATTACCATTCTTAAACACTTAAGGCACTTTTCCTATTTAGCTCACTTAATCACATTCCAAAAACCGGGAAAAGTCATGCATGCATGTACAAACAATTCATGTGCAACATTCACTTATCTATTATGCATGTGCATGTATGCATGCATGCATATGTCACTGTTCACTAGCAATTGGTGAGGGGATGTTACAGCTTTTGACCACTTTTTTGTGAAAATTTTTAAAAAATGCTAAATGACATAGGGAAAATGATTAGTGTGAGAGATAACTTAGTTAGGTGTATGATGTGAAAGTTTGGATACATACTTTATTTTAATGGTTGGGATTATTCATTATGCCCTAGTTAGATAACCAAATAGTTCTAATTAGATATTTTCTAAAACTAAAAGCTAGGATAGGAGAATTAGACATTTTAATTAAAATTACTTTAAACTTTAATCTTTAATAGAGTTTCTCTTTTTATTGTTGTTAATGAACTGATTTGATTATAATTTAGTAAGTCCGCTAGTTACCTAATTTAAGTGAGTTTTAATTTTGGAAATACTCAAAACAAAAAATTTGAGTGATGTTAAGTAGAAATCTAATTAAAAAACCAACAAGTATAACCATTGAAGTTAGAACTAACAATTTCATATGTTTAAGAAATTGAAAGACCAAAAGGAAGAAAGATGAAATATGGTTAACAATTTTACAGTTGTGACAGATGCTTTATACCTTAAAAGTAAATATGAACTAAATTAGAAAGTTTTAACTATAAGAATGAAATGAAACATATTATTTTGGCATAATTAAAAAATTGACACCCTAAAAGATAATAATTAAAAAGTTGACATCCTAAAAGATAATATTATTTTACTATCATCTGCTAAACTTTATTTTAATTTGAAATTATCGTTTTATTTTACATATTTTTACATTTATTTTTATAGATAAATAGAGGAAACTTCAAATACTCTTAGCAATTCAACCTCTTTAAAAATGATTTAACTTGGACTTATACAAGATTAGATCCTGGTATGAAGAATGATACCATATGTTCGAATTGTGACAAAAATTTGAAAAGTAGCAAAATCACCAGACTAAAGAGACATTTAGTTGGGATCAAATATGTTGTGTAACGTTATAATAAAGTTAGTCGTGGTCTAAAATGACGAATAAAAACTTTGCTTGAAGAGTACTAGAATGAAAAAGAAAGAAGAAAAAGATTGAATTGTGAAATTGGAAGTGAAAGTTCATTTTTCATTAGTGAGAATGATACTAACAATATTGAAGTTGGTATTCCTACCCAAAAATAAGATATTATTGTAATTGGTAGAAGGAAAAGAAGATAACAAATGTCCTTTTTTTCTCCTCGAACAACTATTGGATCTTAATATTTAATTCGTAGTGCATTATAATTAAAAGAACTCATAATGTAAAGATGGTAATGGGTAGATGGTGGTATGATGCAAATGTATCATTCAATGTTGCTTAGTCTTACTATTACCAACCAATGATGGATGTCATTGCCTATAATGGTCCAAGATATAACGCTCTATCAATTGATGACTATATAGGTAATCTTTTGGACAACTATATTATTAAATTAAAGAGATTTGAGTGAAAGAGGGACTTATAAAACTTATGGGTGTTCAATAATATATGATGGCTAAACAAAACTTACCTTGGCTCTCTGCTAGAGTATAGATAAGTGATTGTTGATAGCTTGCATATATTTGTAAAGTAATTGCTTTTCTTTGGATAACAGAAGAGGATCATAAGGAGAGAGACCAATTTGGCATTAAATATATGTAAATTCATTCTTGGCAGAGTTCAAAGTAATTCTAGTTCTAGAGCTCTTTAAAGAGTTAAACAACTTGAGTTCTTTTTTTAATAGACATGAGTTTTTGAACACAAATGAACTATTTGGCACCCACAAAAAGGCATTCAGAATCTTTTCTACAAACATCCAAGAAGCCAGTTTCATTGGCCAAGTAATTGTTGAATCTGAAGGTAGAGTGTTTTGCAAACTTCTAGAACAATTCCTCCACCAAAATTGGTATATGCTTAGAGAAAAAGGGGGGGGGGGTGTTTCTTTAAACTTTGCAATGCTATCAGGAAATTGAGCTAACCAGTTGATATTGACAAGTGCTCTATCTAATTTCTTTCTATTAAATCAATTGGACCAGGTGAAAGTGTGTCCAACATATTTCAGGTCAGTAACTCCTAGAACTTCCATACAACCCTTGAACTCTTCAAAAAAGTTTCTTCAATTGCAATTACTTAAGCCTCTAATCTGTTGAGTGTAGAATTGAAATCCCCACAAATAATCCAAAGTGTTTTTTTGGTTGAAACTTTTGAGATTGATCCATAAGATTCTCCTCTGAAAAGCAAAGTTGATGGCATATATAAAGGACATAATCATGTCAACTTTCTCCTGCAATAAGAAAATGCTAAGGTGCATAGCCTGATCATTTAAGTTCAAGAGATCCACTCGGATGTCATAAGCTTTGTAGCATATTATAATTCTTCCATAGGCATAGTGATAGTGTGAATGATAGGTAAGCATTTTCCTTTGAATCCTTAAAATTCCCATTCTTCTAATATTCTCTAACTTTATTTTTGTTTCAAATAATCCTACTATAAGAGGCTTTTCACTAAAGATAAAATCCCTTAAAGCATAAATCTTTATGGGGTAATTAAGACCACTAACATTCCAAACTAAAATAGACATATTATTGTTGCTTACAATTGGAGCTTTTCCTCTTGCTCCTTTGAGATCTTCTTCTCTCCACATTTTGGAATTGTTTAGTGGTTTCCTCAGCTTTGTTATCCATTACTTTGCTAGTTTGATAGATTGGATTAGGAGTAAGATCATCTAGTGGCATAGAATTATGCTTATCACTTACAGACAGGGATAGCTTATCTTTAAGAATTCTAGGAGGAATAACTAAATTGTCATCGTTTAGTTCCACTGTTGGATGACACTCTATAATGCCAGATTGAGAAATACTACATTCAGTTCTCTCATTTATTCAACATCATTCAATGTTTCCTTATTATGATCTTCCGAAGACTTCATATTCTAATCATTTATTCCACGATCATTCAAATTCTCTTTGTTCTGATCTTTCAAAGACTCCATATTTTGATCATCCAACTCAACTCCCATTAATTCATGATAACTTTCAGAATTGAACTTTCTCTTAGTTGCTTTCCACATCTTGCCTTGGGCTTTAGGGGGAAGGGGGTTCCAGTGATAAGAGATTACAACACTATCCTCCCAGAGTTTGTTGCCCTTTACTAGTCTCATTATGGGGGGATTTCATTGGGGAGTTCTTTGGACATTTCTATGTTAATAAGGTTCAAACATATCTTATCCTCTTTTTCTCGGCAGTGTTCTTATCAATGTAGAGGGGTTTCACAATATAATTGGCCAAGGAACTTAAACCTTGAGTAATCCAATACTTAAGGGGTACATTGTGGAAGTTAATCCAGATTGGGGTACTCTAAATTTTGATGGTTTCCAAGTTGAAGCTAGGCTGCCAAGCTTGCATAAACATATGTTATTTTCCATTATGCCAGGGGCCTTCCTCAAAGATCCTATGGGATTTAGAGGTTGAAGAAAACGTGAACAAGATAATTTTTTTCTCTGAAATAAGAACATCTGTCATACCCTTGTTTCTCCTAAATTTATGTGCCCATTTGTGAATAGCTAGGAAAGGTGGCCTTTGATCAAAGAAAAATCCTACTAGAGTGGATTCCCAATTGTGTGCTCCTTCCTCTAAGACTTATAGTTTAGGATAAATAATGAGTTTACTGTCAAGTTCTTTGGGTGGTTTGAATAGAAGGTTTGAGGCGAGGTAGTCTCCAATCATTTGCTTCTAGCTTTTCTAGGGAGATGGAGCCATAGAGGGAGTTACATTAGGAGGTGGTGGAGAATTAGGGGGTCAAAATGGAAAAGGAGGGAATCACCCTTATCCTGGACAGAAGGTGTCACTATTGTGTAAGAGACATGCCTAGAAAAGGAAAGGAAATAGCTTTGGCAGTTGGGAAAAGTAGAAAAGGAAGCTTAAAAATGATAATAGCGACTGGCAGGAGAGAGTGGAAAGAAGGTTAAGGTTAAATAAACCCTAGAAATAGTGATTCCTCCTTGAAGGCGAACCAGAAGAAAGAGCTCAAAGAAACTAAGATATGAAGAAAGGCAGTTGGAGAAGAAGAATAATGGTGGTAAAGGATGGGAAGTGAGCAAGGGGAAAGAGTTTAAAGCCATAAAGGAGCCTTACTTAAAAAGAAGGACGAGAAACTACCCATCAGTTTAATAATCCAATTTGTTAAGCTGGAATTGGAGAGTGTCAAAGAAGAATGCATTTAAGTGGAAAAAGGAAGTTGAAGATGCTTTTGATGTTCTTAAGTCTGCACTAATTTTCACTAGTTTTGGCTTTCCTTAATTTTAAGAAACTATTTGTAGTAAAAACTAATGCAAGTGGGAGTGGCCTAGAAATTCTTCTGATGCAAGAAGGATGTCCTCTTATTTATGCAAGTAAAGATTTATCTAAAAGGTATATGCATTTGTTAACCTATGAGAAGGAATTACTTATATTAATGGTTACTATCTAATATTAGTCACATGACTTAATTGGTAGGAGACTTGTGGTGTAGATTAACCATAAAACCCTCAAATATTTACTTGGGTAGAAGACTAATACTCCTTACCATCATACTTGTTTGACTAACATTCTTCGTTTTGATTTTGAATTTTGATATTAGAAAGAGTAGGCAATATAACAATTGATGGATTGTCAAGAGTTTCTGTGGAGAATTGTTTTGTATGCTTTGGTAGTTTCTTAAATTTATAACTCTTTATTGCAGAAACTTAGAAGAAGCTGGGAGAAAGATAAGAATCTTAATAGTTACAAGAAGACGAGTAGCCTAATCCACCTTATACTTAGTGCAATAATTTGCTTTATTGGAAAGATAGGATAGTAGCAGGAGATAATTGTGAATTGAAAACAAAAATCATTTCTTTGTTCCGTAAGATTATTATAGAAGGCATTTAGGGTACTTAGGAACTTACATCCAACTTTAAATGTATTTTTTTATTGGAAAAGGATGTAGGAACATTTGAGGGAATTCATTCAAAGATGTGATGTTTACCGGAGGAATAAGTAGGAGATAATAGCTAGTCCTACAAAGTTTTATCTGCTTCTTATACCTGAACAAGCATAGTTGATGTGAGTATGGATTTTACTGAAGGGTTGCCTAAGTCTAAATATACAGTAACATTGAGAGTGGTGGATGTGCTAAGTAAGTATAATCAGTTTATTCTTTTCTTTCATTCATATTTAGCATCTAAGGTAACTTATTTGTTTTCTAATTACATCACAAAATTGTACGGAATACCAGCACAAATTTTTAGAAATAGAGAGATTCAATTTTTTAAGAAGTTTTTGAAAATTTTGTTAGGTGCAAGGAGGGTCGTTGACCCTATTCACTTTTTAAGGCTTTTTATGAATTTGCATAGTATGTGCATGCTCCATATTTAACTAGCAATTCAAAAATCCTAATGATGGATCCGATATTGGAAAATAGGAAAGGAAGCATTCAGTTTGTTAAGATTTACAACACTTTTCGTGTTTTTCAACCGTACCTAAGATTTCGGCCCATCGTCCAATAGTAATTCAATCCGTTTGGAAAACGACAACAACCAGCGGTGATCGGTGCGAGGTGCATGGTGAGTCATGGGTATAAATCAACAGTGAAGGTATTGATGCATATTGTGTTGTATGACAAGGAGAGTGACGTTTGACTGAGAAATCTTAAAGGACTCTCCATATCGCTATGTAAAAATCAATCTTGTGGACAAAATTGTCGAAATAAAGGAAGTAATACGGGATCATGGTTGCTTGATGAAGAAAATAAGGGATAGAATATGCGCAAATAAAAATAATAACAGTTGTTGGCTAACTTTTCTCTTCAACCAAAATTTAAGAATTCTTAACTCCATTCTTGAAAATGAAACCCTATCATAATCACGCTGAAACAGAAGAGCACATGGCGTTTTGAAATCTCAAGCTTTTATTCCGACGCCTTACAATAACATCATGTATGTTTCATCAAATAGTAACGTCTTAAACTTACGTTGTTAGTCCAATGTGCTCAGAAAGAATACTCTATTGACACATAATAAAGAGCCAAAAATAGCGTTTTCCTCAACTATACGGACGATCCAACGGTCAAAAATGAAGTTCAAGTTTCCTTTTAAAAATCCAATTCCTATATTCCTATCCAGTGTGGATATTTCAAAAGTCAAAAACAGCATTATTTAATGGAAAATCCAACGGCTGAGGATATCTGTTTCCTTTTTTTCGGAACCCCTAAAAATATCCCACAAATAAAAATCAATTCCTCCAAAAAGAAATTAAAAAATAACTTATTTTCTCTCTCCCTATCTCTCTCTCTCTCAGCTACAAAATGGAAGCAAACGAGAGCCAACAACACCACCCTCTTAGCTCTTACTTCACCACCAACACCACCACAGCCACCGGACCCGTCGTGAACACCACCGGTACGGCCACAATTCTCTCGGGGACGAATGGCCTTGTGGCACCTAACAACAGCATCAGCATCAGCAGCAGCAACAACAACAACGCTGACACTAGTGCTGCTATTGGTGCGGCGTCTATGTTGTACCCTCACTCAGTGGGGCCTTCATCAACGGCCGTAACGAGTGCTCCAGTGGAGCAGCCGGCAGCGAGGAGAAAGAGAGGTCGGCCAAGGAAGTATGGTACGCCGGAGCAAGCTTTGGCGGCGAAGAAAACGGCAGCGTCTTCGAATTCTCTAGCTAAGAACAAGAGGGATGCTGCTTCGTCATCATCTCCTCTTTACTCGGGTTCCTCAAAAAAATCACAGCAGCTGCTTTCTCTTGGTGGGTTTTTCTCTTTCTTCTTGTGGTAGTCGATTAACTTGTTAAATTTGGTTTATTTGTGAAATTTACTAGAAAGTTGAGTAGGCCGTTTTCGTCTTGTATTGAATGTGAATGGTGATATAGCCTTGTCTACTAGGATTAATTGGTTTTGAATGAAAGACAGAAATTTGTTTCCGGTCTGTTTTCTTGGTTGCTTCCCCTTGATTGTTATTTACCAAAGGCTTAGTCTTTCCATGGTTGGGTAGCAACTTTTTGAATTCGACAGTTTAGCCTTTGTGGATGTTTAATTTCTATCTTTCATGAAAAAGGTGTTGGATGATGCCTCAAAAAGGTTATGCCTTTTCTGGGTGGTAGGGTTGGTGAGGGTGTTATTGGTTTATTACTTTGCCTTTGTTGGAGGAGAACTGAAGACATTGATGTTTATTCCTGAAATATCTATGCCTTGTATGTTTTATTATGCTCTTTCTGGACAGTAGAGTGTGTAATCTCATATACCTTAAGCTGCAAGTGGCTTGATGTCAATGGTGGGTTAATGAGTATTGTCTTTAAATTTTGCTTCTTGCTTGTTGATTTTGTTCAAAGTTGTCTTGCATAGTGCAGAGGTCTTTTCCATTTTGAATGGATGTTTATTTCATATGTTGTTTCAGCTTGGCCTTTTACGTGTAGACAGCTGTGTATGCACCTCATCTGCATATCTGTTCATGTGACTCTGGTCTTCTCAAAAAGACCAGCTGGTTGCTACAGATAACGTATTGTCAAAATAGTCTTTAAAAGCTTTCCGTCCTTGAAGTGTCTATGCTAATTTTTTATGATTTTTCAAGATTCTCATTGTCATACTTGAATTTTCTCGTGCTTATTCTTTTCATTATTTAAGGTTTATTTTCAGTCATTACACTTCCATGAAGATTGTAAGCTGTCATTTTGATCGATTTTATAATCTGTCACTTGGGTTTTAGAACAAATTTTCTTCTATTTACTGGTTCAGGGAATGGACAGGGTTTTGCTCCACATGTTATCAGTGTAGCTGCTGGAGAGGTATGGTGACTATACTTTAAAATGATGTTGCTATTTATTGGTTTTGTTGTTATTTCATCAGTTAGAAGTCGACATACCTAGATTTCTAAGGGCAACGGTAATGCCTTCTTTTCTGGGGTTCACATCCGACTTCAACTCTCTGTCAAGCTTTTTTGAGCTTTCATTTATACAAATAGTTGTGTATGAGCTTAATTCATAGCCTAATATGTGGAACATGAATCTAGAACCTTCATTGACTGTGTTATGCAAATGCGATTACTGCATATTTTCTTGCCCAACTAACCAGCTCAACTTTCTACTACTAACATTGTTGTTCAATGTTCCAGTGAAAATAAGATCTCATTTCTCTTCCACCCTTACCATCATGCATTGCCCTTTCTTTCTACTTGTGTTTCTCTCTGCACCTGTGTGTTGTGTGAATTTACTATTGAGTTTTATTAACTTTCTTGGATGGAAGTATATGATTTGTATAATTTGTGATTGTTTTCCCCTACTTCATATGTTGATATGGTATGTAAATTTATTGATTGGTCATTTCTTTAGTATTAATTCTGTGATCACCAAAGCTTGTGGTTTATGGTGATAAGTAAATCACTTATTTTGATGATATATATTGAAATGTAAACAGGTACTTATTGTCCCAAATCCATCACTTGGAAGGATATTCGTAGTCATAACATGGTGGCTTAGATTTTAGTTTCAGGAAACAAAGTTTACTAATCTTTTTCATGGTTGGCAGTATCTTGTGAGTGGATTGAATAATTATGTACTTCAAATAGGAGTTAACTAATCTTTTTCATGGTAAATAAATTGGATTGGCAGAATAGAGTGATGTAGGATGGGATGTTTCATATCCTAGGCTTTGGTTTTCTAAACATGGTGAGAGGTAGTGTAGAATTGGAATTTATCTTGGCTGTTTGTAATGCTAATACCTGAAGGTATTTCTCATGGAAACACGACTTTCTAAGTTGATTAACAGCTGTTACTCTTTTCTATTTACCAAAATGATGTAATTTTATGCAGGATGTGGGGCAGAAACTTATGTTCTTTATGCAACAAAGCAAGCGTGACGTGTGCATTCTTTCTGCCTCTGGTTCAATTTCAAATGCATCTCTTCGTCAGCCAGCAACATCGGGTGGCAACATTACATATGAGGTATTGTGCTTCTTTTTTCAATTCTGAACTCTATTCTTTATTATGTGCATTTCATGTAGGCCCCATATGATTGGGAAAAAACAGAGGGTATAAGCATTAAGAGAGCCTGATAGCAACATACCAGCAAACAGAATGCTTCATAAAACATCGGGCTTATCCCCTCTGTTTTTTCCATTAAGAGAGCCTGATAGCAACGTATCAGCAAACAGAATGCTTTATATGGCTGCTTGAAGTTGTCCACTGTAATTAATTGTGGCCTTATTAATGTCAATATGTATTCAATTACAAACAGGGTCGGTTTGAGATTATTTCACTCTCTGGATCTTATGTACGGACTGATATTGGAGGCAGAACAGGTGGTCTCAGTGTGTGCCTTTCTAACACTGATGGTCAGATCATCGGAGGAGGAGTTGGTGGACCCCTGAAGGCTGCTGGTCCTGTGCAGGTATATACAATTGCTTGAAAGAAAATATTATTAATGGAGGCAAACTGCATTTGGGTGCAGATGTATGTTAGAGATGTGTGCATGTGTAGCAGTGATGTACATAAAACGTCTATAATCTTGAGATTATGCTGTTGATTTTTTAATATCTGTTAGGCAAATATGTTCACAGGTAATTGTTGGTTCTTTCTTACTTGAAAACAAGAAGGATATCAATATCGGTATAAAAGGTGATGCTTCTAGTGGCAAGTTATCATCACCAGTGGGTGCGGCTTCATTATCAAATATTTTGTTCCGCTCTCCTGTCGAATCTCCTGGGAGAAATCCTGTTGATCATCAAGCTATTGCAGGAAATTCTTACATAATTCAACAGCAGGGGATGCATACAGCACCATCAAGGACAGTGGATTGGAGAGAGAGTCTAGATGTTAGAGCTACAGTTGGTTATGAGTTGACAGGTTGGATTTGTCTCATATTTTCGTCTCTTTCAATTTTATCCTTTAATTGGTGGGTTTAGTTGACTAATCAACCATGTTTGATCCACTAACCCTACTAACTGGTGAGCTTTTTTCTCAGGAACAACACTTCATGGAGCACACCAATCTCCTGAAAACGGGGACTATGATCGACTAGTAGAATAGTGAATATATCGAGTTTCAATGCAATATATGGCCTTCTCGCTCTCTCTTTATCACTCGTTATTTAACAGGAGAAACTACGTGTACAATCATTTTCTCTTGAAGTGTAATATTTGTGTCTGTATAGATTAGCAAGTCGTTTACCCTTCCTGTAACTCATGCTACAAGCACCAATCTCAATAATTCATGTGATCTTCCACACCTGTGAAATCATTTATTCATAGTTCTAAAATTGCTCCCATTGTTTTGCAATTCAATTTTGTATCAAATTTTATCGTTTTAATTACTTGGTCGCCCATATGATGCTTGAAGTGAATGCACATGCAGATTGACTTTGGACGAATTGCAAGAATGGATGAAGTATGTCTTTAATGTTTGCTTAAGCTTCATGGAAAACCTGGCGTTGTCAAATTGTTAATATTTTTTTATAGGTTGGTGCCAACTCTGCGGTGACATTGAATTTGTTTGGTCCAAATTGCGGGGAACATAGAATTTTCACGCTTAACTGGGCTCCAATGCCAAATAAACTTGGGGTTTGCACGCAAATCTTCGAAAATATAGTCAAAATTTATAATTGATATGATGATGGGCGGTACAATTATGGTTATTCTTTTCTGCAAAATGAATAATTATGGAAGAATTGTACGTATAAAAACTCCTACTTAGAAAGATAATGGCGTAAAAAGCGATCAACTTGTCTAAGAAAGAGAGGCTGATGCTCTAGTTTGGCGACATAGATGGTTGGGTTGGGATCGTTGTTGGCTCGACCTTGCTAGACCTTTAAATAGCATGAAAAATTCCACTCGAAGTTTGGAGTTTGATTTATGTCGCCCGAACTTAGATTCGTTAAATTTTGGGCCCTTCATAGTTTGCCTGAAACTTGACGCCTGATGATGATCATTTAATTTTAACCGCAAGCTATTAGGTTTGAGTGTTTGAGTGAATGTTTACACCCATTTTGATACAAGATACGTATATTCTACATTTGCCTCTTTTGAGGATCTTGTGTATCAGAAAGTCTTGATAGTCAAGACTGCCTGTTTCCAAACAATTCCGCCGTATGAGATTAGAATTAACAAAGAAAGAAAGTAAATACTGAGGGGTAAGGTTCCTAAGAGGAAAGCTAAGAGTTGAGAGCCCATTGAAGCTAGGAGAGGGTGTTAGGGTGTTGTGTCTCGGCCATCATGCCTGCAACTTACTAAATGCCAATAGTCTACAGGTCGCCTATAGCAGCATATGATCTCCAGGTCAAGGTAATTGCTTGAGATGGTAGAATCCATTCAGTAGAAGGTAAAATTCATTCAGTAGGCATAAACTTTTCAAGGTCTTGTGCTGGTAGTTGCGTCGGGATCTAGATTATAGTAGTCTGATCATTTGAATGATCAACAACCATGTAAAGGGCATCCAAAGTGGAATTAGGAAATTTGAGATTCATAGTATGATTCTGTAGACGATAGATCATCTGGTGGTGTAAGGTAGCCATGATAGCTGTCGGATCTTGATCTGCTTCAGTGATCTGGATCTGAACTTGTAGATGTTTAGACAAAGTGGAATCATCCAACTTGATCTTAAAATCAGGGGCAATGGTCAGTATGACACTTTCGTCATTGTTGAGAGTAGTCAGCAAGTTACCAATCAAGACATTTTGATACGTTGTGTAGGCAGTGTCTAGAAGAGAGATCCTGGATGTCACAGGTATTCCCTTTCTTCTATGAAGAGTAAGAACAAGGCGTATAGCTCCAACATGTAAGTGCGTATAGATATGTTCTCCCCACAAAGAGATAAGCTCTTTAGGAATTTCAAGCTTTGCGTATTATTCTGCAGTTGTAGATCTGAGACCACACTGTTCCAATATAGAATTTTGGATGATTTCTTTTACTCTTGGACGAGGTAGACAAGATGGTTCTGATGCTTCTTGTCCAAGAACGATCACGATTATAAATACTGTACTGACTCAACAAAGATAAAGAAGACTCACAAACACGATTTTCGACAGGTACATGGGTAATCTCTACTAAATTTTCGATTTTGTTAGATAAGACACGCTTCACATTACTAGGCAAACTAGATTGAGACAAACTGGACCATAAATGTACAGGGTCACACGAAAAACTAGACGGAGGCAAACTAGTAGATAAATGAACTGGGTTTCGTGTTTCCATAATTCCTATGGTTCTCTCCATGCTAACTTGAGTGTATAACTGAGTATGTGAATGTTTACCAAACAATCTTGATACGAATGGTAGAGTAGCATCGTCTTCAACGATGTCTCATATCGACTGGCTATGATAATGGCTCTCTCATACCAGTATTACCAAATATTGATACCTCTGCTCTGAAGGCAGCAAAACACAATGGCTTTGATACTTCAAAATTGAAATAATAATAAACTAAAATAAATTAACACAATTGACTAATTAGAACATATATTAAACTAATAAATGAATTAAAGGGGTGCTTGGTTGATGAGTTTAGGAAGGGGTTAATAGGTAAGGAATGAAAAGTGAGTGGTTAATTGTTGATTATCATTATAGAGGTAATAGTTTGATATCTCATTTTTGGAGAATCTTTCATACCCTCCATTTAATAGAGGAATGAAACTCATTCCTTAATAGTGACTTTTTTTTAAAAAATATTTTTAATACAAATTAATTAAATAAAATTAATTAAAATAATTGTATTTAAAATCATTCATTAATTAAAATATAAATAATTAAAATAAAATAAAATAAAATAAAAATAATTAATTAATTAAAATATAATTCATTTATTAATTAAAATATAGTAATTAATTAATTAAAATATAATTAATTAATTAATTACAATATAATTACTTAAAATATAATTCATTCATTAATTAAAATATTGTAATTAATTAATTAATTAAAAATAATTAATTACATCATCATCATCACCACCCAGTCCGAAATCCCGCAGTGAAGCAGAGTCTGGAGAGGTCCGATAGTACGCAGCCTTGCCCTTACATAGTAAAGAGGTTGTTTTCGGTAGACCCACATGCAAATGAGACAATATATGAATGATGCAGGTTACAAAAACAATTCATTAAAAACAGAAAATAATTGAAAATACAAGTAATAGGGAATACATGAAGGAGGCCAGATCGGCGAGAACCTAATAGGCTACAAAGTCCAATCCCTTCTTGTCTCCAAAAATAAAAACACTAAATAGAATAATAATAAAATACCCAAATCTCAAGATATAGCTAAAATAAATTCAAGTAATACTAATAATACTAATCACAAAATAATAATAATAATAAGAAGAAGAAGAAGAAGAAGAATAAAGAAAAACTAAAGCTAGCAAGAGACTCACTAAAAGCCAAATAATAGTAAAATAATAACAATACTAAAATAATAATAATAATAATAACAACAACAACACTAAATTACTAAAAAGAATAAAAATATTGATAATAATGAAGAGAACGTGAATAATCTAATAACTAGATTACTAATCGAAATAGCGAAAGAAATAATATGAATAAAAATAATAGCAATAAAGATCTATATACTAGTAATAGATTAAAAGTAACAAAAGTAAATAAATAGGTGAAGGCCTGAAACTACCGCAGAGACACACACGAGTAGGGGAAGAAAACTCCAACTGAAGAGGCATGAAAGGTACGGAGAAAGAAGGGAGGCTTTTATGAAAAGTGTCTGAGTCAAAATGTGGACTGCAGATTTGTCAGTCGGCGCTCTACTATAGCAAAGTTGTCAGTCGGCTTAAGGCAGGTGGCAAAGGTAACGTTTGGTGTGCCAGACACTATTCAGAAACGTTCATCCAAATCGAAGTCACTGTCCCCTAACAACCTTCTTTGTTAGCGCTAAAAAAGAGCTACAAACCAAAAACCTATAAACAGAACTCACTCCAACTGGTTCCTCGGCGAAGTTGGGCATTACTCACAAGCTTCACCTTCCTTAGACAACAAGATAGTACCAGCACATAAAAAGTGCACTGAACAATTGGGACTGATACCTGGAATTGCCACAGACGTCTGGGGGACGCACAAGGAGACAACTAACATGACAGCTTACTAACCAAAAAACGCCTAAAGACACCAGATAACAAACTTGCATGGCAAAATAAAGAGGCATAAGATAAAAGCGTGCACCTGGAAATTGTTTGTTAGGGGCTGGGTCTATTGCTTCATGCCTTGACATACTTTAACCAAGTAATAAAAATAT
The DNA here is from genome assembly GCA_025629805.1 of Erythroxylum baracoense. Taxonomy (NCBI): domain Eukaryota; kingdom Viridiplantae; phylum Streptophyta; class Magnoliopsida; order Malpighiales; family Erythroxylaceae; genus Erythroxylum; species Erythroxylum baracoense. The sequence goes on along the minus strand of JAOTAY010000003.1, from coordinate 23,867,504 downwards.
TTGTTACTTTCACGAGGCTGGCTTCCACCATCTTCATTGATCTTTGATCCTGTTCTTACAGCGCAAGGATTTGGCGGCTCGAGAGGCTAGAGCTATAGCCTTGCCGTCTGTAGTTGTCGTCATCCAATCCCTCTCTGCATGACGCTTGTAATGATAGGGGAGGCCTTATGTCCACTTAGCCCAACCCTTCTTCTTCTCTCTCAGACTCTCTCTCTCCTCCACATCTCAGAATCTCTCCAGGGGCAAGTCTCTCTGTTTACATTAGCACAACATAAACCAAACTCGTAAAGCCAAAATGGACAATAAATCTAGAAAGTGCGGTCGCAAACCTAAAAACTCGCCTTCCCCTGAAACCATAGACTTCCAGTTCACCTCAAACGTCACTCCGAACGACACTATTCCTGTCCCTGCCACCACTACAACCTCCTCCGGCCACAATAATAACTAGAAACTTACTATTGAGAGTAAGCTTTAAAACATTTAACCCAAATGAGGATTGTCGAGAGTAAGCTTCTGGCTATAAAACTTACATAATGTTTGTAGAAATTTACCACTCAAAACCACACAACAGTAATGACAATATAATTAATTAAAATATTACTATTAATTAATCAATTACATTATAATTAATTAACTAAAATATAAATAATTAAAATATAATTATTCATTAATCAAAATATTGTAATTAATTAATTAATCACAATATAATTGATTAAAATATTATTATTGATTAATTAATTACAATATAATTAATTAAAATATTATTTATTCATTAATTAAAATATTGTAATTAATTAATTAAGTAAAATATAACTAAATAATTAAAATATAATAAATTACAATATAATTAATTAAAATATAATTCATTCATTAATTAACATAGTGTTATTAATTAATTAGTTATATTGTAATTAAATATTAAACTATAATAAATTTTTATTTTTCAATATTTTTTACAAACCAACCACTATCAATAGTAACGATGATCATTCCTTCCTTTGAACTAACCATCATAATTATAATGATAATATCTATTCTCATTCCTTACTATATTTATTCTCATTCCTATTATCATTCCCCTATGCGAACCAAGCATCTTCTAAACTAAAATAAAATCACTAATTAAAAGTTTTATCCAAGATTTAGTTTTTTTATCATAGAAGACACAGAGAAAACCAAAAAACCAAAAGAAGCATGACGAAATCACTTTTAATCTTCATGAAATCTACTTTAGATAGATGAAAATCCACTTTAAATGTGTTTCTTTGCTTGTTCTTCCTTCTCCTTATCATCTTAGGTTATCAATTTGTGTTTCCCAAGCCTCTCCCCCTACTTCTCCTCTTAATTTTGCCTTCTATAACTTGAAAATTAGGGTTATGAGTGGTAAGTAGTCTCTTTGCTAGATTATTTGCAAAAAGAGAACTTAATAATGAAAAAAATTGTATCTTGGTAAATTTTCATACTTTTAATTCATCGTTTACTTATTATAAATATATATTTTGTTTTCGTAATTATTAATTTAAAATACAAATGAGTGATGAAGATTATTTGGTGAAAATGCTCAAATATTATGCTCATTATTAGATTACTTAGTCAACAACTTTTGTATTATATTGAGAACCGTAATTAGAGCGTTCAAGAACGTATTCATACAAAAAAACAAGATTGTTTGAAACATAAAAGACTTAACGACTTTATTGACATTATTTATAATATTGAGGATGAAAAACATATATTTTATTGAATTAATTTTATTTTTAAGTTATTTATTTTTATTGTTAACTTTATAAATTTTCAATTATATATTCAGAGCACAATTTACAACTCAATTGATATTGATTATATTAGCTATACTAATTTTTGGATTAAAAAAGAACTGGCACTTAATCTTAATTATAGTTCATAATATTTGTGACAATGAATAAAAAGATGATTTATAAAGATAATAATATAGTAAATTGATATTTTATTTTCAACAGATTTAACATTAAAAGTATAATATATTATAAATTTATAACTAAGAATAATTTCATATGCTTTTAATTTGTAATTTATTAAAATGCAACAAAAGATTTTAATGCAAATTATTTGAATGAAAGTGTAGTAATAATATTAGAGAATTTAGAACTTTAACAATGATCTTAAGCAACTATTTTCAAAACTATAATTTTGATATCTAGATCTGTAATCAACTAAGAATATTTGGTTTGCGGGCGTCTGATGCTGACCTGATTAACTCTCGCCGCATCACCGCCGCCGACGCCACCACCACCATCAATAACATCTAACCAACGGTGGCCCCGCATCAGTGTCGTCGCTTTGAACATAATTAGAAAGACAACCATGAGCGACGACGAAGCAGAGGCAGAGTACCACTCTAAAGACTTCGAGTGGGAAACACTAAGACAAGAAATCGAAACTAACCCATCTTACCAATACCACTTATTGGAACCATGCCAACAACAGCAGCAACAACATGAAAATCAACTTTCGAAGATTGAAGAAGCTGAGAGTGATGATTCTAAGGCTTGGCAACAGTTCCACAGGCGTCACTCTTCCGGTAGATTCTTCAAGGTTTGATCTTTTTTTTCGTTTTTTTCTTATAAATTTTAGTTTGATCTTCCTCTTCGTTTATGGGTTTCTGACATTGTGTTGATTGCGTGAGTTTTGTAGGAGAGAAGGTACTTGTTGAAGGAATTTCCTGTGTTGGTGTCTTGTAGGGAGTCCTCTAAGGTTCTGGAGGTTGGTTGCGGGAATGGCAGTTCTGTGATTCCTATCTTACGGTAAAACATAGAAATATCTGAAAGTACTGTCTTTTGTTTCAGAGTATATGAAACCTGTCTTGTTTTAGTTCAGTCTGGTTACACTTTGATTAATTGAGGTACAGGGTGCATGCTGACTGTTAGTCTTGCAGTTTGTTTCCATGTATGTTTTTCACTTTTTAATACAGCCCCTTGCGTTGGCATTTTTTTTTTCTTTTGGGGGTTGGGTGGTATTGTGAAGAAGAAAGGGCTGCTTGGAGGCGCATAGTGGGCAGTTTTCAGATGATAACATTTATGTGGCGGCTTAATTTGACAGTAGATCAATTGCTTCTTACGTTGAGATGGAACTCGGGATTATTCTATGGATTGCTGATAGACTTAGGCTACGTTTGGTTGGGAGTTTTATTAATGAAATGAAATGGAATGTAATATTATTCTATCGTTTAGGAGGAGGGTTTAGGTGATCACCTCTAAAGATCCAAGATTTTGGTGTCGCTGGGATGGGAAACTTTTCGCTTGTTAGTCACGTGGTTGCAGCATTGGAGACAACACTTGGAAACTATTTTCATGTGTTCAGTTTTAACTCATTATTGGAAACTGCATGGGTTGATTCAGTTATTATATTCTAAGTTGTTGTCATCACCTATTTGGCACTTATGTTGCAGCTAACATGATGCAGTTCATGGCAATACCTAATAGATATTAAGTTCATCTTGTCTATGGTACCTACAACGATGAATCCTCATAATTCAGTCCAGTGTATTTTCATTCTTTGCCTGAAATGAGCTGCTTCATCTTTCTGCTGTCATCTAATGACTAGCTATTTTTTTGTGCAGCGGCAACAGGACCATCATCGTTTATGCTTGTGACTGTAGTGAGAAGACTCTTGAGAGAACTAAGAATATTGTGGACACTACCCAAATCTTTGGAGTCCAACGTCGCTTTAAGTCATTCCTTTGTGATTTTGCATTCACTGGATTTCCAAAGTGGTTAGTCTGTGATTCTTGCAGAGGAAGCTGCGGTGCTTCTGAGGTTACTGGTTTGTTCTTAAATTCCATTTGTTTATAAATTGGATTAGCATCATCGGTGAATACTATTTAATTTGGTAATCCTTTATGTTTATTCAGATGTTAAACAATGTGGTACAGTAGATATGTTGGGTCCACACTCTTCGAAAGAAAGGGATTGTTGTATTGGTGGGGTTGATTTTGTTACCTTGGTAAGCCCTTTTCTTTGGATCTGCAAAGTCAAATATAGAGTCATGGAGTATCTGGTTGTACCTCTAGAAACAAGGAAATTATGTAAAACTTAAAGTTTATACATATATTTTCACATTGACTGAAGTGATAATCTACTTGTGATAATATATGTATGTTCACCAATCTTTGAACGTCGGTAGGAGAAGGTTGGGATGTAGATGGATGGTGGTTATCAAATCAATTCTATAATAGATGATGAGCCCATGGCAAAACTTTTAATGTTTAACCTTTGCTAGAAAATGAACCATAGGGGGCTTATTGGTTTAGTATTTTTGTTATGTAAAGTGAAGTTTTTTCTTCATACAAATATTAGAATCAACTAACAAAACAAATCATACAATGTAGATACCTATGGGTTTGTTAGTTTTTCTGCCTTTCAGTGCTAGAACTAATTTTAACCATATTTAAACTTTTAAATTGCTGAGTTTAACTTGTTGATATTTGTTTGGTCCTAAACCAGTCATGAGATTATTTTATAATGGTTGCATTCTATGGTGTCCTTACTATTGAAGATCATGTAGATTTAATATTAATATTGAACCACTGTTTATTTGATATAGCAATATTTTGTGTATATGATAACAATAAACATATTGTACTTACTATAGAATATTGTATTGGCCTACTATTATGAATAGATGGTATACACCTAATGAATAATACACCTCATAATCATTCGTGATCTTTATTTCCATTAATTGAGGCTTTATAGTTGAGCTAAATTTAGATAATGTAAACATTCTCAATCCCCGCCTTTCTTCACTTTCAATTTCATATGGTATTAGAGCCAAGTTCTATTTTTAATGATATGAAATCCTTTTCTTTCTTCTTTTTCAAAGCATCGCTAACTCTTTCTGTGTTTCTTTTCGATAGTCCATTGAGAGCATCAATCTCTTTCTTTGGTCTTCTCTTCTGGTAGCCCATCTACCATTGAGAGTGTTGTTATCTCTCTTTTGTCTTGGCAGTCCATGGAGAGTGTTGTTATCTCTCTTTTGTCTTGGCAGTCCATGGAGAGTATCATTACCCTTCATTTGTCTTCTCTTATGTTGAGGGCGTCATTATTCCTATTCTATCTTCTTTTCTTGTAACCCATTGCAAGCGCTATTGTTTTTCATATATGTGGTTGATCTATAAGATGAATTCTTAGGAAAGAAATATACAAGGAGAGCAATTAGGAGCTGATGGTAGCAGTTGATTAGGGAGTAATCTTATGTTGTTGATTAGGAAGTTATCTTATGTTGCTGCAACAATTATCATATGTTTTTGTAATAACTATCTTATTTACATAGTAGTTTTCTTATTTATGAAGTCTATTTTGAATAGAATTGCTATTCTATTTTAGTTCCAAAAACTAATATGTATTTAGCCATTTAAAGGGCATTAGGATGAATAACAAGGTAGTCAAAATTTTCCTAAAAAAATAGTTGACAAAAAGCTTGTTCGAAATCAGTTTTCTAAGTAGAAGCATTAGGCCTAGGAAGGGGAAGAACTCCAGCAAGGGAAAAGAGGACTTTCTTATGAATTGTCCCGCGACTAGATTCTACATAAAAATATATATCTATTTGGTGTCAAAGCTGGGTGTTATGGACGACTCTCCAAATGTATCAAGTCAAATGGATGTGTTTATAAGAAACATCGAGTAGAGGTTGTCAACGATGGAGAACTGCAAATAGTCCAGCGAAAAGTCCTTGAACTGACAACTAGAGGATATTTTGCAAGAGTTGAACGGGTGCGGTAAGAACAATGATGTGAGGAGCAATAGTGGCACCTATAGGAACCACAGGAGTAAAGAAGTGTTGGGCTAGCAAGAGGGATTATTGTTCCTAGGTATTCTAAATCAAAATTTCTTTCATATGACGGTACTGATTATCTGTTGCTTTAGATCCATAAATGTGAGTAGTTCTGTGAAAATCGGTGAACACTTGAAGAAGAGAAAGTGAAGCTGTTAGCATTTCGTCTTAATGGGAAAGCAAGAGGAGGCGAGTGTGGTTGACATTCACATAGCAATTTCACCTGAGGTGTGATCCTCCTATAAGCCTTAACCCCTTAGACGAATTGGCCAACTTAAAATAGTTAGGAAATATGGAGGATTATTAGGAGTTCCAATCTTTGCCGGCTCAAATTATAGAGCTCACTAACAAGCCGCAAATTAGCTTATTCATTGTTGGTCTTATGAAAAAAGGAGGAAATTTGCAATGGCCAATCAGCTTAGAAGTTGTTATGAATTTGGCCTGCACTTTATGAAAAGAAGTAGTGGAGCAACTAGGTGGTCTTAAAGAGGAATCATAAGGTAAAAACTACTTGGAGCAACCCGAAAACATCCACTGAAGAAATATAGGGAAGGGAAATTCTGGGATAGCATCCAGTATCTGCAGCACAAACAAGCCTTTCTTTAAGAAGGAAACAAAGACCAAGATGGATGAATGAAGGGCAAAGGGGCCTTGTTTCAATGGTGATGAAGCATTCGCTCTTGGAAATAAATATAAGAAGCTGTTTTGGGTAGAATTGATAAAATCTGGAGAAGATGATGAGGAGGAGGCTTACTGAAAATTCTGTGAAGATTTTGAGAGGACCCATCTTAAGTTTGGGCTTGAGGAAAAGTGCTTTGTCCAGAAGGGGAGTAATGATATGCAAGATGCATTCTTAGGGAAGAAATATACAAAGAGAACAATTAGGAGCTAATAGGAGTAGCTGATTAAGGAGTTGTCTTATGTTTTTGCAGTAGTTATCTTTTTTAGGAAGAAGTCTATTATCTCCAGAAGTTTATTTTTAATAGGAGAATAAGTTAACAGAGTTCTTTTTTTGAAAATTAAATGAAATATATTGAAAGAAGAAGCCAAAGGTCTAACATAAGAAAGGCATTAAGATGAATAAGATGGCTGTTAGAATTTTTCTACGAAAACAGTTGACGGAAAGTTTGTCAAAAACAATTTTTTAAAGCAACAACCATAAGACCTATGAAGGGGACGGGGAAGAACTCTAGAAAAGGAAAAAGAATTTCCCTATAAATCGTCCCATGACTAGATCTTGCGCAAAAGCACATGTTAGTAGTTTTAGGGTTTATCAAAAAGGGGAAAAACAGCAACAAAAAAAAAAAGAAAACATGTTCAAGAAGAAAAACTAACCAACAAATTGAAAAATTATACAAATTTTTAATTAAAAAATATCCTCATTTGCAAGTTCAAAATTCATACTCAGACTAGACATTGAGTAACACCTACTTACTATCTTAAGAGGAAATGTTGAAAATCATAGAGATTTAGTATTTAGAATATAAGTATAATGCATTCCATATGCAAATATGTGCGTGTTTAATAATAAAGTTATTTAGATACTAACAAGCAAGATTGTGTTTTCTTATCATAGAATATTGTCTTCCTATTATAAATCTAATGAATAACACCCTTAAATACCCTTTGTGGTCTTTGTGTCCTTAAAATTCAAACTTTACAGTTGCAGTCACGTTAAATCAACTTATGGACTCTTTACCTGTGCTTTGCCTTGTATATTTAGATAATATTCCAACAGATCAGGCTTTTACAAAATTTGCAAACTCTTTGGTAATGAATTGCTTCTTGCCGTATCTTCTTGCCAGATATTCACTTTATCAGCAGTACCAGTTCAAAGGATACCAAAAGCTGCAATGCAGTGCTTTTCTGTGTTGAGGCCTGGAGGCTTGCTCTTATTCAGGGATTATGGTAATAGAAAAAACAAGTATTTAACTACTGCCTAATGAATGTGACATTTGAATGTGCTATTCAGGTGTCTTAATTGTCAGTTTTCTTATGAAGCTCTACAATTGGTTGCACTTATAAATTTTCAGTTTGATGAAACTTAGGGCTATATGACATGACAATGCTGCGCTTTGAACCTGAGAAGAAAGTGGGATTTCGAGAATACATGCGATCAGATGGAACTCGTTCTTATTTCTTCTGTTTAGATTTTGTCAGGAATCTGTTTGTGGATGCAGGCTTCATTGAGGTAACCAGCTTTTCTTACATTATCATGAAAATTCATCATTCTATTCCAGTTTCTGTACATAATTATACATGGCATCACATTCCATTTGGCTGGCAGCTAGGGTTCAGTGACGAAAACTAAAGGAAACTCACAATCTTGTTTACGAGAACTATTATTTTATGATTCACTTTCTTGACAAGTCTATGCATCTCTACGTCAACTTTGTATGCAACTGCATATGCTTAAGAAACTTTTAGATAAACTGTGGTGTTTGGACTTGAGAGTTTTAAAAGGACATCTTCTTTGGTTGATGATGTTGCTTCCGTACATGTAGCTGGAGCTTGAGTATTGCTGCATTCAGTCTATAAACCGCCGAAAAGGTAAAATCATGAGAAGGGTGTGGGTTCATGGGAAGTTTCAAAAGCCGATATAAAGTGGTAGTCAAGAGGCTTATTTTAGAAGATTTCAGAGCTTATGCCTGCTGGTTCTACAAATATGGTGTTTTGCATGGCACCAGAGTAATGTTCATTTTAATTTTAGATTTGAAAGAGTGAGTTGAGAGTGGGTATTTAAGAAAGCATCCCCCAAGTTTCCTGTTTGAGTAGTATTGAGATTTGTTACTATGAATGGAAAGCTTGGAGAGATGAAAGGTGATTATTGTCCTTAAAATTGGCTGTTTCTCTCGTAATGCCCTCCCAAGTTTTTACTAAATCTATGATGTAAACCTTAGAATTGCCTGGTAAACTCAACGTGACCAGTTGCATTTGAACATGACATAGCTGCCTGATTCGATTAGCGTCAGGTTCTTAAACCCCAGTAGTGATGTTTTGCCTATTAGAAAAAAATGTTGTTGCGGCTAACTTTGCTACTAGTTGGAGGCTTGTCGTATCCCATGCATCATCACATACCTTAGAAGCATCTATTAACATCGTCAGGTGAAGCCAGCTCTGATATTTCCAACTAGGAGAACAGTTTCTAGTTCTTTAGGATTTTTTTAAATTTTAATTTGGTGATTATTTTTTTAAAATTTTTATATATCGGCATAGCAGGTTGTTTAAACTAATGTTGTGTATTTACTAAATGTTATATGGATATTCATTTTGTTCATCTATTAATTATATTAAAAATATTTTAATTTAATTTATACAAATTTTAAAAAGTCAATTATTTTAAAAATTTTGACCGTATATTAAAATATATTTTTTTAATTTTTAAGATGCCTCAAAATGTTGGATTTAATTTTCTTAAGAGATTATTATTTGGGCATTAAGGAAATGAAACCCTCGAGACAATGTTATGAATACCGTACTGGACTTAGTATCGGATTGAGTTTTAGTATTGTACTGTATTGGTACAGGTTAATATCGGGTATCGTTTAGATAATTTTTAAAATTTATGAAATAGTACTTAAATCTTTTTAAAAATTGCAAAATGTTTTTGAACTTTTAACTTTGTTTTCAAAAATCAAAATAATAATAATAATAATCACAATTAATATAAAATAACAATAATATTTACATATTTTACATATAAATAATAAACACAATTTATATGAAAAAGACAATTATTGGCATACAAATATAAAATAAAAAACAATAAAAAATATTTAAAATATTACAATTTCAATTTTATTATATAAAAATAATAATTACATTAAAACATCCAATAAAAAGAATAATAAATATCATTAATTCTCAAATTATTATAATTTACAACAAGAGTTTGTAATAAGGAAACAACCAAGTAGAATTGAAACATGAAACAAAAATATATCTTATTTAATTTACTATTAATTAAATATATTATATATTTAATTAATTAAAATTAATCATTATTAAAATTATAAATATCTTAATTTAATTTATAAAATTAATTTAATAATTATTAATAAATATAATTAGATTTAAAAATATTTTTAAAATATATATAATTCAAATAAAATTTGATTTAATAATTAAAATATACAAAATAAATATTAGTTTATAAAAAATAATTTTAAATTATTTATTTTTAAAAATAAAATATTTTTATTAATAGTTTTTAATAAATATTATATAAAAGATTAAAATAAATTTAAATAAAATACTTTATTTTTAATTTTTATTTAAAGTATAATTATTATTAGTAATAATATTTATTTTATTTTAAAATTAAAAATTAAAAAATCACAATAAAAATTTAACTAAATAATCAATTAAAAAAGCTTTGAAAAAAAGAAGAAGTGGGGAGATAGAGAGGCGGGAAGGGTTAAATTTAAAAAAAATAAAATTTTACAATTTAATCTTTATATTTTTAAAAACTTTTGATATTGACTGATATATAGCCAGTATTTAAATCCGGTATACAAGTAAAGAAGATGAGTTAAGTAATGACACGAAAAAAACGATCATGACCAAATAAAACTCCATTTGAAAGTAGAAAGGATAAGAGTAATCGTAAACAAACAGCCGCTCTTACTAACATTAATTTAACTAGCTAGCGTCAACCATTCGTTATTTCAAGGTCTGCTTAGTAAAACACTACTAAATTTAAGCTCATTAATCATTAAAAAATATCGTTAGGATATTTGTTAAGTGTAACAACACATCAAGGCATAAAAAAGAAAGCAACAAGATAATTAGGAGAGGCCTAATTAATTTCAACTTTTTGTTTAAAGTTCTCTTTTATAAGAGATTTTAAGTTTGAGTCATTACAAATAAGGCTAGCCTCTTTAACATGCTCTTTAATCGGATCAATTGCAAACATCTTGCTTCCAGCAGTAATATAAAAGCTGAAATTATTAAAAAATTTGAGGCTAATAAAAACTTAATATTAAAAAGAGAAAGTGATCAATCAACAATTAAACAATCAATATGTGACGAATTTTTATGCATAAAAATGTAGAGGGTAAAACCAATTCTCGAATCATCGCGTAGCTGAAAGTGGCTGAAACTGACTAGGATAAGTCTATTCAAAATTAATTTAATGGTGGTAACAAGGGAAAGTGTGTGGTTTGTTGGAGTACGTGTTTAGTCATTAGTGCCAAGGCTGACCATGCAAGGGACTCCTCACAGGTTCACGACTCCTGATGAGTTGTTATAAGGCCCAGACTAGTGTACAGAGGTCCATTTTAATTAGCAAACTGAGGAGGGCCTGTGCCCAGTGATCCTAAAACTCGTTACAATCTGATCATTCTTCTAGTGTCTTCGTCGTCACCATTGCTGATGTTGGAGACAATTGAGCATCGGGCATCGGAGCCTCACACTCCAACTATAGACAGTCCTTAGCCATCAGACGGTCCCAAAGATTACGCCTTATGCCTGCGACATAAGCTAAGGGCATAGAAAATGAAAAATCAAAACATTGATAGAGACTTTTCTGCCCTTGAGCTACAATTTAAAAAAGAAAATTTCAATCTTAGCAGTTGTTGCTCTACAACTAACAGATTTCTTGGCTCCTTTTAAATTTTTGGTAAAGTAAAATGTTCCAGATATTTGACCTAGCCAATGCCAGATTTAAACAATTGTTAGTGCGCTTACTCATCTGGCTATTAATAAATTACGGGGAAGAATATTACTTTTAAATGTGATTTAAGCTTACTTTTCTAGTAATAAGGCATAAAATAAGTACCGGAGACTTACTTTTTTCTTCTTTTGATCCATTTACCTGGCCAAAGGAGAGTAGCTGTATATCACATGCACTGCTTTTCTTTCTTTTTTTTCAAGCATACGCTATGTAAATCAGAGGACTAGAAAAGTGAGGTGTAAGAATATTGTTTTTACATTAGCTAGGTCATTATTAATCGACAATACAGGATCAAAGCAGAATAAAATTGGGATGTTATGGAAGTCCAGTTCCTTCTAGCCTGGAATTAGTATGAACTGGATACCCTCAAATTAATTAAAAATAATAATTTAATACCAATTTTAATGCGGTATTCACTAGTTTTAAATTAATTTTAGTAAAATTTGAATATAAAATTTGTTGGCTTTAATTTAAGCTTTGATTATTCTAAGTTCAAAAATCTAGAGAAGTAAAAGGTCAACCGTTTCCTCACTGGATACGGATCACGAGAGCCACGACGGAGTCAACTTGAAAATAGACACGTGCATATCATGTAAGAATTCAGGTGACTTTAGCAGGCACAAAAGCATTATCATCCAAACTAAATCTAACAACCATAATACAATTGACTATCCACTAATGTTTACTTTTACTAAGAAAATAAAGTTCAATTACGACCAGTACATGTACATCCATTTTTCTCAGTTATCCATAATTAAGCACATGGGAATGAACATTTCTCTTTAGGATTTGTTAAACTAAGGAAAAAGGCTTATTAATTAATTAATTACCATTTATACGCAACCCATGTTTGTTGTCTTATTCCTGATTATGTAGTGGCTATCCTGCTCTTTTTGAAGGTCTAAAGTTAAGGGTTTCAATTTTCTTTTATTTATTCTTGAATTTAAAGTCTAACAACCCTTCATTTATCAGCTCATTAATAAATTCTTCAAGTGTGAATTGTTTTGACTTTTGTGAATGAGGTTCTTAAGAAATAGAACATTTATGTGCAGATATAGAATTACTGTTCAGTTTAAATTTAAGATACAAAAAATAATCTGTTTATGTTTAAAATAGTTATTCGATATTATATTATAATATTTGATTAGATCTAATTTACTTAATAACTCTTACCTCATTAATAATCAGTTCCTAATTAAAAAATATTTACCATAAGATACATAATAAAAGATGCAAAAAAAAATGTAAATAGTAAGATAAGTCTCTAATTCGCTGTTTGTTTGGATTGCTATTGATCAAAATCAAAGCTGTATTTAAAACTTTTGAAAAAAGAAAGTTTGATCAACTTGCAATTTTAAAAATTTTGACTCATTTTACGTACGGAAAAAATGCATTAAATCGCACATCGTTTTGGTAAACTAGATTTTTCTTTTGCTTATTGCAAAGCTATCGGTTCTATCAACTTTCCAAGCGGAAAAGTTTTAAGGTGTGCTTGTTTAACGGGTATAAAAAAAAGAGAATGAGTATGGAATGAAAGATTAAATTTAGTAAGGGATTATGATTATACAGTTATTACTTTGATTATCAATTATTGGATAATGCCTCATTCCTCTCCTAATCTAGAGGAATGAGTATCATTGTTATGTAAGGGTATGCTTGTTATAATTAATTAAAATATAAATAATTAAAATATAATTATTAATTAATTAAATTATTCTAATTAATTAATTACAATATAATTAATTAAAATATAATTCATTCATTAATTAAAATATTGTAATTAATTAAAATATTATTTATTTATTTATTAAAATATAATTAATTAGTTGCAATATAATTAATTAAAATATTATAATTAATCAATTAGCTACAATATAATTAATTAAAATTAATTACCATATTTTAATTAATTTTAATTAATCAACATATTGTAATTAATTAATTACAATATAATTAATTAATTAATTAAAATATAATAAAATTTTAATTCTCAATATTTTTTACAAACCAACCACTGTCAAAAGTGATGGAAATCATTCATTTCTCTTAACCAACAATCATAATTATAATAATAATATTCATTTCTATTCTTCACTATATTCATTTCCATTCTTATTACCATTTCCCTATGCGAATCAACCGCTCTCTTAGTGTTTAAATTTTTTATGCGAAGTCAATAGCTGTTTATGGTTAATTTTAAAATTAAAGAAAATATAATTATAACAAAATAAGGTCATATGAGAAACTGCACAACGCATTCAACAGCTTAATTAATATCAAAATTCTTATCAGACAATAGAAGTTAGTATTCGCTAAAAAAATTCATAATCTCAAAATTTTACTAAAATAATACTAATTAATATGTCCACACGTTGAAGTTTGACCACAGTATAACTAAGAAAACTCAATCCTGTCAAATATGAATTGACAATTAAAGTGTTTTAAATATTTACTAATGCCGGAACTTAGAAGTTTTAACAAATATTGATTAAATAAATCATCATTTACGTGATAAAATTATATGAACAGAAAATTTAACAACATATCAAAGACTGAATAATTAAATTAACGAACTCAGTCTATTATTATTTTTATTAAACTAGTTCTGTTATGCTTTTTTTTAAAGAATGAAATCTGTATCTTCAATATTAAATTCAAAACTCATGAAAAGTGCATATTATCAAACGACAACATGCCTTGTCTGGCAGCTCTTGACGACTTTTCTGGTATTTGCATGAATGGGATTGGTGGGATATTGATCCCACTAGTGGCTAGCCAGGCGCCAACTGCCACTGGCTCGCGCTTTTTGACTTGTTACAAGCACGTGACTTTCGATATCGGCAGCCGACATCCGTCGCACATATCACGCCGTTCATTTTGTCAACTTTATCTAAATTTCTGCTCCACAGTTTCCTTTTTTTTTTATTACATTAGGAATCTCAGTTTAGTCGGACTAATCCTAAGCTTCTAAGACCTTACCCCAAGAATCCTAGAGGATGTAAATCTGAAACCTCAAGACCCCCCAGGTTCCTACGTAGCCTGTACACTTCTGCGCACAAGGAGTCGTCACATACTTGATTGGTCAACTGCTGATTGATCG
>JAOTAY010000003.1:23819045-23844150 GCA_025629805.1 Erythroxylum baracoense | reverse complement strand
CATTCAAAACAAATCTCCAATAAAACATATCTTAACTATGATAGATTATAAAAATGTTAGTTTAATAATTTATGAAATTGTCAATCATTTGATGACGATTTTAATTCGTCACTGAATATGCAACTTTTGGTGACGATTTTCAAAATTCTTCACTGAATGTTTGACATTTAGTGACGATGAAAAGAAATCATCGCTGAATGTATAAGCTTGTGTGATGAAAAAGGACTTTCGTCACCAAATATTGACCTTTTGGTGACGGTTCATAATATCGTCGCAAAATTTATGTCGCAAAACATATAACATTTGGTGACGATTTATAGAATTCGCCGTAAAATGTTTGACAAGTTATGGTGACATTTTTAGACTTCGTCGTGATTGTATTATTTCGCGACGAATATCAGACATCGTCACCTATTGTGCATGATTTGGCGACGATTTTCTCTGTACGTCGCTAAAGGTTTTTCCTTGTGCGACATTTTTTAGTTTCGTCACTAAATGGTAAGTTTCAGTGACGAATACTTTTAAATGTCGCAATATGTTGCCTTTTGGTGACGAATTTGGTTTCGTCACAAAAGAAATCGTCGGGAAAGGGTGCCTTTGTTGTAGTGAATTATTGATCAATTCTTTCTTTTCTTTTCATTTTTGGTCATATGAACATTCGTTATTCCTTTATTTGTAGACTTCAAATGATATTCAACAAAAAGGAAGCCATGAAGAAAAAAGCAAGAAGGAACTAAAGACGAAATAAACAAATACATGAACAAGAAAGAATGTCGAAAGAAAACAAAGGAGTCAAGAAACAAGAACAATAAATAAGAACAAATAAAAGATAGATATAACCTAATTTTTAAACAAAAACTGTGATACCAAACTAATATGACCCTTAAGAATAAAACCTTGAACCCAACACACTTAATTTATAATCAGGCAACAAGGAAGCTAAAACCAAATTAAGGATAGAACTCTATGATCTAATGATTATATAATCATGAACTAAAGGTAAAAAAGAATTTTTACTCATTGTTTTGGAAAACTAACTAAAATTCATAATTTGATAGCTTGATAAGTTCTAAAAGTTCTTTGAAGAACCAAAGATAAAACTCTCACAATTGTAGTAATAGTCAAAGATGTCTTACAACTGAAAAGAAAAGGTTCTTAAATACTAAAATACCAAATTAGAGTTTTCAAACTTAAATAAAATTTAGGGTTTTAATTAATCACATTCATGTTAACTACATACATTTTAATGCCATTAGATATGATTTAAGACATGTTCATCTTTAAGAGTATATATCCTTGTTTAACTCGAAAAGGTTAGGCATGGTTTAAGATACAATGGTGGTTATAGACTGTAAGTCCGTTTGTAACTTTTGAAGATAGACATGTTATAAACTATACCTGTGTTGGGAATTATGTCTCACCATTGAATTATATAGCAAGTTACACGAGTTTTCATGACCTTGTTTGAGACCATATTCACGTCCAATTCTTCTCTATCCTTAATTCTAATCAAACTAATCAATACTTATTCTTCAATTTGGCTTGATTCCACACATATAATCAACTCTCACACCACTTTATTAAGCACATCTTAAAACTTTTTCTTCCTTACTTACATAATTGATCCGCTTGATAAATTCAAATGATCAAAGGCAACTTGATTCTTATTAAGAACTTAGCCTCTGTAATTATTTCCCTTCAATTGAAATTCAAAATCAAAATTTCAAATACCATACAACTCCCTCTCATAACCAAAAAGTAAAGTTAAAATTGTAAAATAAGTTTCGTTCATCTTTTAATGAAACTTCCTACACATCTAATCACGACAGACTTTTCTATAAACCTCCTTTCCTATAATCAATAATAATTACTCTTTTTAATCATCGACTTATTATATGGTTACAAACATTGTTTATATCAATCAAAATATGTAATCTTAATGTTTACAATTTTAAACATCCTTTAAGTATAATGATAAAATTTTAACAATATTAGTAATCATACATTATAATGACCTTTTTTTCATAGAATAATCATATTGATCTTTGTGCTTCTTTAGAACTTTAAAGTTCAAGCTTAATTAAGCTTTAATTAATGTAATTAATCTAATTTTTATCTACTAGAAGGTATAATTTATTGATAAAGGTTAAAAGTGTTCATATTAAATTTAAAAAATTAATAATGTCGAGTTTGATCCTACAATTTTTTTTTTACAATTCCAACCTGATGCATGTCATTTGGGCTAACAGTGGAGGGTACAATTTGGTAACATTCTTTAATTACTTTGAGAAGATACCTTATCTTTTAAAATGTTAAGTAAAATGCTTTTGTATGAAATTTTCCCAAAAAAAAACAGCTCAAAATCATACCCCTAAAATGTTGATTGAAATACCATTGATTTAAAGGGCCAAGAGAGTTAGATATAGTATTATGATTACTGTTTTGTACTGACTGGTGTTAGGAGAACGATACTTAAAATGCTAATATGGTATCGGTTAGGGATACATGGATACCTGCAATATCAAAAAATTTTAGGTACCAAAATTTTAAAAATTTATAGACCAAATTAAAAAAAATCCAAAGGACACCAAAATTTTATTCATTCTTCTTCACTGTGTAACAAAAGTTACAAAAACCACTCACGTTTAGTCTTCACGTTGTTGCCCAACCTCTTCAGTCTTCACGTTGCCACCCTCCCAATCACCCACGCATGCCAATTGCCATCCTCACAATTTCCCACGGATGTATTGTGAATAGTTTATAAAAATATGAATTGGGCAATTTCGGGCTTAGAAGTTGGAATTGGTTGTGTGAATTGTGTATAGTTTAATAACCGTTAGGCATTGTAAATTCATAAAGAAATGAGATCAAAATAATAGTGTACGGGTTATGGAAGAACATTTAGGCATTGTGAATTGCGTATAATTTAAGAACATGTCATATTATTTATTATTTTAATAATTATAAAAATGAGATCAAAATTAATTCATTAAATTGATAATTTATTAATCAATTTATATGAAACATATAATTTATTAATTATTGTTTGTATATAAAAGGTATTTAACATATTATTAATCATTTACAAATAAGGTTGAATATATAATTAAATCATTTAATATATGTAATTAAGTTAAGAAAATTAAATGTTTGCATTTTTATATTGTTCATTGTTGTCATTAGGAAATAATATTACAAATATTAATCATATCTTATATGTAGCATATACACATTCAACATCTTATCTTATGGATAGTTAAATACATAATAGAAATAGTATGTGAATTTATGAGAGAATACTCATGACTCAATATTATGTCAAATTGTACCTGTATAAATCATTTTTGCGATGTGTAATATCATAAAGAAAAGTCGTTTTTTCACCATGAACAACTCCTGGAGCTAGCTTTCAATCTATAGTGCCTTACAATCTAAAGAAGCAATTTAGAATGTAGACATGACAATAACTGGATGGTGATATGAGTTAGGTGTATTGATACAAACAAGGCTAAGATAAGGCAACGAGACCCTTTGCATGTGCTAGTTGGACCAATAACCTGAGCTCATGCTAAGAGAATTAAGGAGTCGATGGTGAAGTTAATTCGGGAGATTCAAATGAAGAGTTCAAGTGCAAACTGGAGGAGGAGGTGTCCCATTACCTCAGTTGGACCATTATAGCAAGCGTGGACTAAGCGTAAGAATAAATTTGGCAGAGAATCGAGTTCCAAAGGAAAATTATCCCAAAAATTATTACTTCAATAATTTTGGCAAAAGAATTGAGCTTTAAAGGAAATTATCCCAAATACTGCTTTTTGAATTAATTTTCCTATTTAGTCTTTAAACCATTTTTTAATTAATTATTTTCATTAATTTAGATATTTACCCTATGTGGCTAGGCATACTCCTATAATATAAATACCATTTTCCATTGTAAGGGAGGACAATTCCCTTTTGATTAGAAATTGAAACAATTCTCTTGTGAGTTTATCACTCTCAAGTCTTACATTCGTTTCAAACACTTCCAAACTTATCGAAGGCATGATCATCCTTCATGGCGTTCAACTCTCAAGGGTTCTTCAAGCAACATCTTTCCGGGTCTAAGGTTTCATATACCTTAGGTTCTTAAGTTGTGTTTGCTAGGTCTTAGAGATTTTCCGATCTGTCTACTGGACGTTATCTTTCTTGGTGATATTAATCCGTATATTTTTTGTGTTAGTTGGTATCAAAGCCAATTTTTAACCTCTAGTAAGCTATCTTTTTTGTTTGTCCTTTTATTTCATTGATTTGAAAAAAAACAACAAAAAACAAAAACATCCTTTATTCTCTTGATTCACATCTACTCCTCTTTTGCTATCTCAGCAATGTCAATAACAATTACTTCTCTCTTTTAACCTTTGCTATCACAATAGCTAATATTCCCTCGTTAATTGTTATTTAAAAAATCCTTTTTTTCATGTCTACTCCTTTTCTCCTTACTTTTGTATCTTACTTCTTTGTGAAATGCTATTTATAAAAAATATACATGTTCAGTTTTTTGCGTCAGTTGTCATTTGACTGTATTTCCAAATTGAAAATCTAGCCTCTAATTCTTGAATTGATCTTTCTTGTCCTTCCTACAATATTACCACGATTGTTGAATTAGACAAGTGCGGTCATTGCTTGATTGGATTTGTTGAGTTCGAAGATCGAAATGAGAAGTGAGGGCATTGAGGGGTAAAAGGAAGGGTATGTGAGACTAGTATCCGGTAAAAGCCGTTGAGCATAAACATGAGTGAACTTTGCTTTTTTCATGGGAGGACACTAGCACACTTACACTTATGGAAATACTACCAGACTATTGGAGCAAAACCAAGCTCTATTTACTCAAAAACAACAATGGCAGGAGATGGTAAGAGGATTGGTTGTGTCATTGACAAAACAGGATAATCGATTGGCAAGGATTGAGGGTGGAAGAGTAGCACCCCAAGGTGGGGGAAACAATACGAGAAATAACATGGGAGTTAGGGGTGTAAGGGTGAATGCACATAAGGAAGGAGATGGGGATGTTGATGTTGAGTGGGGAAGAGAGTATGATGCGTTACAAAAGATGCTGGGAGAGCCCGATGGGGAAATAGGTGACTTAGGGGTACATGTAGAGGTCGAGGAGAGTTGGATGGTGATTTGGAGAGTGTCAAATTAAATTTACCCACATTCTCAGGGAAGAGTGATCCAGAGGCCTACCTAAAGTGGGAAAAGAGGGTGGAGCTGATGCTCGACTGTCATAGCTCTTAAAGGAGAAAAAGGTGAAGTTAGTAGTTACTGAATTTATAAACTACGCGATAGTTTGGTGGGATCAATTAGTTAATGGTAGGAACAAAAATCGAGAGAAGCCAATAAAGATGTGGGAAGAATTAAAGGATGTCATGAGAAGGAGATATGTCCCTAATCACTATTATAGGGAGATTTATCACAGGTTACAGACTTTGACTCAAGGAAATCAAAGTGGGGATGACTATTTTGGAGATGGCTATGATTCGGGATAACATTGAGGAGGATCGGGAGGCCACTATGGCATGAATTTTAAGCGGTCTAAATAGGGAGATAGTTAATGTCGTTGAACTATACCATCATGCAAAGTTGGAAGAATTGGTGCACATGGCAATGAAAATGGAGAATCAGTTGAAGCAGAGAGTGATTTACAGACCCACGGCTAGAGTTAGTAGTTTTTCAAAACCCAAGTGGGGCGAGGAAGGGTCAGATAAGTTGGGTTGGAAGAGTAAAGGGGAATCATCAAGAGGAAAATAAGAATTGACACAATAGCACAAGGATAAAGTAGAGACCACATCTTCTACGAATCGGGACATTAAGTGCTTTAAATGTCAGGGGGTGGGGCACATAACTTCTCAATGTCCCAACAAGAGGACAATGGTGAATAGGAATGGGGTTATTGAGACAAAAGATGAGCAAAGTGAGGAAGAAGAGATGAAGATTCAGAACTAATGGTTGTCCTGACAACTTTGATTTCTAAATGAGCCCTTAGTACCCGGGCGCAAGTGAATGAGGTAGACTTGTAGTGGGAAAATATTTTTCATAGCAAGTGTTTTGTAGGAGGAAAGCCTCAGAGTATGATTATTGATGGAGGTAGTTGCACTAATGTGGCCAGTGTAGTTTTTGTGGAGAAGATGGGGTTACTATTGATCAAGCACCCCAAACCTTATAAGTTGCAATGGTTCAATGACAATGGCGAGGTGAAGGTAAACAAACAGGTGCTAGTAAAATTCACTATTAGGACGTATACCGATAAGGTGGTATGTGATGTAGTTCCAATGTAAGCAACCTATATTTTATTAGGAAGGCCTTGATAATTTGACAGACAAGCCATGCATGATGGTTACAAGAATTGGTATAGCTTCAAGATGGATGAAAGGCTGATTATACTGGGGCCTTTAACACCTCATCAGGTTTATGAGGACCAAGTTAAGTTGAAGCAGGAGGCAGATGAGCAATTGCAAAAAAAAAATATTGAGAAAATGAGTGTAAAAGAGGAAGAAAGTTTGAATGGAAAAACGAGAGGAAAAAAAAAAGGAGAGTACAAAAAGAAAGAGTTTCTTTGCAAGGAAAGGTGAGATTATAAGGGCCCTATCAGAAATCCAACAATTAATTTTGTTAGTATACAAGGAGTCTCTCTTTGCTCTTAATTTGACTAACAATTCCTTCCCCAGTTTGATTATTTCTTTATTGCAGAAGTTTACGGATGTGTTCCTTAAGGAGATACCTAGTGGGTTACCACCTATTAAGGGAATCGAACACCAAATAGACTTTGTACTTGGGGATGCTATTCTAAACTGACCAGCCTATAGGAGTAACCTTGAGGAGACAAAGGAACTTCAAAGGCAGGTACAGGAACTTATGAGCAAAGGGTACGTGAAGGAAAACATGAGCCCATATGTTGTACCAGTCTTACTCGTGCCTAAGAAAGATAGAACCTAAAGAATGTGCATTTATTGCAGAGCCATTAATAGTATAACGATAAAGTATTGCCATCCTATTCCAAGGTTAGATAATATGCTAGATGAGCTTCATGGGGCTAAAATTTTTAGCAAAATAGATTTAAAAAGTCACTATCATTAAATCAGGATAAGAGAAGGTGATGAATGGAAAATGACATTCAAAACAAAATATGGCTTATATGAGTGGTTAATTATGAAGTTTGGTTTATCAAATGCACCTAGTACTTTCATGCAGTTAATGAATCATGTCTTGCGTAACTTGATCAGTAAATTTGTTATGGTATATTTTGATGACATTCTTATTTATAATACATGCTTAGAGGTTCACATTGGACTTTTGAGAGAGGCGCTAAATGTATTTAGAGAGGAAAAACTTTATGCTAATATTCAAAAATGTCATTTTGCAAGGATAAAGTTGTTTTCCTTGGATTTGTTGTGAGTCATAATGGAGTCGAGATGGATGAGGAAAAGGTAAGAGCAATTAAGGAACGACCCATACCTAAAAGCATCACAAAGGTAAGAAGTTTTCATGGGATGGCTAGTTTTTATCGCAAGCTTGTTAAAGATTTTAGCACACTAGCTACTCCTATAACTGAAGTAATTAAGAAAAATGTAGGATTTAAGTGGGACAAGGCATTAGAAATAGCTTTTAATTTGATTAAAGAAAAATTATGCTTTACACCTGTTCTAGATTTACCTAATTTTTCTAATACTTTTGAAATTGAATGTGATGCGTCGAGAATAGGTATTGGTGTAGTGTTAATGTAGGATAGGAGACCTATTGCATATTTCAATGAGAAGTTCAGCGAGACACCATTCAATTATCCTATGTATAATAAGGAGCTCTATGCCCTCATTAAAGCATTGGAGACATGGCAACACTATTTATGGCCAAAGGAGTTCGTGATTCACACTAATCACGATTCATTAAAGAACCTAAAGGGACGAGGAAGCTGAAAAAAAGACATGCCAAATGGATGGAATTCATTGAGTCCTTTCTATATGTGATCAAACACAAACAGGGTAAGGAGAATGTGGTAGCAAATGCCCTATCTCGTAGTTTGGATGGTAGGAGGAGCACATAATTGGTGAGGTCACTTCATAAGAAAGTGAAAGCTTAAATTAAGAAGAAGAATGAACAGTATACCAGCAAGGCCAATAAGGGATGACGTAAAGTTATCTTTGAACTAGGTGATTGGGTGTGGCTCTATATATGCAAAGAGAGGCTCCCCAAGCAGAGGTAAAATAAGTTGCAATCCCAAGGGGATGGACTGTTTCAAATCATTGAAAGGATCAACGACAATGCATATAAATTAGAGCTCCCAGGCGAGTACAATGTATCGGCCACTTTTAATGATAGTGATTTATCTCCTTTTGACGTAGGTGTTGATTTGTGGACGAATCATCTTGATGAAGGAGGGGATGATATGCACAAGACCAAGATAAGGCAATAGGACCCTTTGTATGTGCCAATTGGACCAATAACCCGAGTTCATGTTAAGAGAATTAAGGAGTCAATGGCAAGGTTGATTTGAGAGATTCAAGTGAAGAGATCGAGTGGCGAACTGGAGGAGAAGGTGTCCCATTACCTCAGTTGGACCATTATAGCAAGCGTGGACTAAGCGTGGGAATAAATTTGGCAGAGAATTGAGTTCTAAAGGAAAATTATCCCAAAAATTATTCCTTTGACAATTTTGGCAAAAGAACCGAGTTTCAAATGAAATTATCCCAAATACTACTCTTTGAATTAATTTTCCTATTTAGTCTTTAGACAAATTTTTTAATTAATTATTTTCATTAATTTAGATATTTACCCTATGTAGCTGGGCATACTCTTATACTATAAATACCATTTTCCATTGTAAAGGAAGACACTTCCCTTTTGATTAGAAATTAAAACAATTCTCTTATGAGTTTGTGAGTTTATCACTCTCAAGTTTTACGTTCGTTTCGAACACTTATGAACTTATCGAAGGCGTGATCATCCTTCGTGGCGTTCAACTCTCGAGGATTCTTCAAACAGCATCTTTTCGAGTCTAAGGTTTCATATACCTTAGGTTCTCAAGTCATGTTTGCTGTGTCTTAGAGATTTTCCGATCTATCTACTGGATGTTAGCTTTCTTGGTGATATTAATTTGTTTATTTTTTTGCATCATGTATCATTTAATGCTACCAAATCTTATTATTACTAACTTATGGTGGATGCTACTGCCTCTTACACTCCAGGATATAAGGCTCCTTCAATTGATGACTATAGAGGTAAACATCTAAGCAATTTTGTTTATGAAATAAAACGTTATTTGGTTAAACGACTTGGGCCACTTAAGGATGTTCAATCATGTGTAATGGTTAAACAAATAGAATACATAAACCCATCATCAAGTTTTTAGTTTATTATGCTAAAAGGACAATGTTTACCTTATTAGAAATGTTGATACTCTGTTTAAGATATTTGATGAATTTGTGAAAGAAATTCGGTCATAAAACATTATTTAGTTCATTAATGACAATGATTTTGCTTGCAAAGCAACAAGAACAAGATTGTAAAGCAAGTATAATTCTCTTTATTGGACTCCCTGTGTTACATATTCCATTAACTTGATGTTAGAAAATATAGAAGATGCTAGATATTTTCCTATTATTGATGAGACCATGCAGAAAGCAAAGAAAGTGACTAAGTTTATCTATAATCGTGCATAGGTACTAAATTTGATGAGGAAAGATTTTACCAATGGCAAGAATTTATGTCGTCATGCTATAATAAGATTTATGACTAATCTATTATCACTTCAATGTTTTGTTTTGATGAAGAAAGAGTTGAGGCAAATGTTTACAAGTGATAAGTGAGTCGCATTAAAGTATGTTAGGTCTAATGCTAGAGTTGAGATTTCTAAAATTATATTTGAAGATCAAGAATTTCAATCCTAGTGTTAATTTGTAATTCGAGTTTGCAAGCCTTTATTGATAGTTCTTCGTCTAGCGGATAGTGATGAGAAAGCAAAAATAAGTTATTTTTACAATGCCATGGAGAGGCAAAAGAAGCAATCAAAGCCAATCTAAAAAATATGCCTTCTTTTTACACGACTTACCTTATAGTCATCTTATAGTTACTTGGTGGGATAATTTGAGGTTGGTGTTCTAGAATTGCAAACATTTACATTTCAAATTCTAAGTCAATGCATGAGTGCAACAGAGTGTGAAAGGAATTAGAACACATTTAAATTCATTTATTTTAATAAAAGGAATATATTGAAACACAAAAGATTGAACGACTTTGTCTTTGTTCTATACAACTTAAAGCTTTAAGAAATGTATGTTATTATCATTGTTAAGTTGAATATATTTTTTATAATTTCTTAATAATTAAATTTTTTTGTTTACTAGGATTCCTAATAGAATGAGTAGTTTTGTAGATCCGATTTGCTTTAACCATATCAAACTTTTGGCAGATTAGGTTTCTGAGAAACCGAGTTTGATATATGAAAGCAACTTGGAAGATGATCTTAGATGGAAAAGTATTGACATTTTATTTGGTACATTAAATTTGAATGATAGTGATGACGAGACTCCTCTTAATGATAAGTATTTTGTACTAAATGAGAATTGAGGTCAATCTTCTCAATGATAAGTATTTTGTACCAAATAAGAATTGAGATCAACGTGATTTGAGTATATATTTAATTGAAATTTTAATTTTAACTTTTAAGTACTTTGTATAGTTCTTAATTTTATATTTATATGATTTTTTATATTCGTTGTGGTTATTATTTATATGTCAAATATATGAAAACTAATATTAATAGAAATTAATAGATTATTATTATTTCAAGTTTTTATTATTATAATTTTTAGAGATATGATTGATGTAAAATTATAAATTATATTGCATAATATATTGAAGGACTATTTTATAAATTTAAAAGATTATTTTATAAATTTAAAAAATTATCAAAGTGGTACCAACATTGATTAATACTAATATAATACTCTACTATAACTAAATCCGACATCGATATTATAAGGTAGGTTATATATATGTAAAAAGTTATGGGTTGGGCACCGAAGTAAACGACTAAGAAATGGAAAGACAAAACCCTAATTCCTAAAACCCCTTCCCTCAGCCTATATATAACTAACGCTAAAGCCCCTCTTTTAGTTTTATCGGCTTTGGCTCTCTGCTACCCCAGACGTCCCAAAGGTGCAAGCTTTTTCCGTATTGCTATCAATTCCTTGTCGACCCTTATGTTATCTTTTATGGTTAATACTCTGATTACCCTTTGATTTTTTCAATTTCTATTTGCGGGTTTTTATTGGGACGATCCTCATTTTGATGTGTTTTCTGTTGTATACGCGTATATACGATTACTTATATATACCTTCAGTTTGTTCATTGGTGTACCCATATTTAGTAGGTGTTCATTTGTATGCACTTTATGTATGTGTGCTTGCACTTATGAATCTATGAGTTGTTTTTGCTCCTTTGTCTTTTGTTGTCTTTCCTTAATTTTTGTTTTGTGAAGCCAATTTGCAGAGCAAGGGCGTCAATAAACCATAATGGCGTAATTTGCATTGAAGGTTGGCAACAATAATAGCAATTCTCCGTGCCTATCAAATGTATCCTATCCATTTTGATTAGGCCTCGAACAAGTTGCAATACTGCTTTTAATTTCCATTTACGTTCATTACTTTCGTTTACACTAAAAGGGATTGAATTTTCGTAATCTCTTACTTTGATAACAGCATAATGTTATTGTTCAGAATTGTTAACCTCTTTGTTAATGAATGTGTGGTCACAAATAGCAAGCGTCTCAAATAAGAGCAAGCAATTCTGTCTTTGTGTGCCTATTGATTTTGGCAACCTTCTGAGGTTGCTGAACATCTGAACTTATACTCTCCTTGCCAATGTTGCGCAGGTTTTGAGCTGGTAATTGAAAATGTCAAACCCGAAGGTTTTCTTTGACATTCTCATAGGGAAGACCAAAGCTGGCCGAATAGTGATGGAACTATTTTCAGATGTCACTCCAAAAACTGCTGAAAACTTTCGTGCCCTTTGTACCGGAGAGAAAGGGATTGGGAGTTCAGGGAGGCCATTGCATTACAAGGGTTCAACTTTTCACCGCATAATCCCTAGCTTCATGTGTCAGGGTGGTGATTTCACTAGGGGAAATGGAACTGGTGGAGAATCAATCTATGGATCAAAATTTGCTGATGAGAACTTTAAACTGAAGCATACAGGGCCAGGAGTGCTGTCAATGGCAAATGCAGGACCAAACACAAATGGTTCCCAGTTCTTTATTTGTACTGAGAAGACCTCCTGGCTTGATGGTAAGCATGTTGTATTTGGTAAAGTTGTAGATGGCTATGTTGTTGTTAAAGAGATGGAGAAGGTTGGGTCTAGGAGTGGGAGTCCTTCCCAAACTGTCTTAATTGAAGATTGTGGTCAGATAACAAATAACTGATGGATGAGCCATGCGATGGCGTCATGGCATAGCATCTCAAATAGGGCAGAAACTTGTCATAGATTGTATCACTCTTGCATCTCAAGTAGAGCATAATCTTTACTGAATCCTAAAGTGAATGGCGTTGTATGTAATTCTAAAAGTATGCAAACTAATAAGTTGGAGAAATGTATGCCATTTTTCTCATTTCAGAGTCCGGTCTCGTATTGACTAATAAGCGGATAACTTAATAGAGCATAATAGAGATACGTATACATCATGATTTGAAATCTTATGTCTTTATCATTTCAAGTATCAGAAATTACGTATACAACGAAAATATAAATTGAGTTGCCAGCAAGCAACGGACATGAATGGTAGGGCATTTGTTATTGAAAGAGTATAAAGCAATTCTAGCGGCAAAGTGGGGCAACAATTCTTGCTATTGGGCATCGAGATCGGCCCCCTAAACAAGATGGTTTCAGTAATCCCCATTATTGACAATCTACAAAATTTGCTTTATCAAGACCAGCGTAGCTAAATCACCTTGTCTCACTCCCAATCTTCATCACTCAATTGATCATCGGTCTCGTCTCTTGAAGGTCTAACCACCAAGACTACTGTCCCTAAACTTTCCAGCACCCCACTTTGTTTCAATGCTGACCCTCTCTCGACCTTCAAGCCCGCACCATGAGCATCACCGCCACCTTCAACTGCCACCATATAAAAGCCGTCATCTGCGTTCACCACTTTCCTACTCCTGTCAGCCACCACCAAAATTGCCTCCTCCTTGTACCACCTATTTACCTTCCAAGGCAATGCTCTAGCATCTGGAAACGCCACCACCACACCTCCACTCTCTAACCCCACTACTGGTTCCCAACCTGGCAACACCGCCCACCTTGTCCACCCTTTCTCAGCCACCACTACTCTGAACTCACCACCACTCTTACACTCCCATGGAGCTTCCAAAATCTCTCTCTCCCTTTCTTCTGCTCTACAAACAGGCAACACAACAACACTACTAGCTTCAGCAACCTCACCAATCTTCATCCTCACAACCGGAACCCGAACCCCGGCATGCACTTCCTCCTCTTTCCTGACACTCCCTTCGCCATCGCCCTCTAACTCCTTCAAGATTGCAACTTTAGCCTTTTCCGACACTGCAACATCCAATGCCATCTCTAACGCATTAGTCCTTTTGTCCGATTTATTCTTATGCTCTCTAGCCTGCCTAAAGTGCATAAAAGACAAACAATCGCCAGGAAGACTATAATTAAAGCACTCCCAAGCCTTATCTCCACGTCTCCTGGGAAAATCCTTCATAGCACGAGCTAGATCCTGAGCGCCTTTAGCATCTAACCCGTTCTCTATGATATAGCGAGCAGCAGAAGTTCTCTGGGCAGCGTTTAGGAGCCGAATCTCGTATAAAAGTTCAGCGCCTCTAGTGTCAAACGCAGAAACAACTTCTGGGTCGATTTTGGATTGAACGAGAGAGTCGCGAACTTGGGCTGCGACTACAAGGCGGTTCTGTTCAACCCCAGAAATACCTGTTGATTCTTCGATAGACGGAGGTGTGAATCCTTCACGCATAAGCGAGGAAATCAGAGGAGCGTACTCGTACCATAGGCCGAGCCTATTAGCGAGGATTTCGAGCCGAGAGGCAACATCGAGAGAGCGGAATTGCGGGGGAAGTTCAGATGGTGGAGGTCTAAATGGCTGGTAGACTTGTTGATTTGAAGAAGCTGGAGATGATGGAATAAGGGTTGCAGAAATGGGTTTAAGAGGAGTTTTAGGGGATGTAAAGATTGGAAGTTTTGAGATAAAGAGAGGAGGAAAAGGGTTTAGGAACGGAGAGGAGAATGGTCTGTCGGCGATGGAGTAAGAAAGTGGTTGGCGGTGGCTGGTCACTGCTGCAGAGCGCATGGTGTTGCAGAAGTTCAATGGACGATGGAGAGGTCGTTTGATTAGCGTTATCTGAAAATTTTGTGATATTTTTGGAGCCAGTATATAAACTATAAAGTATAAACCATAAAGAGAGAGCAAGTGATATAATGTGTATTGGGCCTTCTAGTAAGAAAGTAGACCATTGTCCTTACAATCATAAATGGAAAGATTATGTTTCAAGTGATATAATGAGTATTGGGCCTTCTAGTAAGAAAGTGGACCATTGTCATTACAATCATAAATGGGAAGATTATGTTACAGACGAGTTCCAATTTCGTGGTTTTTGAAGTTTTGAGCCCAACCATAACCACAGAGGTTTCAAGTGCCCAGAGAAATCCCTCATTTGTCCGTACAAAGTGCCAAGGAAGCAACGTGATCAATAAATGTCCAAGAGCAGGGCACCTAAATTTTCTCCTTTACAAGTATAAATTGAATTTGTTAAGAAAAACTCTTGGCTTGTGTGAAAACTATAATCGAAGTAATTTAAAAATGGGAAACTGAAGTATGAGTATAGTGATTTAATTTGTTGAAAGTTCTAGTTTTGTCATTAAACAATGGATGTGAAAATGAAAAGGAAGGTAAAGAAGAGAAATAATATCCGTAACTAAATCATTTTTATTAGTCCTCAATACTATTTAAGGAGGAGGTAAATTGAGTGATAAAAAATTTAAATTATTTTATAATTTTAAAATATAATTTAATCAAATGCTAATAAAATGATAATATGAAATGACAAGTAAAATCACATAAAACAAATAATGTAAAAGAGTATAGAAGACTGTAAATTAAATTTATAATAGTTCAACAAACAAAATTTGCTTATATCTACTTCCTAAAACTCATTTAGGATTTCCTTAGATTCTTCTTTCAATTAGGTAAAGAGAAATCTTTTTATAAGAATCTTTGCTCGCCTCGAGTAAAAATCTTTATTGATGATAGTGAGTAACCACAAACCTTCTTGATTCAAACAAGTACAAGAAACATCTCTCAATTGAATTTTACCACTTCAATAAACTTTACTTGCTCATTTTAATATTTTGAAACTCACAATCAATTCACGATGAATGTACATGTACTTGGACTACTTGAAAACTCTTCAAATATGTTCTCGTAATAATAAAATGTCATTAAATTGTTTAATAACCAAAAGCTTAAGTACTTAGAGCCTGCAAGGTTTCAAATAGTTATTTAACACACAAAGTAGTTATTATAATGACTAGTTTCTGATCAAGATTGGCTAATTGATAATTTACCTTTAACATTTATCAAGTTTTGAGCATAACCCACACCACATTCAGGTTTCAAATGCCTAGAGAAACCCTTTGGTTTTTTTTTGAGAAAGTAAATAAATAGATTGATAATGAAATAAGTATCAAAGATTATATAGGCAATAGCTCTGAATCTACTAACCAAACTAAGTTTAAAAGCTAACGTATTAGCAACCTTATAAGGAACTAGATTAATTAGGGCTTGAGCTAATAGTCACTGGGACATTTCAACACTTAAATTCAAGCTAATGCAGCCTTTTTGGCATTCATTGATTGAGTATTAAAGTATGGGCTCTCATTTAAGAGAAAATCTCATTAAGAAGTCGCTACTGTCCTCTCCTTTTTTCTTTGAAATAAATGACAAATTTTTCCCTCCAAATATCATAAACTAGTCCTTTAAAGAAAAGCTTGAATTGAGTTTGCTTTTACAAATGTTCTACTTCTTTTGTACTATCCAATCTATAATTTCTATCTAGGCACAAGTAATATGGAATTGTGTAAGAATCTCATTATATAAGAAATCAAAATATTCACATTGAAATAATAGGTGATCATATAATCCTAAGGCTGTGGAGCATAAGATGTATTTATCACATGTTAAATGTCTAAAAACTTTATTACTGGTGGAGAGTTTACCATTAATACCCAATCAAAGAATGAACGAAATCTTTGACATAGCTTAAGGATGCCAAACTAGCTTAAACCATATAACCTTTTGAGATTTGCACCTCAATGTATCTTTGTAAGAGGAGTTTGAAAATTTAACAGAATAGTGGTATGCCTAGGTGATCCTATCACTTAATGTAAAGGTACCCAAGTATCATGAAGCAGACTATAATAAGATGTTTCTAGAGTGCTAATTAGGATTGAATTTATTCTCTCAAATGACCTCTTTAATAGAAGTTTCAGGTGGAATGATTGACTAGAGTGGGGAGAAATTATCATTCTCAATTAATAGACCTAAGGTGTATAAATAATCATTACCAAAATTGTGTCTAAAACCATAGCCTATCTTTATACTGAACCATCTTCTTATTTGATTCCTTAATTTGAATAAATATTGCATAGTATATGAGGCATCGTATCTTGAATAATAGGACCTGAAAATTTTTTAACTCAAGTAACAAGAATGGATCCACAAGGATTCCTTATTAGAGAGCAGTCTTCAAATTTGTTTAACCAAAGGAGTTCTATTACTAAGTTTTAAAAGAACTACATCGAGTCCCCCTTCATTCTTAAGGAGGAAAACACTTTCCTAAGATACCATAGCAATATAGAAACCAATAGAGGTACCATAATAAAGAAAACCCCTAACGAGATTCTCAATTGACTTAATTAGAGAGAAAGGAAGAGCAATGTGAGTTCTCCAATGTATGTGCTAAGAGTTTAACATTACATTAATTAGTTGAATTCTCATTGCAAAAGAAAGACAATTCTTTGTTAAATTATGATAATTAGAGGTATGAATTATGAGTATGTTGATCTCTTATATGAAATGCAGATTCCCAAAGAGTAAGAGGAAGTTATTTTTCCTTGAGACAAGTTAAGGAGGAAAACTAATCAAACTTATGAGATGTAGAAGAAGAGTGAAGAAACATCTTTTTTTTTTCTTTATTTATAGTTAACCTATAGAGATTCTTGAAGGTGTTAGTGGCAGTAATTATAGCCTTTAAGGAGTTTGAATTAACACTTGATAGTTGTAATAGGTCATCAGTAAATACTAAACTAAAGGCGTCTATTCTCTTATATTTTTTATGATACCTGAAATTTATTTCTAAGATGATAATGTGCTTTATAAGTCTAAATATGAATTCTACATAAACAACAAACATGTAAGGAGATAAGGGGTCCCTTACCTTATTCCTCTAGCCTTTTTGATTAGTTTACCTGGAATTCCATCGATAAAAATCCTATAGGAGATAGTTGTAAGGTAATATTCAATCAAACCAATGAAAATTGTTGGAAACCCAAATACTTGCAGAGTATAGATGATGAAGCTCCAATTTATTGTAACAAAATCCTTTTAGAGGCCCACTTTAATTCACAACACTTAGGAAAGTTTTCCTCCTATAGTTTTTAAATAATTATTGAATAAGGAGTATATTATCCCAAATGTTCCTACTTTAATATAAGCACCTTGGTTTCCATTAATGAGGGGCTTGATAGCTTGTTTTAGCCTAAAGTAAGAAGTTCAAAGATAAATTTGTATATAGTTTCACAATAAGAAGTTATTTTGAAATCCCTTAAGTAATTAGGAGTAGGAAGCTAGAATAAGTCTTCTGAAAGTCTTGTTGAATTCCTTTAGTATATGACCCCTATTAAAGAAGTTTATAATAGCCTCTATAAAAACATTATTGATTAAATGCCAATAATTTTTAAAAGATAAGGGCATTGAGTCCATTTGTCCTTAGGTTTGATGGGTTTGAGACTAAAGATTGCTTTTTCCACATTAAAAGCAGTAAAAGGGGAGACTAGGTGAAGAGTTTGGATAAGATAAGTTAGGGTTCTTATTTGGGTGGTTATTTTTTGGTGCTCATTAACATAATAACTTAATCAATTTCTAATTTCAAAAATTACAAAGTTTAGAAATAATTTTTAATTAATTTAAAATTAAAGAAATGTCACAGTAGACACCAATTGGACTCCATTATGCTATGTTAGCATACCACATAAGACATGTTGATGCCACATCAACATAAATTTAAGAGAAATTTAATAGAGTGAGGGTTAAGATATTAGTTTGTTCCATTTTAAAATATTAAGGGTCTAATGTGATCTATTTAATATCGCTAAGTGACCAATATGTATCTTACATAACGATAAGCTAAGTTATATATTTTGCAAAATATTAAAGGAAAATTTACACCTTTGGACTACAACATCTTTTTCGAGTAAAGAGTAATCTTTGTAATATCTTCTTTGAAGGTTAAGAGTGACCTAAAATCTTCTTAAATTAATTAAACAAAAGAAAACTAGCCTTAAATGGTGCTTACAACTTAAAAAACTATACTTACTCAGTTTAATGATTAGAGGCTCATAATCACTTCAAAATGATTGAATGAATGCTTGTAAAATGCTCAAAAACTCTTAAAAATGTCATTTAAACTATTAAATGTTATAGATACTTCTAATAATTGAATACCTAAGTATTTATCCATACTAGACCCAAAATCTCATTAGACACAAAAAGTAGTTATTGTAACAATAAACAATAGTGATATTGATCGATCACTTTGGCATATTGGTCAACTAACGTATTAACGTATATGATATACAAACTCATAGTACATTCAAATATTGGTAGACCAATATGAACATAAATAATACATACATTAGTGGACTACTAACCCAGGTTGATTGACAAGTGTGCCTGAAAACAAATTTCCAAATATTTTGAAGTTCTTGCAAAGATCAAACCACATCCCTTTGACTAAACCTTGATTTAAAATCAACTCAAAAGTAGTCGAAATAAATTTGGACCAAACGAGTTTTGTTGAAATCAAAATCTTAATTCCTTTTAAAATTTTGAAAATTTTATGCATTAAACTTAAAATATAATGTGTTTATATGCGAAGAGCTCCTAAAGTGTTAAAATACTAAAGTAAAAGATATAGAAAATGTCACAAATGATTTTATGAATTTGATATACCTTGATCTTCTTTATTATGAGTCTTGTCCTTAAATGGATTTAAAGTTCATGAACTTCTGTCTATTGTCTTTGTAAGGTGTTTCTTCACTTTATTTAATATTGCTTTCTTTTAGGACATCATAATAATTATTAATAACAACTACATTATCATCAAAACATGTACTGGAACCTCCATCAGTTTAATAATCTCCCTTTTTTATGGAGAAAAAACATGTTGTATTAGAAAGAAAATAAAAAAATTAATCATTTTATGCACAACTAACCTCTCTATATAAAAAATATGAATTTTTATTCCCCATTAATTCTTGCATCATTTAAAATTTAAAATTTACTAATCTTAATGACTAACAGATAGATCATTGATAATTACTAAATATATTATATTCTTAATATGATTTTGAAAAGATTTCGCTTTTGTTCGGATGATTTCTATACAATTTAGTACTCAATTTTGTTTATAATTTATTTAAAGCCTTGTTGTAGCTCCCTAATGAAAAATAAACAAATTTGGGAAATTTTGTGTCAATTTAGAGTAAAATGAAGCATATTGCATAACATAGGGCTATGTTCCACGACATGGATTCATTTTCTCCAACACAAAACCATGTATGGGACTTGTGAGAGCAAAATTTTTTATGTAAATATGATGTGAAGCAACACTATCTAAACACGATGCTGTGTTGGAACCATATTCATCGTGATTGTTAAATAGTGTTCAGAAAGGGGGTTAACATAAGTTTATATTAATGATCCTTGTTAGCAGCGATGTTTACATAAAATAAGATTTTTTAGAGTTATTAAGGACATGAGACCAATATGACCTTGAAATTTTTAGGATTTCATGAGAATAAAAGTTATCTTTTTGGGGGGACTATTATAAAGGAGGAGTGTAACACACCATCTCTATAAAGTATATGCCCGAACATCCAGAGGACATTCAAGAATATACCCTATGAAAATGACATGTTAGAGCAATTACCTTCACTTATATGGCATCATACATAAGTAGTCAAAAGATCAACTTTTGCCATTTCATGCACAAACATAATTTACACTGTAGCATTACACTACATAATACATATATTTACATAACCCAAAAACATCAGAGAGTTTGCTACTCTTTCACAAAATTCTATATGAATGAGGAACTATACAAAAGTATTCTATCTAAACTTCTTAGTATCAACTGACCATACCTTTGAGCTCCTCTTATTTCCAAAAATGTAAGTATTAGATTTCTACTAGTTTGCTTTAGAAGCTAAGTCTTCCTCGTATATGAAAATCAATGTTTGCAATTTTGGTGAGTTTGCGAACTTAGTGAGTGAATCATCATTAATGTACTCACTTATTCAGAACACCAACATCACAATTATAAGCCAAATTCACAATATACCTCATCTCAACAATACATCATTAAATTTGCACATTTCATATACTCATTTCAGAATAATTTGATCATTTATCTCAATCAGTCATATCATTAACATGTACACAAATACTGCATATAACTATATCATCACAATTCAGTAATTCATTGTAATCTTTCACACAATACATGTAAGATATATATTTGCAAATGCATTTGTACATGTGACTCCACTTTTGTTTTTATTATTTTATTATGACCGAGTGCTTTTTTACTGTCCCGTATCTGTTGTGGATACTGGGCTCATTTCATAAACTGTCCCGTACTCTTTGTAGATATCGGGCTCATTAATAACCGAGCTTGTGACTTTTATGCACATTTTTTAGCTTTAAGCTCTTTTTAACTGGTCACTCTGGTCACAACTCCTTTATCTGATCATGTATAACAATGTGATGTAATGTATCAATTCTCATAATATGCTATCAATATCTTTCATTTATTGTTCACAGTCATTTTCACATGTTCATTGGATCAAAGTCTGACATTCAACATTTAGTTGAATACACATATTTTTCCAGATTCATATACAATCAGAAAACACTTCCAATATTATCTTGAATGTCAGACTCCTCAGACCATCAATGTCCGAAATTTTCACTGTCATATCAATAACAGTTCAATAACTGAAATTTAAATAGAAACAAATCAATCGTAGTGAGAAAACATCTAGGTTGACTTACAGTAAGCCCCAAATAAGTTATTGCCTTGACGAACTGGTAATGTTTGGATGCTGACGTTCGAATTATGCATCTAAAATCATGCAATACACACATATTATACACATTACTAAGTTGATCATTCATATAAATATTCAACCACACACACACACACACACGCACACATATCATGATCAATGCATACTTAATTGACATTCCTAGGTATGTATCCTTAAAATCACAACTCTTAATCATTCTTACATCATAACTTGGATATAACTAGTTTGCAATTAGGCTTATACCGTAAGTAAACATGATTATTATAATTTCATCAATCAAACATTCACCAATCCTTTCTAGCATTATACAATCACACAATATCCAAATTCTCATTCGTTCATACCTAATTCACATTTCTCATATTTTTTGGATCACAATTGTATTTTTAAGAACACCTTTATTCCTTTAACAACTCTAAATTTCTAGATTTTGATACATTGTTATCAACAATCCATTCTTAAGTTATAACATCAGTTAATAACCTATACTTATCAAGCACTTTAACCAATTAATCAAGCATCAAACTAGGTTCATTTCAAGTCTCAATCAAGTCTAAATGCACCAAAGTAAAGTGACTTATCCATAGTTGGTTTAATAATCACTCAAAAGAGAAAATCTCACTTTCAATGCATTTCCCACGATCGTGGGATGAGTCCTCCGAAAATTTTTCATCCCTTTCCTTCAAAATTTTCTAGATTTTAACCCGTACATACTAAATCCAAAACATCTTCTTCATAGTTCATCATTTATAGCTCAATTCCTCATCATTTTCACCTCAATTCCAACTCAAAATCATCCATACAACAATTCATAACCTATTGTTTATCATTTACACAAAAATAGAACATGATTATATCTATTCATTCATCAACATTGCAACCCTCATTAAACACCATTTTCACTATCAATCTACCCTTAAACAATCATCATATTAAAACAAGCCATGAAGAACAATATATTACTTACTTGTTTAGCTCAAAAGCTTATCAAATCATCAAGTAACCTAGCTCTCCAAGCTTACACGATCATCACCAATTTAAGGTGGAATAGGTTGGGTTTTCATTAACAAAAAGAAAACAACGAGATCTTGAAGTGGTAAAGTGCAAGATTTTAGCAAAACTCAACGTTGTGAGTGTGGGGGTGAGTGTTGTAAATTGAGAGAAGAAAAATATGAGAGCATGTAGCAAAAAGTAGAAATGAAAGAGAAGATGGTTGTCTTGGGTGTGTAAGTAATGTGTGGGTTCTTTGTGTTATGGCACTTGTCACATAAAGAGCCATACCACATGTCTCTTAATAATTGGTCTATTTGTCTCTAAATCTTTAAGCCATTTGTCACCCAATTATCTAAGCCAATTGTCATGAAATTCAAATGCCACATGTCACTTATTTTTACTGTTATGTGTCAACTTATCTTACCACTTGTCATTTTTTCTAGTCCAAATGTACCTATTAAATTATAAATCTCCCAATTATAAAAATTAATTCTAAATTATCAATTATAATCCATCAACCAAAATTCAAGACATAACAATTCACAATCATATCATAATCATTTAAAAACCTTTTATAACTCGGAATATGTCAATTGAGTGCATATACAGTCTTTGTAATGTTTTCTAAATCATGATTTATGTGTGTATGCTAATGTTATGTATATGAATGTAATGCACCTCATAAAATCTCAGTACTATTTCTCATCTACAATGGTCTAGGATTTTAACCTTTAGTATGGAAAATATGCTATTATAATTCTCCCCCTTAAGAAATTTTGTCCTTTAAATTCTGACCCGATTGATCAAATAGGTGGAGATTTTGTTTCCTCATATTCTTCTCAGTTTCTTATGTGGCTTCTTCTCTCGAATGATTCCTCCAAAGGACTTTAACCAATGAGATCACTCGGTTTCTCAATTGTTTAGTCTGATAACCCACTATCTTAATTAGTTCCTCAACATAACTCAAGCTATTTGCAATTTTAACTTCCTGTGCTGGTAACACATGTGTCAGATCTAACTAATATTCCTGAGCATACTAACATGAAACACATTATGGATCTGAGTCATCTCCGCTGGTAATGCTAACTTATAAGCCAATGGCTCTCTCAGTAATCTTATATGGGCTAATGTATCTAGGGCTTAAGTTACCCTTTTTACGAAAACCTAACACTCCTCGCTAAGGTGATACTCTAAGAAACACCTTATCTCCCACTTAGTACTCCATATCTCTCCGGTGTTGATCTACATAACTCTTCTGTCTATCTTGAGCCGCTTTAATTCTACTACGAATCAGTTTAACCTTATCAATAGTATCTTGAATCAGTTCTGGGCCTTCAACAATCCTTAGCCCCTCTTCATCCTAATACAAAGGCAAATGACACTTTCTGCCATATAACGCCTCATATGGTGCCTTATCAATGCTATTGGGATAATGATTGTTATATGCAAATTCAATCAGAGCTACATATTGATCCCATGCTCTTTGGAACTCCAAAACACAAGCTCTGAGCATATCCTTAATAGTTTTAATTGTAACACCCCACTCTCGTAAGATACATACCGAAATCCTGAGGGATATCCGAGCCCGTGCCCTGCAAGGGTGGTATGCTATAGCACTCAATCATTCAAATTTCAATACAAATTTTTTTTAGAAACCAAAAACATAAAATGCAAAAATCGATAACCAAATCGGGCCCACTCTATTTGTAAACTTTTTCAATCATAACAATACAATCAACAGAATTTTCAATAGCCATTTGGGCCCTTTTATAAAAACAAAACACTTTAGTCATAAAGTCTTTACATTATAACATAAATCATATACACCTTTTTACAAAACTTTCGGAATACATAATTTAATATAAAAGTTGCAGAATATACAATTCCATACAAAACAAAAGAAATACAATGCAGACGCGAACTGATCCCGACCTCTATCCCTTACTTGTATGCTATAGGGATACTCCCGTTTGCCTAACGGGGTATTCTTCTAATCTTGAAAAATATTTGCAAATTTTAGGTGAGTTTTGCGAACTCAATGAGTAGCCATCATCGATGGCTCACCCAGTCACATAACACATAAATCACATTCACATCATTTCACATTTCACATTTAATACAATTTAATCATTCATATTATGCATATGCTGTATGCATGAGACTCACTTTCTATTTATTACTTTGTTGTGACCGAGTGCCTAAACTGTTTTATATAAGGCTCATTGATAACTGTCCCACAGAGGGCTCATTAAGCGTTGAACCTGAGGCTTTGAATCAGTTTTGAGCTCAAGACTCTTTTTCACTTGTTGAGCTTTAAGCTCTGATCGGTGGCTACTCTGGTCACAACTGCCATTATGTTTCATGCATTCATGAAATGAAATGCATCAATCACACTTGCATGATCCCATTCAATCACATTCCCATATCATCGGACCTTAATCTGGCATTCAACATTAAGTTGAGAATCACATTTTCACTTACATGCACATGCTCATTTAGAACACATTTAACAATCGAATTATGTACACTTAGTTCATCTCATTCACATACAAGCAGCACTTCAATATCTCAACCAAACATCACAATCATCGGACCTCCTGTCCGAAAACCAACAGAATCAATCACATTTATATAGATATTCAGTAGTCAATCAATACAAAATTCAAAACAGAACAAACAA
>JAOTAY010000003.1:23791836-23818945 GCA_025629805.1 Erythroxylum baracoense | reverse complement strand
TCACTCACATTCATATGAGCATTCAGTAGTTAATCAATACAACAATTCAAACAAAACAAACAATGAAACGAGACCATCTAGGTCTACTCACAATATGCTCATGAATTATCTTTTCGTACTCTTTTAACTTGTCTTAGACTCGTCAGTCTGTGATGCATTGAGTTAAGAGTCAAAGGACAATGGTCTTTACTTCCCAAGAGCTTATTCTATTTCGAATTCCAACTGATCTCTTATACTCACTTGGGATGCCATAGCTTTAAGAAAGAGGGTCGGAGTCTCAACTACCACACACATAAGTACTACTAGCACTCTACGAGTAGATGACTAGACTTAGATTCTCTAAGATATCAATCATGTCTTTAGATATTGAAGGTCTTTCAATTTGGCTCAGTAAGTACATTCAACTAACTCCGATCCTTTTACCCATTAATATTTTAGAAGATTTCACAAAAACCTTATCCCTTAGTGAAATCAAAATATTAAAACAAATCACTAATCTTTGATTGGAATATTCAGAGGACTCTTCTGACCAAACAATTAATTATCAGTAAAGTTGTTTCTTTTTTTTAGATAGTGCATAGATCAAATGATGCCTTGTTTTGGCATTCAGCTGTGTATTTTTCTATCGGCATTAGTCCACACTTTTTTGTTTTCAATAGTAGGAGGTGTAACTCCAGCTTTGATAGCTTGCCAGATTTCGATATCCACCGATTGAAGATAGATGATCATTCTCTCTTTCCAATAAGAGTAGTTGTTTCTATTGAAGTAAAGAGACTTTGAGATGGATTGTTCTTCAAGGCTTCTTAA
Source organism: Erythroxylum baracoense (assembly GCA_025629805.1). Lineage (NCBI taxonomy): Eukaryota > Viridiplantae > Streptophyta > Magnoliopsida > Malpighiales > Erythroxylaceae > Erythroxylum > Erythroxylum baracoense. The sequence goes on along the minus strand of JAOTAY010000003.1, from coordinate 23,818,138 downwards.
ATTATTTACCATGATCTATCACATGTTGTAAAACACAATAAATGTAAAACCTCGCTCTAATACCAAATGATAAAGCAAACACATGCAAGAGAGGGGTGAATTGTGTCACAAAAAAAAAGAATTTTGCAAGTTCTTTCAATTCGTATAATAAACAGATCCTAGTTAACAAATAAAAATAGTAGGAGCCTATCAGACGATAAAGCCTTTTAAACGATAGGAGCCTATTAGGCAATAAGAGCCTTTTATGGGATAGGACCCTACTTAAATGAAAGGAGCCTACTGAATGATAAATCTTGTTAAAATAATTAAAAAACAGAAGGTGCCTATTAAAAGTGAAAGGAACCTCTTGCAAGTTGAAAATAAAAGGAGCCTCTTATAAAAGTGAAGGGGCCTCTTGCTAAAAAGAACACACATATACACATATAATATAATACGAAAATTTAAAAGTTAAAGAGAGAGAGAAGAATGATGCAACCGATTTATACTGGTTTGACTTACAAACTAAGCCTACGTCCAGTCTCCAAGTATCCAACTTGAATGTTTCACTATAAGAATTTGAGTATTAAATTTGACGAGCCTCTCTAAGCTAACAAGTACATATTTTCAAGGTTCTCTAACCTTCTACACTCGAAATATATAACAAGTTTCTAAAAGGTCATAGAAAAATAAAATATAAAATCAAAAGTCAGTTCTTAAATAATAATTTCTCTCTTGATATGATGATTTAACTTTCTAAGGCACAATAAGAATGATATGACTCTCAAGAATATAGATATTGCTCAAATTTTTTGAAAGTATGTGTATGTTCGTTACTTCACAAGTATTGTTGCTCTTCTTTAAATAGTCAACTTCTTTAATTAGCCATTGCTTCATCTTAATTCTGAGTTGACTTTGGATTTTTAATATCAACTCTTTATGGAGAAAAAATTTTCAGAGCTAATTGTTCAAAAGGTAAGATCCTTCTGAATGTTAATAAGGAAAGTTTACTAAGAAGGTTCCTACAAGAAAGGAAGTAATTTTCCTATAATTTTATTTTCTTTTAAAAAAATACCGTTATCTATATAAGGAAATAAATCCAATTTGAATTTTGAAATATTATATAATTATCATAAAAAATTGTTAAATATAAACCTTGAGTTAACACTATGTAAAAGTGTCTTTAGTTTTTTACCATATTGCTAGACATATATGCAATATCTTCTATTTCTTCTATATATGATCAGATTTATGTGTAGTGTCACTTTAGTTTGGAATATATTTTTATGAATCTATTTTTTAAATTTTATAACAAATTAAATATAACTTTGACTTTTTCATTAATTTAGGAAATAAGATTTATAACTTTAATATCTCCTATAATTATTCATATAGAAACATTTACAATTACCACTTATATAGATACATAAAGCTCGAGCTTATTCCTGTTGAATGTATATATAGATACTAATGACATCACTAAAAAAAATCTAAGAAAGATCATTAAATTTTATACCTGACTAGGTTAACCATCATCTTTTTAATGTTCATTGCAAATTATTAACATGTTCTTTTCTTTCAATCCATTTATGATATGTACACTTCTTAATGTAAATATTTTGTCACACCACTTAAATAAATTACAATATTCCTTTTCCTTCCATTAAAAACAAAACAGTTATTATTTTACTAATAATATTCTTTCTTAAAATTAATTGAATTGTGTATAGAGTTTACCTTATATTTCTAAGATTAAAAGAACTCCTTCTAAGGTTCTTAAACTCACAAAGGAAACTTCAATGCACACTTATAATATACATGTCCATGTTCTTGCATAATTGTTGTTATAGATGTTGATGATTCATAGAAATTTTCCCACCGATCCAATATTTAGTACCTATAATATACACTTAAAGTCAAAAAAAGAAAAGAAAACCAAATCATTCTTTTAATACCTACAACAAAAGAAAGGACATAAGAAGTGCCATTAGAGATGTTAACCTAACTTCTTCTTAATTAAAGGCTTTATAAACTATAATTTATTTATGGTCTTAATTTTGAAACCAACATTTCTCAAGTCTTATTAATAAATTCATCTTATTGATAAACTACAACTAGAGAAAATTTAGAAATTGAAAGTAAGACTCAAGCATATAAAATGCAACTATCTAATAAATGAAGTGTGAAATATTTTCATAGTTTGTTCATCTTAAACAATCTCCCTAAAAATTATGTATAAACTATTTCCAAAGTCCTAACACTTTTTCTCACACATCTATAAATAAAATTGCAGTGAACTATTTCTTAGAAATTTTGTCAAACATATAGCAAACATAAAATATTTTTTCTTTTAATTTTCATATAATAGCTAACTTAATTCCATCCTATTAATCATAATGCCATCAATAGTAAATAAATTCCACACTAACTCAATTCTACCCTAATAATAATTATCCTAATATAATCATTCCTAGTGATACAGTAATGTTTTCAAAGATGAGTTAAGCAAAATGAAAAACAAAATTATGACGTAATTTACCTCACACCAATTAATCATGAAGGTTGTCTCCTCAAGTTATGATATAAAGTCTTAATAGCTACCAAGTTCTCTCAAGTCCTAAGATGAATTTATGGATAAAAGGTCTCTTAAAGTCCAAATAAATACTCTTACCATGATAAGTTCTTCATACAACATCATGTATATAATTAATACAACACCACACTCCACCTAACGTCATGTGGTTTGGTTACACTACATGATGTCATACATTACATAACATAATCATGATACATTTTATACTATGTTTTTCCATTTTCCGTCAAGTTATCTAACAAATAATGACACTAGGGGTTACAAATGAAGGAAAAACCAAATCTTAAGGGGTAAATAATAGTTTTAAACATTAGAATTTAAACTGCAAAAGGTCTAAGACATAAAGGATTTCGTGTATTTATCCTATATTTAAAATGATGAGTTATTCATAAAAATGAAATAACACTCTTTAACGTATCATTGATAGTATCAACAAAGATTAAACAAAGATTTTTTATGATGTTCAAAATTATTCCAAATAGTAAGGAAAATTACACGATGAAGCGGTATGCTAAACTATATTGAGTAGTAACAACCAAGAATAATCAGACGAAAAAAGGAGATTAAGCATAAAACCTATATAAAAGTATAAATAAGCCATAAAGATCTAAAGCAAACTAAAGGATTTAACATAACCAAATACAAAACTCAATATCATTTCCATAAGTTTAAGTGACAACATAACATTATAGACACAAAAATTTCAATTCTAAAATTAAAAAAAGTGAAATACAACAAAAAAATTAAACATATAAGAGTTCTATAACAATCACCAAACCTAATGATAAAGAAAACACATGGTGTAGTTACATTGGTTAAAAAAAAACTCTAGTGAGTGTATTTATGCTCTATCATTAATCAAGTAAGTGATAAAGAACCATGAAAAGAAAGACAAAGATAAAAAAATAAAGAAAATCCAAGAGAAATAATATACGGTACAAAAATTACCTAGGATTTGTTCTTTATTGAATCACCATCAAACAAACTAAACCACCATAATTATAGTTATCTTTTGCCATTAAACTTTGTTTTCACTCCCTAAATTAATGGTGGAAGGTATGACAAATGATGGAACTTGAGTTGTAGGTGATGAATACAATGTGAAGGAGACAATGGACATAAAGATGGAAGAGACAAATATGGGTGAGAAGAAAAGAAATTGATAAGAGACTTGAATTTATAGAACAAGTGATGACTTTGTTTTGGAGAAGAAGAAGATTCAAAGAAAGAAATGAGAAATTGTGTGAAGGAAGAAAACTATTTCCAACTACTTGAAAAAGCAAGGCAATTAGGACTTATGCATAAACAAAGAAAAGACTAAAAGTCTCTTAGTCATCTAAAGGTCTTAATCCTTCTCTTAGATCTAATGGCTCAAATTTGTTCAACCTATTTTTCTTTTTTTTATTTTTTAGCTATTTCAAAGTGCCCTTCTATTTCTTCTCCTCCAATTAAGAAACCCTAAGAAATATTTGAAATACCTAAATGTCATTTCTATTCCTTTATTTTTTTACCCAATTTATCAAAGTTTAAAGAAAATGTTCTAATCAAGCCTTAATTGAACAAAATTAAAAAAATTATTTTAAAATTGTAATTAAAACTTAGTTTTCATATGAACTTCCATAATGATATAACAGATTTGTACCTTGGAAATATTTATTATGGTCAAAGTTTTATGTTTGATGGTTTTATTATACTGGATGTTGTGGATGTTGATCGTGTTTTTTCGATATATATAAGTTTTAATATTTAACCTCGATATTCCGCAAGCGTACGGGTTGTTCGCGTAGTACTTACGGTGTCGATCCCACGAGGAGGGTTAATCTAATCCTAAAATCTAGACCTAAAACAATGCACAATATTCACAATATAACGAAACTAAAACAAGAATGTAATTCAATCAAATAGTTCAATTCAAGAATCAATCATGAAATATTAACTAAATAGCAATTGCGATACCCAATCAAAAATCAACCTAATGAACTACAAATTGAGAGAAAAGGGAATTTTATCTATCTTTAATGCTAACCTAATCGCTTATGGACTACTAGATTACTAGTTCTAAACGGTCATGGGGTTGATTACTCTCTCTCGAGTTATAACCATTAACACTAATTTATAAACCCTAATCAGATAATGAGAATTGCAATCTCTTGATTAACAATCTATCCAAAACCTTAATTAGATCTGATGTTGTCTAAAAACTATTGGGAACCTATGTAAGATCTCTCTTTGCACAATTTACCAATTTGGTTTAGTTCTTGTTCTATCAAATTACCTAACTCCCATTAGCCCAACTTAATAATTTTTCACTCAATTCACCCTCTTAGTCTATCACCGAGTTATGCAAGTGCAGAAATTAAATGACAATAAATTCAGTAAAAACACAAACAATAAAATTTCATTAAATCAAAGATAAAACATCCTAAAGGTGAGTTTAGACATTCCTCAACAGTTAACAATCCTATCATCAACGGCTATCCCAATTCTATACATTAATAAAATTGAAAACAAAACCGAAAATAAGATCGGAATGGATGATGGAGGCGGCAACAATAGGAAACCTTCTATTCTAGGAAGTGCTTCATGTAGGCTTCTTCTCCACGTCTCTCTTCATTCTTCTCTTTTTCAATCTCTCGATGAACTGTTTTTAGGGTTTCTCAATAATGGTTGATGTAAAAGCTCCCGTTCTTCTTTTCCTTGTTCTTTTTATACCTTTTTGTGTTTTGGGCAGCCCTATGGCTTCTTCGGGATTCGAAAGGTCCAAAAACTCCCTCAAAACCTGACTTTCTTTAGTGTCTGCATGTTTGCTCGATGCAAGTCTCATGGCCCTGCATGCCGTGATCGTGGGCCACATTTGAGCCTTCTATTAAGATCGTGGCAATCAAGCCACGATCGTGGGCTGTGTCCTGGGCTTCTACCACGATCGTGGGCCACATCTAAGCCTTCTTTCATGATCGTGGCAATCAAGCCACAATCTTGGGCTGTGTCCTAAGCTTCTGTCATGATCGTGTCTCATATGCCACTATCGTGGGATGACTCCCATGCTTCTGTCACGACCGTGACCTATTGTGCCACTATCGTAGGCCGTTGTTTTTGCCAAAGTGTCTTTAAAACTTCTTCTTTCTTCAATGTTGACCCTAAAACACTAACAAATACATCAAGGTACTTCAAAAACATAATATTTAAGCTCAAAGACTTGTACTAACTCATTAAAACACTTAAACACACAAACTAACACAATTCTAACCTGAACACATACTAAACAATTAAATTAACACTTAAATACATAACAAACTAAGCTTTAAAAAATGATGTAATTCACACTTGTCAACATCCCCAAACTTAAACATTTGCTTGTCCTTAAGCAAATAAAACAACAAACATACAAAATCACACAACACATGATGCAGAAATGAGACAATGGCTTCAACTTCATAAAATAAATTTAATTTTAAACATAATAATTCGAGACATTTCAATTCATTAACATGCAAAATCTGTGTTTAGGAGCTTTGAACTAAATATACAAATTAATCCCGATCCAAGTATTATTTTATTTACCCTTTTCAATTGCACACACACATTAATAATTCTTTAGTCATTCAGACTCTGTAACTACTCCTAAGTACGTTTTCATGAAAAGCCAAGTTATTACAAGTTCAGTAGGTTTTTATGAGAAAACATTTTTTTATTTAAACAAGGACCTAGTCTTTTACTCGGAGGCAAACATTGGTGATGAATATCAATCCAGTTACTCGACTAAGTCATTTTTATTAAACTGCTTGGTTGAAATGTCATTATATCTTTTTGACGCAAAGGCACACATTTGTGATGTGTGTTGATCTGGTTACTCAGTTATATCACATTCTCAACTAGCTACTAACTTTATTCATAACTCGAAAGTTAGCGGAATAGTTATTTATTTAGCAAACATGATTTTTATTATTATTGTCTACCTTGTTGTTTTAACTACTCATTTCTATAAAAAATACTAGTAAAGTTGCTTAAGTTGAAAGGCCTTAAATTATGAATGAATGTGATAATTTAGAGGGTAACAAACTCACACTAAATCCTAATTAAGTTGTATAATTATCCAAAGACCCCAATTCACGAATTTTGCAAGCTAATGACTCTTCACAATCTAATAGATTATTTTCAACATTAAATAAATTCCAATTCATCTAAGCTATTGACACATCCACACAGTTCACAAAATGCAACCTAACAACTATCAAATAATATGCAAAATTACATTCAAAGCAAAACACATAACCCTCCCCACACTTGAACAACACATTGTCCTTAATGTGAGAAAGGGACAACAAAAAAATATAAGGAAGGAAGAAACATAAATTAAAGTAAAAAAATATAAAAATGAAGACTAAATTTAAAAAGAAAGAGGGTTAGACAAAGCCTCATGGTGATGGAGGCAGGGATGGTATTGAAGGTGGCAATTGAACGCCCTGAGCTCACAATAACGATGGATAGACATATGTCCTAGCTCTTACATCATTGAGTTCAGGCCATCTCCTTTATCATTCTGGAGTTCTCCGCAAGGGTATCTGTAATTACCTTATTATTTGTGGAGATTGTATCCAGTACTTTCTTCCAGCTCAGTTCTTCTGTTTCTTCTTCCTCCTCAGACTCTTCACTAGTTGAGTCCTCTTCTGCCTACTACGATGGTGCTGTACTGGAACTCGCCTAACTAGCTCTGACCTTAACATATGTCTTTTGAATGATATCCCAAAGTTCCATGTTATGAGACTTAAGGATTTCAGCACGCCATAAATGATGATGATTTAGGAAGTTTGGGAGATGGACAGTTAAACCACTACAGTCCATGCCATAATACTCAGCAATGGTGGACACTAAATACCCCATACCTAAATTGTTGCTCCTTTTGCGCAAAGTCATAGCAATAGTGTTCAGCATATGTGTGGAACTGCATACTGGAATGTTATGATCCATGCACTATAACATAAAGAGTTCCTTTGTTAAACACTTATTGGTTTCTGATTTATTAAAAAACCAGTAGATACATGAATTTGTGCAATAACATGTGTTCATGGGTCCTTATGATTTTTTTATAGGCATTTTGGCATCGAATTGCTCTAACCCAGTGAGCTCATTCTAATAGCGAGAAGCACGAAAATCATCATGTTGATCGATAATGGAAGATTTGGGGAACCCACACATCTCGCACATAATTTCAATGTTTAGCTCATAAGCTCATCCTTGTAACCTAAACCACATTTCTTTAGGGTTCCTAGGTTTATAGGAAAGGAAAGTAAAGAATTCTAAAGTGAGCTCCCGGTAAACAGGAAATTAAAAGTGTATGAATTTTGCCTACTAAATTCTTTCTGCAAAGTTCTCTACCCTATCGTGCAGTTTTAGCCTATCAAGTGTATCAAAATTAAAATATTTAGGAACTACAATTTTTTTAGCATTAAGGGATTAAAAATGAATACCTTCCTCCTATGTGTAGATCGAGAAGGGTGCTCCAAAGTCTGCTGCTTTGTTCCTTCTCCCTCATCCCGCGACTTGGTTTCATCCTGATGATTGATCCCACTTGGCTGATTGCTTAATGCACGACATACTGGCTTGTAAGTGAAATTTGAAATTTGGTAAAGAGAAGTGAAAGTGTTTGGAAATTTAAAGCTTAGAGAGATAAAGTAAAAATGGAAATGAGGGAAAAATGAAGTTATAAATGAATATATAGGTGGTTGGAGGATAAAATGGTAAATTTTGATTAAAAAATTGCGTGTTCCCTTTTTACCCAACCACAGGCCACGATCGTGGCCTCCGATTTTCCACCAAACTTTTTTTATTCTTTTCCTTTTGTTCTTCTTCACTATCTATAGTCACTTCTTAACTATTTATAGCCCTTTCACCTCTCCTTGCTTACTTCCTCAATCATCTATTAATGGCAAAGTCCTCTGCCTTCCCGATTTTATTTGTAAATGAGCTAACCTAACTATAGAATTCAACTATCTAGAAATAAAAGGAAGTAACATCAATTTAATAGTCCATGGGTTACCTCTTATGCAACACTTCTTTTAACGTCGGTAGCTCAACTCTCTTTTTTGCTCATAGTGGTTCAAATGGATGGTGCAATGGTAGTGCAGTCACTGATCTAACAATTTGCACATGAGCTACCATGCTATTTATTCTACCTTCCTTGCGATTCTCCTTCCTTTGCCTTCTTCTACTTGATCGTTTCTTTTTTAATACATTCCTAAGATCCTCAATTTCTTCCCATTGTCCTTAAGGTCCGGGTTCCTTGATATTAGTTGGAGGTAAAGAAGAACTGTGATCTTTCATTGACACTTTGAAGTTTATTTGCTACTTTCCTATCCTCATTGACGATCAGTGGCTAGGAACGATCATCCAAAGACCATATGGGTTTCCACATCTTCTCTAATATCTAATATATAGCAATATGTGTGAAAGATAAATTTATCAATTTGTACTTGCACGTCCTTAATAATCCCCTTCAGTTGATGAACTGTTCTATCGGCCGTCTTTACTAACATTTTTGTGGGAACTAACTCTCTTAACCCTAACTTCTGACTAAAGGTATAGGGCATCATATTGATACTTGCTCCTAAATCCAGGAATGCCCTGTCTATGTTGACTCCATTGATACTATAAGGAATATAAAAATCCCCTGGGTCCTCTTTCTTCTGTGCATTGGGATATTCATTTGTTAGTCCATAAAACTGCACATTCTATTGAAGCATGTTTAAGAGGGTTAGTTTGATTTCAAATGAGGCTGCTTGTACGGGTGGTCTAACTACTCTTTGGTTAGATGCACTAAACCCTAGTTTTATAAAGTCCATAAAGGTCCGTTGTTGACATCCTTGGTTAGCTTCATGGTTCAAATTCTATTGAAATTGCTCAGCCATTGTTGATTTTTCATTTTTTTCTTCTTCTTCACGCCGAACTTTTCTAATGGTTCGTCCTAGTCGAGAGATGTCTAAATCTAAGGTTTCAACTACACGACTCGAACCTCTCATGACTTTTGTGTTCATGCAAGAGCACGATTTCATAAATAGAAAAGAAAGAACAAAAATTAAAAAATTAAAAATGAACTAAATGCCTTAAACTATAAAACTAAACTAATTGCCTCTCCGGCAACGGCACCAAAACCTTAATCACAGTTTTATAATATGTATAAGTTTTAATATTTAACCTAGATATTCTGCAAGGGTACGAGTCGTTAGTATAGTACCTGAGGTGTCGATCCCACGAGGAGGGTTAATCTAATCCTAAAACCTAAAGCCAAAATAATGCGCAATATTCACAATGTAGCGAAACTAAAACAGGAACGTAATTTAATGAAATGGTTCAATTCAAGAATCAGTCACGAAATATTAACTAAATAGCAATTGCAATACCCAATAAAGAATCAACACTTAACGAACTACCAATTGAGAGAAAGGAGAATTTTATCTATCTTTATTGCTAACTTAGTCGCTTATGGACTACTAGATTGATGGTTCTAGACGGTCGTAGGGCATATTACTTCCTTTTGAGTTATAACCATTAACCCTAATTTATAAATCCTAATTAGATTACGGGAATTGCAATCTCTCAATTAACAATCTCTCCAAAACCCTAATTAGATTTGACGTTGTCCAAAAACTATCAGGAACTTATGTAAGATCTCTCTTCGCACAATTTATCAATTTGATTTAATTCTTGTTCTATCAAACTACCTAACTCTTGTTAGCCCAATTTAATAATTGTTTACTCGATTCACACTCTCAGTCTATCACCGAGTTATATAAATGCAAAAATTAAATCACAATAAATCCAACAAAAATGCAAACAATCAAATTTCATTAAATCAAAGATAAAACATCTCGAAGGTGAGTAACATTCAACAATCCTATCATCAACGACTATCCTAATTCTATACATTAATAAAATTGAAAAAAAACTGGAAATAAGATCAGAACTGATGACGGAGGCAGCAACGTCGAGAAATCTCCTATTCTGGGAAGTACTTTGCATAGGCTTCTTCTTCATGTCTCTCTTCCTTCTTTTCTTTCTTAATCTCTCGATGAACTCTTTTTAGGCGTTCTCAATGGTGGCTGATGCAAAAGCTCCCCTTCTTCTTTTTCTTGTTCTTTTTATACCTTTTTGTGTTCTGGGCAACCCTAGGGTTTTTCTAAGGTCTAAAAGGTCCAAAAACTCCCTCAAAAATTGAGTTTTCTAAGTGTTTGTGTGTCTACCCGATGCAGGCTACGATCGTGGCCCTGCATGCCCCAATAGTGGGCTACATCTTATCCTTCTGTCACAATCATGTCGTGGGCTTCTATCATGATCCTGTCCCATATGCCATGATCATAGGTTGACTCCTATACTTCTATCACGATCGTGGCCTATTGTGCCATGATCGTGGGCCGTTGTTTTGACCCAAGTGTCTTTGAAACTTCTCTGTTCTTCAATGTTGACCCTGAAACACTAACAGACACATCAAAATACCTCAAAAACATAATATGTAAGCTTAAAGACTTATACTAACCAATAAAAACACTTAAACACACAAACTAACACAATTTTAACCTAAACATTTACTAAACAATTAAATTAACACTTAAATACACAACAAACTAAGCCCTAAAATATAATGCAATTCACACTTTTCAGATGTAAATAATAATATTAGTTATACATTAGTTACATTATCTAGTAATTTTAATAATGATGTAATATTATGGCATCCTAGACTATGCCATATTGGTTAAAATTGAATAATTTGATTGGATAAAACAGGTTTATTAGGTATTCTAACTCAAAAAGATCTACCTACATATAAATATTATCTAGCTAGTAAAATGGATAGAAAACCTTTCGAAAAGTGAACATGAGCTTCATACTCATTACAATTAATTCATTCTGACATCCCTGGTCTAAAAAATGTAAAGACAAGGTGTAGGGCCATATATTTTATCACTTTCATTGATGACTACTCAGTATGGTCATGTCGATTTGATTTCTCACAAATCAAAAACATTAAGTTGTTTCATCAAATACATTAATTTAGTTGAGAATTAATTAGAAAAGAAGATAAAATCATTCTAATTTGGTCAAAGACAAAAGTACTTCTTTGATAAGTTCAAAATGTTATGTGATGAAAAAGGAGTAGACAGATAGTTAACTATTCCAAGAACTCCACAACAAAGGGTATAGTAGAAAGATATAATAGAATTCTACTAAAAATGATTAGGTCTATAATGGCACAAGAAAATTTGTCAGTCACCTATTGGGGTGATATATTGCTAACAACCATTTATATACTTGATCAAGTGCCTACAAAATTATTTATAAGTGTCACGTATGAGTTGTGGACAAGAAGCAAACTTGACATGATAACTCTTAGACCTTATGGATGTGCTACCTATGTTTATGATCTCTCCCATAAGTATAGGAAATTAGGACTAACAGGGAAGAAATGGATCTTTATTAGATACTCTGAACATTCAAATGGGTATATGTTTATAAGTGAACAAGGTGGTGAAGGTGTAACTAAATTTGAATCACGAGATGTAACGTTTTTAGAGAATGATTTTTTGAAGCAAGGTGAAATAGGAAAAGACCTTTTTCTATATTATACTTTTGATCAACATAATTCTATTATGAGAAATCAAGATAGGAACTTTACCCAGAGGGAGTAATTTGGACATGGAAGGGTTGATTCAAAATCAATTCACATTGCAACCCATTAAAAGTTTACCCTTGGTATTTGACCCGAGTATGAGTAATTAGAAGATCCATGAATTTGTTTTTCATGAACCTCATTTATGACATAGTAATCAAGGATTTATTCCCCAATGTCATTTTCAAAAAGAAGTCATCCCATAAGAAGATGATGAGCCAAAGAATGTACATGAGACTCCTAATGGTCCTGCTAAAGAAAAATGGATGAAAGCATTCAAAGAAGAAATGACTCTTTAAGCTTAAGCTAAGTATAAGACTTGGTGGATCTCCTTAATGGATGTAAAGCAATAGGTTATGAAAATAAAATGAAATGATGATGGTAGTATCAAAAGATAGAAAGCAATATTCGTGGTGAAAAGATATCCACAACAAAAGGGAATCAATTATGATGAAACTTTTTCACCTATTGTGAGGTTTGCTTCTATTCGTCTAATCTTGGATATTTTAGCTAGTTTGGATCTTGAATTACATCAAATGGATGTAAAGATTGCTTTCTTAAATAGAGAAATAGAAGAAGAAAGCTATATGGAACAACCCGCCAATTTCATAAAGACAGGCCAAGAGTATAAAGTATTGGTTATTAAAATTGATATATAGTATGAAGCAGTCTTCAAAGTAATGGTATATATTTTTTCATAATGTAATAATATCATATGATTTTCATATACTTGATGAAGACTATTGTGTATATATTAAGAGATCTAAAGATAAATTTGCAAGTAATGATTGCTTGTAATGACTATAAGTTTATGAAGCAAATCAAAGATTAGTTGTCATATGAATTTGAGATAAAAGATATGGGTGAAGCTACATACATTCTTGGAGCTAAGATTTCAAGAGATCGTTCAAAAGATTATTACGGCTTTCTCAAGTGACTTATATCTAAAAGATTTTAAAACAATTACGTATGCAAGATTACAAAACCAATAGATAATCTTATTGCTAAAAGCGAAGGTCTTCAGTAAGAGGTTTTCCCCATCTACACCATAAGAAAGCGAATAAATGAACAAAATTCCCTATTCTAATACTGTTGGAAGTCTCATATATGCAGTGATGTGTACAAGACTAGATATTTGTTATGTGATTAGAACGGTGAGTAGATATCAGTTAAATCTAGGACAAGAATATTGGAAAGCAGTAAAGAGAATATTACGGTATCTAAAAGGTACAATAGACTATGCACTATGCTATCAAGGTAATGAACTATGTATACAATGATATATGGATACAAACTAGAAAGGAGATTTAGAAGAAAGAAAATCTACCTCTAGATTTTTTTTCTTACTCAATAATGGAGCAATATCATGAAAAAGTAAGAAATAATCCTATGTTGCATTGTCTACAATGAAAGCTGAATTTATAGCATTTTCAGCATCATTATAAGAAATTGTATGGATTTGACAATTCTTGGTTTATTTGGGAGTCACTAAAAGCAAAAATGAACCAGTGACTATCAACTGTGATAGTCATGTGGCAATCGATTAAACAAAAGATCCCAAATTTTATTGCAAGACCAAACATATAGATACAAAATATAATTACGCAAAAGATATAGTCACACAAGGAGAAGTGAACATGAAGTATATATATAAGCAAGATAAAGTGGTAGACCCAATGACAAAGTCAATTTCCATGGGCATCTGAAGTCACCGGGATTATATAGATATTGAAATGTAATAAGAAACATTTCTCTTTGTATATTCATTTGTGTAATGTCATATTTAAAGGAGAATATTTAATGGAGATTATATATTGTGTAATACTTGACTGATAAATATATTTTTCTATTTTGTGAAAAATATATATAGAGAGAGATATATATCAAGAACATGTAAGACAAATCATATATTGACTTTCTCAAACAAGTAATCACCCTTGGTGATTTGTGATCACTAGAGATGAGGTAAGTATAAAGTTTGTTATCTAGGTGGTAATTGAGAGCTACAAATCTAAACCATAAATGCCACCTTAAATTATAAGAAAGCTAGTACAAAGTTATTATATTATCACTATATCTGCCTTAAGTTGCAAGATGCGAGTTTTGAAAAAAATTATATTTTAAAGTAAATAAGTGAAATCAAGTTAAACATTCAGTGTATTTGAACTGACATCTGTATGGTATTTTGTGAACAAAAGACATTCACATAAAGATACTAAAAGTAAATATCGTAACACATGATTCATATAATATATACAGATACGACTATAAAAAGGACTAATATAAGTTATAAGATCTCAACTTATATTATGTGAGACCCTTGAGATTAAGGCACTTCATTAAATATCCTTAAGACTCTTGTACAATTCTTGAGAATTAAATTTAAGGCTTGCTATTTTAGTAACATTTATGATGTGATCTTGTGGAACAATTATAGGAAAGTAAATGTAATTTAATTTGAAAGAATTCAGAACAGAGGAAGGTCATTATGTTTAGGCTCACATAAAATATATTCAAACGTAACTACGACATATTAAAAAGATAATCAAATACAATCATGATATGATGAAACAATTGATATCAAAAAGAGATTAATTTCATATATGACATATGGTATAACATAGAATATTTACTCAAGGACACATTGCTCCTAGGATTGATTCATTAATAGAGATGTCATTTTTAACAAATATATGACAATGAGCTCTCTTTGTATACTGGTCGCACGAGTTATTAGACAAGTATGAGAAATCGTAGAATGTTGATCTTCTAAACCTATCATGTGTGAGTGGGAGGAGATGACTATTGGACACACCTGATGATTTAAAGTACAACATTTAATATTAACTGCTGACGAATAGTTACAATTTTAAATGTGGTATGAAATTATTTAAACTGCCTAGAGATAAGGGGATAAAAACATAATACAAAATTAAAGAAAACTTTTAACTAGTGCTCATATGTTCTTTATGAAGATTCTTTAATATATGAAAACTAGAAATTTTTTCAAGTAATAAGTTTCAATGATGCATATATTTTATGAAAAATCCTATTGTTTATCTATATATTATCTATGTGTTAGAAAATATTTTCTTTAAAAAAGATAAGCAAAAATCATGATAATAATTAACAGTTTCAAAGCATTCAGCAAATAGTTGAACAACAGACTCTACAATAGGATGTTGGTGCAACATTAAGGAGATCTAATAGCACAAGGAAATTAGCTATTAGTAATGACTATATTGTATATCTATAAGAATCTGACTACAATATAGGAGTTGAGAATGAGGCTGAAACCTTTTCACAAGCCATGAGTTGCAAATAATCAAATTTATTGTACAATGCCATGAAGGAAGAAATGAATTCTATGAAGAATAACGATTTTTGGGATCTTGTTGAGTTTTCTAGAGGAGCAATACCCATAGGTTATGAATGGGTATTTTAAAAAAAGAAATACTCATTAGGCAAGAGATACAAAGTAGGACTTGTTGCTAAAGGATTCATTTGAAAAGAAGGAATCAATTACACATATAGATTTTCTCCTATGTCTAAAAAAGATTTACTTCGAATAATTTTAGAATTGGTTGCTCATTTTGACTTGGAATTACATTAAATGGATGTGAAAACAAATTTTTTAAATGGTGACCTAGAGGAAGATTTACATGAAAATACCAGAAGGACTCAATAATGGTGAGCATTTGACTTTCAAGCTTAAAAGATTCATATATGGATTGAAATAAGCGTCTCACTAGTGGTTTTTGAAATTTCATGATATTATTTCATCATTTGGTTTTGAAAAAAATATCATGGATCAATGTATATACTAGAAGATTAGTGGGAGTAAAAATTGTTTTCTAGTACTATATATGGATGACAAATTACTTGCAACCAATGATAGGGGTTTGTCATATGATGTGAAACTATTTCTCTCTAAAAAATTTAAAATGAAAGATATAGGTGATGCATCTTATATCATTGGCATTAAAATCCATCAAGACTGATTATGTGGTATTTTAGGTTTGTTTCAAGAAACCTATATTAATGAAGTTTTAGAGAGATTTCGGATGAAAGAATGTTCACCAAGAGTAGCTCTCATTGTGAAAGGCGATAGATTCAATTTGGACCAATAACCAAAAACTGATTTTGAAAGGGAACAAATGAAAAACATTTCATAAACTTCTACAGTCAGAAGCCTACTGTATGCTCAGGTTTGTATAAGACCTGACATTGCCTTTGTTGTTGGAATGTTAGGTAGATATTAGAGTGACCCAAGATTGGATCACTAAAGAGCTATACAGAAAGTATTGAGGTATCTTTAAGGGACCAAAGATTACATGCTTATATACAGACGAACCAACAATCTAGAGGCAATAGGTTTAGATTCAGATTTTGGATTCACGAAAATCAACATCAAGTTATATCTTCTTGTTTGCCTATGTAGCCATATCTTAGAGGAGTGCGAAGCAGCCTTTGACTGCTATTTTTAATATGGAGATTGAGTTTGTTTCTTATTTTGAGGCTACATCATATGGTGTACAGTTAAAGAGTTTCATATATGGGCTTAGACTCGCAGATCCCATTTCTAGGCTATTAATAATATATTATTACAATTCAACTACTATTTTCTGTCTAAAAACAATAAGAGTGGTAGTTAGAGTAAACATATTGACATTAAGTTTTTATCTATAATGAAAAGTGTTAAGAAAAGAAAGTGATCATTGAACACGTTAGCACTTGACCCTTTAACAAAAGGCATGACACTAATGAAGTTCAAAGATCATGTTGCTAGAATGAGATTGAGTTTCATTATATAGCTTTCATTGTATGAACAATGTTGTTTTCTTGAAATTATTATAATATTTTCTTATATTATAGTACACATTATTGAATTTTTAAAAAATTAATTATTTTGGACCTGAAATAAACATTGATTTTGTTCATTAAGTAATGTTATCACATTCGGATTAATACAAAATATAGTATACTGTAATATATGGATAATAATACTTATTTACTAGAGGACCTATCGTCATGACATATATTATATTTAGATCTAATTAGGATTTGATACCAAGTTAAATGTATCGACCAAGTGAGAGAATGTGAGAAATTTTCATATTATGGTATTAAATGGTCCAATGATATGTAATTAATGAGTATGAAGGTCTAAATTTTGTGGTAACTGGCAATGTATTTGATGGGAGCACATTATATATGTTTTTCTTACAGATTTTTTGGTACCTAAGCTCATTTTTTCTTCTGAAAATATACACCGTCAATTTGGAAACTGAGAATTCAAAAGAATTCCAAAAACATAGACTCTCTAAGCAAAAAACACCAATAACAGGAGGTATTTTGTTTTCTTCCACATTTAGTTAATATATTACTCTAACGTATATTGCTACTAAATATATGTTGAATTGGTTAATACTTTTATCAAATTCCAAATAAATCCGATGTATCATCAAGTTGCGTAGTGAAAGAATACAATTTTACATCTTTTAATTAACTGGAGGCGCAGAACCTGATGTTTCAATAAAAGCTCAAGTACGAAATTTTCCAAATTGAAAAGAGAACGGTTTCAAATCTTTGACTTTGGGATGACAAATATGGGGTCGAACCGCAAGTCAAGATTGGTTGGCCCGATCAGGCTACGAGCCGTGCTTAGATAAGGGCTGTTCCAGCCCCGGCTGACCCATGGCCTGACGAGATGAGGCCTGACTATTGTCATTCCTACTCTGACTCGTCACTTGAAATGACAAAATCTTAAGGTCTAGGAGAGTAATATGAAGAAAGGCATGGGTACCGGGGTAAATGAAAAAAGATGCTAAGACGAAGCCCTAATTCCTAAACCCATCTTCTCAGCCTATATAAGCCATTGCTAAAACCACTCTTCGCAGTTATCTTCGTTGAAGTCTTAGCTACTCCAATCTTGATCAGAGGTACAAACTAATTCGCAAATGTTTACAATTAATGTTGACCATTGTACTTAGTGGGCAATCTGAATTATAACTGATAGGGTTTGCGAGAGTTGTTTCTTTCTACCCCGTAAAAAGCACATATCGAAGGCTTGCAAATGGGCTTTTATCTAAAGATTTGTGAGCTCAAAGCTTGTGCAATATAACATATCGTCCATACTATGATTTCCCTTTGGTTTATTCACTTTTTATTCAAGGGTTTCCTATGGGATGATGAACATTTTGGTCCGTTTGGATACGACTAGTTATATCAACTTTCAGTTTAGTTGTACCCAGATCCGGTAGCTGTTTCTGTGAATGCTCTTTTATGTATTTTTTTGTACTTGTAAATCTTTGTAAATTTAGTTTTTGCACTTTTTTTTCTCTTTCTTTGTAAGCCAATTTGCAGAGCAAGGGCGTCGATAATGGCGTGATTTGCATTGAAGGTTGGCAATACCAAAAGCAATTCTCCGTGCCTTTCAGTTTTGTTTTTGTTTTGATTAGGCCTCGAACAAGTTGCTACATGTTTTTTTCGTAGTCCAACTTCTATCCATTTTTTCCTTCTATTCCAGTAAAGGAAGGAGAAACTATGATGACATGTTTTTTTGGTTCATATTGAATGTCTATTTGTGTCAATTGTCATCTAGAAGTTAGCCAATTTGCAGAGCAAGGGCGTTAAAAGATGGCGTGACTTGCATTGAAGGTTGGCAATAATAATGGCAATTCTCCGTGCCTATCAAATCTCGTGTTTCCATTTTGATTAGGCCTCGAACAAGTTGCAATATTGCTTTTGTTATGTTCATTACTTCTCCTTGTAATAAAAGGGTAGTATCATCTTTGATCACAAGAATGTCATTATTTTCCGAGACTGTTAACATCTGCTGATGAATTTGATATTACGAATATCCAATGTCTCAAATAAAAGCAGGCAATTGTCATTGTATCTCTATTGTTTTTGGCTTGCTTTTGAGGTAGCCAAGTTCTGAATTCTTCACCCTTGCCATTATTATGCAGGTTTTGGGCTGGTAATTGGAAATGTCAAATCCAAAGGTTTATATATATATTCATGGGGAAGAATAAAACTGGTCGACAGATGTCACTTCAAAAACTGCTGAAAACATTCGTGCCCTTTGTACTGGAGATAAAGGGATTTGGAGTTCAGAAGAGCCTATTTTCATTACAAGGGTTCAACTTTCCACTGCATAATCCCTAAGTTCATGTGTCAGGGTGGAGTTTTCACAAGGGGAATGGAACTGCCGGAGAATCAATATACGGCTTAAAGTTTGCAGAAGAGTACTTCATCGACGGGAGTGCTGTCAATGGAAAATGCAGAAGAGTACTTCATCGACGGAAGTGCTGTAAATGGAAAATGCAGGACCAAAAAATAACGGCCCCTCTTCAATTTTATCGAGGGACCTCCAGGCTTGATGGTCAGCATGATGCATTTGAAACTCTAGTAGTGGAAAACCTCTACAAACTGATGTAGTTGAAGATCGTGTACATATAACAGGTGCCTGATTAGACATGTGATTGTGGTTGTTGGTTCTCATATAAAGTAATTTTAGATGCTTATCGCAATTTGAACTAATTTTGTATCCCTCGCATCTCTGAGGTTTGAAACTTTTACTTGCTGTGAATTGAATCATATGCATCTACAATTAATCTGCACTAGTAAAATTTTTGAATAATAAGTTGGAACAGACTACCAGATTTTAGGGATTAATGCTCAAGTCTCATATACGGTACTACCGAACTGATGAACCTATTTTTGTGTATGTTAAAAGAGCATATTAGGGAATACTTTGGCCAAAATCCTGACATGATTCTGTTTGATAAATTGACATTCATTATCTCATTTTACAGTGATTGAGATATTTATTTTTATAAAAGTAATCCAGTGATATATTTTTAGTTGTAAATTTTTTAGTCGGATTATTTTTCACTTCAGAGAAATATTTTTAAACAAGTTTCTCTTTAATTGTGAAAAATAAGATTATTGTAAGAAGTTTTTTCTTCACTTTCTTAAATAAAGAGACTTTGTGGAAATTTTAAGAAGTATGGGATGTAATGTCTTTCTTTTCCTACACCCTTTAAATTCACAAACACTTAATTCACCCTTCCTTTTAGATGTCATTGGGGACCAAAAGAGAGTTATAATCATCTGAAGTGATGAAGAGGTAGAGCGTGAGACTGATTAAGATTAAAAAAATCAATTCTAACACTTGATGATTCTAGGGATGATGGTGTTGAGTATATTAATCAAAAGTTTGAAAAGCAAAGTGTTCAAATGCAGCAAGATGAGTTAAAAGCATCAAAGGGAGAATATATTTCACTAGATACCATATTCATAATAAGGTAATTTATATTTCTAACTAATGGATGCAAAGTATCAATGTGATGCTATAAAGAGAAAATTCAATATAACTCAATCACACACTTTCATCAAAGAGAAGCAAATGAAAGGCTTTCATAAAAATTCTTGAAATTCGAGAACGTAAACTCCATTATAGATGCAGTTAAAATGTATTTCTCTATTCTAATTTGTAAAATCTTCGGCTTAAAGGATGTAGGGGAAAAGAAAGACATTAATTGATAGAGATTTGGTAAACAACTCTTTCTTACTTCTACTCTCTAAAACCCTCGTTAAAATTTTCACCTCAACAAAATGAAGAAAAACTTTTTTACAATAATCTTATTTTTTTAATCTTGTAGAAAAGTTACGTTTGCTTACTACTAAACATCCAAATCCATACAAACTTTGGTAGCTTAATGATGTAAGAAGATAAAAATGATAGTGCACGTATTGATTTCTTTTTCTATTAGAAGGTATAAAGATGAGTTATTTTCTGATGTAGTATCTATTTAAGCTGGCACATTCTATTGGGAATGTGATGATAATATGATGAAAAAGTCATAAATAATAGCTTCAAGAATAGGTATATCTTTGTGATGGAGGGCAAGTCAACTATTTGTTCCTTTAATACTCAAGCAAGTTTATCAAAAGAGTTTAAAATAGAAGCAAGTGAAGAAGCTTAGAAAAACAAAGCAGTTATTATGTAAAAGAGAGTGATATTAGGTGTTCTTTTTATGCTAACCAACTTATGATCATACTTTTACGGAAAAAAATTCCTTTTGAATCGTAAAGATTTCATCAAAATATGGAGAAGATCCTAAAGATTGAGAGTGTTCAAAAGGAACTCCAAAGTTTTGAAAACCTTTTATGTCCAACCCTAAAGTGATTGAATCTTTAAGCTTATCAATATTTTGCAATTAATTGATGATGTGAAATTTTCTTCATTTTTACTTCTCGTAGAATCTACTGCTATAAGTTTGGAGCATTGTTATGAATTCTGTTCGGTACTGGCCGGTAACTAAAACTGGTACAGAATTTTAAATTTTAATACCGGTTTTAAATGCTGGTCGGTACCAGCCAATTTCGGTACTGGCCGGTATGCAAAATATCGGTTAAATACCAGCTGGTACTGAAAATTTTAAAAATTTGGGAGACTTTTTTGCAAAACTTTCAAAAATTCTCAAAATCTCCCTCCCTCCCTCATAAGTCTCAAAATCTCAAAACTTTCAAAATTTTATTAATAATTATTAACTTAAATTTATATATTAAATTAAAATTGTGATTATGTCTAATTAAATATAAAATGGAATGGAATGTGAAAAAATAACAATTCTAAAAATAATTCAAAATTTTGATAAAATACAAAATTTTGAATTATTTTCATTATTTTACAATAAATTATTATATTTAGATAATCATTATATATTGATATATATTACATATAGATAATTATTATATGTAAAAATAATTAGAGTATAATAAAGATATATAAAAACTAAAATGGATAAGATATAAAAAAGCTAAATTAAATAAACTACAACTGTACAATATGATAATGAACTATTTTGTAATTTTTAAAAATTTCGAGACTATTTTATAAATTTAAAAAATTATCCAAAACGGTACCCAATATTAATTGGTACCGGTACAGTATCGTACTAGAACCCAATCCGATACTAAATTCGATACGATATTGATAACATTGGTTTGGAAACTAGCTAGTAATGGTGGCTCCACCGTTAAGTAAATGTGAAGTAAGGTCCAAATTCTCTTTCACAGTTTACTATTTCTTCTTCTTTCTTTTTCTCTTTTTTCTTGCCATTGACCAACCTTTTATCTTCCTCACCATTAGCCAAATGATGAGTCACACCACTCAATTACTCATATTAGTGTCAGATATCTTACTAAAAAGTTGTAGAATTAATATTTTAGATTCAGATGTATCATTGGAGGCCATCCTAGTGACGTCACCAGAAATGAGGATAATAAAAAGATTTGTTAGAGTTTGATAAGTTAATTTTTTACGGTAAGAAATATTTTATGGGTGGAGTAAAAAAGGGTAAGCGTGGTAAAATGCATCAAGGCCATCATTTTGAGTGGGCGATTATTTTTGGCACTGCATGTTGGTATGTCTGGCAGTGGCGAAACAAATGTCTTTTCAAGGAGGCATTTCATTGGCCCATTCGAGGAAGCCAAATTGTCTTGGAATATGATGGCTGGATCGAGAAGGCGAAGGGAGTGACAGGTCGAGCTATTTCGACAGTGGGGGCTCCACTGGGAACCCTCATCGGTTGGGCTCGCCCACCGGAAGGCTGGGTTTAAATTAATACCGATGAGGTTGTCCAGTCCGGATCCGGTATTGACACAGCTGGGGGGCTACTTCACAATAGCAATGGACAATGGTGTGGTGGTTTTTTAGAACGCATTAGGCTATATTCTCCGCTTACGGCTGAACTTCATGGGGCCGTCACAGGTCTACAACTGGCATGGGACTTGGGACACCGACAAGTGATTTTAGAGGTAGACTCATTGGAGGTTATTAATATCCTCTATTCTTCTAACCTCTCGTTATTTAATGTGTCACAGGAAATTTGGGGTTTCCAGGAGTTGAAGCCGCGCGCTTGAGATATCCAGCTGCAGCATGTTTACAAAGAAGGCAATCGGTGTACAGATCAGCTAGCGTATTTAGCTTCATTCACCACTTTGGAAACTCATATTCTCTGTGATCTTCCTGAGCAATGCCTTCTGGTCTTTACACAGGACTTACAGGACACTTCGTTTCGTCAAAGTTTGTGACTGTCAATTGTAGTTTTTAGTTCATTTAGTCCTTCTGTATCCAAAAAAAGAAGAAGGGTAAGCATATTCTGCTTCCTAATCTATACCTTTTAAAATCTTCAAAGTTAGACTCATGCAGCGCCCGAAGGAGTAAGAGCATCGGTGGTGCCAACTCCACGGCGACCAGATCTGCATGTTTAGAGAGGGGACAAGTTTGATCTGTTTAATGTGTTTGTCACCAAATTAACTTTTTTTCTCCGACCACGTGAGCAGATCTGCAATTGAGAGGATGGGGTGGTGTTCACCACTCCACTCCCCTCAAAGCTTCGATAAGATCTTCTACAGTTACATTTCCCCAATCCATCTAAACTTTACTTCTTTGATTAATCAAAAATCGGGAGGTGATATAGAAAAAGAAATCGGTGGGAAGATGGTGGATAATTGAGTCACTGGCATAAGTTTTTCCTTTTACGTCTTACCTTACCTCTTTTGTAATGGGTCCGCAAAAGGAAAATAACAAAGGCGATTCAGGGAGTGATAGTCGGTGTCTACCACCAGACGATCCTAGTGGTACTCAGGTTGGTAGTTTGGTGGATTGTGCTATATGTAATGTAGAAGAAACGAGAGATAGATTGCCATCGTTTTCGTTTAAACGCTACCTATGAAAGGAGATAGGCCAATGGGTATCAATTCTCATGGAATCTAATCTGGATTTTCTGTAGCTGATGAGTGGACTGGAAAATCTTCCATTAAATATGAAAATGGGAATCCTTTACTTTCCTAGCTTATAATGATTTCCAGAAATATCTGTGTCGTGATTGGAAGCATGCTATCATGGTTAAGGTATATGGGAAGAGTGTAGGTTCCAATTCCTTTTTAATTGTCTCTTAGCTTTATGGAAACTAAAAGGAGAAACGGAGATGCTTGACATAAATTATGGCTATTTTATTGTGAAGTTTGATTGTGAGGAGGATCTCATCACTGTTATGTTTGGTGGCCCCTATGTGATTGCGAGTCATATGCTCATAGTCACTCACTAGGTACTTAATGTCTCTCCTTCTACTGCAAAAATCACAAAGGTAATTACTTGGGTTCATATTGTCGAGTTCAATATCGATTACTATAAAGAACATGTTATGTTTACCGCTGCAAGCTATATTGGGAAGCCCATTAAGATTGATAGATAGACAGTGTTGGCAACTAAGGGAAAATTTGCCCGTATTTATATTGAAGTTGATCTAAAGATTCACCCTATTCATTTTTAAACTTAATATATTCATGTGTTATTAGATGTGCCTGGTTGTCAACCTTGGTTACTTACTACGTGTTATGTTAGCCCAGTAAACATCTTAAAGGAGCAATTTTGGCATTCCATGGTGGACATAGCGTCTTTGCTCTCTATGTCATGGTTACTTATAGGGGACTTTAATGATATTGTGACGGATCATAAGAAGAGGGGTTGTAGTTCGCCTTCTGTTAGTCGATGTAGGGCTTTTCTGTAAGAGTAATGCCTTAAAGGCAATTGCCTTTAGTGCGTTTTGTACAAAGTTGTGCAACAACTTTATTTTCAATAATAAAGAAAAGCATATTTCATTATTTATTAATTGATATTGGTCTATAAGTAAATTAATGAAGTCCATGATCTATAACATAGCACGAAGGAAATTATGATGCAATCATACTACTGAGATTCCTATCATGTGCAATTATGTCAGTATCTAAATTATCCCTAGTAATAGGATTAATGAAACTCGATATCATTAATCCGGATAGACTAGCACATGTCAAACTCCTTGATTTGATCAAGCAGTGGATCTCAGAAACTGTAAATATGAGATGTTTAGAGTTAAGACGTGGATGCTTACTAAAGGTAGTAAGTACATTGAATGACCTACCATGACATCATCACATGGATGTCTTATTCTAATGTCAGTGATAATCTCATCATAGTAATGGTGCAAGTATCCTTAAATTTGAGGTACTCATTGATATCTTAGATATTGATTCAATGCTTTGACTCCATTCCTTGTTACCTTGCAGAGGTCGCTCATAGGGTGTTGATTGGGTATAATTTAAAGTATTCGAAGGTAATTGAGTAGCCAATAGAGGATTCACCACTTTTGTGATAACAGAAGATGATACCCACGGCCTCTTGTCGAGGTCATTACTTAGAAATCTCTTATCGGAGTACATATGTCGTGAAGAATGTCTTCATTGAAATATAGAGTAATGAGTCCTAAGATGAGAACTGATATCACTTAGGCTAGATTTGACGTAGTCAATCTAGTGAGAGTTGACACTTTGCCCATACTCATAATCAAGTGGGGTATAGCATGGTGAAAAGATGAATTGCATAGCAATTGTCTATGGGAGGGTTCATGAGATGGTTCGTGACCAGCATGAGTTCGTTCATCAAGCCACTTACTTTTCTATCAATTGGGGGTCATGATGTGTTGTTAGACACCGCTCATAACTTGCTTGGATTAAGTGTTAATCCAAGTGGCCAACATAACCGAGAACCTAATGGGTCACACGCATAAAAGTGACGTGGAGGATTCACAAAATGGTTTTAGATAGAGATCCATTATATATAAAGCAATAGAACCAAATAGATCCTGATGAGATCAGGATATGCCTCAATGAGATCGCCTCGTCGATATTGCTGAAACAAGTCTTCGGTATTTTTTTCACACCTAGGAACAAGTAGGACCGACCCCAGTGTGACTGGATCACCTCAACATTTAAATATATATAAGATATGTGCAACGTGGAAGATGAGAGAGGCTTATTTAATGGAAGATGAGAGAGGTTTCTTTAAAGTTATGCATTTATTATCTTTAAATGATAAAAGACAAAAATAATAAGAGGCAAAAAACAAAAATCAAGTAAGATGATGATAATCATGAAAATTGTAACATCCCGTTTCCAGAGAACGGGTCGGACCAGAGAAACGGGTCCAGGTGTGGTAAATTACCACATCTCAT
>JAOTAY010000003.1:23774688-23791736 GCA_025629805.1 Erythroxylum baracoense | reverse complement strand
ACGCCACCCTCGCGGGGCACGAATTCGGGTATCACTGTCGATATCGGGTTCGGGTCCGGCGGAGTTGGGGTGTTACAAAAATAGTTAAGCAAGCAATCTTCACGATTCTCACCACAATCATCTCATCTTTCTCATCTTATTCCTCTTCATTCTCTTTTATGGGTTTGCTCTCCATAGAATAAAGAAGAGAGCTAGCACTCTTTTCTTTGTTCTAGCCATTTCCGAATTAAAGAGTTTAATTCTGTTAGTTTCTCCGATCTCTGTGTGGATACTGTTGGAGACTGTTTGTTTTGGTTATATATATGTGTGTGTGCGTGTGTGTGCGTGTGTGTGTGTGTGTGTTTATGTGTGTGTGTGTTATGAACATGTATGTGAATTAGGAATTTTCACTTAGGTTTAATAGTATTTCCTTGTATAGGCATATAAATCCTGAATTTCGGGAAAGTCCCAGAATAAATTTTTTTGTTTTCCGCACCACGTGTATATGATACACGCATCAGGATTTTCCTATATTTTCGTGATCGGTGGAATAGTTGTTAGATGGATGATGTTGGTTTTCAAGGGCTTATTTTCACTTCGGCTAGAAAGTCTTCAAGTTTTGGTTTAATTCAAGAATGTTGTTAATCATTCTTGAAAGGATTTATTCCCAAACGCTTCTCTAATTAATATGCATCGAGTTCTTTTAGATTATGGTTTGATTTTACTATGTACGAAGGGGATTTTTTGATTCCTAGATGGAAATCATTCCAGTTTGAGGTTAGCTGGGCCATTCATCCGACCCCACTGTGATTGGATCACCTCAACATTTATATATATATAAAAGATATGTGCAATGTGGAAGATGAGAGAGGCTTCTTTAAAGTTATGCATTTATTATCTTTAAATGATAAAAGACAAAAATAATAAGAGGCAAAAAACAAAAAGCAAGTAAGATGATGATACTCATGAAAATGGTTAAGTAAGCAATCTTCACGATTCTCACCAAAATCATCTCATCTTTCTCGTCTTATTCCTCTTCATTCTCTTTTACGGTTTTGCACTCCATAGAACAAAGAAGAGAGCTAGCACTCGTTCCTTTGTTCTAGCCATTTTCGAATTAAAGAGTTTAATTCTGTTAGTTTCTCTGATCTCTGCGTGGATACCGTTGGAGACTGTTTGTTTTAGTCATATATATATATGTGTGTGTGTGTGTGTCTGTGTGTGTTATGAACATGTATGTGAATTAGGAATTTTCACTTAGGTTTAATAGTATTTCCTTGTATAGGCATATAGATCCTGGATTTCAGGAAAGTCCCAGAATAATTTTATTTGATTTTCTGCACCATATGTTTATAATACACACACCGGGATTTTTTTACATTTTCGTGATCGGTGGAATAGTTGTGAGATAGATGATGTTGGTTTTCAAGGTTTATTTTCACTTCGGCTAGAAAATCTTCAAGTTTTGGTTTAATTCAAGAACGTTGTTAATCATTCTTGAAAGGATTTATTCCCAAACGCTTCTCTAATTAATACGCATTGAGTTCTTTTAGACCATGGTTTGATTTTACTATGTTAAGGGGATTTTTCGATTCCTAGATGAAAATCATTCCGGTTTGAGGTTACCTGGGCTATGCATCAAGAGTATTGTGAGATGGTAACGGATGCCTTGGGTCATGGATCTCAATGCCCTTATACATCTCTTCTGTAGGTTTAGCAAGCTTCTGTGAAGTGCGTTAAAACTGTTTTTGGTGACATAAACAAAAAAAAGAGGTGTGTGATGGGCAGGATTAGGGGAGTGCAATTGTCACTAGCCAATAAGCCAATAGAAAGTTTCTACAGGGTGGAAAGAGATCTGGTTTCGGAGTATTCTTCTATTTTGAGGTAAGAAGAGATGTTTTGTTTCCAAAGGTCTAGAGTTAATTGGGTTATAGATGGGGATCGTTACACCAAATATTTTCTTGTCATAGCTAAAACTAAACAGAAATGAAATAAAGTTGAGTGTTTAAAAGACACCTTGAGAATTGGATTTCTAATGAGGGCTTCCTTCGGAATATAACATAGTTACTTTTGAAGTATATTTGCCCCCCTCTTAACAATCTTTTGGAGACTATAGATATTGTGCTTGATAATTTAACTGTCTCGTGTGAGATTATGGCTTAGGAGGTATGGACGATTGTATCTCAAATGCACCCCTTTAAGGCCCTCTGTCCAGATGGATTTCAAGCTTTCTTTTATAAAAGATATTGGGAAATTGTTGGCATTGATGTGGTCACTTTAATCCATCAAAGCTTTAGGACTGATACAATTCCAGAAAGTGTTGCTAAAATAAAAGTTATTTTGATTTCGAAGGTTGAAGCTCCTAAGGTCATTTCTTAATTTAGACCTATATCTCTTTGTAATGTCCTCTTTATGATTATTGTAAAGGTTTTGGTTAATCGTTTATGCCCTTTTTAAAATGAGATTGTAAGTCCTTTCTAAAGCAGTTTCATTCCTGGATGACACACATGAGATAATATTATTGTTGTCCAAGAGGTCATGCATTCATTATGCAAATCCAAGAGCAAAGTGGGGCACTTGGCTATTAAAATTGATCTTGAGAAGGTATATGATAGAATCCAATGGGATTTTCTTAAAAAGGTACTTAAAGCTTTTAATTTTCAAACTTCTTGGATACAATTAATTCATAACTGTCTTATCTCTTCTTCTTTGTCTATTATTTGGAATGGTTTGTCGTCGCCCAGTTTTAGCCCTACCTGTGGGTTAAGACAAGAGGACCCTTTATCTCCATATTTGTTTGTTCTTTATATGGAGTACATATCCTATTTGATAAGTAATGTTGTTCATAGTAAGCTATGGACTCCTATTCGTTCTTCTAAATTAGGTCCTAGTATATTGCCCTCTTTTTTTTACTGATGATTTGATGTTATTTGCTAAGGCTTCTTATTATCAGGCTACGAAGATCATGCCAATCTTATCTAAGTTCTATGATTCTTTGAGACACAAAGTTAATATAGAGAAGTTTACAGTCTTCTTTTCCAAATTTGCATCCAGAGACACCAAGCTAAAAATTACAAAATGTTTGTGAATGAAAGTTTCTTCAGATATGGGTAGATATTTAAAGGTTCCACTTATTCATTCCAAAATTAAAAGATCAATCTACTTCGGCATTGTTGATAAGGTCAAGACAAGACTGTTGATTTGGAAAAGTAGGCATCTAAGTCCGATGGATCGATATACTATAATTAAGTCTATTCTATCGATGATTCTAAATTATACGACGCAAACTACTTAATTAACGTCATCTATTTGTGATGAATTGGACATAATTAATAGGAATTTTCATTGGGGTTCTATTGATGGGATTCAGAAACATCATATGATTAACTAACATAATTGTTACTAGATAAGCAGAGTGGGGGCTTAGGCTTTAGGTCATCTCGACATGTCAATGTTGCTATGTTAGGTAAATTTGGCTGCGTTATTTTGCATCGCAATGGAGCTCTTTGCATTCATGTCCTCTAGGACAAATATTTTAATAAAAGGGGATTTAATTCACAAATTACGGATTCTCCCCTTTGGAAGGGAAGTGTAGGAAGCATAGAGCATTTTTCGAAATTTATGATATGGAAAGTAGGTGATGGGTCAGATGTTTCTTTTTGGAGAGGGACCTTTAGGTTGGTGATTCTCCTCTGGGCATATCGTTGACTACTACTAAATTGGGGGATTGGCCCACACTGAAAGTGATGAATGTGATTTCGCAGGCTAAGACGTGGGATCTCTCTATTATGGAACATTTACTTCCTTCTGAGGCTATTGCATAGATCCAAAGTATTCCTATTTCAAAATTTTCAGAGTTGAAGGACTTTTTGATTTGGAGCAAAATTACTGCCGGGACTTATTCTTCTAGCTCAACCTTTAAAGCTTTGCAGGGCTTGGATTCGTCTCATTTGAATGGTGATTGGAGGAGATTATGGAAGATTCCATGTTTACCTAAGCTTCATCACTTCTTATGGTTGGTATTACATGGGAAACTCATAACTAATGTGTTGAGACATCATAGGTTTGGGGCACAAAATGACACTTGTCCTCGGTGTGAGAAAGAAGCCAAAAGTATTATGCATGTACTACATCCCCATACAAGAGGAATTTGAAAAATGTTTCATGGATTTAGCGATCCAAACTTTAATATAATGGACCTGCAGGAATGGGTTAGGGGGAATCTAGAGTGCAATGTCCAAATTGGGCCTAATGGGCTGCCTTAGATGATCTTTTTGTGAGTTGTTTATAGGTTATTTGGAAGTTAAGAAATTCCCTTATCTTTTAACATGAGATTATTTCCCCATTGGTGCAGTGCCAACAAATTCGCAAGTTGGCCATAGAGGACACGTTTTTTCAGGACATTAAGTTAACTGTACTAATGCCCATCATTTGGTCTCTTGGGAATGTCCTAAATTTGGATGGATTAAGATAAACATAGGGAGCTGTCATGGTAATCTAGGGGAGGCTGTTACTAGAGGGATTCTGCGGGTCATATAAGTGTTTTTTTTATTGGCCTTTTCATTTAAAGTGGGATGGTGTTCAATCATTAATGCAGAACTTCAAACAATTCGATAGGGGTTTCAGTTTGCTTAGGATGTAGGTTATTTTCGAGTGGAGTTAGAGTCTCACTCTCATCTTGTCATCCATCTTTTTAACTCATCTAGCTCAGGTCAACACCCGTTTGGAGCTCTAGTAGAGGATTATCCAGCTCTGATCAAGCACAATTGAGAGTGTCACATTAGATATATTTATTGTGAGGCAAATTTTTATGCTGATTTCTTGGCCAAGCATGGTTTTAATAGGATCTTGGATGTTCAATATGGGATTTTTACCGTATGGAGCTATCTGCCCTTCTTGAGGCAGACTTGATCGGTGTTGGTTTTATTCGTTAGTAGTTTGCTTCATTTCCGATGTATTAAAAAAAAGGTTGGCAAGAAAAAATTGGTGATAGAAATAAGAAAACATGTGATGATTTTAATTGACGAGAGTTAAGAATTATGTGATGGACTGGATTGGGAATGGGATTAAGAAGGAGAAACTTAAGAGTGAATAGGTCATGTCTCTAAGGTTAGAGGGGCTATTACTTGAAGAATAAATATGCAAACTTTGAGCAAAAGAAGTATAAGAAGAGGAAGGAATGATAGGCTTCATTAGATGGATAAAACATAAAAGAAAGAGAAGACTAGGAAGTCTTAAGGATGTTGGAAGGTGGATTTTTATAAGAAGCTTATGGAAAAGAACAAAAAATAAGGAGTTATGGAGATTCATGGTGAAAAAAGGATAATAATTAATACAAGAGAGGAAGAAGAGGAAGAGTAGAAATAACAGAGGTTACATTGATTGGTGATTAGATGGTTTTAACGGTGACTTGAGAAATGGTCACCGAAATTATTAAGATTAGATGAGATGAGAGATATAAAAGTTAGTAATATGCCTGGGAATTATGTGTTATATTGCACCTGAGTATGGTGATGACAGACATATATAAAGGTAATGTGATGTATATTTTTGGTGTTTTGATTCTTCTTGTATTCTCTAAGAGTTTAGACTTTCACCATTGTTTGAATTTGAGAGAGTTAATCTTATTTTGTGGGCCAGGCA
The DNA here is from genome assembly GCA_025629805.1 of Erythroxylum baracoense. NCBI lineage: Eukaryota > Viridiplantae > Streptophyta > Magnoliopsida > Malpighiales > Erythroxylaceae > Erythroxylum > Erythroxylum baracoense. The sequence goes on along the minus strand of JAOTAY010000003.1, from coordinate 23,786,114 downwards.
GCTACGTGCAATGGAAAGCATTTGGATCTTGTTGATCCATTTATACATTATTTTAATAAATATTATAATTTGTTCTACATTAGTATTCCACTATTCTATTTGCAAAGATCACCTATCAAAAGTTATAACATGAAATAAATTATGGGGATGCTCACCAGTGAGACAAAGTCACTTATAACGGGATGAGAACTTCATGGACGGGACTGATGCCAATGGCAAGTATAGGACCAAATACTGACAACCCTCTTCATTTGTTTCAAAAGACCACCAAGTTTGATGGTCAGTATGATGCATTTAAAACTCTAGCAGTGGAAAACCTCTCCAAACTATTGTAGTTGAAGATTGTGGTCATATAACAGGTACCTAATTAGACATGCGATTGCGGTGTTAATTCTCATATCGAGTAATTTGAGATACTTGTCATAAATTGAACTACTTTTGTATCCCTCGCATCTCCAGCAGTGAATCTTTTCCGTGTTGTAAATTGAATCATATGTATCTACAATTAAACTACACTAGTAGTCAAAATTTTGAATAATAAGTTGGAATAGTCTACCAAATTTTAAGGACTAATTTCCAAGTCTCATATTCACTATTATTGAATTGATGAACTTATTTTTATGTATGTTAAAAAAGCACAATAGAGAATACTTTGGCCAAAATTTTGATATGATTCGATTGTTTTAATTTTATATTATGAAATTATTTTTAATTATTTTGTTATATTTCATTAATTTTCTAATTATTTTTAAAACTTTAAAATAATATTTTATTATAATTAATTGTAAAATATTATTTAAAATTTCATTTTAGGTAAAAATATCATGACATTTATTAAAAAATTTTAATTTTAGATAAAAATTCACACACACACACACACACACACACACACACACACACACACACATATATATATATATATATATTATACAAAATAAAAAACTGTTGATAACTAAATAATATTATAATATTAAAAGTACAATAAAGACAAATTGAGTTCCCGTTTCCCAACAATCAATGGACATGGTGCATTTGGCAAAGCAACAATATCAAGCAGTTTTTGGCGATTGTTACAGGCCCCCCCATAAGAAACAAGATACTTCCATTTATCCTCAACTATTGAAAATCGATAGAGCTTGTGTCAACTCACAACCTATAGGAATAAAATTATTGATTTATGTATTTGGTATAAGATTAAACGAAATTAATAATTAAGCAAATTGTAACTTTAAAAGATGATAAAGTATCTTACCTTAATGGAACTTGTTAAAAAAGAACTTCATGAAAGTTGTAGTAAAAGTAAATATAGTGATTCAGTTATTAAAGGTAAAATTCCTAAAAGAAATTCTAGCATCTTAAAATCATGATCTCAATAAAAACTTGAAATAGAAATTTGACTAATTACTATTATTTGAAATAGGTACATATAAACGTGATATTTATAAGTTGAAAAATAAATATAAAGATTTTGGTAATAAGTCTCCTAAACCTAGTATTACAGAAAAGGAGCTTGTAGAAAATATTCTTTTAATGATTGGGGCAAAGTTCATACCTAATTATGAGTAGATTTTAGATATTGCTTGTTCTTTTTACATATACCTAAACAATAGTTAATTCTCCATTTATCAAGTTGTTATTAGTGGAGTAGAATTAATTAAAAATTAATTACTCTTTTTAGTGTATTGGTATGAGAAAAATCCAAATTAAGATGATTGGTGAGAACTTTGACAAACATCTTAGATATCCCAACATTGAGAAGGAATTTGATTTCATTGAATAACTTCTATTCCAATAAGTACAATACTCTAGTGGGGGTGGAGTTTGAAGTCACAAAGGGTGCCCTAATTATGATTAAAGTTATAAAGAAAAAGCAAAAAAAAGAGTTAACTTTAGTTAAGCTATTCAAAGAACCTAACATACTATGGACTACATGCAAATTTTTAGGACCGACTAAAATTATTCATTAGTTACTATTTTGAAAAATATAAGTCTGCTTTCTTAAACAAGAAAATGATGTCTCAAAATTGATAATAATTTCGCGTCTTATAGAGATTTTGATGATTTCTATAAAATTTATGGTATAACCAAACATGGAATGATTGGAAGAGCTTTTTAATAAAATGGTATTGCTAAGAGAATAACAGAATACTATTGGTCATATGGGGTTATGTTCTTTCATATTTTAATTTATCTAAAGATTTCTGGGTTAAGATGTTTACACTATGCTATTTTGTAAATTCCTTCCCTCTTACATTTATTGATTTTAATATTCTTAAAGAAGTATGGTCTAATAAACATGTAAATATTATATATTTGATTATATTGTATATATACATATAAAAGATGATAAGCTAGATTAGATGTAAAACGTAGATATTTAATTATGAATGAACTAAGTGTTAATGAATATATGTTACAAGTTGATATAAAGTCATCTAAAAAATTAAAATAAATATAAATATTTTATTTGATCAAATTTCTAAACTTATCCAAAAATAGAAGTTTATCGCTTTCTTTAATATAGATTAAGAGAGCACAAAAAAAAAGCTAAAGTCAAACACTAATAAATTAGAAAATTCCATCGTAATCTCATCCTGAATCTATCAAACCTAAGTTCTTATCTTTGAAAATAATGAATCAAAAAAGGAAGAGAGATATAAATACACTAGAAGGGAGAGAAAGATATAAATACACTTTAAAAGGTGTAATACAACATAAATAAGCACAAATAAAGGAGGAAAATAACGAGACTATAAAGATTGATTGAACTCAGTTTAGTGGTATCACAAAAAAATTTAAGTACGCCTTCTGTATATTCTAATTTAAGTAAGCCTTTTTTTTGGAACAGAGGAACCCGCAGCTGCTATCCTTTAAATGCGTACTGGGTAAACCTCCAGATTGACATAATAGCCTGCAAATCACACCAACTGGTTACTCCGTACTAAGCAAGCCCTATACGATAGATTCGATCGAGAGAATGTAGGTAGGAGGATTCGAATATAAGTTTTAGCCCTAAGCCCCCTCTCGCTCTTCCACTCCACCAACTCGACCACCTCTAGAGGACTAAGTAAACCTTCTGTATACTCTAAAACTATCTTTTATATTTTTTATGTTAAGTGTGGTAGCTATGCATAAAGCGATTGAATCCTAAAAATGATACTTTGAGAGTTAGTAAAACTACCACCAAAAAAAAAATTATTGACTATAAATAGATCTTTAAGAAGAAAACTAGTAGTCTAAAACTAAAAGATATGAGGTAAATAGCCTGATTAGTTACACAAGGATATAAATAGAAAAATTAAGTTGACTTTATTGATATCTCTTTCTTTCCCACCAAAAAAAACATTTATATTTGTGTTTTTACATGGTTTTACTTCTATGTATGATCTTAAACTAGAATAACAACAACAACAATATCCAATAAAAATTCCATTGGCATGCGGGTTTGGAGAAGACCATATATAGCAACTTATGCAATTTGTTGTTGAAAGAAAAGAAGACCATATTTGTTTATTGAAAATGTGACATTTTGCATATTTCAAAAAGGCTTAGGGTAAATATGTCAATTGTATTTATTTCAAAAGAATTTCTAGTAAATTACTCTTTTACTTACTATAATTTATTGATGATATATTTATTATATGGAAAATACATTTCTGGAGTTAAGATATTGAAATCCTAATTGAGTGGTGAGTTTGAAACAAAAGATTTGGGATTCTTAAAGAATCATGGTATGATAAAGATATATTGAAAGGGAGATTCTATCTTATTTAATAATGTTATTATACTTTGAAGGTTTTAAAGAAATTTGATATAAAAATACTACACATACTTCAGCCACAGTACTATTCACTTACCTAAAACAAAATTGCTCATTAGTTATATGTCTTGAGTTCATTACTTTAATATAATTAATAGAAATAATGTGCACTCATTCTAATATTTCTTCTATTAAGTGTTTTAAAATCTATATCTATTCTTAAAAAAGAGTAATGATAAGTTGTAAAGTAGATTATAAGAAATTTAAAAGTTTACAGTAAAGTAGATTAAAAGATATTTATGAGTAGGTACAAACACAAATTTAGAGTTTAGAAGGAAATAATAAGCATTAGTCGGTTTTGTTACCTCAAATTGCATATCTAGTCTTGATAGGAAAGATCTATTACTCGTTATATTTTTTCTATTAGTGATTGCAATTAGTTGAAAAGTAAATTTATAGGCTACGATTGAATTATCTATTATATAGATTGAGTATCCAAATTCTAGAAAGGCTTCAAAAAAGTATTTGCTTGAAAGGATTATTAATTTTACTTAATATTTATTGAGAAGTCAAAATGTTATGTATTTATTTAAAAATTAAATATTTCATAAAGGATCAGGACATTAAAACAAAGTATCATGTTTTGGTGATATAAATTCTTGTAATAATATTATTGTAAAGAAGATTAGCACTATAAATAATCCATTATATATGATGAAAAAGTTTTCACACTTTTTATATTCAAAATGATACTTAAATTTAGTTAAAATTCTCATAATTTAAGTATGACACATATGATGACAAGGTCTTTTGCACCTTTTATATTCAAACAATAGTTAAATTTAGTTAAAACTATCATAATTTGAGATATTGTATAAGGCACATTGAAGGAAGGTGAAGATTTAAAAAATGTGCTTAAAGAATCAATTAAAGTAAATTACTCTTTATTTTGATATAACATGCAAAGTTATTTGTATTTTTTTAGTCAATTAATTCAAAATTAGATTAGTGATTGGTTGATTCCCTCAACAAATCATGTAGTTGTAAATTTTTAATCCATAATTATAAATATGAAAACGTAATTCATGCTAGCATATAAACTATCTTCAAAATTATACATATAACAAAAATAATAGAAAAATGTTTATGATTCTTTTATTCACAACATTCTCTTAAGCTTTTCTATAGTCATTCATTTTAGCTTTTAGAACTATCAACTTAAAGTTTCAAAATAAAGTGTGAACTAAATCTTAGTTATTACAAGGTTTTGGATATCTATAAATTTTTTAAGTTTCACTTTCTTTAATATATATTTTTAAAATAAAGTGAATTAATTAGATGAACTAAGTACATCTGTTCTAGAAAGCTAGTAAGCGGTAAAAACAAAAACATCTCTTGGGAATGGAGGAGAGAAAAAGCATCACATTTTAACTAAGAACAATTGGAAAATAAATTGCAAAACTATCATAAGCCACCAAGAAGAATTAGTTAACTTTCAAAGTTTGCAAGAGTTATCAATCAATGATTCCTAAGTTATAGCTTAGGTACTAACGTCATATGTAAACTTTGTAATCAAGGTCCTCAATGTTTAGACCATCTACGATTTGCAGCACTAAAAGACAAAGACTCTTAACTTAAGGCAAAGCAAGATGATATGGATTCTTTGGATAAGAATAGTATTAACATATTGATAAAGTTGATTCCTAGAAGTAAGCTTGAGCTTTGTAGTAAGCTCGTTAGGATGGCTCTTAAGTGGTCTATAGGGTGGTAGATTTCTCCTCCAAAATAGGCTAGAGAGGGAGGTTGTTGTGGGTTCATCCCCATTTTAGAGATGTTTATTCATCTAACTCCACTAAATTAGGCTCTCAAAGTGTTGGCTGTCTTTATAAATAAAAAGGAATGAAAAACAGGTGGATTTGAGACAAAGCTGATGAGTTTAAGCTATTTCTAGAGCACACACTTGTGTTTGAGTTACACATGCTCATGTCAATGATGGATATGATTGTGTAGATGAACATGTAAGCTTTTATAATTATGTTTGTGGCACCCCACTCCTATTCGACATGTGCCCATATGTCCTTCACAGGTTCGTGCACATGTCGGGCAGAAGCAGTGAGCTAGAGCAGTCACTTTCACTTATCTCATGGCATCATAATTTAAAACACGAATATCAGAATATCTAAACACTCAATTCCTCATTTCATTTCACAAAATGCAATATACATTGTAGCATTACACTACAAAATCTGTATGTGTAAACAACTTCACAAGCTATAAGAGTCTATTGCTCTTTTACGCAATCTACAAGAAAGAGGAAAGATACAAAAGTTCTATCTAGATCCTTCAGTCTCAGCTGACTGACCTAAGCAATATTAGGTTTCTTCTAGGACCTTTTAGAACTAAAGCCCCTCTCTCGTACCTGAAAAGTCAACGTTGCAATTTTGATGAGTTTTGCGAACTCAGTGAGCTACCCATCATCGATGGCTCACTTATAACATGTAACACAGCAATTCACATTTATTCATATAACCATATAAATCAAATCACTTCATTAACCATCAAGTTCAATCAAAGACAATTTTGTTTATATAGTTCACATTTTACATTCATAACAGATCATACAACTCTATTCAATCATTCATATAAGGCATATCAAATTGTATGTGCAATGCTCATAAGACTCACTTCAATCATTACGTTGTTATGACCGAGTGCCTTTTTCACTGTCCCGTATCCATTGTGGATACGGGCTCATTAATAACTATTCCTTATCTGTTGGGAATACAGGGCTCATTAATAACTATTCCTTACCACATTTTGAGCTTTAAGCTCTTTTTCACTGGCGACTCTAGCCACAACTGTCTTTTTACATACATGTAATGAAATGCATCATATGTATTCAATCAGTCACTTGTGCTTAATTTTTTTCACATTCACATTTTTCATCGGACCTTGGTCCAGCAATCAATAATTAAGTATCACTTATTCTGTCAAATTCACATATAATGAGCACTTCCAATGATTTTCATGCATCAAATGCCTCGAACATTCAATTTTCAGAATCAACACATTCACATAACATAATAATTCAATACAGAATTTAAACAAAATAATAAATCAATATGGGACCATCTAGGTTACTCACAGTATGCTCCAGATAGCTTATTGCCTCGATGTCCTAGCAATGTCTAAATGTTGTCGCTCTAATTGCTCTTCTATATCATGCAACACATACACATTTACACATTCCTAATTTGCATGATCACATTAATACTCATTCATACACATATATTTATGTGTTATGTATAATGCATACTTAATGATAAACTTGGGAATATTTCCTTAATTCACATCTTATGATCATTCATACTTCATAACTTACATATGCCTAATTTAAACTTAGGCTTACACCTCATTTGAACAAGATTATTCTAAGTTCATCATTCAATCATTCACTAAGGTTATTCTAATATTTTAAGATGACAAATATCCCATTTATCATTCACCTTTACTTAATACACATCATTCCTCTTAATTGAATCACATTAGCCTTTATAGGTCCACTTTGATTCATATAACATCTTAAAGTTCCATATTTGAACACTTGATATTTAGCAATCCATTCTTAAATTTATATCCTCATTCATCCCCCTAAACATATCTCTCATTTAATCACTTATTCAAGTATCATTCTAGGTTCAATTCAAGCTTCATTCAAGCCTAAATGCATCACATGAAAGTACCTAACCATTTGTTGTTCCAAACCACACATAAAAGAAGCATATTTCTTGTATTAACCATTCCACGATCGTGGACAGCTTCCCACGATTATGGGTTTCAATAACAGAAACTTTCAGCCTTCTTTAAGCATTCCCACGATTGTGGACCTATTCCCACGATCGTGGGATGCTTCTATCCGAAAACTCCCAGCAGTTTTCTTCCATTTTCTAACTCTTTTAACTCCTACAAGATTAGATCTATCATCTCTTATGTTTAGTCTATCATTTCTAGCTTATTTCCTTATTATTTCCCCTTTATTCTTACCTCCATTTCGGTTCAATATCATTCATAAACAAATCATATTCTATGATTGATCATTAACGTGAAAAACATAACATATCATATACACACATTCATCATATTTTCTGCACACATATTTTTACTCCATTATCACATTCATTTCACTTCTAAACTCTCAAACTAATTCTTCCCATTTCGATACCCCATAGTACTCCTTTTCATTAGCTCTAAACTCATTTTAGTTTATCTAATAACTACCAAACATTCATGTGATTATACACTAAAATAGAACATGAGTATACCATCTCTTCATGAAAATTTCTGCATTCTTTTAACACCATTTCAATGATCACTCTAACTCTAAATCATCTCTGCAACATCTTATGGATCATCAACATCATATACACAAAAATCAGTACATCAATGTGTTCATTTCTTTACCCACGTTCCAACATATATAAAACACCATTTTATAATCATTTAACCTCTAACTATCATCATACATGTTTTATTCAACAAATTATGAAGAAGAATATGCTACTTACTTGTTTTAGCTTCAAGATCTTCAAATCACATTTAACCCTAGCTTCTCAACTTCATACGATCATCATCATTCACGGTGGGAGGGTTAGGTTTTTTATGAAAAATTAAGAAGACAACCAAAATGAGAGTAGCAACTGAAGGGTGAGAGCAAGCTTCAACGTTGATGGGTTGAGATGTGAGTATCGTAGATGAAGAGGATTGAAGAAGATAAAGAAGAGAGATTAACAAAACATGAGAGCAAATAATGAGGTGAAAGACAAATTAAAAAGGGAAGATAGTCTTTCGCTTAGGAGAAACATCGTTGGTTAAGACATGGCTTAGTAAGTGACACTTGTCACTTGCCACATGTCTATTTTCTATAGGTCTCCACTTGGTTCTCTTTAATAACTAGTCAATCTATCTCCAATTTCTACTCCAATTGTCTTCCAATTTTCTATGACATTTGTCATTAAATCCTAATATCACATATCAATTATTTCTATTTTCATTCATCACTTATTTCTACTACCATAAATCAATTGTCTTGCCACTTAGCATTTTTCTAGTCTAAAAATATTCATAATTTCATAAATTTTCTAAATCTTCACCAAAAATTCTAAATCAATGCTCATACTCACCAAATCAAATTTCAAGACATATAATCCACAATTCACAATATAATCACATTTATAAATCAATTATACCCGAAAATGCTAATGAGTGCACGAACAATCATTGTAATGTGTGCAAAAATCAAATTCATGTGTATGTGTACTATATTATGCATGAGCATGAAATTCATATCTTAATTTCTCAATAATGTCTCTCATACACAGTATTTTATGGTTCTAAACCTTAGCATGGAGAAAACGGGATGCTATAGTGTTCATGTTGGAATATGAAATTTGAGGATAGGCATGCTTGTGTCAAGTTAGACATAGTCATGTAAGTGAAGGACATGACCGTGTCCACTAATCGTGTAAGTCACCAACACTATGTATTAGAGTGACAAAACCATATTGGAGGCCATGTATAGTTTAAATTTTTTTTAGATTTTGAAAGTTTGATAAGAGACAGAAGTTGCATGAGACAGAAACATATGATGATAGAGAGTTATAGAGTTCAAATAATATACATATATATATGTACTCAATATTGAAAAAAAAAAATTTTGAGAGAGCTACAAAGAGAGATAGAAGAGAGTTTAGCTGTAATTTTTTTTGAGTGATCTTAGCTCAAAACCTTTATGGCTTCTATCTTGCTATTTTACTAATTAGTGGATTTATTGTTAGTTTATTTCGTAGTTTTTACTTCTACACTAGAGGTTTTTTTCATATTAAATCTTGTGTGTAATTATCTTTCAATCATCTTTATCATTTGAGTAGTTTGTTACTGGTTGAGTGATCATTTCGATCTTGTGGGTATTATTGCTTAGACTCCTAACACTCTCAATCTGTTGCTTCTTTACCATGTTTTGGAAACAAGCTCTAGTACTTTTGAAACTAAACTATCATGATAAGAGTTGGTTATAATTTTTCATGTAGATAGGAAGTGTAAGATTCACACACCAAGGTGATCAAATTATGTTTAATTTTGTGATTAATATATATTATATATTATTTATTCCATATAATCGAATTACATAAATTTAGGTCTTACTTTATTTTATTATTATTTTCTATTCATTTTTCTAAATGAATTAATTATTTTGCATTATTTTTACCGCTAAATGCCTTTTGTTCCTAATAGTTATTAGGAAATTGAGGCGAGATCGAATCCCATATGCAGTGGACTATTTGTAAAACTTTTTCATATAATTTTTTGAAAGCTAAGATCACTAAAATTTCTATAAAATGATTAATACACATATCATAATAAATTATGAATCATAATTTGTACCTTATCCTAAAGTTTGATAATTTTCTTGTTATTTCCCTCGAACTATTTATGAAATCGGCTCATCTCAACCACTATGGTTGCATAAGTATTCAACCTCTAACGGTATCTACAGAATATGTTGAGAGACCTTTGCCATTGATGTAGAGAAGGTTAGGCAAGCAGTGTTAGCTCCTTTAGAGCTCAAGCCTATTTATAATGAAATTTGGACATTTTAGTAATTTAATTAAAATTAAATTCTAACTTCAATTAATCTTTAATTAGAATTACAATTAATTCTACTTAAGTATGAATTATGTCCAAATAAGATCTAATATGTCATATTGATCCTTATTTGTTAAACATCTCATATTTAATCACAAATTTTCTCAAATTTTACAATCAAACCTAACTTGATTAAAATATCTTTTCACTTTACCCATTAGGTTCTCAAGTATATTGCTAATGAATATAAATTATTACCCTTAATCATATTTAGGATTAGATAAATTAAACTCCTTTAGTTTATCTTTAATTCATAATCAAATAATTTATATCCATAGATCAAGATTGACATCTAACAACACATTATGACCACCCGATATTTAGGAATGTTAAAGTAGTTTGGACTAACCTTTTCATGTATGATTTTTTCATATAATTCAATCATTTCATTATACAATGTTCCAATTAGATATATAGCATGAGATTCATGTTAGTTCTCCATCATTAGCAATTGATTCAATTAATGACATTTGAAAATATTTTACAAGTGTCATTCCACCTTAGCCAAGGATTTTCCGAATCAATACGAATTAAGAATAATATAACATTCTTCCTAATCACTTTAGGATAATGAATCCTATATTGATCATTCAACTACTTCCATATAGTTTATAATATATCGAAGGATTATCGACTAAGTTTTCCTTGACTAAAACAAGTTATAAGTAGTATCAAAACCTAGATCACTTATATAATCATCACAATGAGAATTTCCATAGGCATACAAGTAATATTCCAAATAAATTTCTCATATACGATCAATTCAATAAACTTGTTCTTTAACAAGCACCTATAAGTTTATTTAAGTATCTCCATACTTTACTCTATAAAATCGACTACCTCCTTCATAAGGAAGAAATATAACATGTGCTAGTCTTTTTACATTTTATTAATGTCTAGTCTCAATAGAACAATGACTAAGAATAAATCATGGATAATATATAAATGCAATATGAATCTCATT
>JAOTAY010000003.1:23760504-23771971 GCA_025629805.1 Erythroxylum baracoense | reverse complement strand
GATTCTATACCTCAATCAAAGGAGAAAGACCAGGAGGGGAATTAGGAGTAGGATCAGCTGTAATTCAATGTAAATAATTATAGCATCATTTCCTTAATTAGCTTCCTAATGTACTATAATAAGATCAGCCTTGTAGACACAAATTATCAATGAAAATGGAAACGATTTCCACAATATCCTGTTTGATACCATCGTGAGATATTATTTGCCCCCCAAACATTGAACCGTAAGCCCGTTTGAAGGTGTGAAAGTCTTATTGCGTGATTCGAATGTCAAATTTAAGTTTCTGATAAAGTATGAGTTTTTTATATTTTTTTAATCATTTTGAGAGAGAGTAGAAAACTATTGTCCAGCCGCCCCAGTTATTTTTCTGCTTGGTCTATCAGTCCAACATTTAGTATGCCATTTCTTCATTCTATTATTTAGGGTGCTGTCATGAAGACGAGTTTTTAGTGAAGAAAATAATTTGGATTATCAAAGAATTAAATCACGATGCTTATATCAAAGTTTGTTTAATCAACTTTGACGTTCGCGAGTTAGATTCTATGTAAATTATGGAATAAAGTTTCTTTACATAAGATCTATCATGATGTAAAAGGCTTTAAGGCATGCAAATGATTTACGTGCAACACATCCTTTGTTATGAAGCAAAGTCTATAATTACCCCTGATTTGAGACAGCTTCACTCTCTAGGAAGAAGAAGAATTGTTTTATGTAAATTTTCTATGCCTTTCTTTCTATTCTTTCTGATATTTAAAACAAATTTTTTACAACATGCATCACACCTGTGCATATTTTGTTATTTAGCATAACCGTCTAGATTCTGATTTACACCCGCACCATTTAAACTTTTATTTATTGGTCCATTTATAACATTGCCCGACCTATTAAAATTGACTTTGTCCCCAAGGTCAAAATTTGTGAAAGCCTCTTTGAATGAAATTAGGGATTTTGATGTTGCTTATTTCTCCGATTGAGAATTCCATTGGACAAGTAATTGAGTTTATGGTTCTCCCTTCACTGTGACCCATTTTGTTCCCAAAATAGTTTTTGGTTATTGGAGAGGTTGGTTATTGACAGTTTCTAAAGGCATTGGACACAATTGGGTTGTCGAAAATCCTCTACATTTCTTCAGGACTGAAACGTGAAAAACTGGGTGCATTTTGGCCACCAACGAAAGTTCCAATCCGTGTGCCACCACTCCAATTTTTTGTAAAATTAAAAGGATCGAAATAACATTTTGTTAGCTTTTGGAAAGAGCAACATTGAAGGGATATTTGTCTGTAAGGTGTCAATTTTAGGCATACCCATTTCCTTATTGAAAAAACTTTTTCTTTGCAGTGAAGATCTGTAATTTGTTTCATTCGATGTTTTACTCTCTCTAGATTGGCTTTGCATGTGGCTAATATGTATTTCTTTTATGCTAAAAGGTTTTGAAGGTTTGAAATCTTAGACATTGTTAGTTTGATATATGGTAGACATGAAGGAGGATGGCCATAAAGCACTTGAAATGGGGACATGTCTACTGCAGAATGGAAAGTAGTATTGTACAAAAGCTCTACTACTGATAGAAACTGCGACTATCGTTGTGGTTCGTTGGAGGTAAAATATTTCAAGTAAGTTTCCAAGCATCTATTTAATACTTCGGATTAGCCATCCATTTGAGGGTAGTAAGCAGTGCTATAGGAAAGTGTAATGCCTAATTGGTGAAAAAAGTCTTCCCAAAATTTGCTTTAAAATAAAGGGTCGCTATTTAAGACAATAGACTTAGGGACCCTTTGTAGTTTTCAGATTTTAGAAAGAAATATTTTATGATGATCCTCATTTGTTTCATGCTCCTTCTCCTCCTTCACCTTCTTCAATTGTTGATGCAAACTTTTTTTCCTACCCTCGCTTTACTATTAAAGGTCTTGGAAAATCTATTATATCTCCTTTAAAGGAACTTTTAAAAAAATTGATTATGGATCTTCTTTAGCTTGTTCTTTCTTTAAATCATAATTTGTTTATCAAAGTTTAGAACTAAGTTATAAGGGCCCATAATCCTAAATATAAGTTTAGGTTTATTCACCATGCTAAAGGTTTAGCCTCCTCAATCATTTCTTCTTCTCTAGAAGTGCTTCATGTTGTTATTACCAAATGGAAAATGGGGTTTGGAACAAACCCTCATTATTGAGGAGGAATATTTCCTGATCATGTACAATGATACTTATAGTAAATTGATTGCTTTGGTGCAAGACCCTTGGGTTTAGAATGTAAAGCTCCTTTTACACCTCAAATGGAAACCTTCTATGGTTTTAGATTAGAAAAAGAACTAAATAATATAGCTATATGGTTCTATTTTTATAACAACCTACTTGACTATTAGTCGCCTGTATGCTTTATTTACCTAAATAGAACCATAGGAAAACCATTGTGCCTTGATGAACATATATTAAGTCTAGGAAGTATAGTGTATGCTAAAGGTTGTGTGGAAGTTGAAGTAGACTTAAATTTGCCTAATACTTTAAGCATTTAGAGACTAAATTTGCCATTCAAACCATCAGGGCTATAAGGCCATTTAAAGTTCATCTTCTATAAGGCCATTTAATGAAACTGTTTAGATCACCAAGCATAAATCTTTAATAATAATAGAATCCAAAATTAAATTTCTTATTAATGGCCAAGATTTTTGGAAAATTTTGACATTCAAACCATCAAGGCTATAAGCTTGAAAAGGGTCGAGTGAATCCAATGTGTTTTCAATTTTAATTATAGTGAAGGGCCTGGAGAGCAACTTAATTTCTTGAATGGATAACTAGTCCTTTATAATCTCCTTGATCATAGGGACTGAGGATCGTATGTATTGGTAAAGTAGTCTAGTGCCTCTTTCAAGAGATCATCTTGCGTAGTAAGAAGGGCGCTATCTTTCTGAAGAGAAACTATTCTATTTAAGGCTCTTTTAGTAGTGACAAAACTATGAAAATAATAGGAGTTTTTATCTCCCTCTTTCAACCAGAGAATTCTAGATCTTTACTTTATAATAAAATAATCAAAATTGCGAGCTTTGGAATAGTTAAGGAGAGCTTATTTTTCAAGGTTCTAAAGGTAGGGATAGGTTCAGATTGTGCCTTGCAAGAATTCTCTTTTGCAGAGTTAGAAAATGGTGAGTATTTCCTACATTATCCTTATTGAGAATTTTAAGTTCTTTTTTGATGTTTTGGATTTTTTGACACAAATTTATTGTTTAGTGCCTTAAACATTCAATTAAAAATCCTTATATATAGCTTCACCAAAACCTTCTAGATTAGCAAAAACATTATTAAATCTAAATGGTATCTTTGATGGTTTACTAACACAAGAAATATAAATAGTGGTTACAGAATGATCTGAGCACAATGGGTTAGGGAAGAGTGTTTTGTAAATAGGAAAGGCTTGAAACCACTCCATATTTGCCATGCTTCTGTCTAGCTTCTTCCTTAAATGCCGACATTTCTTTTGTTTATTATTTTAGGTATAGAAATTGCCTATAAAAGGAAGATTAGATACCTTTATATCGCAAATACAAAGCCTGAAATCCTTACAATAATTCTTTAAACAAATATTACCTCTAACTTTATTAGGGTGTAGCATAGAGTTAAAGCCTCTAAAAGTAAGTCAGATGGCTTTGATGGATAGGAATAGCTCTCAAAGCTTGCTCCAAAGAGAAACACTTTGGAAATCATAATTATGGCCATAAATTAATGAGATATTCCCAGTGTAAGTTTCTTACTTAAACTTAACCTTTATATGATTCACTAGGTAAGTGCTCAGGGAGCTTAGTATCTCAACCTTATCTTCATCATAAAACACCAAAATTCTCCCAATGTGGTGACAAGCATAATTAGTTAACAATCTCTAATTCTTTGAAAGGATGCTAAGAACATTGTGATTCTCCTTCTTGATCTTTAGAATTCCAAAAGAATAAGCCTTATTCTCAATGTTGAAATTCCCAAGCAAATTGCTTAGTTAAGGAGCTAATTCTCCTAATGTTTCAACCAATTATCGTCATATTCCCAACACGGAAGAAGAGGCTTTCTTCTTCCTTTTGGATTTTCTCCTATTTAAAATTATAAACTTTTCCTATTATTCAGACATAGGTAAGCTTTCATTAGCATTATTGAAACTTATGAATTCATCACTATTTATTTTTTGTTTCCTTAAAGTCTTACATATAGGATCACGTGGATTGTTTTTTTGAGTGCATGTAGAGTGACTATAAACTTTTTTCCATTTCAACTAGAACTTCAGTGTTAATCATACCTTGAACTTCTCTTTGCAGGGGCACTTCCAATTTTGTGTCTCCACTTTTTGAACCAAGATTGGGATCCTCAATAGTGGAATGTCTTGGTTCATTCACTTAATTGTTTCCCATTAGCTCTTAAAAATCACCAATTTTGAAAATTCTACCAATGGGCCTTCATATCTTCCTTGCGTTCATTGATTTAGGCTTCCAAGCTTATGTAACTTTCACTACATCTTCTATAAGCTCAAAGTTATCATTTAATCACAAAATAGGAATTTTAACTAGTAGATCTTTTATAGCATCAACTAACATACAATTTATAGCAAAGTTAATATATTTGATTTCAACGGTTGCTTAATCTAAATACAGTGGCTTACTGATGAAGCTGGCTATATAACTTAGACCATTTGTAGTCCAATACTTTAAAGGGATCCTATACACAAACATCTATAAAACAATTAGTAGTTATATTTTTATAGATTGATTTAATTTAATGTATGAATTAGGATTTTTTTTAGCCATCTTTGTTAGTCTTAATATTGATCTATTCATATTGACATCTTATTCTAATTTTAATTCACCTATGGATGACTTAAGAGAGCCTACTTACAAGTGGATCGTGTCTTAGATAGAGGGGATTAAATAGGGTGCCTAAGAGAGATCTATTAGGTCATAAGTGCTACTAGGGGAAGTACTCTTCTAAGTATAGTTATTTGATTTCATTCTCTTTTGATTAATTGTCTTATCATTTATTCCCTTGGTCGTAGTCGATATCAATTTTTAGGTTTAGGTTTAGGTTTAGGTTTAGGTTTATTTTATATTTTATTCTTATAAAATTACACTAAAAATGTCTTTTTATTTATTACATTTAGACTAGTTAATAATATTAGGCTTTTCTATCCATACCACTTTTTCATATAATCAATATCCTACTTACCATTATATTACTTACCATTCATAGTTACACATTCCTAGTTAGTGAATGATATATTTTTTATAAGGAAAACTTTGATAACATTAATATATAAATTTAATGCACTCACTAATTTTTTGGTGTTGTTGTTAAGAAAGCAATTGGTTTTAAGAAAATTATTAATTATTTCTCTAGTCTTGCATATTTTCTTATTTTGTATTTGTTTGAATTTTTGTTTAAAATTTTTTATATGTCTTGTATTATTCTATTTTTATTTTAATATTAGAAGTGATTGTCGTGTATGACAAAAAACTAATAATATGTATTTCTTAAAAAAGATCTTGAACTTTAGAGAACTTTATGTCAAAATCGAAGGGAATAGACTAAGCAAGAACTTAAAGATACATAAAAAATACAACTGTAACGGATAAGTAAGAAAGGAGACCTATGATGGAGTATGCCCAAACATCTCTCATGAGAACATAATCGAATATTGTAAAGCCAAAGATAAATGCTCATTATTTTGAGATTAAACTAATGTAATTCAAATGCTTTAACAAAATGTACAATTTGATGGATTACCTAATAAAGATCCTAATGCACATACTGAATTCTTAGAGATATGAGATATATTTAAGATCGAAAGGCCGACTAAATAGGTTATTAGGTTCAGGCCATTTCCATTCACATTGAGGGATAATGTAAAGCAATAGCTGAAAGTGTTATTGATTGGATCAATTAATACTTAGGAGAGGTTTATAGAGAAGTTCCTTGACAAATACTTTCCATCATCTAAAACAATAAAATTAAGGAATGATATCTCTTTTTTTCAGCAGTTCAATAATGAGAGAGATATAAGAATTTACTAAGGAACTATCTATATTATAGCCTTTTAAACATCTTATAATGGTCTAATAAACTTTACAAGGTGTATGATAAATGTTGTAGTACGTGAAACATTAAAAACTAAGACTCTGAGGTTACTTTGGAATTGATAGCGGAGATGGTCATAAACTATAATTGTTAGTAAAGAAGAGTAAGAGTGAACAGACCTGCTAGGATCCATAATATATATTTCATGACTACACTAATAACTCTTATAGAGATAAGAGTAAGAAAATTAGAAATTTTGATCTCTTCATCAAGAACAATTCAAGTTATAGGTTATGAATTATATAAGGGAGGAAATTAAGGAATGGAATGCTAAGCTAGAAATCCTATAGTGGAATTAGTAGAGAAAACTGATTTTATAGGAAACTTTTAAAGGCAAAATAACCATTCCAATAAAACTTATAATTTAGGTTGAGAACTCATCCAAATATTTCTAAGAGCAATCAGTAAGCTTTAAGATAATTCTTACTAGGTTTTCTGCAGCTTGTATAGAAAGAGAAGCAGTCGAGCCTAAAAGATATGATAAGACGACTTCATATAAGAAACTATTTCTTTATTTTAGAATCATGAAGTTTTAAGGAGGAATCTTTAAATTCATATAGGTCAACTAACTAAAGCAATTATAGAGAGACTAAAAGGAACCTTATATAGTGACATCATACCTAAACCTAAAGAGCATATAAAGGAAGTTGTTTTAAAGGGTAAAGAGTTGACCAATAAAAAGAAAGAAGAAAAGATCAAGGTAAAGAGACCATTAAAGGATTATAAACTAAGAGTCTCTTATCCTACTAGATAGTTTTAAGTGAGTAAGAAGGAAAAAACTAGTACTCAGGAGGAAAACAAGACCTTAAAGAAGAAGATCCAGAAGAGGAGGACCACATGGAAGAGTGTGTTAAATCAAAATCAATAAAGGCACCATAGAAGTCATCCCATATATCATACTACCAAAGACTAGCGACTCAAGAAGTTTTAATATCTCTTGCACAATTATTGGTATTTACATTAATAAGCCATTGAAGAATATAAGAGCAAGCACTAATTTAATTCCCTATGTTATATTAAAAAGATCGAGATTAAGTAAATCGAAATCCACTAGGGTTAATGATGTATCTTTCTGATAATTCTATAAAAAGTTTTAGAGGTGTTAAGGAGAATGTAATGATTTGAATTGATAGATTCCTATTCCTAGCAAATTTTTATATTTTGGATATTAATAAGGAAGAAGTCACTAATCCTAGATAGATCCTGAATTCCTAGCTATATTGGGTGCAATAATTCATACTAAGAAAGATGAATTAATACTTAGGAGAACTTGTATTATATAATGGTGAGATGCTCCTTATTAAATATTAGGGATAAAATAATTGTTCCCATATTTTTCAGGGAATCATCAATATAGAAGTTAAAGGGACATACTCAGTAAAGAAAAAGGCAACAACTAAGAATATGACCCAAAAAAAGCAGATGATGATCCTTTATAAGGCATTTTTATAAGGATGAAGAAGGGAGCAACCACATTACTCTAACAACTAACCAAGTTTGAGGATAAAGTTCTGCTAAAAGACTCGTAAAGAAGTACATGTTAGAAGGCAATCAACCATTATTTAATTTTGTTTTAAGTTCATTAAAATTTATTTTAAGCAATAAGGAACAATAATTTAGGTTGTTATTTGTTATTTAATTTGGACTACTTTTATTAAAGTTGTGAATCAAAATTTATTTTATTTTATTTGTTTGTGTTTGGTCTATTTTTGTTTTTATTATAATATTTTTGTAGTTAGGAATACAAAGAAAGGAAACTATAAGCTTAATGAGGAACTTAAAAAAGAATAGAGATGAAAAATCAACAAAAAGGCTAAGGGGAAGCTCAAAATCATGTATATTTTAGATTATATTATTGAACACAACTTGCTACACACCCATGTCTCATATTGTGTTAATTTTGAAGTTTTTAAAGGGGTTTTATAACACTCCTTTACCCTAGGTCGTGTCTTTGACAAGTTGTATACAATAGCATACATAGCCAGACATGTCCGTACTCAATTATCACTTTTCTAACTACTTAAAAAAAGTCAAATTATTTTACTTTAAATTATTCTTAAAATTCATAACAATCATCCTTTTATTCATTAGCTTGAGACTTTTATATTTACACCGCGTCTTCATAAGATCAATACCCTACTTCTCATCCTATTTCTTATTAATGGCAGTACATTTATGAGTGAGAGATTTGTAATGTAGAAAACTTTGGTAGCATTATAATATGCATTCACCAATGATAAGTTCCTCTTTAGAAAGAAAGACATTGTACTTCGTCTTTTAAAAGAAGACATTAGTAAAAATCATAAGTATTGATAAGTGAATATAAGCTAAGATCGTTAGTCAAATTACTCGAGTTCGCATTCTCTTCCTTACTCTCCTTTTCATTAATTTGCTTTTACGGTCCATATATTAGTTATGTAATTTACAATTCAAAATTAGTTAATTATTCACACTTCTTTATTATTTTATTATCTTGACAAGTCTAATTCAAACAATTAGAGAAGCGTAATTCTCATTTCTAAAGTTGAAAGAACAAAGACCTTGTTTGATTAGCATGGATTCTTGCTTGGGAAAGTATTCTTTTTCCTAAAATTTATATTATCACGTTTAGTTCTTTTTTTTTTGAGTAGCTAGGAAAGTAAAAACTTTCCTAATCTAAGAAAAGTAGCAGCACTTTACTTGGATTCTAAATCCCATCACTCCTTTGGTATTTATATTACTTTCTTTAGGATTTTAATCTAAAAAATACACTACCCAATTCAACCCTTCTTTCTCTCTCAACTCTATGACAACTCTTTTACAAAACCCTACCTCCTCTTCAACTATTCTTATTGTTCTCCTGTTAGCAGGATTTTAGATATTTTTGCTCAGAAGTTTCAATAAAAAATCTTCAAGTTCATATTTTTCCTTCTTACTTAACTTTTGTGTAATTTTTGTTTGATTCTAGACTTTGAAAGAGGTATGATCCTACAGACTTGTCTGAATTATATAACCACCATAGTCCTTTTAGGAAGAATTTCAATCTTCCATGTGCAACCTTAATAAAACACAAAAAAATAACCTTCCAAGAATATCGTGGACCATGATGAAGAGATGATCAGCAGAGGAAGACTCACCGTCTGTACAACTCAACACATCACGGCTTCCGCTGACTGATTTCGAAGAACAAACCTCGTTCTTCAAAACCCAATTTTGAACGGCTTCGTTCCCTACAATTCCCTTCTCCATACTCGTACCGATTTTCACTTCACAATCCTCAGTGTAGATAACGCAGAGGCTACACAGGCTGCGGTGGTGTGATACTGCTCCTGATAACATGGAAGATTGAAATTCTTCCCAAAAGGATTATGGTGGTTATATAATTCAAACAAGTCCGTAGAATCATACCTCTTTCAAACTCTCTCATTATATGATATACTTCTACACATAATGGTCTTGATAATGTTTTTGTTGTTTCCATCTTCGTATTGCGGCAGTTTCCTTGAGTATAATTAATTTATTATTTTGCAGATTTTGATCTTCATGTGTATTTGTAGTATTTTATTTGTAGTGTCTTCTTATTCTTAATTTGCCTCCCTATTATAATTATACTATAATTATTTACATGCATTTAGTTTCTATCTTCCTAAATTTATAGAAAATTATACTTATGGAGAAGCTTTAATTTTTTATTTTCAAATTTATTGATTAATTGATAGGTTATAAAGAATGGCTGGAATGGATTTGGCTGCAAAGAAGAATTTATTTTATTTATTAATGGATATGCAAAAGAAACTATTAGACATGTTAAAGAGTCATATTATATATCCTTTCGGTCGTAGTATTGCATTATGGAAAATATTGTTTGAAAGCTCCATACTCTGTTGATGAATATGATCAATCTCGATACCTTTATAGGTTGATATATGCTAGTGATTCAACATGTCGTTCGGAGTTTCATATGGATAGATTCACATTTAAAAGATTAGTAAATATGCTTAGAACTATTGGTTAATTAACATATACCAGAAAAAAAACTGTATATGAACAAGTAGCAATGTTTCTGTACATTCTTGGACATCACGAGAAAAATCGTACGATAAAAATTAACTTCTTATGCTCAGGAGAAACGGTTAGTAGACATTTTAATCGAGTATTAAATTCAGTTCTTAGACTTGAAGGAGAATTGCTTAAAGTGCCTAAACTTATACCTCAGAATTTCACAGATGAGAAATGGAAATGGTTTAAGGTAAATATTTAATATTTAATATTTAATATTTAATATATCTTGATATATTTATTTCTTAATTATATGATATAAGTATTCATGGAATTTGATTTTGTAGAATTGTTTAGGAGCTCTAAAATGTACTTATATAAAAGTGAGGGTACCTGAAGCTGATAAGCCTCCGTATCGAAATAGAAAAAGTGACCTAGCTACAAATGTTCTAAAAGTATGCTCACAAGACATGCAATTTATTTATGTCCTCCTTGGGTGGGAAGGTTCAGTTGCAGATGCAAGAGTGCTCCGAGATCCATTAAGTAGAAGAAATGGACTACCCATCAGGGATGGTAAGTTAAAAAAAAAAGTGAAATATTAAAATGTTATATTATATATATATATATATAACTTAATTTTTTCTAATTTGTTTTAATATATTCTCAATATTTTAGGTTATTATTATCTAATGGATGCGGGATATACAAACGACAAAGGATTTCTCGCACCATTTCGAGGTCAAAGATATCACCTCAATGAATGGACTCCAAGATATCAACTAAATACCCCAGAAGAATTTTTTAATATGAAACATTCTTCAGCTAGAAATGTTATATATATATATATATATACTTAAATTTTTCTAATTTATTTTAATATATTCTCAATATTTTAGGTTATTACTATCTAATGGATGTGAGATATACAAACGACAAAGGATTTCTCGCACCATTTCGAGGTCAAAGATATCACCTCAATGAATGGACTCTAAGATATCAACCAAATACTCGCAAAGAATTTTTTAATATGAAACATTATTCCGCTAGAAATGTTATTGAAAAATGTTTTGGGTTGTTGAAAGTTCATTGGCATATCATTAAAAACTCAAATTGGTATCATATTAAATTGCAAGGTAAGATTATAACGGCTTGTTGTCTTCTTCACAATCATATAAAAAGAAATATGCCTACTGATCCAGCAAAAGCTGATTTAGATGCAGAAGAGGAAGAAGAAAAAAACAAAGGTGGAGTTGAGTTAGACGAAGAGTCAATAACTTCAGTTGAACCATCTGAGGAATGGACAAGTTGGAGACAAACTTTAGCCAATCAAATGTTTGATGAATGGAGGCAAAATAGAAATATTGGATAAAAATATAAGCTTT
>JAOTAY010000003.1:23728349-23738385 GCA_025629805.1 Erythroxylum baracoense | reverse complement strand
TTCAATAGGAATCCAAATTGAGAACCCAACAACACATTCACTAAAATTGATTCTAGAATACTTAAACCCATGCATTTTCTAAGCTTCATAAACCAAAATCCTTCCAAAAATCCAAAGGATTAAAATTGCTCTTATCTTGAATCTTCACCAAATAATGAAATTTTTGGCTCATGAAAGCTCTTCTTTTCCTCTTTCTTTTTCTCTTCTTGAACAACCTCAAAATCTCTCTTGAAGACTAAGAAAAGATGAGACCTAACTTGCTTCTTTCTTTTCTCTCAAGAATGAAACCCTCTCTCCTTTCTCTCTTCTTTTTTGTTGTTTTCTGCTTTCTCTCCCTTATTCACGTTTTTGTCCTTCTTAAAAGCAAGACAACACTTTTCCTCTTCCCATTTTACCCTTAATGAGTGCTAAAAGTCATCTTTGACCTTCCTTTAATGCTTCTTGCCTTTTAATCTTAAGTGACATGCTAAAATTGTCCTAATACATTCTTACTATTTTAATCTAATTAACCAATGTAATAAAATCCTACTAATACTAAAATAAATAATTAACTCCAATAATAATTCTATCATGACCTCATAATTTATTCTAAGGTAAAAATTCAAATTCCATGCTTATTCCATAAACTATCATGCTTAATTCAACGAAAAATTTTCAGGGGCCAACACCTGCTCTATCCGCATCTGTCACTGATGCAGTGGCTCTTTCAGTAGAAGTCCAAGCAACATTGGCACGTGGATGCATTCCTTTTCCACGTCTAGAATTGTTTCCTTGTCCCTGTTGTTGTCCTCTTCCCTGAGAGTGTATTTTTGCCTTATTTTGTGGCCTATCTCCCCGTAATTCTGGGTACCCGACTAACTGAAAACATGTCATGGCATTATGCCTTAGTCAATTGCAGTTGGAACATACAATTGTTTTGTCCCGCATATCACTGCGTCCTTTAGGTCTTCCACCAGCTTGGACTGCGAGACCCACAACTTCCCCTCGTTCTTCTTTGTTTCTAGTAATTGTCTTCATCCGTTCTTCTTATCTCAAAGTGGCATACACTCGATTCAAAAAAGGCAGTGGATTAGAAGCAAGAAAATTTGAGTGCAACATTCCATATAATGAATCATTAAGACCCATCAAAAATTGGTGCACCTTCTCTTCCTCTCTGTGCTTCTCTAGTTGAGCTGTAATGTCACACTTGCACTCTCCACATATGCAAATTGGTATCTGTTGATAGTTTACTAACTCATCCCATAAAGCTTTGAGTTTTCCATAATAGTACACCATAGTCAGCCCCCTTGTTTGCATTCTGCAAGTTCTGATTTTAATTGTTGAATTCGAGGTTCATTCATAATTGAAAGTCACTCCTTAATGTCTTCCTATAACTCCTTTGCATTCTCCATGTAAAAGATAGTAGATCGCAAAGTTGGTTCAATGGTATTTAAGATCCAGGACACCAACATCGATTGCACAATCCACCATTCCTTTATCTCAACGGTACCTTCATTTGGTCTTTATAAGGTGTCATCCACAAAGACCCATTTTCGTTGTGCATGTAAAGAGATGCAAACAACTTTGGCCCATTCCTCATAATTTTCGCCCTGCGATTGCACCTGGGTGATCACATTTCTTAGGTTATCATTTGAATTCAGGTCATACGAAGATGGTGTCTTCTTCACCATTTCAAAGTGTTGTTCCTGGAGTCCTGCCATTTCCTATAACCTCAACACTTGTTTCTAATAGTGCGTGAAGGCTCTAATACCATAATAATCTTTGAGGGAGCAAAATTTCGTGTCATTTCATGAGATAAAAGTTGCACATATATACAAATTACACCATCATTATCTCCTATAATATCTATCTTACAATGTCTATCGTTATCTCCTACGTTAGCTAAGTCACAAATACAAAGTGATATATACGGATATTAGTTGATAAGATAAGATCATCAATATTCGCATTACTATCCTTTACGATTACAAAGAAGAATCAGAAGGATATGGATGTTGTAGATGTTGAGTCTGATGCATCTGTTGGGGCATCAAGTGAGAAAATTGCAAAGCCTCTTACAACTGTGAGCATTGAACAAGAAGAGAATGTGGCCAAGATGAAGCTTCCTTTGAACATTCAAAACGGACTAGCGAGTTCAAGAAGTTCCAGCTATGAGCAAAAGATGAGTGAAACCAAAAACACTAGTTTCCAGGTGTTCTATGGTAATATGTCTTTCTTCTTAGCTTTTAATGCTATCGAGATGAGAAAAACACTATGGTGACATTATGTTATGTTTTTAAATTAATACATTATGTTTTTATATTAATTAATTATCATTATAGCTAAAATTAAAATATATACAATTTAAATATAATTAAAAATTTAGACATTAAGTGTTTATAATAAAATTCTATACATTAGAAAATTATATTATTCTAATTAATAAAATATTAGAAAATTACATTATTCTGATCTCACACTCAGAGCAAGTGAGCATTGAATCTTATCAAATTCATTAAAAAAACGAAAATAGAGAAGTTCTCTTTGATCTTTTGCTTTTGCATTATACTGGCCCTTAGACTTGTCCGTGGCAATGCAGGAGCTAAAAAACTTGGCTTCTTTGAGATTAAGAACGAGAACTTCACTGCCAAGTTCACCCACTTGGGCGCATCTCTCATCTCCTTCATTTTCCTCGTCAAAACTGGTACACCCCTTTTTTGTTCTTCAAATCCTGAAATCGATTCTTGAAAATGTACATATTACTCAACCATGGATGT
Organism: Erythroxylum baracoense; assembly: GCA_025629805.1. Classification (NCBI taxonomy): domain Eukaryota; kingdom Viridiplantae; phylum Streptophyta; class Magnoliopsida; order Malpighiales; family Erythroxylaceae; genus Erythroxylum; species Erythroxylum baracoense. Next base: position 23,735,629 of record JAOTAY010000003.1, on the reverse strand, counting down.
TGTCTTTTTAGGAAAGAAAACAGATCTTGTTCGTGTTGAAGACTGGTGTAAAGGCAAGTAGTATGCATTGGATGTCATAGAACAACAATCCACCACCAACATTGGGAAGAGATAAGGTTGAGAAAGTGGTGAAAAGGCTAATGAGTGGTAGTGAAGAGGTGGCAGAGATGAGAAGAAGAGGATGAGAGCTTGAAAAATAACAGAAGTTGATGAATTAAAGTATTTACATGTTACTGTAGCATAATTGAAACTAAATACTTTAATTCGTCAACTTCGTTTTCTTTCACTTCTGCGAGACTTGCTTTAGGAAGGCATGAAGGTGATAGATTTTTCATTGATTTCTGTTTGTAAAGACATTTTAATGCAAATAACAGCAATAAATCAAAAGAAAATCAAGCAACAGATATAAAAACAAACACAAGAAATAAATACGAAGACAAACAGGAAACGATACGAACACAAACAAGAAACAAGTATACCTGGAGAAATTGCAACACAAAAATGTTGAAGATAAAGAAGACAATGAAGTCGACGTAGAGAAACAAAATACCTGTTTTAAAAATACACGAAAACGTCATTTTTATGTTTTCATAAAATTGTTTCCGTTTTCTTATTTTTTAAAATGAAAAATGAAAACAATTTCAACTAAACATGTTTTTAGGGTTTGTTTCATTTTTTACGAAAACAACAACAAAAAACCAAAAAACAAGGGAACCAAACAACCCCTAAACTAATAATGAAATCTAAAAATGTGTTATGCAAGGTAATGTTTTCCTTTTTTTTGCTAAAAATATTTTAGATAATGGGAAATATTGACTTTGTATGTGGTTATCAACTTTTTTCATTAACAACTTATGATTAGTATACATGAAAATATCTTGGCTAACCTTTTTCATACTCCTTTCAACTTTCAATAATTATGGTACTAAAATTCATTTAAATATATAATAGTAATGAATGATGTGAAATGATGGGTCCTTGCTCACACGTTAATTTAAACCAAAAGTTAAAGAAAAAATTTACAATGATTTAGCCTTTTCCATTTACAATTATTACATTCAGGATCTTGATGTGTAGAATATCTATGTCAATTAATTTTGTTTAACTTAATTAACTATACCTAAGCACTAATATGATTTGAGCATGAATTGGAGTGCTTTTACTTGTTTCAAATTGCTACAAATAAGTTGTTGCTTTATAAGACAAGAACTTATTATAACGCATAAAAAAGGATGATAATCCTTTTGCTGATTCCTTCCTAATATAGGAAAATAAAGATAATGCCCCTTAGTGCTTGCACAAAAATGTCAAAGGAGCATTTTTAGAATTCATTTGCTCTAGTGATCATATGCCTCCAAATCCATACCATTTTTCCATCATCTTTGTATCTCACCTTCCACAATCCAAACTTTTCAACAATGTCTTTTTAGTTACAAATATATGATCTGTCAAAAAATCAACCACTCTTGTTATCATGCTCTATGATCTTGTTGAACATCCCATTACGTTAGTCTATGTCTCACTTGTACTTTTGGTAGTAGGTGTATCAACTCTATAACAATAGTAGGCTAAAATTTTACACTTCTAATAGGTTGCAACACATGGCCATATAATACAAAGAATTAGGTCTTCTTGTAGCAATCGTTTATAAATGCCTCCACCTTTTGATTGGAATGGTGACTAGCACCTATAACATGTTTATAAGGGTATTCATATAGATCCTATACCCTACAATTACAATATTATTCATATAGATCCTATACCCTACAATTACAATATTGGTGTTTACTAATCCTTATAGTATGTTTGTCATCACCCTTTGACACTTCATATACCTTATCTCATTTTATACTATTCTCCATTACATTGTATCTTTCCTGTTCTTCTCCAATTTCTTCATAATGGTCAGTGCAACATCTAACTTCCAAACATATACAAATTTTTTTCATATCTACATGCCTCTTCATTATCATGATTTTAATTTTTTTAAGCACGTTAATAATTTGTTTATCTCTTGCTAATAAGATCCACCTATTAAAGATTTTCCTCATATTATTATCTAAAATTGGGTATCTATTCAAAATTCTAGTAGCATCTTGTCCACCTCTTTTTAAGATATTTAAACAATATTGAAGCACATCCAAGTTTTACTTTATCCAATCTTTTTAATTGGTCATTTAAATCTTCTATATATGATGACTATGCACAATCCCAAAATCACTCTGGTAAACCCTTTCCCTTTTAGTTCTTATGACAATTATCGTATATGTTTCTAGCACACATTCATTGAATGACATTTGGCAATATCTCTTCTACAACTCTTACTAATCCTTAAAATAATAAAAAATTAGTTAATATAAGAGAAATTGTTTTCTAATTAATTAGAAATATTAGAAATATATGAAGAATAAGATAATCCTTCGTCACTATCTAATTCTAAGTAGCAAGCCAAAAGATTAATAAACCATGTCTATAAATCAGTGTTCTCAACTTCCACAATAACCTAAGCCAATGGATACATCATATTTGCAAGGTTACACGCGTTAAGTTTTACTATTTATAACCTTGGTAAATTTTGTAAATGCACGGATCGTTCGCGTAGTACCTAAGGTATTAATCCCATGAGGAAGCCTAATCTAATCCTAAAATCTAAGGTCGTACTAAAATTGTAATAATTTAAATTAAGTAAACTAATGCAGAAAATAAATCAATCAACAATTAATTCAAGAATTGAATTGTAGAAATCTAAATAAGATAACAACTCACACAAAACCAATACCAAACCTACCTAGAAACTACCAAGTGATAGAAAGGGGATTTAATTCGAAATTAATGAAAATCTAATCAATTATGCAATTCTCGACTTAATGGGTCTAGACGATCCTAGGGTGAATTACTCTCTCTTGAGTTATAATTCTTAACCTTAATTGATGATCCCTAATTTAAATTATGGAATCGCGATCTCTTGATTCGCGATTGGCCCAAAACCTAAATTAGTTATAAATTGCCTATTAAACTACCAGGAATCTATGCTCGATCTCTCATTACACGACTCTATCGGTTTGATTCAATTCTTAACCTATCAATTCACCTAACTCTCATTATCCCAAATTGATTTTGTTCTCTCGGCTTACTCTCTTAGTTTATTACCCATTTATTAAGAACAGAATTTGAATCACAATGAAATTGAAAGAAAGCACAATCAAATAAACTTTATTAATCTCAAGAACTAAAAACCTAAAGGTGAGTATAGACACAATCTCAACATTCGACACAATACATTCTCAACACCTATTTCAATTATATACATGAATAAAACTGAAATAAATAGAAAATACATCAGCGATGGAGATATGGAGTCAGTGACAGTGGGAAACCACCTATTTTGGGAAGTACGTTGTGTCAAGCTATTCTCCGTGTCTCTCTTCGTTTGTCTCCTTCCTCAATCTCTTAACTTCTCTCTAGGTTTTTTTCGGGATTGGATCACGTGAGTGCTCTCTTTTTCAGACTCTCCAAAGCTCTACATCTGACTTGTAATGTTATATTTATACTTTTGAGACTCTAGGTTAAACTCGGAGTCGAAATGGTCCAAAAATTTTTGCGAAACTTGAGTTTTTCTATCAGCTCGACGCAGGCCACGATCGTGGCCCTGCCGACCATGATTGTGGCTAGCCCTTTAACCTTTCTGTCACGATCGTGGCCCTATGTGCACGGTCATGGCATGACTTGGAGGCTTTATGTCACAATCGTACCCCATGTGCATGATCGTGGCCTGGCTACTGCTAGCTTGTCCTTCTCTGTAATAATCGTGGCCCTATGTCTTTAGCCCAAAACTCGTCGAATCTTCTCTGTTCTTCACCGTTTACCTTGAAACACTAACAAACGCATTATGGTACCTCAAAAATATAACATTTAAGCTCAAATACTTAATCTAACCCATAAAAAATACTAAAGCACTCAAATTAACATAATTAAACCCTAAATGCATACTCAACACTCAAATTCAAATTAAATAAATAATGAATTCAACTCTAAAACATCATGTAAATGACAACTATCAACATCCCCACACTTAAACATTTGCTTGTCCTCAAGCAAACAAAACAAAAACACATAGTAACACATAACACACAATGCAAAAATGAGGCAATGGCTCTAATTCATGAAATAAATTTAATCTAGAACACAATCATTCAATTATGTCAAATCATTAACATGCAAAATATGTGTCTAGGGGCTTTGAACTAAATATACAACTCAATCAATACCTAAGTGTTAACTTATTTACCCTTTTCAATTGTACACACACATTAACATTTTTTTCGATCCCTCAGACTTTGTAACTGTTCCTAAATGCATTTTCAAATTCAAGCTAATTACAAGTTTGGTAGGTTTTTATTAAGAAAACACACATTTTTTTTCATTTATTTATTTAAACTTGGACTTAGTCTTTCACTCAGAGGCAAACATTTGTGATGAATGTCGATCCAGTTACTCAACTAAGTCATTTTACTAAATTGCTTGGTTGAAACTTCATTATAGCCTTTTTACGTGAAGGCACACATTTGTGACGACTGTCGATCTGGTTACTTAGCTATTATCCCATTTTTAACTAGCTACTAGCTCTATTCATAACCCGAAGGTCAGCAGAATAGTGATTTTTATCCAAAGGACCCTAATTCACTAATTTCGCAGGCTAATGATCATTCACAACCCAATAGACTATGTCCAAAATTAAATGAATTTCACTCAATCTAAGCCATTAACACATTCACACACTTCACACAATGTTAACTATCATACAGTATGCAAAATCACATTCAAAAGCAAAACATACAATCCCTTCCCATACTTAAACAACACATTGTCCTCAATGTGTGAAGGAAGCATACACAAACAAATACATGAAGGGTAAAGACAAAAATTAAAGTAATAAAGAACAGATAAAATTAACAATAAAAATATAAAATATAAAATATAAAAAACAAAATAAAACTGAAGGCTAATTTGGGAAAGAAAAATTGGGTTAAACAGAAATCCTAAGGAGATGGAGGTGGTGATGGTGTCAGAGGTGGCAGTTAAACGCCCTGAGACTCGAAATACCGATGGATCCGTTGGATATCTCGGCTCTGGCGTCGTTGTGTGCACACCATCTCTATAAGTGTTATGATGATTTCGGATATTACATCCAAAACCTTCTTCTAGCCTTGCTCTTACTATTCTTCTTCCGATTCTTGGCTCGTTGATTCCTCCTATTGAGGTGGCGTTGAACTCGAACTTACTTGACCTGCCCTGGTCTGCACATGTGTCTTCTCGTTAATCTCCTGCATACTCATGTTTGTGGAATGGATGATCTTTGCTTTAAGTAAGTGATGATGGTTGAGGAAGTCAGAGAGGTGAACTGGTAACCCCCTCTGTTCCACACCAAAATGCTCAACAATGGCAGACACTATGTACCCTATTCCAAGATGGTTGCTCCTCTTACGCGAAGTCACAAAAATGGCATTCAATATATACATGGATGTGCATACCGGAATACTATGGTCCATGCACCACAATATGAAAAGTTCTTTGGTAGAACACTTGTTGGTTTTTGACTTGTCAAAAACAAGCTGACACATAAATTTGTGCAGCAGCAAATGATCATGGGATCAGATAATGTTATTATACGCATTCTTAGCGTGGAATTGTTCAATTCCAGTCAGCTCTTACCAGTACTGGGAAGGACAAAAGTCATCATGTTGATCAACTATAGTGGATTCGGGGAATCCACACTTCTCACACATAATTTTGACATTCAGTTCATATACTCATCCTCCCAATCTAAACCACAATTCTTTGGTATTCTTAGGGTCAAAGGTCAAGATAGTAAAGAATTCCAATATAAGTTCCGCATAAATAGGGAATTGGAACTGTATGAAATGGCCCCACTAGATTCTCTCGACTAGGTTCTCTACTTGCTCAAACAGTTCTGGCCTATCTAATGTGTCAACATCAAAGTATTTAGGAATTGAAATTTTCCTAGAACCAAGGGATCGAAAACGAATACGTTCCTCCTCGGTATAAATGGGGAATGGTGCTTCAAAGTCCGCTGCTCGGTTACTTCTTCCCAATCCTGCAACTTGCTGTCTTTCATAAGGTTTCCGTCGGGCCGATTGTTTAATGCGTGGCATGATTAGGCAGAGTGTGGGAGAATTTTTGGAAGGTTGAAATTTCTAGTGAGAGGTGAGAGTGTTTCGATACTTAAATTCTAAAGAGATAAAATGAAAATGAAAGTGAGAGCAAAAAAGAAGTAAAAATTGAAGGGTAAAATGGTAAAACTTCCATTTAAAAATCGCGCCTACCCTATTTCTACATAGTCGCAAGCCACGATCGTGGCCTATTATGCCACGATTGTGGCATACAACATACCACTAACAGCACGCTTAATCGCAGGCCATGGTCGTGGCTAGCAGCTGTACCCTAACTTCAATGTCCTTTGTTTACTCTTTTTCCAGTCTTTTCTCCTTCACTTCGTAATTCTTTTATATCCCTTTTTCACTTCTCTCCTTATGTTTTCACAATCTTCCCGTGATTCTGAAATCCTATTCCTTTTTCGCTTTTATTCAACAACAAAATCCTAACTATGAAATTCAACTGTTCTAACAAAATTCAACACAAAACTAATTTTTCCATGGGTTGCCTCTCATGTAACGCTTCTTTTAATGTCAATAGCTCGACTCTCCTTAAAGCTCATGATGGTTGGAATGAATAGTTCGACGGTAGCATCGTCATTAATCTCATAGTCTGTTCCTTAGCTACCATACTATAATTACCACCATCCTTGCAATTTTCTTTGCCTTGCTCTCTCCTTCGCGAGTGCTTCTTTCGAAAAGCATTTGTGAGATCCTCTATGTCCTCCCATTCACCTCGAAGCTCAGATTCTTTGCGATCCACTGGAGTTGAAGGAGCTCCGTATCCTCTAATGGTCACCTTGAAGGTTATATGCTCCTTCCCTAGTCGCAGAGTTAGCTTGTCCCCATCAATGTCAATAATTGAGCGCATAGTGGCCAAGAACGGTCTTCCAAGAATTATGGGGTGTACTTATGTAACATCCCATTACCTATGGAAAAGTTAGAATGGTAAATAGGAGTGTTTAGTGAGAGACACGAGATGCATTTTTATGTTCATGCATAATATGACCTACTCATGCAAGTGAATAGCGAACTTTTCTGCACATGAATTTAAGTGTACATGCATTCATGAATAATTCCGGGTATAATTGGATTGAATTGTAAATT
>JAOTAY010000003.1:23687791-23723827 GCA_025629805.1 Erythroxylum baracoense | reverse complement strand
AAATCACATATAATAGAATAAAATTTATTAAATAATTAATAATAATATTTTTATATAATTAATAATAAATTGTATATGATTAATAATAAAATAATAAAACTTTTATTAAAATTTTTATTGTTTTAAAATAGAAAATATATTAAAAAAATTATTTGTCACGGTCTTTTTAATTGGACATGATTTATGTTTTAAAATCATAACGTTAAACCTCTTGCAACAACATTTTAATGTCAGAGGTATAATAGTCATTTATTATACATTCCATTCCATTCCATCCATCTTCCAAATAATGTTTCACTACATTACATATGAACCCTTTCATTCCTCTTAAACAACTTTTCACTACGTTACATTTCATTCCATTATAAACCATTCCTTTCCGTTCCAATTTATTCAATTAATTAACATCCAACCAAACAAGCCCTTAGTTTTCAAATAGCCTAAAAAGTATGAACATCCAATTCACCACATTAATATATACTTAACAAGAGTTCAAGCCATTATCACATTGATGTAATAAAAATGATATTTGATAATAAAAAGTTAAAGTTTCTAAATGACTAAGAATTAACAAAACTATTTTATGCAATTATAAATAAGTTTAAAAGGAAGTGATAGTATAAACAAAATTTAAAAAGATTACAAATTTCAAATCCTTATAAAATAATTTTAGAGATTTCAATGTACAAAATTCAAAAACTCATTTTTGGATATTGCTGAGTGTTTATTTAGTGAATAATATTAAGGTAATAAAATTTCTTATAGGTTTATGATAAGTTAATAAATAATTTACATGTACCAATATAGCAATAATTTTCTATTATGTGATTGATCAATAATTAAAGTTATTTTTAGGACACCTCTAATATTTGGAATCATATAACATGATAAGAATACATAACTAGACCAATTTTGATGATTTTTCAATTAAATCCTCTTACTATTAATAATTTACATATCAAAGTATTTCAAGCTAAAGTAAAAGGATTTTTAATAGAGACATATGAGATTTAGTATAAATTATCATCTGCACATTGATGCCAAATGTATTATTAATATATTGACATAAAATTTTGACGTGATATGTATATAAAAGACACATCACATTATGGTGACATGACATCCATATAAATGTAGCATATGAAACTGGGGGGTATATATTATTATATATGACGCATTTGCTAATGTAGCATACTAATATCTCTCCTATATGATTGCTATATTAGCATTATATTGATGTGACATACTGCTTATGTATTTCCATTAACAAAAAGTACTTGATTAGGAAAATCACTACAATTGGAGGACTTAACTAAAAAAATAGTTGAGGGATTAGATCAGGAAATTCCATTAACAAAAATAATTTGATTAGGAAAATCATTACTATTAAAGGACTTAACTAAAACAAAATAGTTGAGGGATTTGAGTAGGAAATCGAGTATAGTAAGAGGAAAAAAAATGTCATTATCCTAAAAGGAAAATAAACAAGTAAGCAATATAAAAAGAAGAAATGCAATAAAGAGCAAATCATTCAAATTATTTAGAAGGGAATTAAAAGTATAAACTATCCTTATAAATAAACCCTTGCATAATAGTATGAAGAAAAGTTTGTTCAAAAAACAAGTTAAAAGGAAATTTTAGGTTTCATTCGAATTGGAGAGTTATTGCTTGTAGGACTTATTATTTTAGGCTCATCCATTCGATAAACTCATCAAAATTTTCAAGCTACATAGGATCAAGCTAGAGCATCAATGATTTATAAGTCAGCAAAGGACATGTTTGGATACTTCTTGAGAAGTTTCTTGCAAAATTAAAAGCTACTAAAGTGGCATTGATGAGATTCTCATGGTTCCAATTCTCAAAGAACTTGATCCTATAATAACACCTAATTACATCAAATTTGAATTAAGTACCCTCAAAATTTAGCTTTTGGTTCTTTAAGCTTTTTTCTTACAAACTTGCATTATCTTTCTTCAAGTCTATATTCTCCTATTTTAACTTTACAATCTCTTTCTCTACCTCACACAATGATTATAAAATCCCTTCCCCATCATCTCCCTTTTTTCTTAAATATTTCATAGTCCTAGCACAAGTGAAAGAAAACACTCTTTACTTTATTCTTCTCTTCAATTGCCATATGCAACTTGTCAGAAACCCTATGATAAATGATATAACCTATACAATATTATAGAACCTCTATATATTCAAGTATATATGGAGAAAACAAATATGTTAAAAAATTTACTCAAGCTAGATACCTCTCAAAGTAAGAGAGGAGAAATTTGACATCACTATCTCATAGGCTTAACCTATTGATATGGTTGACAACTTACTAGACCACCTCAAAGCCAACCTTAAATTTGTCTAACATGGAGTTGATCTTCTTAACATTCCACTAAGGGTAGAACATCTCATCTTCCTAAAAAAACATAATGGAAGAAAGGAGAGATATTATTTGCTCTACCACAAATTAATAGGTGGGTGGTTGGAGGATAAGGTGCAATGATATAAGCAATAAGAACTAAAGGAATATGTTAGTTTGTTTATAGTGACTTCATCACTATATTTAACCTTATACTTCATTTTCTCTTTAGAATAGGAGGTCACTAACTAATATAAGCACAAGCAAAAGATCCATTGTGTGTGCCTAAATGACCAACTATAAAAGTTAGGAGTAAGAAGTTCAAAAAGGCTTTGAATGAGTTAATTCAAGACATATATATAGATCAAGTTTCAAAGAGTGTATCAAAAACTATTTTAAGAAACTTATTGGACATAATGGAAGGCCAAGTAATAATTAACATGATCCAAGTTAATGTTAGAGAAGATGTGGATGTAGAAAATCCATCTTTGCCTAGACATAGCTGCACATATGAGCATATGTTAACCTTTGTCCCTTACTAGACATAAGTACGTACCTTGAGAATCAATTTATAAAGAAATGATCTTATACACGAGTGGATCAAAGTTTGTTTCCTTTAGTCTCAAAATTTTAGTTTCAAACATGATTTGAGAAATGATCATGTTCTAACACATCTATATTGTCAAAAAACTTAATTATATATTATATATATAGTGTTTTAAATAGTTCTTGAGACTTCCAATATTGAGAAAAGTGAGTGATTTTATTCCTTATTCTCAATTAAACTTTTGAACTTATCAAAGAATTCTTCAATGTAGAATTTAAATTACTTTATGAACTTGGTTCTTAATTCTTTATAATTAATAAACCAGTTCTTTTTAAATATGATTTAGCTTTTTTTAAGATTCAATCTTGTTCATTGGTTCTCTAAGGTTAATTCTTAGGTGCTTTTGCATCACTAATCCTTTCTGTTTAGTTTGTTTTATGTGTATGTTTTGTTCATATTCACAACTATATTAAGTTGAATAATAGAAGATAAAGATATGCAACATAAGTAGTAGTAAAACAAAATAATAACTTAAACCACTACTTCATTCAATAGAAAAGGTTACCGTTACAATTGTGGAGTCCTTTAGGAATTGTTAGAAGGCAAAAACTGCCTCGAGTATTGAAATTATACCATCGAGACAACATGCTTACAAGGCCTACATTAGCACATATATTTGAAAGGCTTAAGGTTGGGGGCCAACTTTTTGATGTGGAAACCAATAAGAAAATAAAAAACAAAGGTCATTTAGTTCCACTTTTGTTTTTCTGTTGTGATTTTTAGTTTTCGTTTTTTATTTTTAGTTTCTGTTTTTCTTTCAAATAAAAACAAAATTTTGTTTGGTTGTTAAAGTTAATGTAGTTATATTTGTATCATTAATAATAATTACATATTAGATAAAACTTAAAGATAAATTACTTCAATCAAATAAATTTATTTTAATCTCTTATATAAATGTACTTTATTATAATAAATAATTTTAAAATAAATTTTATTTGTGCATTAATATTTATTTTAAATATATTTTAACTATTAAATAAAATTTTATTTGAAATTTATATATTTTGAAGATGTTTTAAATTTAATTATATTTATTAATAAGTATTAAATAAGTAAAAAAACTTAATGAGATGTTCTTTTGCTCTTTATGTTTCCATGTGATTTTTATTACTCTAATATTGCATTACATTTTCGAGAGATTGGGAGAGTGATAAATAGGAACAAAATGGTGGACCACCTTATGGCCAGTTAACGATCAAGTTTCCATCTTTATGTTAAATTGCACTTCTATCAATTTGTTGTTTTTGTTTAGTGTGGCCTCCTTTCTTTATGAATTACATGTTCATTCTAATTGTCATTAGAAAGTTTGATAATTATCAATTATAAAAGATAAAGAGAAGGCCATTGCTTACTTTAATATTATTAAAATTTTTTGCTATTAAATATAATTTAATAGATAACAACAACAACAATAACACCTAGTAAAAATTCCGCTAAGACGTAAGGTCTAGAGAGATCCAGTAATACGCAACCTTACCCCTAACTAGTAGAAGGTTTAAATGGATAAAAATTAAATTAATTATGTAATTTATTATCATAATTAAGATATCAATAGTATAAGAAATTAGTATAATATTGACAATTAATTAACTACTATACTTATTATTATAATGTCGTAAATAATTAATTGTTAATAAATTATTCATTATTAAAAATAATTATTTTGATTTATATATTTCAATCAACATTGTCGAACAATCCCATCTCCAACATGTACTTCTCTAGGTCCCTATCCAGGTGATTATACTATTCCAGAGCCTATATCTCCTTCTGCTGGATATTAGTCGTGACTATAGTATTCTTGATGAGAGTAAGTGGGGAGGTATCATAAGACATAAATTCGTTATCGAGTGACCCTGTTCACCTTTCTTCAACCTAATCTATAGCTAATCTTCCTTCTAGTGTGAAGCGTACCTTATCTAATCGTGTAAAACACCTTGTAGAAATAACCCATCTTCTTGAAGAAAATTGTATTTCTAATACTTTACCTTTGTTTAGTCCCTACAATATATATTCTCATGATTGTTTTTGGATAAAGAATATACACACTATCCTCTCCATACTTCGTCCCAAAGTAAAAGAAATTATCCAGAGTTCTCATTTAGAACATTGTGGTTTACAAGCAACATCAGTAGAATAATATGTAAAGCTTGAGATCCCAAAGGAACTCATCTCTTTTTAGAGAGAGCAGAACCATACACACCTACACGTTGGAGCTATATGTCTTGTTCTCACCTTCCATGGAAGAAAGGGAATACCTGCTACAGCTAGGATATCTCTTCTAAACACTATCTATACAACGTACCAAAATGCACTTATTAGCACCTTGTTGACAACTCTCAATAATGGAAGTGTCGTGTTCACCATCGATCCTGATTTCAACATCAGGCTAGATGATCACACATTGTCTGAACGACTCCAAGTTTAGATCCAGATCATTAGAGCAGAGCAAGATCCTGTAACCATTATGACTACTCTTCATCACCAATTGATCTATTGTTTACAGAATCATGCCATAGATCTCAACTTCCCAAACTCCACTTCTGATGCCTTGTACATTGTAGTAGATAAAGCTTATGATCATATTACTATCATCCAGATCTCAAAGCTGTTACCACTGGCAGAGTTTAAAAAGTTGATGCTGACCAAAAGGATCACTAACTACCAAAAAGTGTTCCATGCTTTTTACAGGCATTCCTTTCACACCACTACACCACCTATTCTGAAGACCTTACGAGATGGAATTGTGAAATCCATCCACACCAGGCCCAGTGAAGATCAATCTAGACTGACATCAAGCCCTATCCTGATGATTCAGCCGATGTTCTCTCACAAAGAAGGCAAAGATGGACCTTCGATCTATTATTTCAAACCTGATGGAGAACTAGTCCATGTTAGTCATCATTGTGGACATTTTGTCAGGGATATAGATCTCTCTATGTGTGAACCTGACTTTGAAGTATGTTTGAATGTTGAATCAGACAGTGATGATGAGCTATCTAATCAGCGACGAAGGAAGAAGAAAAAAAACAAAAGGAGATCTCTACTTATCTACTTACTCGACAAGTTCACTATCACCATAATGATCATGATGATTCTGAACCTTGGATTGAGAATCCAAGCCCAAGGCTCAGAAGTATTTATGAAATGCTAAAAGTTATTGATACAAATCATTTAACTTATCCAGAGTCAATCTCCAAACATCCTCAGCCAGTTATTCCTTCAATTCCAGTTATTCCTACACCCTCTCCTTTTCCGTGTATGATGTTTAATCCATATAAGGAAGACTTTCCTCCACTAAAGAAACAAAATAATGACCAACAAAGGGTTATCTCTAACCCATACATTAGTGCCTCTAGCATAAGTTCTTATGGAATAATGCTTTCAAATCCTGTTGATGAAACTCTCAACTGGTAGACTAATAATGCTTTCAAATCCTGTTGATGAACTCTTAACAATCGCAAGCAACTCACCAACAAATTGAAACAGTCTCTACAGAGATCCAAAAATTGTACAAATCTTACAAAACTCAAATGACCCAACTTGATGTGACCTATCGACACGATACCCAATATTTTGGCCCTGATTTCACCACTAAGGAGCAAGAACTCAAAAAAGTGAAAGAGATCCTTCAACGAATGGAAGCTAACATGCAGAAAGAACAGTCTAAGACTATTTGTGGAGCTTATCCTACATCCTTTCCAGTTAACCTACCTACCTATGCTTCACCAACATATCCTATCCCACTAATCTATTGTCCACCAATATACCCTGAAGAAGTTGACTATGAAAAGGTATTCAAGTTTAATTATCCTTTGATCAAGCAATATGTCCATCCTACCACCACTAAACCCAAATCGACCAAATCAAAGCCTAAGTCTAAAAGGCCTCTTGAACCATCATGTTCATATACTAAACTTACTGATTTATACACTAAACCTGCTGATCCATACTCTAAACCAACTAATCCGTTAAATAAACTCTTACAGTTCCACACTCCACCTTCTTCTCCACCAAAACCATAACCTTCCTAATCTACCAGGAAAGATAAAGCTCCTCAGATAGATTTCATAGCAACTTTTGCACTACCGTCCGTTCCTACCATATCTGACAAAGAATGCCCCTTTGAGCATTCTAACTTAGTAACTCTTACACCAGCATCAATTCTTGAATGTGTTATCCTCCTTCAACAAGGAGTAATTTAGCCCACTAAATCTGATTGGGCTTGTCAGGCTTTTTATGTCAATAAGAGGTCTGAACAGAAACAAGGGAAAAAGACGTTAATCATTGACTATAAACCTCCAAATATTTTCCTACAGGATGATAAATTCACACTGCCAAAGATTAGTACGCAGGTACTATTTCTAAAGAAAGCTACCATCTTCTCGAAGTTTGATCTTCAAGCAGGATTTTGGCAATTTGGAATAGACCCTCAAGACAGATACAAGATAGCCTTTTATATTTCGAACGCCCAATATCAATGGACTATTATGTCGTTTGGACTCAAGGTTGCCCCTTCGCTATTTCAATGGGCCATGACAAAGATATGTGAGCCTATTCTCTATAGTGATTTGATCTATATTGATGACATCTTTTAGTACTCTAAAACCCATAAAGAGCATCAGGCTTTACTCCAAACCTTCTTAGATCTTACGAAGCAACATGAGATTTTACTCTTAGCAAAGAAGAGCTATATTGAAATAGCCCAAATAGAATTTTTTGCTATGCATTTCCATAATAGATTCTATCAGCCTGGATCACATATTGCCAGTGAACTACTACATTTTTCTGATGATAGTCTCACAACCAAACAAATACAAAAATTCCTTGGAATTGTTAATTATATCAAAGATTTCATCCCTCACGTAACTGATTATACATCGTCCCTATCAAAATTGACACAGAAGAATCCACCACCATGAGGAAAAGAATAAATTAGAGCTATACAACATTTAAAGCAAGCCTATCAACATCCACCAACCTTAAAGATTCATGACGAATGTCAACGTACTCTGCAGACAGATGCAAGTGACCGTTACTGGGGTGTTGGTCTCATTGAAGAAATTGATGGAAATCACCACTATTGTGGTCATGCAAGTGGAAAGTTTAAAGAATCGGAAAAGCATTATCATATAAGCTATAAAGAGATATTGGCGATCAAAAGAGGAATTGAAAAGTTTAGTTTCCACCTTAGCCCATATCACTTTATCATTGAAATGAATAACACAACTTTTCCTAAAATTCTTTTGTCAAAGAAAAAGACCTTACCAGATAGCCGATTGCTTCGATGGCAAGAGTGGTTCTCACGTTATAAATTCACGATCTGCCATATCAAAAGCCATCACAATATCCTTGCGACTTTCTCTCTCGACCTACCAAAGAAGTTAGTCTCTCCTTTTCTCTCAACCACCATCCCTTTCCTCCTTCCAATCATGGAATTCTCTCAAAATGCCTCCTCTATCTCCTAACACCCCAAATACCTTAGAAGAGGTTTTTTCTCTTCTACATTAGAGTCTATTATGTTATCTTCATCTCACCCTTATCAATCTTAATATTCCTCCTCATTCTTCCCATTTTAATTCTACAACACCATATCATGTCTTGTATCACCTTTATGATATTCTTTCTGAACCAGCGTTATGGCATCTATGGGCCTTATCTACCTAATATGCTTGTCCAATTTCTCTTTCTCGTCTCCATGTCTACATACATCTCTCTGATCCTACTAATGCCAAATCTCTCCTTTAGACTCTCCTCAAATGGTTCCAACCTCTGTCAAAATGGCATATTCAATTGTCTCAACTTCTGACTCAATGCTAGTTATGGGATACTTCTTTGATAGATCACAAGGCCTGTGCAATCTTCATCATCCTTCACCCTTACTACTTAACCACATCTAGTTATCTTTGCACATTAAATCATGTTCAATATTGGCGTACTGCTGTTGAATGGCCTATCAATCTTACTCAATGGATGGCAAAATTGCATTCCTTCCTAGATCACCTCAATCAGCATCCTCGGACAATCTCATTTGCAACATGTACTTCTCTAGGTCCATATTCAGGAGATTATACTATTCTGGAGCCTATCTCTCCTCCTGTTGGATATTGGACTACAATGGACTAGTTTAACTTTACTGGGTTCAACATTATGGCTCGAGAGCTACCATATCCTCCTGAAGAAAGTACCGCACCATTTAGGCCTTCCAGTATGCCCACTCGATTTTCTGACCCATTTCAAAATGGTTCAAGCCTATGGCCCTCAACTTAGACTGAGACAGACATTGCCTAATTCATTTACACCATGGAACAACTTGACGATGACATAGAGCTGACAGATGATTCTGACAATGACAGTGGTGGCCTACACTCTCTCTCCGCTCCTCTTTAAGTTATCAGTTCTTATCTTGTAAAAAAATCTTTGGGGTCCACATCCTCTTTAAAGATTATTTCTTGTCCCCTAGGAATGTGTGGGACTCATGTGTTTCTTAGTTTTTACTATTTGTGTTTTTAAAGTTGTGTAAATGATTGTATCGAGGTAATCTTTTCACTAAAGTTACTTGTCTTTATTCCCTGCTTAGTCTATAAAAACAAGACTTCTCTTTCGTTAGAAGCAGAGTAGGTTATATTAAGAACTTGTTTTCATGAATGAAAGCTAGAGTATTTTCTATCCCATGACTTCTAAGTTTTCCCTCTCATAAAAGTTTCATTCTTGAATAATATAATCTTGGTTATACAGAAAGACAAATATTTCTACATTTGCCTTTCATAAGGATCATGTACATTAGAAACTCTTAGACAGTAGATCATATTTGAGGTCATTAGAATGAGGAGAGATTGGAAGTGTAAGTTCCTAAGAGGCAAGCCTTGAGATTTTGTACCCGTAGAGATAAGGGGCTTATTTCAGCCAATATGCCTGGAACTTACATTTTGATCTTGCTTCGTTTTCCCTAATCTTCGATAGATGATCTGTTTCTAAGCACATGATTTGATATTCCTCGAGTTTTTAACTAGTGGTTGCCTCGTTGGTTGCCCCTTAAGGATGGAAAAAACGACCTGGTCCGCCAGCTCGACCCAGTTTTGGCTTGAGCTGACCGAGTCACAGGCTGACTTGTGGCCCGCCCATTTTTTCCAAAACAACATCATTTTGATTTTTTTTGCTTAAAAAAACAAATTGTGAGCAGGCAGTGGCTTGTCGGGCCACAACCCATGCCGCGGGCCGACTGATGGGCTACCATAGCCTGGGGCAATACCCGGCTCGACCCGACCTATTGACATATCTATTAACCCTAGGAGGCATTCCTTTCACACCCCTGCTCCATGTATCCTATAACTATTTGTGATTATATTTTATTGCTAACTATTATCTTTGTTATCATCGATAAATTTATAGAATTAATACTAAAAATATATAAAAACTAAAATTTAATATCACTTACAGCTTCCCCACCTTTCGATTCTACTGGATTCTCATTCTGTTGTTTTTCTGTGACAAAACCCTATCCCTCAATTCGTGCTACTCTATATCGGTGTAGAGATCAATTTCCGGTAGCAATTTTCTTTCTTGTCAGCGATGGGTAAAGATATGGAATCTGCTGCCATGGAAGTCGACGCTCTAAAATCCGATCAGATCAGTCCTCGATTCTCCATCAACGGTAATCATTATTAATTTCCGAATCACCCATGCGATTTCCTTTATCCAATTGATATGATTTGTTCTATGTTGGATTTTATTAGTGTTGCAGATGCTCAAATCTGCTCAGATGCAGCATGGGTTGCGACATGGGGATTACACTCGTTATCGGAAGTATTGTAGTGCTAGGCTGAGGAGGTTGTATAAGTCACTCAAGTTCACTCATGGTCGTGGCAAGTATACTCGTCGACCCATTACCGAAGCTACCGTTACCGACGTCAGGTATTATAAAGCAGTTGTTTTAGTGTAGTCACTGATGGTGGTAGGTATATTGCTCAACACACTTAGATCTATGAAAACTAAGATGAAAAGCAGTTCCTTTTTTTTAATTTTGGTATTTGAAAGTAATGTAGGTTTTTGCACGCGGTTCTTTATATGTCCGAGAGAGCTTGGAGCCATGCCATGGAGAAACGGCAACTTCCAGATGGTCCCAATGCACGTCAACGCATCTATTTGATTGGAAGACTGAGGAAGGCAGTGACATGGGCCAATCTGTTTTCGCGATTATGTGCTGCCAAGGGAGATTCCAGAACTTCTTTGGAAGCTGAGGTTTAACTTTGTTTATACTCATCAGTATATGATTTGGTACCCTTGAAAATTTTTTATTGGATAGTGGCTCCAGATTGAATGTTAATTGGACTTTTTTATATTGAAATCTGTAAAACAGTAGGTTATATGCTGATGCTTTTGTGCTTGAGGGAAGTAGTTCCTTGCTTCTCTGCTTGTGTTATGGTTTTGGTAATGCTTGTCTTTAATGATGCTGTTATGTCGGCTTCGTAAGTGAAAAAAATATCTATAACATGACATACCAATAATGGTGTTGCTAGTAATTCTTTACACTTTCTATTGGATTTCCTAGACTTTGGGATGATTAAACCGCTTGATATGGTGATAGATTGCACAGAATACTTCCAATTTGGAAATGGGACATATATTTTGTCATTTTTATATTCGAGGAACTGATCAGGGTTGGCAAGTTTTTCTTGTGAGAGTAAGCCTTACTTCATGCAGGGAAAAAAAAAAAAAGGCCTCTTCTCTTTTATCAGCAGCTCTCATGTAGGAGAAATTGATTATTATACATTTTAGTTGTAACTACAGCTTTTAATGGTCTTGTTTTACATTTTCTTTATTATTCCATGCCTCAAACTTGGTTCTGATTTTTACTAACAAGTTGTAGGTATTTTCGTACAATGTTTCTTTCGTCGTACAATGTTTCTTTCTGTCACAATTATTCCAGCATGACTACCATTTTCATTTGATTTCCAATTTGCAGGCCTATGCCTCCTATATGAATGGGACTCTGTTGTTTGAACAGGATCGAAATTGGGACACTGCCTTGAAGAATTTCATTAGTGCCAGGTGCATCATTACATTCTAGTTGTTAGTTATTTGACAGAGAACTAGAATTAGTTTAGGGTTATGTTCTGTACTAGTTGGTTTTATTTTTACGAGTTCATTCTATTTTTTTTCCTTATTGTTCAGATTATAAAAGCAGATTTATTTGAGGTTTTCAATTAGGGTGAAAAATAAAGTTTGACTCTTTGCTTTACTGGGATCAAATGGAAAATTCTATATGTTTGTGCATTTTAGTTTATGGATAGCAGGAGAGCGTAGAGTGTGTTCTGTTTCAGAATTTCTAAATTTTCAGCTCGAGAGTTACCATTCTTTCATTGTAAGAGTTGTTTTTCGATTTAGGAGTGATTCCTAAAACCATACAAGTGATTTCTAGGTATGAGACAAATAATTTTGTTTGTCCATAATCTTTTAGGATGATTTTTAGTTTGTGTTAACCTAGTGATTCCTAGACCTCGTTATTCATAAGTTGATGAACTACAGCTTTCGTGTGTTTTATCAAATAGTTGGTGGCTGTCCTGTATGATGATTCTTTTAAGTTTTTTCTTGCTGAATCTGTCAATAGTTTAATTAGACTATTCTAGAACTGCTTTAGCTAGTTCTTTGGATGGGCTAGAATTTTTCATATACGAGACATTATACAAGATTTTATCTTCTTCGTATAGCCAACTACATGATGCTTTGACAATTGATATGAGAGAAATTGGCTGCGAAGTTCGATAATCGAATTACCCACTGTACTGTAAGCATTATCCTACATTGAATTCTGATCTTTTATCTTTCTGTTTTATAGAAAATATTTTCAGGCAGTGATGCCTGCTGCTGCACTAAAGTACTATGTCTGGAAATCGGAGAGATAATCTTGCTAGTACTTGATTTTGGTTTGGATATTATAATGACATTAAAGCTGATTTTGTTCTAGCACATCCTTTGAAATTGTTTTATGATTTCTTTGAAATATTTTTTGTTCTCAGTATTCCAGAATCAGTAGCACTGGTCATACTTGCTATGTATTCTAATTTAGTCAAATTACAAAGGAATGTGATTGACCAACTTGCTTTTTTTTTTTCTGAAGGGCTGTTTATGAGGAACTTGGGAAGTATGGAGATTTGGAGAACCAAGTCTTGTGTCGTGGTCGTGTTGAGGAGCTAGAGCCTAGTATCCGATATTGCCGGCACAAAATAGGAGAGTCAAACTTGCAAACTTCTGACCTCCTACAAATTGGTGAAATGGAAGGTCCTGCGTCGGACCTATTCAAAGTTAAGTTTGAGGTGAGATTGCTTAGTTTCAACTTGAAATTGTACATGTTACATTGTGTCTCTTGTAATGTGGTGCAGTGTCTTTGTTTATACTCTTTTCTGCCTTTGATTTCTTTAAATAAATTACGTTCCTTTGATCTTGGAGTCCCACCATCGATTTGACAAAGCTTATATATTTCTGACTGAACTTTAGCTCATAAATGATTGAGCTTTGTGTCCTATTGCAACTTTACAACGGATTCTGTAAATTGAAGTGACCACTGATTGTGAAAATACGAAGTGACCACTGATTGTGAAAATACGAAGTTATAATTTTCACTGAAGCCAAAATCTTCTATCCAACGTCTGATTCTCATCATTATGTTGGTTTACAGGCTGCTATGGCTGAGGCAAGATCTCAACAGGCTGCATCCTTGACAGAGTTTCACTGGCTTGGACATAGATTTCCAATATCCAATGCAAAAACTAGAGTGGCCATTTTAAAAGGTCTGTTGCTAATTTCAATCTCGAAATAGGTATGAAGATAAAGTACTACCAAACAGAATCTCTATCCATGGAACCTTTCCTGTGTGATTAATTGAATTTCCATAAAATATTCTTTACTTAAGGTAAAAGGTAAATTTTAAAGAAGTTCCCTGGTCAGTTTGTTAATTCACGTTTTACTTAAAAGATCATGTGCTGACATTTTTCGGCAGCTTTACATTTAACATTTTCTTCTGTTAACAAGATATGAGGTTGTTTGACTTTCTTTTCATGGCCAAATTATCAGTTGTACAAATACTATTTACTGATGTATACACTAAATTATTGTCTGATCCAATTGGAGTCATATCTTGGTTCTCTTGTGGTTCATCTTCAGCACAAGACTTGGAGAAGGATTTGCATGGCCCTGCATCAGATACACTACAAGCTGAGAAAAAATTAACCATCTTTGACAAAGTTTTTGCTGCTTATCATGAAGCGAGGAGCTGCATCCGCAATGACATGGTATGGAATGCTGCCTAGTGATTTCATACTGTTTTTTCTTCATACAGTTCACTTTATTTCTTTTCAACTTTTTCTCTAATGCTTTGTGGATTTCTTCCTTTGGTAGCATTTATTAGGTTATCCAATTGTCCTTTTATAGCTTTTGTGTTTGCTATTTCTTTTATTGTTTTTCAAACAGATTCTTGACATGTTAAACTTTGTAGGTCAGTGCAGGTAATGCTGATGATGTCAAAGATGAATTGTATGGCCTTGACAAAGCTGTCAGTACCGTATTAGTACAGCGAACCATGGAACGTAATCAATTGTTGGTTAGCATTGCAAAAAGTAAATTTGCTAGGCGTCGTGATGACAAAATGGAGAAAGCTACCAAACCTGAAGAACTTGTTCGCTTGTACGATCTATTATTACAGGTCAATGATGTATTCTTGAAACTGCAATTTTAACATGCACTTCCTTTATTAAGATTGACTCAACTTTTTACTGAAAACTTTATTCACATGATATATTTCACAGAATACTGCCGATCTTTCTGATTTATTGAGTTCTGGGCGAGATACAAAACCAGAAGAACTGGCATTAGCTGAAGACTGTACACGAAGAAGTTTGACATTCCAAGCCCAAAGGTATGATCCTCTACTTGTTTTAACAAGTTACTTGCAACTAAGCTATTTCTGTCTCTGGTTTGAAGTTTTTTCTATTTTTTTTCATTGCCTCTTATTTAATCATAAAAGGTCTCCTATTTTGAAGTTGGCTATAACTTGCATTTCCATGGTTCAACAGTGACTGGCCATTTTATCTTTCCTCTGTGCTTAAGCCTTCACCATCATCTAGTTCTGCAACCTTTTTCATTTAGAGTTGGGATTTTCACTGGAGGCTGGTTTTGGAAGACTAACCTAATTTCTCTAAAATGTTAATTTGTATCTTAATGTAACACGAGTACCAATGTGGCAGGTCTTTCTACTTGGCGAAGTCATATAGTTTAGCTGGAAAGAGAACAGAAGCATATGCATTGTACTGCCGAGCCCGATCTCTGGCTGAAAATGCCTTGCAGAAATTTCAGTGTGTGAATGTCTCTGACGAGGTGATTTAGCCTGGAGAAGACCAATAACTGTTTACAAGTTACATTTTATGAGAGTCACTGGTTTAGGATTTATCTGATGAAATCATGGAGGAAATTTACCTGTTGATGCTTTATGGCGAGTTATAAATTAAGGATGATATGTTTTCGTTTGGATTAATTGTTTTATATTTTTTATGCTTCTTGAACAGTTGATCATCAAAGAGTTGAAGACCTTATACAACGAATGCAGATCTAACAGTTGCATAGAGCATGCCATTGGGATTATGGAGGAGGTGAAAGCTCCGGAGACCCTCTCTAAGAAAGTTTCTGCAATTTCATTGAGTGGAAGTGAGAAGAAGGTATGTCATTCTTGTGTCATTTTTTTCCCTCTTGTTCTCCTTAAGAAGAAGATATCAAACTGGTGATAACTGTAATAATGACGGCAAAGGATGGACCATAGGATAGAACTTCTGTTCCTAATTATATCTTCCTAGTTATACTAACAATCACCATGAATACATTGACATACTAAACCTAGATTGCAAATAAAAAACTGACCACATATAATGATTTGCGCCTCTGTAAAAATAGAGTAATTTCTATGGGTAAATCTCAAGATATATATCTGATTTGTCAGTTATTCTTTTCTTTGGCATATCCACTAAGCAGCTTATTTTGCTCAATGTTGAAAAATCCTGAGCATTTATCACTAACCCTGATTGAATTATTGTTTTGAAATTGTAAGGTGGAGAAATTTCTTCTTGAGAAACTCGATGTGTATGAGCCTGCTGTTAGCATTTCAAATGCGAAGGTTCTTCCACATATTGAAGGCTTCCCTCCTGCCTGTCAAGCTATAACTAGAAACCCTATTGTTCTCGACCTTGCCTATAACTATATTGATTTCCCATCTCTGGAGACTAGGATGAAAAAAGACAAGAAAGGCTTCATAAGTAGGCTTTGGAGGTAAGTGCTGGCGAAGAGCTCTCTAGTTGATTTCCTGTTAACAAAAAGAAAAAGAAAAAAAGTGGATTCCTGATGAGCTGTAGGAGGCATTGACTTCATAATTGGAGACTGAGTATATGCAGTTCTTTAGCTTCTGAAATTTTGGATATGTGAAATTTTTGGCTTATTAGATTCCCAAATCCGGACACAACCCAACTTAACGTTTAGGATGTTGCAACTTGGGTTGGGCACACAGAAATAGAACATCACATTGAACTTAACCAAATGGAACTTTTTGGCAGCTCTATTGCTCAATATTACGCTTCAGTCGTCCCCTTGTTTTACAGGCGATAGGTATATGATTCTTTCCTTAAAAGTTTTGAGGAACTGGTTATCTTATTGGTGCAAGTCCTTTGGGATACATAGATCCAAATAACGAGGATAAAGATGTGAAAATATTCACATTGGCTAGAATCACACCGGGTCAATGAAGTCCACTTGGTTTGCATATTTTATCCAGTTAACTAGGTCTAGTTATCTGTGCTGGAGCTTTTTATTACCTAATGTTCACAGATCCTCCGATTAATAGTAATAAAAAAAATACTCAAAAACATACTTATTGTTTTTTCAGGAAAATTTTAGTGTAGACTTGATACGCTTAGGTACAAATGCAATACTCTTCTTTTTATCTTTGATTTAGTAGCTCTTTTGTTTTATTTTTATCCTCTTCATTTTTTTTAATTTTTTCCTAAATTGCAATGTCAAATTGGTAACAAAAAAGTGACAATTAATTAGGAATGTCAAAAAGGTTATGGGTTCAGCTTAAATTAATTGAAAAATTAGGCTTTGGATTGGACTATATGATATATACGAACTCACATGATTTTGTTTAAAATAAATCAACCCCTTCTTCTTCATTCTAATTTTCTGTTTCTTTTTTAGGGTTGGTTTGTTTCTTATCTAAACTAAATAAATAAGATTTGACATAGTATCAAATGTATGAAAATAGTTGAGTATATTAATAATTAATTAGTTACACCAAAGTAATTAAAAAGAATATTTTATCATTTCCAATTCGTATTTAATTAGGGATTTTCTAGTGAGATTAGATTGAGAATTGACAAATTAGTTTTTGAAATATGAATCATAATTTAATTATTAATTTTTAAGAGCAAATATGATTGAATTTTATATAACTTAAACATTAATTATGTACTTTATTTTTACTTAGAACATTAATAAAGAAAATATTAAATTATGCTTATAATCATGCATAATTATATATTAGTCAAATCACTTTAGTATTCTTAATAATTGAGTGATTATAATATATTATTAAATTTCAATTTTGATTTATAATTGTAAATTATTTAATTGAAATTAGTGATAAAGCAAAAAAATTATTTTACATATTGGTTATAATTTATATTTATCGCTAATATATTTAGAATCTAATAGATCATACATATACAACAATTAAGGAGAGAAATTAACTTAAAATAAGTTGAACTTAATTTTTCAATTTAAAACCTTTAGAAACTAAATATGATTTTTTTTTAGTAAAATTAAATTCTAACTTTGGTTTAAAAAAGGTACATAAAAGAGTATCTATTATCAAAAGACAATAAACAAATAAAGGACAAAACACATATAAACATTAACCAAAAATTTATATTAAAATTTTGAGTTTTTAGACTCTTAATAATATAAGTAATTCAATTGATCCAATTTTTACTGATAATATTTAATTAAAATTTTGAAGAATCGAATTCGGCTGATGCCAAAAGTTCATCTCTTTTTCTCTTCCCCTCGCTAAAACAATGTGGACATAACGACATTACAAAGCAATTAAAGAGCTTTTGTGATTTTCCTTATTATCACCCTAACTTTACATCGATAATGTTTCGTTAAAAATCTTTATGTGGTAGAACAATTACATCAACTACCAGCATTCTTTTTATTTGGTAAGTCGTAGCCATGAATAATTTTTGAATGCCTTCCTCCAAAAAGGCAACGTCAATTGACTTCGATACAATCCACTTCAACTGTGGCCAATTCATAGGTTTTCTGGAGGGAGGCATTCAAAAATTATTCGTGGCTACGACTTACCAAATTAAACAATGTTGGTAGTTGATGTAATTATTCTACCGCTTACCAAATGATGGGTATAAGTATGAAACAAAGAGCAACTGTTGAGATATGGTCGAGAATTTGACTCAACATCAACAAGCGAAACAAACTGATATTTTCGGCTGTAAAAGATTATTGGTAGAGTTTAGTACTTACCGCTCCAAATACTACATACAATACAGTATGTAGTGAGATAAAGAGAGAGAGGGATATGAGGTGAGATGGATTTGTGTGCCTTTTGTCAATATTTACACAAAAAAAATATTTAAATTTAAATTAAATTCTAGAACAAACTTTAAAGTTTAAATTGCCCATTTTTAATTATGTTTTAAAGAACAAAAGTTCTTAATTTGAAATTATATCTCATATTCTCACCTTTCTATATTCAATTGTAACTCAAATAAAAAAAATTATAACACATATGACATACTATATGATACAGAAGCTTATATATTCCCAAATTTATAAAATACAATATTTAAATCTATTTACATGTTTTAGAAAATCTTTCTAGCTCTATTGCATTCTACAATTAGTTTCAATATATAAGTGGCTTTTTATAATTTCTACCCAATGTTATGAATACCGTACCGGTAATAGTATCGATACCTAGTTGGGTTTTAGTAAGGTACTATACCGGTATCCATCAATAGCGGGTAAATTTTTAAATTTATGAAATAGTTTCTGAATTTTTTTAGAAATTGCAAAATAGTCCTTCATTATATTATACTGTATACTTTATAATTTTATATCAACCATGTCTCCAAAAATTATAATAATAAAAATTTAAAATAACAACAATTTATTTATTTTTATTAACAATATTTTTTACACACTTCACATATAAATAGTAACCACAATTAATATGAAAAAGATCATTTAATCATCGTACAAAAATAAAATTAAGAACAATACAAAGTATTTAAAATATTACAATTTCATCATATAATGAATAATAATTACATCAAAACATCAAACAAAAAGAATAATAAATATCTGTTACTCTCTAGCAATTATAATTTACAATAAGGGTTTGTGCCGAAGAACCAACAAGAAGTGAAACCTGAAACATAAATATTTACAATAACATTGCATATATAAAACTTAACATATACATCAAATATAAGTGAAACTAAAAGAAGAAAAGAAAGAAAAACCTAAAACTTCATTTAATCAAAAAACCAGCTATAATTGGATTGACTTCAATTCTCATTTAATATAAAATCTTCATCATTGAGAGGAGTCTCATCATCATCATCATTCAAATTTATTGTACCAAATGATATGTCAATGTTTTCGCATTTAAGATTATCTTTCAAGTCACTTTCATCTATCAAACTTGGTTCTTCATAAATTAGATCTATTAAAAGATTGATATTATTAATGCAAATTGACTCTACTGAACTACTTATTTTATTAAAAGTCTTAGTAAAAAATTAAATTAAATTATAACGAATTATATCTAACTTAATAATGATAATAACATATCTTTCTCACAACTTTAAATTGTATTGAACAAAAATTAAATTATTCAATCTTTTGTGCTCCAATCTATTCCTTTTCTTAGAATAGATGAATTCAAATATGTTCCAATTTCTTTCATAGCCTGTTGTACTCACATTTTGACTTAGAATTTGAATTACAAACCTTTACAATTTTAGAACACCATTTTCGAATTGGCCCCACCGAGAAATTATAAGTCGTAAGATAACAAAAGTAGCGTTATAAAAAATAAAGTGATAATTAATTTTCAACAAGTAACAAAAGTGAAAAAATATATACCTGGATTAAGTTTTTTCTTTTTGACGAATGGCAATTAACATCCTAAAATCACGAGAAGCCTTCTTATAAATCTTCATTTATGAGCTTAGGAGATCTTTCATCATCTCATGGACAACAATTGTGGTAATAGTTATTAACATTCCCCTATTAACTTCAGCTTTCGTTATAAAACTTAGTTTGAAATAGATACTAAGGTTAAAATTACCCTATTGCAAACAATAGAGAGGAAAGTTGTCTTTCTTATATCTTATTTATAATTGCAAGATAATCTTTGTATAAAGAAGGCCTATTTTTTAAATTGGCCTTGATTGCTTCCTTTTCCCTTTACATAACATTATAAAAATAACTCATTGTTGCTTTTTTATTACTATTAATCAAACGAAGTACCCTCATCATAAGCTCACAAACTTGAACGGTAAATTGACATTAGGACCAAAATTCGGTGTCTTCAAGTATAATTTTGGAAACCTCCAATCTAACATTAGACTTAACATGCTGAAATGAAACTTATTCATCACTTATAAATATCTTTCTTAACTCTTTTTTATCATAATAAAAGACTAAAGTGATAAGAAATTTGTTACAAATCTTATAACAATAGGATGATACAAATTCTTATCATTGATGAAATAATTTCTCATTAAATTCAAGACTCATGCATAATTGTAGATGAACTTGGTTACCTTTATATTTTCTGCACAACTTCATCAATAATAGGAAAATATCTACCATCCCCGATATTTTTTAAAATCAAGTCAATGCAATGTGCAGCACAAAGAATCCAATAAAAAGAATTATACTTACTTTGTAATCTTTTTCTAATCGCTTTATAAACGAAATCATTGTTAGTAATGAACTGAATGACTCAACTTCATTCACAACTACATCAAATATTTTAAATAAAGTATCAGCATTCCTAACAAGGCTAGATGTATTAATAAACTTAAACATCAGCATTCCTAACAAGGCTAGATGCATGAATAAACTTAAAGGGTGTTTGTTTCCATTTTTGTTTTTGGTTTTTTGTTTGTTTCCAAATTCAGTAAAAAATTACCTGTTTATTTGAGTTTTCAGTTTCTGTTTTTGGTTTTGGTTTCTTTCTGTTTTCAAAATTTATGAAAACCATAAAAAATGGTTTTTGTTTCCTGTTTCTGTTTTTTTCATAATATGATTTACTATCATTTAAATATATATTATTTAATTATTTAATTATTAATAAAAATTATGAATAATTTAATTCAAGATTATATATTTAATAAATTAAAATTAATTATCAATAAAAATTATGAATAATTTAATTTTATTTAAAATATATAAATATCCAAATAATTATTTCAAATAAATATTAATTTATAATTAAAATTTTAATTTATAAATTATTTATTTTATTAAAATAACATAGTTTTTTTAATAAATATTATATAAGAGATTAAATAAATTTATTTAAGTAAAAAAATTATCTTTAAGTTTTATTTAATATGTAATTATTATAAAAATATAACTACAATAATATTAAATTTTTATATTTATTTAAAAGAAAAACAGAAAAAAAATTAAAATTAAAAATTAAAAACTACAACAAAAAAACATAATTAGAAGGCTTTCCAACTCAACGAAGGCATGTCTCGTAAAGGAATCGGTCCAAATATTGCCACTTATAATGGCTTAACAAAGTGACTTTGCAACGTTAGAAGAGAAAGAGAACTATTTGATGAAATTCCTGAAAAAGGTCTGGCTCGTGATGTCGTGACTTATGGTATGATTATGGATGTGTATTGCAAAACTGGGAAGTCTAGTGGAGGCATTCCAATAGTGGGATGGGATGAAATTAGAGGCTATTCAACCTAACGATTTTGTCTATGACACCTTATTGATGGATGTTGTGATGGAAGAGATATGCAAAAAGGCTCGGACTTTGCATTCAAGAAAGGTGGAATCGCTTACTTCAGGCACTCTCACACTCCGGCTCGACAGAGTAGTGGAGGAGTAAATCACAATTTAATCTCACTCAATTCTTTAGAGAAGGGGCCTCGTGCTCGGTGCGCACAAGAAGCTACTATATTGGATGAAACTCTCACACTACCGCTGCCGGAACTCGAATCTGAGACCTTACACTCCCTGAACACCAATTGAACTCAGACCTTATTCTTAGAAATGGTGCAGAAGGGATTTGCGTCTTCCTCTTCTTTCAATGCTTTGATTGGTGGTCTCTGCAAATTGGGAAATCTGATTGAAGCTAAAAAGTTGTTGGCAGATATCGTTGAGATACATGTGGTGCCACATCACACAACCTATGCAAGTATACAACCCTAATTGATTATCACCGTAAACGAGGAATGATAAAGAAGGCAAAGCAGTTATTTCTGCAGATGAAAAAAAGGAATCTGATGCCAACTGTTTTAACTTACACAGTTCTCTAAAATGGCTATAAAAATACGGGGAGCATATATGAAATGTTTGCTCTCTTTGATGAGATGGTTGCGAGGGATATCAAGGTCAATGATATGATATCGAGCGAGATGGATGATGCCCACCTGAAAGGAGGTGACTTGAGCAAAACTTTGATAATCTTTGATGAAATGATGTTGAAGGGAGTGAAGATGAGTCAAGCTCTCCACAAGGAACTAATTGAAACACTTTGCCGAAAAGATGTGCCTGATTTGTTAAAACCACTTTATGAAATTGAAAAGCTAGGATTTAAGCTGAGTCTTGATACTTGTACAACTTTGCTCTGTGGCTTTTGTGAAGCAGGAAACATGGATGTAGCAGTAGAAGTCTGAAAGAGTATGATCAAGTTGAAATGGCTTCCAGAGTCCATCCTGCCACAGAATTGTGTTAACGCACCCAGGTCACTTTTTTCACTTTTGTTATTCCAACGTTGTTTTAATTCATCTCATCTATACATTTATATGAGACAGAGTTATGACATCTTTAGAGGTCCTATTTCCGATAAAGGTGGAAATAATGATTATGACGAACCACCATTATTAATCATTCTAGGAAGAAAAAGACAGTGAAGAAAGTTATAAAGAAAGTTGCAAATTCTAGCCAAATTTACTTTGTTTTATTATCATAAAAAACGACATTATTTTATTAACGAGGGTCTCTTAATATATGGCAGTGATACATCAGTAAAGATAA
Source organism: Erythroxylum baracoense (assembly GCA_025629805.1). Lineage (NCBI taxonomy): Eukaryota > Viridiplantae > Streptophyta > Magnoliopsida > Malpighiales > Erythroxylaceae > Erythroxylum > Erythroxylum baracoense. The sequence goes on along the minus strand of JAOTAY010000003.1, from coordinate 23,700,512 downwards.
CAATGAGACTAACGTCGGACTAGAATTGAAAAAATTGAAAATTCTACTTTTTAAAATTTAGGCTATGATTGAAAAATTGAGGAAAGTTTAGGCTTTCTTTTGTAATTAATCCTATCATAAAACAAAAGCTTATATATTCATTTCATATATGGAAAAATTAAATAAAACTTTATATTACTAGCATGTTACTTGTCGTTAAAATCTCTCTTTGTTTGGTAAACAGCATAACTAATTCTAAAACAAGCATGAGAAGTTAAAAAGATAAATTCACCAAACTTGTTGATTGATAAAGAAAACATAATATAATGTTAGATTATGTCTTATAACCATTCTGCTGTTTACAATTTTATGTATAATATTATTATTTTAATTACTAAAGTTTTTTTATCTTTATCTATTTGGTTAATTATATTTGATGTTTCAATATTAAAGATAAAACTCTTGGAACAATTAGAATTGAATTGATATTTGAAAATATTTTTTAATTTTCAATTTACTCTGGTTAGAAAATTCTTTAAATCATTAATAATCAAGATCAGTGGAATATTCTCTCTAATTACTTTAGAGTGACGAATTATTTATTAACTTATTCAACTATTTTCATAGGGGTCATATTATATCCAAATAATATTAAATTAGCTATCATAATTAGAATAGGCAATAACTAGCATCAAAACACTGTAATTTCTACTGGAGATACTCTAGTAATCTCAAATCTAATAATCAATCATTAATCATACAACCATGATAATCAGGAAATTCACAAATACATAAGTAATATTCCATTTGACATCTTCATAATCTGGTCAGTTTAATGAATTTATTCTCTAATAAGAACTCACACGTTAGTTTAAGTATTTTCATACTTTATGATTATAGTTTCGTTAATGTGACTTAACCTATAATGTCATAAATAAGATAGATTTTCTTCACTTAGCTTTCTTTCTTTCTATTTATGTTAAGGATCAGCCTTTCAAAGATCAAGTTATTTGTAAGTAATCTAGATCCATAATAAACATCATTTTTATAAAACAAACAATTCTTATCATTAATAATAAGGACAAATTCATTCAAATCTAATTAAGAAATGAAAATGATGTTTCTAGTAATAAATAAGAAATTGAAATGATATTTCTAGTTCAAGGCTAAAAGGTAAAAATAAATTACAAGTTCCTGCAACTAAGAAATTGAACAACTCTTGCTCTATTGTCAAATCGTTGGTCCAATTTGCCTTTCCTCAACAATCAGCTCCTTGTTAACATCTGCATACTATTGCAAATATGAGAACTATATTCAATATCTAATATCTAAGAATCTGGAACATAAGTATAAAGATTAATCTCAATCATAAATATATCTAAATAAGCAACTTTTATAAGCTTCTTATCTTTTTTGTTATCAAAACAAGTTTTGCAATCCGTCTTTTAGTGTCCATTGTCTTCACAGTGTAAATATGTGCCCTTATCACTGTTCTTTTTCTCGACACTAACTTTTTACTTTGCTACTTTACTAGAAACCTTATATTTCTTGTTATTATTCTTTTTATAACTCTTTTAATTGCTCTTAGAAGATTTCTTAACAAGAATATAACTAGATTCCTTCTTAAGGGATCCTTCTTTAGTCTTAAGAATATTTAGCACTTCATGCAATGACACGTCCCTCTTAATCATATAAAAGTTTATAATGAACTATGAAAAGCATGGAGCCAAAGATTGAAGCACTAAATCAATGCTCAACCCATAACCTATGACATAAGTAAATTGATTTATTTTGTAATATAGTCGATCGTCTTAAGTACATGCAACTCAATTAAATCTCCTTCTATCATCTTGCATTGATATAATGCTCTAAAAGTCTCATAAACTTTCACTTTATTTTATGCTCCAAACAACTCCTTAAGATGTATAATTATAATAGGAGTATCCAAGTTTTCATGTTGCTTTTGAAGCTCAAGAGATAAGCTAGATAGTTATATATTTAGCTTGTTTAGCATTATTAATATGACATTGATATAAGTCCAAGACTTCATTAGTTACATCCGAACTAGGCTTTGATGGAAGTGGAGTGTCAAAAACATACTCTTTTTTTTTGCTTGAAAACAATTCTCAGCCTTCGAACCAGTATGTGAAACTAGGTCTAATAAGCTTATTAGCATCCAAATTGCTCCTAATGGACAAAACATTGGATGATGAAATTATTAAATTATACATCATAACTATGCAGGTTGAGTCAAATCACTTTAACATTTTTAATATTTTGATGGTCATAATATATTGTAAAACGTCAATCTTGATATATGATTACAAATTATTTAATTAGATAACTAAATATAAATAAAAGAAGTTTTAATTTTTCTAATATAATTTATAATCATTGTCAATATATTAAGAACCTAATGTGTCACTCATAAAGAGCAGTTAAAAATTTTAATTTTAATTAAATTAGACTTAATTGTTAAGTTTGAAAAAATTTTAGAGATCAAATATGAAATATTCAATTTTATTAGAATTAAATTAAATTATGATTAGATTTTTATTTAATTATAATTGGAATATTTAATTTTAATAAAATAAACCCTAATAAATTTTTATTTATAAGAAACAAGTACAGGAGAGTTAGCACTTTTGCTTATTCTTCTCAAAGTAATAGTTTTTTTTTTTTGCTTTGTAGATATAATTAGAGCCTGGATGCTTAGACATCTTTTGGTTGACACCTCGTGAAAAAGTTGCGATAAGAATTCAAATTAGATATGATTTATTTATTTTTATGATTCAAATTATTCAAGTTGTTCAATTATTAATATCTGATCGAAAAATCGCAAAAAAATTTTTTTGTTATTGCTCATGATTCGATCACGATTGGTTTTATACTCCTTCCATTTGCAGAATAACAAACTTAAATGAATTGATATATCCACAATTTATTAAATAAGTTTATCAGAGCGTGAGTATTTGATATCATTAAAGTTGATAATACTAAATGGTTTGATCTTAATTTACTAAAGGTTGACATCTCTTTCACAAGATCAATTAGATACCACCTTTTGTAAGATGTATATAAACAAGAGCTTAGTGTTCTCCTACTTACACTCTTTCAATCGAGCTTGTTGTATAAGGTTTATCTAGTGCGGAATACTCAATTAATATGATTTGTAGGCTATTGCTTCAATCCGAAAAGTTATCCAGTGTATATTTAAACGATAATAACTACGGATTCTTCCGTTTAAAAAAAAAAAGAGCTGGATGTTATTGAAAAATGGCACGAGAACAAACCAATTATTTGTCTTCAAAACATACTTACAAAGAATTCATAAAGAAAAGTAGGCTGAAAGTTGTTGAATGTTTAATCAAACACCCCAATAATCAACTCAAACATGATTAAAAGGTGTCTAAAACATGCGAAACGTCGAGTACTACTAGAACACACGCTCATGAACACACTCTTCAACTAAGACTTTTTATTCGGAGTAACTGTGAAGAAAATAAAGAATAGCGAACAAGATGACTGAAAAGTGAAAACAGAAGCAGAACAAGAGTGGAAGGTGACTGCAGAGGGTCCATAGAAGAAAATGACTAATACCAATCAGCCAGTGGCTAAAGCGTACTCATCTTCCATTCTCGTTGCTTTTCTCGTAAGGAATCATCAAATCAATCAATATGTCAATAAGATTTTCTCATAAGTTTCCATACTAAATCAAAGATAAAAAGTAAGTACAAAGTTTTCTAGACAACTTAAATTATGTTGCATATTTTTATCAATAATTAAAAAATTCAACAGGTTCGACCAGGTCAATTGTAAAAATTTTGGACCGTCTAACTTTTCAGTTTAATTTTTAACTTTTTCATTCAATTTAATTTAATAATTCTTATTGTTAAAAATTAATTAATTCATATTTAATTTTTCGGTTCGATTTAGTTTAACAATCTTTGTTATTAAAAATTGAACAATTTTTTAATTAATTAGTTAATTTTTATAAATTAATCAATTTTTGTAAACTAAAATAAATAGATTACTAAAAGAGGAAATCTTATTAAATATTAAAGAACTAAAAAACTAAATTAAATTATTAGGTCGAAGTTGCTGAGAGAGATTTTACTATCATAATAATTCATTAATACATAGTGAAAAAACAATTACAAGCTGTAAAATTACCATTTATTTGAACTTCATTTGCTTATCTTTTTTTCTCTCTAATCAATTACAAGCAAGTGCATATGAAGAAAAATGTTCTTTTCTACTTGAATATTAGTAAGACCAAATTGGAGCAATTCTATCTTCCGGTTGAGCGTTGTTTTCATCATGTAAACAACAATCTTGCACATTCAAGTACGATGAAAGGGTTATGGCTCCACGAGTTGTTTTCTCCTTGACCAAAACAGAAAAGAGGATTATGCTGTCGAGTATGTGAAGAAATGAGAGGCTCGCATTGGAAAAAATATATATTATACGTTCAATTTTCAGTATAAAAATGAAGAATTCCAAGTTAGTAATGTCAAGCTAGCTGGACATTTCAATGCACTTCTTTCTCTTCTCAAAAGGCTCATCTTTTTCCCCATGCTCGTCTGAGTTTCCTTCCTTGCATTCTTCTGGTTCAACTTCACCTCTTTTTCTCTGAGGAATGACTTGAAAGAACGAAGCCTTCCAATCTCTTGTTTCTAGAAACTTGAGCAGTATTTCTATTACTTGGTTAACTGTAAGAACCTGCAATCCAATCAACAAAATGAAGAGTGTAGAAAGGCATGGAGATTTTTGGTATCATTTGCTTAACCAAGGGAATGAAAAGCTAAATAATGGAGGAGTATTGAGTTTTCCAGGTTTCAGAGCCAAGTGTTGGGAGTAAAACAATATGCTATCCTAGCATATCCTACCAGAGTCTGGAATCAGAGTTAGAATCAATCAACCCAACTTTAGGAATCAAATGACACAATCTAGTCATTTGAAAAAATGCATCAAAATTTAATAACTTCTATGTGTAATTTAATTTAGCACTTACACTGTTTGCAAACTCCTTTCAGCAATTTTACAAAACTACTAGATTAGAGCATATCCAGCAAGCCTTACAGGCATAGTGCATACCATGCATAATCTATTCTATTTACTCCGTAATTGTTTAAGACAAAGCCAATGTTCTAATAGCAGTGTTATTCATGAAATCATGTCCCAAGTCTACAAAAGACAGTCTGCAGGATGCCATAATCCTAAGGTTTCAATTTCATAGAACATTTGGATTCTATTTGCCACAAGAACAGCATGCCCGCAATAGATCAGCACAGAAACAATATTCATACAACTTCAAAGAAAATGATGAAGCAAACTAGAAAGCAACAAAACCTGAGAACTTGACATCTTCAAGTAATTTCCTATAGGAAGTTTTGCAGTTTCGATTCCCTGCTCTTCTGCTTTCTTCATCGTTATCCCCTTCCACCGATTACGATCAACCAAACCACCAATAATGTATACTTTCTTTGGGTGAAGTTCATCTAGCACTGTCTCAGAATCTGCTGTAAGATATACCAGATTCTCCTTCTGATCTTGCAATGCTTCAATGTAAGATTGACTTTCCTTCTCAATTATCCATTTGTCAAACCCTGGAAGTCTTTGCAACTGGGTCTCAATTTCCCCACTGCAGCCAGTCAACCAGAGGTGACCAGGGTTTGCACATCTGCCATTCACTGCATAACAATACATAACCTGCAGATTCAATTAGGCTACAGTCTGCCAGTACAGAGAAAGTTTAATGTCAATCCACGTGATAATCACATTAATGAACTTTTTTAAGCATCAAATAAGTAATGTCTGTAACATATACATCAATGTGAAGTTCAGAAGGTTAAATCATTGAAAGAGAAAGTTATAATATGAAAGGGTTAAATAGAGTAAATAAAACCCTAAAAAATGTAGTAGTAGTTCTTGTTTCAAGATAACACCAATGAGGTGCAGAAAACTGCAACAACATTAATAATTATGAAACAACAATACATCTCAAAAGCTTACGTTTGTCAAAGTTTCCTGATTTCCACAAAGACAGCCAACTGAATGGTGAATATTTTAATACATTAATACCAATAAATCTGCCATTATCTTCAAAACAAAACCCTGAAAACCATGCTTCAGTGATAATATTGATCACCTATCTATCCCAATTGTATCTATGTAGATCAAAACTTTTAACAAGTTCCTCCAGTTCATGACTCCCACTGATATGAAGCTCATACGTTTAAAGCTTCAAAAAATGTAATTAAAAAGCCTCATTGTCAACCAAAGCTAAAATTGCATAGCACCCTGATGATATGCTTGGTTCATACTTGGCTCCACTGGAACCTTTCCCTCCCAAGTTCGAGTCTTTGCTAGAGCCGTTAAACAAACTCCACTTTGCTTACCGATTACCATACTTTCGTAAAACCATAACTGGATGATGATTCTTGTATCTATTCAAATTAAACCTAACACTTAAATCACTCAAGCCAAGTTCAACTTTAAAACATAACACAAACATTTCACCAAAAACAATAAAAAGATTCAAACTTTCACTCCATTATAAAGTAATTACACACTCCGCAACATACGCACATAACAAAATCACAAGAAGAACCGAGAAAACCTGTTGAACGAGGCTATGGATTTCGTTTTCAGTCATTAGATGGGCAAACTCGAGATCAATAACAATGTTCTGACCCACTTCTTTAGCTCTTGTGAGCCTTCCAATCTTCTCTTCTTTCTCTTGTGAACGCTGCTCCATTCTCTCCTTCCTCAACTCTCTGCGCGACTCGATAAGCTTCGACCTCTCTTCTTCCGGAACTCTCGCCAGAGTCTCTTCCCATTCTTTACGCTTCCTCTCAGCTTCCTTCTTCTTTTGTTCTTTGATGAAGGCCTTCTTTTCTGCTTTCTTTGCTTCGTACCTCTGCTGCTTTAGTAGCTTCTTCTGGGCATTTTTGGAGAGCTGTTTCTGTAGTGGTCCTTGCTGCGGAGGGCTGGATGGAGAATTCGATGGATTCTCCGGAGCGTTGGAGTCACCGTTATTTCCCTCCGTCCCCTCCATCGGAGACTCTTGTGACTGCGCGGGAGGAATTTAGGTTACCGGTTAAAGAAAAGGCTCGACGGCATCGTTTTATAATATTCCTATTATATTGTATTAAATCTTATTTACACCTTTATGTAAATTTATTCATTTATATAAATCCTATATAAATATAAATAAAATTTAATAAAATAAATAAAACAAATAATTTGACGTAAAACGAGAGACATTTACATCACTCGCCAAGTCTTAATTATATTTCTAAGGGTGTAATTAAACTTTTAATGAACTGTTTCTTTTTATTTTTACTTTTTAATTATATTTTTTAATTCTAAAAACTAGTATATTTGAATATTTTTATAATTAATTTAAATATCAATTTTAATTGAAATGTAATTATTAAAATTATTTATTTTAATAAAATGCAGCGTCTCAAGTGTTATAGTGCCTTATTGTAGGAGTATAAGGCGATAATCGGAGAAAACTGTCAAAGTATAGGATGATGGTTTATGCCTCGCTTCAAAAATAATTAAAGGTATTCTTTATCTTATATATTATATACAATAAAGATTATAAAATAATTATAAATTATAAATGAAATTATTATTACAAAATTCATATTATATTTATAAATTATTCTTATTTATTGTTTTATTAATACTGAACATTAATAAAAAAATTAGAAGACTAATATATATTATGTTTTTTCTTATAAAAGAGGTAATCGGTCTCATAAACTAGAGTATATAGATGCTTAAACAAACATATGGGTGTTTATTAGAAAACAAGTTCATTGAACTGATTCCATATGAGAAATCCATTTAAAACATTACTTGTATTTATAAGGAAATCTTCATTGTGATGATAGTATAAGTAATCATTTGACTTGAGATCTCCAAATTTATATTGTATAGTGATTGGATGTAACATAAACTATACGAAAGTAGTTGAATGATCAAAATAAGATTTATCACTCTAAAGTAATTAGAGAGAATGTTATATTGTTCTCGATTAATATTGATTTAAAAAATCTTTAGCCAAAATAGAATGACACTTTGTAAAATAGTTTATAAATGTCATTGAATGAATCAATTACTAATGGTGAAGAATTAATCTGATTGGACTCAAAATATAGTAGACATTAAATTCTATGTTTTATGTCTAATCAAAATATTGTGTGATAAAATGATTGAATTATACGAAAAAATCATGCATGAAAAATTTAATCAAAACTACTTTTGATATTCCTAAATATTTGAATGGTTGTAATGTGTTGTTAGCGTCAATCTCGATTTATGGATATAAATTGTTTAATTAGAGAATTAAAGATAAATCAAAGAAGTTTAATTTATTTAAACTTAAATGTGATTTAAGGTTATAATTTATATCCATTGCAAACATATTTAGAAAACTTAATGGGTCACATACAAAGAATGAGTTGAAGAGAAAAAAGTGTATTAATCAAGTTATACTTGATTACATAATTCTCTTTATAATAATTACAAAGTTCTCTCAACAAGTTTTGTAGATATTATTAGAGGTTAAACACTTATACGACTACGACAATTAAAACGGGTCGATTTTAGAAATAGTTCAAGAGATATAACAAGAAAATGATTAAGCCCTGAGAATAAATTACGAATTATAATTTATACTTTATTATAATTTATGTGTTAATAGTTTCATGAAATTTAAATGATCTTAAATTTTAGGATATTAAATATGAAAAAAATTTTGTACTTACTCCGTTGCACTCAAACGCATGATAGTGGCCAGATGAGGCATGATAGGATAGAGCCGCGCAAGCCACACATGCATAGAGACACAAACTTATCGACTGTTTGCCTGCACTGTAGCGAGGGATCTCAGAAGGATTATGAATTTATGATGGATGGTGGTGCGACCTCGCAGCTTCCCCAAACTTTTGAAAGTTGGCTTATTAGTAGGTTTGATGTCCATATGGCCTAGGAGTCTAACTAAAAAAATTTACAAATTCAGGTCAAAATTTTTTTAAAAATTATTTAGAAATATTATGAAAATAACATTTTAATTAAATTAGTTAATAATAAAAATAAAATAAAATAATTAATTAATAATAAATTTAGTATGACATTGAGAAATTATTAGAAAATTCTCTTTCAACCAATGTTATGAATATCATATTAGAATTAGTATCAGATTTGATTATGGTTCAACATGATATTGGTACTAATTAATATTAAATATCATTTTGAATAACTTTTTTAAATTATAAAATATTCTTTAAATTTTATAAAATTATAAAACAATCACTCGGCATATTACGTTAGATACTTTTTTACTTTACTTCAATCCAATCTCAATTAATTATAAATTTGATATAAAACTATTTTAATTTTCACTAATATTATTTTCACATATTTCTTATAAATTAAGACGAGAAAAAGATCATTTAATTCTTATGGATATAAAATTAAGAATAATATAAGGTAAAATTATAAATTTATAACAAGTAAACTTAATAGCAAATGTTACCTTTACATATTTCAAAAGTTATTATAATAAATTTAACATATATGCACCAAAAAAGTATACATAGTCAATATGAAATATATAAAATTTAAAAATATTTATAAAAAGTATTTAAATTTTATTAAACTAATATATTTAATTATCTAATGTATAATGTATAAGTCTAATTATATAAAAATTTATTTAATACATTCTTATTTGTATCTTTATTATTTATTAAATAAATTCTAGGCAATTTATCATAGTAATTATTATTTTATATAAGAGAAAATTTAAGTCTTTTCAATTTAATCCTATTTTTTATTATAATTCTAACTAATATTTGACCGATATTTTGGTTACTGGTCGGTAGCCACCAGTACTAATCAAAATATCTAATACCTATCGATACCAAAATTTACAGCCTGTTTGGTTTGAGGATTAGAATAGATAAGAAATATAATGATTATTCTTAGGAAAAAAATGAGGAATACAATAGAATGAGTATTACTTTATTTGGTTTACTATTATGCCTTGTTTGATTGGCATGGATTCTTACTTGAGAAAGTAATCTTTTTCCTAAAATTTATATTATCATGTTTAGTTCATTTTTTTGAGTAGTTATGAAAGTAACAACTTTTTCAATCTAGGAAAAGTAGTAGCACTTTACTTGGATTCTAAATCTCATCACCTCTTTAGTATTTATATTATTTTCCTTAAGAATTTAATATAAAAAATACACTAGTCAATTCAACCATTCATTCTCTCTCAACTCTACGACAACTCTATTATAATAATAAGGAATTTGATAATAATAATAATAAATGTAATTAATACAATTAATAAAATAAATAATAATAAGTAGAAAATTAATAATACTACTAATACTACTACTACTACTACTACTACTAATAATAATAATAACAATAATAAATTAATAAGAATAATAAAATCAATAATAATAATAATAATTATAATAATAATAATTATTATTATTAAGAAGACGAAGAAGAAGAAAATTAATAATAATAAAGAATTTAATAATAATAAATAAAATCAATTATAATAAGAATAATAAGTAGTAGTAGTAGTTAGTAATAGTAGTTGTTGTAGTAGTGATAGTGGTAGTGATAGTGGTAATGATAATGGTAGTAGTAGTAGTAGTCGTAGTTGTAGTAGTAGTAGTAGTAGTAATTAGTAGTAGTAGTAGTAGTTGTAGTCGTAGTAGTCGTCTTAGTTGTACTAGTCGTAGTAGTAGTAATAGTAATAGTAGTAGTAGTTCACTTTTACACTGAAGCTTTTTCTTCCCCTTGGACTGATAGCATTGGGAAGGAAGCATACATAAATTGGGCTCCTATATAGAAGGACATCCCCAGGAAGTGTTTCAAAACAAGACGGTATCGACCGAAACTACTATCCTACTCAACTAAAGAACTACTAGAACGAGAATATCAAGAGTTCCTTTTTTTTTTAAGGGAAAACTTTGACTACCAATCCCTCTTTTGGAGAGCGAGTTCCTCTCTCCGTTACACCCATAATGAAGTATGCCCATTCTTACCTTTTAAGTGACAAAGGGGTGAAGGTACTCAATTTTAGTGGACTGCCTTACTAATAAAAGGGCTTTTAGTATTAGTCGTAGCAGTGGTAGTAATAGTAGTAGTAGTAGTCGTAGTAGTAATAGTAGTAGTAGTAGTGGTGGTGGTAGTAGTAGTAGTGGTAGTAGTAGTAGTACTAATAATAATAATAATAATAATAAATAAATTTAATTGATAAAAATAATAAATTTATTAATAATAAATAGAAAATTATTAATAATAATAAATATATTAAGAATAATAAATATAATAAGAATAATAAATTTAATAATAATGCATTATTTTTATTTTTATTTTCAATATTAGAAAAAATTTTGATATTTGATTTGAATTTTAAAATTTATCTTTGTACTCGGTTGAGGTTTTTTAGTATTTTTTAATACAATATTTATGATATAATAGTAATATATGATTAGAATATCATGAATGAAAAAAATAACATTTAATAATATAACTTATATTATAAATTAATATTATTTAACGATTTCAATTTTTATTCGATTTGTAGAGATATAATTGAAAACATAAGTCAAACTTAAATTACATTGTATAGAATATTGTTACATACTAAATACTATAATAAGAATCTACCCAACTTTTCTATTAAAATTTTTATAAGTATCTAAATATATAAATATTTTTATTTTTTATAAATTTATTTTATAAAAAATCAGATTATAAATTTAATTTACGTTTATCGCCAACGAAACGGTACCTTGTGGTTATATGCTTTCCCTCTCTCTTACGCTCATTTTGGAGACAAACTTCTATGAAGCCACTCAAGCATCACAATACACAACTTGTCTCACTCGATCTTCAAAGGTGCGCCCTTCATACTTTTTAATCGTCTTACAAAACAAGAAGGTTTTACAAGAGCTTGTCGCCGCTGTTGGCAAATACAAGATGAAGGTTTCAAATCGTTCCAGCTCATGCAAAAGTTACGCAGAGTCAAAGCCTCACTTAAGACTTTCTCTTCTCAACATATCAAGCAGCTTCATGAATGCAAAACTCACCTGCAACTAGCACAAGCAAATTATTACCTTTACCCACACAATACTCAATTACGGATGATTAAGATACAGGGGCTCAAAGAATACCAAGAAATGCTCTCCTTGCATTAGTCTATTCAACATCAAAAAGCAAGAGTGGCTTGGTTAAAGGACGGGGATCAAAACACCAAATTTTTTCATGCCTCTATACTTGCAAGAAGAAACCAGAATCACATTGTGCAACTTACTAATGAAAATGGATCTTTCTATACAAATCAACAAGCTCTCTTGAATCTTTCTCGCGACTACTTCAATAATCTAATAGGCCGTCCTCACCAGATCCATCATCTTCCTAATCTGCACAGCTACTTTGACAATCCTATTAGTCAGCCGATGAAAGACTTCCTTATTGCTCCATTCTCTAAACTCGAGATAAAACAAGGTCTTTTTTCACTACATCCAGTGAAGTCCTTTGGTCCAGATGGATTTACGACTCATTTTTTCCAACAAACATGGCACATCTGTTAGGAATGTGATTCAAATCACTAACGACTAGTAGGAAGTGGTCTTGATGAGTTTATTAATAAATCCCATGATTGTAGGAACTGTCATTAGTAATCCTCATTTTG